>JAODKF010000002.1:14490631-14504471 GCA_026779585.1 Mormyrus proboscirostris | reverse complement strand
ACACAGGCACATCGCCTTCGCCTGTATGGAAAGGTTCTTTCACACCTGGAGATCACCGTGGCAACATGGATGCAAAAAAAGGAGCTCACAGGACAGCATGCAGCATGCAGTTACCTGTCTAAAGCATGATGTCACTGTTTCTCCTGTATATTCTACTGGGACTATTGGTATTATGTTTATAGTTTAAGGGTAAGACAGAAGAACTGCTTGGACGTGGAAGGACAAGTTTCAGATTGTATAGAAAGCATAGCAGAGCTCCCTCTTCCTACCTAGCCCAAGGACATAAGGTCCCTGATTGCAGAAGAATGACATTTTGCATAGGGATCATTACGCAGAGTTACATGAAGGAGCTTTGTGTCTGTGTAAATGGGCAAAGACATGTAACTCATTCTGGATGTAAAGAACGATATGTTGTGAATGCTGTGTAAATCGAAGATGCTGAGTTGTTTATTAACTTTTGCTGTTCAGAGTTGATAAAGGGCAGTGTTCATTACTGCACAATGCTAAAGAGTCAGCCTGATGATTGGGAAGGGGCTTTCCGAGACCTGCTTTAAATCACGGCCAGGCAGAATAGCCATCTGCTACTGGGAAACACCGCCGGATAAATCTCATTATTTGTAATCCAATATTACAGGGAGCCTTAACTGGAACAATCTTAAATTGAGTTCATGAGAGATGTGTAGATTTTATGGCACACGCTTCATTAAGCAGCTGGACCAGGGGTTGGTGTGTTGTTCATTCTGTCTTATTTTCTAAAATATATGAACATAGCAAAAATGTAAAGTGATAGGACATCTCACCTGTTTTTGGGAGTCCTGGTCCTTCTGGACTGCAAACGGACCCACGGGATATGAGAACGGGCTTGTGGAATCTATTAGCATGTCCAGGTTGACATAGAAGGGCAACCCAGTTATCAGTCAAAATGACGTCTTTGCACTCTCACTAGCATTACATAAAGCCGCGAGCACTGGGCCACTGCTTCCAGACACCACCCCAACACACGTACAGCAAACTTACCTTATACTTTTAATGACATTAGGTACAGGAGAGCTGGGCACCTCAGACAGTCCTCCCTGTGTTCCTCAGGGCCTCTTTAAGGTATTGAGTCTCTCTGTAAATGTGCATGTCTAGCTTTAACATCAGTCCTATTTCTGTGGAATCCGCTTTTCCTTTTCCATAAGCTAACCTTGAAAACGGCTTTAGGAGAGGCACGGCAGAGCATCCTAATCCCATCACCACTTAGGCTTGGCTGCAGACAGAGAAGCTGTTGAAAGGGAAGGATCTGGGATTAGCGTTTGGCTGCTATGTGGGTTTCGAAGGATGCAAAGTGGCCCAACGCAGGCTCCCGGAGCGCCGCTGACATTTCACGTGATTGATGGTATTCATAAATCTGTCATGATGACAGCCCTCTCTGCCACTGTTAGCTGACCAAACTATTTCCTAGTAAGGCTGCATCTCCCAAAGCCATTTCAGAGCAGCACCTAAACGTCCTGCTTGAGTTATGGACCTTAGGGGGGAAAACAAATGCAAAGCCAAGACCAACATTGTAGGTCATCCCAAACCATCCATTCATCTATCCATACATCCATCCATCCATCCATTTTCTGCCACCTATCCAGGGTCATTGTCATGGGGCAGTAGACTAAGCAGGGATGCCTAGACCTCCCTCTCACCAGCCACCTCCTCCAGCTCCTCCTAGGGAATATAATCTCTCCAGCATGTCCTGGGTCTGCACTGGGACCTCCTCTGAATTGGAGATGCCCGAAACACCTCCCCAAATAGCATCCTTAATAGATGCCCAAACCACTTCAACTGGCTCCTTTTGATGCAGAGTAGCAGTGGATCTACTTTAAACCCCTCCTAAATGCCCAAGCGCCTTACCCTAACTCTAAGGCTGAGCTCAGACATTCTGTGGATGAAGCTCATTTCTGACGCTTGCATCCGTGATTTCATTTATTTGGTCATTACCCAGAGGTCATGACCATAGGTGAGGTTTAGAAGTTTACAAATTGTCTTTTTGCACGAGTCTAGGAGCCTTTATTGACATAGGCTACATTGCTTATTTGTGTGAGTTCTTAATATACCAGGACGTCCCCTTCTCCGACTGAATAAACAGAGTACCTGACAACTTCTATGGCACCTGAGCCTTTGAATGTCATTTTGTAAAATCCCCTTAAACAAAGATGTAAGTAGCTATAAAAATAAATAAATAATGACATGTAAAATGCATAACTCCATAAATAAAATAATATCCCCTCAAATTACTGCCAAAGCTGCACCGATCCAGCTGTTGATCTCCTGCTCCCTTCTTCCTTCACTTGTGAACAAGACCCTGAGACACTTAAACTCCTCCGCCTAGCGCAGCAACTCATACCCCATCAGGAGCTGGAAATCCACCGTTTTCTGGTCAAGAACCATGGTCTCAGATTTGGAGGTGCTGATCCACAGTCTCACACCTCACACTCAGTTGCAAACTGCCCCAGTGCATGCTGCAGGTCATCGGCCGCCCATGCCAACAGGACCACGCAATCCACAAACAAGTCTGACTTACTGCTGGCAATGTGAGCTAAGCTTTCGCTCCTATTGTACAGAGACCTGATAGCCCGCAGCAAAGGACCACATCCCCCATACATCTGAAGCACCCCCTACAGGACCGCCAGAGGGATATGACCATACGCATCGTAGACTGGTTGGGCAAATACCCATAAACCCATTAATATCCTTCTGAGGGTGAAAAGCTGGTCCCATGTTCTGCGGCCATGATGGAATCCACATAGTTTTTACTGAATCCGTGGTTTGACCAGTGGACGGACCCTCCTCTCCAGTACCCCAGCATAGGCCTTCCCAGGGAGGCTGAGAAGTGTGATCCCCCTGAAGATGGGACACATCCTCCGTTCCCCTTTCTTAAAGATTGGGACCACCACCCCAGTCTGCTTAAGCCAAAGGCACTGTCCCTAAAATCCACGAATGTTTAAGAGGTGTGTCATTCAAGACAGCCTAACAACATCAAGAGCTGTCAAGAACTGTCATTCACCCCTGGAGTCCTACCACTGAGTATTTTGACTACTTCAATGACCTCAACCCTAGAGATGGGCAAGTCCCCCTCTAAATTTTCTTGAGGTACTTCCTCCAAGGAAGGTGTATGAATGATGTGAATCATCTTTTTGTCTGGAGCATCCACGCTATATAATCTACCTGTCCGGCATGTGAATCATCCTTTTGTCCGGCGTATCCATGCTATATAAGCTACCTGCCCGGGATGTGAATCATCCTTTTGTCTGGTGTATCCACGCTATATAATCTACCTGCTACTATATATCTGCAGTTTCACTTATCTGCCAGGGCTTTTGCAGTCATCTTTCTATGTCCTCAGCAGACATTTCAACTCAACACGATGTACATTTCTGAGACAGCAGGGTCAGCCAGCCCGTGAAACACCTGGGGCTAAGAGCCTTACTCAAGAGCCCAACAATGACATCACTCTATTGACCCGGGGATTTACCCAGCATCCTTCTGATCTGGAGGCATGGTGGCCCCACCCCCAGAACGACACACCACCCCTACGCTTGGGACACTCTATGGACAGAAATATTGGGACACTTGACCATTACACCTACAAGAACTTTTATGACATCTCAATCTAAATCCATAGACCTCAATATGGAGTCCCCCCCCCCCTCCCGCAATACTTTTGTTCATATACTGCATCATATTCAGGATAGCACTGCAGAGGCTGGGCCAATCCAGAGATTTTAAGAAAAAAATATTCAGGCATTTGTTCTTCTTCAGTATGTTACCTGTTGCCTGATATACTTCTGACCATTGCCAAACCTTCCATTCCTTTTCTAGGGCCACTTATGAGCTAGATAAATGTGACAACCTCAACACCGTGCAGCCTCCCATTGTAAAGCAGGTGTGTCTCCATAATGTATAAGTGTCCCATCTACACTAAATCATTCATGTCTATTATAGCTTTTAGACCTAACAGTAAAATGCAACATAAAACTTAATGCCAAAGATGAAAGACAAATGGAAAGTCTCACTTCATTGACCAAGTTAATGGGCAGACAAAATCGAAACTACTCTCAATTCTGCTGGTTCTTTCCCTGATATAAAAAAATGGCTACCTTTTCATGCCCGTCATTTTCCATGTCTTTGCTGTATAATTATTTTTAGTATTTCCTTAGTAAGATGGTGTCTGAAACAAAAATGCACCATTTTAACCAATTTCAGCAATAATACCACTGAAAAACAGTTCATATATTCATATAAATGTATGTATTATCCTTCTCAGTGAGTTTAATTACATCATACATAAGAGCAGTTTTAATAAAGGGATTAAGTAAAATCAGTATCCAACAATGAATTTAACTTACTATTAGCAGAATGATTTCATTTAGTGCAAAAATTATTAGTACAACAGCAAAGCAATATTTTCAATAAATTTGACTTGGTCAACCAGCATGAATGTAGAGAGAAATTAATTCAGTGCAAAAGTGAAAACTGACAGCTGATGTTCCATGACGGCAGGCAGCCGGGGCCTTATACTCTGGAACGTTCCAGACTCCCTGTGACGGCAGGCAGCTGGCGCCTTACACTCCGGAACGTTCCCGACTCCCTGTGACAGCAGGCAGCCAGGGTCTTACGCTCTGGAACGTTCCTGAGTCCCCGTGACGGCAGGCAGTGGGGGTCTTACGCTCTGGAACGTTCCCGACTCCCTGTGACAGCAGGCAGCCAGGGTCTTACGCTCTGGAACGTTCCTGAGTCCCTGTGACGGCAGGCAGCCGGGGTCTTACACTCCGGAACGTTCCTGAGTCCCTGTGACGGCAGGCGGCCAGGGTGTTACACTCCAGAACGTTCCTGAGTCCCCGTGACGGCAGGCAGCTGGGGTCTTATGCTCCGGAACGTTCCTGAGTCCCTGTGAAGGCAGGCAGCCATGCCCTTACGCTCCTGAATGTATCTCAGAACCGGAATGATGTGTGTGTCCTGCATTTTGTTTCCTGGGCTATTCCAGGCCTTGCACCCGTAGTTTACATGAACCTAAACAGGACAAAGTGGTACAGAAAATGGATGGATGAATGGTTCATGTTTTCATGACCATAAACCAGCATATGTTGTGCAAAAATTCCATAGACCATGAAATTACTATTATTATTATTATTATTATCGTCAATGTCATAGCTAGTTGTCACACCCAGATCGTGCCGATCCTCCTGTGCCACGCCCCCCTCGTTATCCTCATGTGGATTCCCAGTGTTAACCAGCTGTTTTGAGTTGTCCTTATTAGTTCGGTGTATTTAAGTCCACGTCAGAGTTTGTTTCCCTAGATCTGTCATTGTGATGTTATGCAGTGTCGTGTAATGCTGTGACTGTTATGCCCCATCGCGTACTGATTAAAACCCTTTCGGCTCCGTTCCCGCTCTGCTTCGCCCGCTTCCCTGGTCCGTGCCCTTCCTGTTCATGACACTAGTTTTCTATGTTTTCTAACTGCTAACTAATGTCCTTTTTTGGGGTGGGGGGTATATTGTTTCCTCCTCAACCCCCAACATTCTGCTGCAATAAATTTGACTTAGTCAACCAGCATGAATGTAGAGAGAATGTAATAATAATAATAATAATAATAATAATAATAATAATAATCGCGCCATAGCGGCACCCAGGGAGCTGGGGGT
Organism: Mormyrus proboscirostris; assembly: GCA_026779585.1. NCBI lineage: Eukaryota > Metazoa > Chordata > Actinopteri > Osteoglossiformes > Mormyridae > Mormyrus > Mormyrus proboscirostris. The sequence goes on along the minus strand of JAODKF010000002.1, from coordinate 14,498,799 downwards.
TAAGGGCTTTGCTCAAGGACCTGCAGACGTGCTGAGGCTGGGTACTTTGGAATGTAGAACGACGGCAAGTGGTTTGGAATGCCTGACTCAGAAAGATGTGGCCGTTTGGTGTCGTCGTCATTAAGGAACCGGGAAGCCCATTAAGATACGGCAAGGAGAAGAGAGCCAAATACACAGAAGCCAAATCTGATCCTTATGGCATTTTATTGACATTTGTTTTGTGAATCAAGTTCAGCTCTAGTTCTTCTAAATATTCATGACTCAACAGCAGGGTGCACAAACGGTAAAAATACCTGTTACTGAAGCAACAGAGGCGGGGGGCAGGCAGCTATAGGCAGGATGGCGTGGTGGAGGATGAGGACGGGCAGCCTTGCAGCCGCTCACAGCAAACAGAAACAGCATCCTCACCCTCCTCATTACGCACATTTTTCTGTAGCCCCTTCACCCCAATGATGCATCAATATTTTATCTGACAGTCGAAAAAATGACGAAGAGCTCAAGGCTTCAAAGAGCCATGGCATCCTTTTCTGACTAGGCTCTCTAATCTCTGTGACTTTAAATAACTGCCATCCTCATTATGCAAATACGACACTGCTTCATTCTTTTGATTGGGCTGTATTTATTTGTGACCAAGGTTATTTGTTTTTTGGTTAAAATGCTGGGTGAGTAATGAAATCCAAGCATCCAGAGAGGCGAAGTTCTGAGTGCGGCTGCCATTCCCAGCCTCAGCAGATGAAGCTTGAGGTCATCCACATTCTTTATTATTATTATTATTATTATTATTATTATTATTATTATTATTACTATTATTGTTGTTGTTGTAGCTTTTTTCTCCCTACTTGAGAATTTTTTTCCTCTCCTCCATTGTCCTCTGCCTTTCTTTCATTCATTTATTTGTCTTCCCTTTTCCCCGTTTCTGTATTATTCTGTCTTTGTGATGATGTAATGTATCATGACACACCCATGTAAAGCACATTGGGCGATTCTGTTGTTTAAGGTGCTATATAAATACAAATTGAATTGAATTGAATTGAATAATTTACCGTGACCAGGCACTGGTTGTATGAAGCATGCATGTGTGGATTACAGTTTCATCACAATAAGAACAGACCCTCATTCAATGTGAAGCTCCTTTGCTTCTCGTTCTTCTGGCTGGTCATTGAGGGTTGTTTGTCAGACTGCTTCCTGACTGCGCCCTCGCCGTCACTCGCCCCAAAGCGAGAGGAACACCCCCTTCACTGGGCCTTCACCTTCTGCGTGGGCGTCCTTGACGTGCAATTTGTTGTTCTCTCCTCACCGAGCAGACAGTGAGACGCTCAGCCCCTCTGTGGGGGCATCGGGCATGCTTGTCACCCTGAGACACCAGCGTGACAGGTGAGCTCCCAGAATGCCCAGCAGTGCATGTCAGGGTTGACCGTGGCTAATAGAAAAGCAGGCTTGTTGTCAGTGGGCTGAGGCAAGTCTCAGCTGCACAGGATAATTCATCCATCCACCTTCCATTAACATTCAGCCAGTGCAGGGTGACAGTGAGCTTGGAGTCTGTCCCAGGAAGCAGAGGCACACCCTAAATGGTATGCCAGTGCCTGCTGACTACATAGAGTATGGGAAGGACGTCATGCAATATGTTTCTATTTATGACATAGCCACTGGAACTGAAGGTGACGATCACAGTCTCAGCTGACGTCAAGGCTTACCAAGGCCGACATGGACCCAGCAGGAATGTCGGACTGGAGGTTGGACACTGCCCCCCGTCAGCTTAATGTCTGCGTGGGGCTAGCCCCCCCCATGATGACATCCACCTTCTGTCAGACGGGATCGGCTGGCCATTGCTGACGTAAAGCCGCAAGCTGAAACCTACACGCAGCATCCCGCTAAACACTCACAGCACTGCAGCACTGCGTCTCTGTGGGGCTTTTCACTTTCCTTCTGTTTCCCACGAATCTTTGCACCCAGAAGTCAGACTTTTTGTAAGGATACAATGGAGATGAGATACAATGGAATGGAATTCACTAAAGGCCGGAGTGATGGTGGTAAAGACATTCTGTCTGACTTCCTTACAGAAAAACTGCTATTGGCCACTTACAAATAATGCCTGAGGTCCTCTTCTAAGGGAGACAAATGAAAAGTATAAAAACGAAACAAGCACAAAACTTTTATATTGGGTGAAGGGTTTTTTATGCTGAATCTATGTTGAAGAGATCAGGCCTTGACACAGAGAGGTAACCATAGTAACTGGCATCCTGAAGTTTGGCCAGCAGCTAACAGCCAGGCCTAAGTTTACAGAAACCATGAGAGATTATATCATTAAGCTCCAAATGGGGAAACTGCCTTTATACCTTATCATTGCAAAAGACAGAGATGGTAATTGTAGTTCACAAAAATATGTTGGACCATAACAAAATCTGTAGCGAATGAACATAGATGATAGTGCTTTAGTGGAGTTTGAGAAATGAAGACATAAGAGAGTGATGGGGACTGGAAGCAACTGCAGAAGAGAAACTCAGTAGTGTTGATGATAAACATGTCAACAGGAGGGAGGATAACTGATTGTGTTTATTCAGCTGTGTGATTATTCATTGTCCAAGGATTTACTGACTAAATATGGCAAATAATACACAGTTTCTTTGGTTAAACTGGGCACCACAAACGTCAGGTGAACGAGGGATCCACTTCCACATTAAGGATCTTGGCTGAATGTTGATCATTTGGTGTGAGACAGAGAGTCTGCCTGAAGATGGAGAGGAGCCTTGGGCAGGGTTATTTGCTGAGGAGCAGCACCTGAGAAATCATGGTAACTGAGCTCATCGCTCACACCACTGCCCTCATCCACCTACTAAACTGTGCTACAGATAGCTGTTCTATGGAATGAAAGTGCCAGAGATGGAAGAGGGGGAGAGTAGCACTTCCACTTTTTTTAGTTCACTGTTTGTTTTTTCTTACTAATTCTGTTTTTTTACCGGGTAACTCCCTCCATTTCATTGCCTAGTCTCCCCATGGAATGATTCCTGATCAATATGGGCTGCATGTGTTCTGTCAGAGATGGTTTAATCAATAGGAGAGGGAGAGGATGGTTTACATTCAAGGATACCGCCTTTGATCCGGAGCGGCACGGCAAAGGCTGACAGGCGTGGCAGGTGAGCGTGTTCCTGCGGACACCGTCCTCAGGTGGCCGCGTATCTGCGGAGGAGGAACGGGTAGCGAGGGCATCGAGCCGTACCATGTCGCTCCTACCGCTGTCGGGCTGCTCACAGACTGGCCCAGCAGGTACAAAGCCATGACAAAATGATTTGCCTGCGCCGATTGCCCAGCAGTGTTTACAGATGTACTCTCAAAGGTGGCATTTGGAAGGGACAGAGCCTCTGTGTCAGTTGCCCAGAAGCAGATGCTTGTTTCTGAGAGCACCAGTCATCGTGGTGGATTTTTTAAATCAGTCGGAGGACTAGCCGCAGTGAACGCAACACCAAAGCCTAAAAGCGTCAGAGGGAACGTGCCAGCTGTTCTGCAGGCATGTGAGGTAGATCTGTCAATGCTGATCCCTGGTATTTAGTTATTCCTTTGTGAGCACTCAACCTGAACTTTTGTACAGTAAATAGATCCAGTTATATAAATATGAATTAATAAGACTACATCAGCTGCAGGAAAAGAACTCTGTGTGCTCTGTCATTCGAAAAGAGGGACATGGACACAGAAAGAATTGCCATAAAATAAGAGCGTAAGACGTTCAGGCTTCCACATCTGGCATCCGCTCCAGGCAGGAGGACTCGCTATTAGGCAAATGAAGCAATAGATAAAGATGGTTTACATTAGTAAGAGGGGGCTGATGCTATGGGTGATTTACTTCATATAATGTCAGACATGAAGAACGCAAAATAGCTAGCTGGTTTAATTAGTGATGAAATATAATAATAAATTTAAAATATATTCACTGGCAATTAAAATGTGCCTAGATGCTATCGTACCCTACACCCAGGCAAATTCCCACATCATGAAGAAACAGGCTGCAGAGTAATATCTCAGAGTCCCAGTTGCACTTGTTTCTGTATCGATCCCCAGTGCTCCATAGCTGCCGGCTCAACACAAGCCCCCAGCCCACCCCCCGCAGTTGTTCTGCTACAGCATGATGATGCAGCTACACTGGGACAAACATCCCAATGTGGACAGGCTACAGGACCAGTCAGTTTACTTCGCACAAGGCAGCCGGTCATGTCTCTAGGGTTTCTCCCCAGAGCTTTTCCCGTCATCGGTCGTAAAGTCGCTTTTGTGGTGTCGGTAATTGGTTGAGTTCTCTCTCTGTTGCTAACGGTCATGTCATTAGGTTATGACTAATAGTGTTCCCTCTGCAATGGTACCCTCTGATGTACACAGGCATAGGGAACATAATGACCTTATATTTTCCTTAGTCTTTAACTTAATGTAAAACCACAAACCATTATGTTTGTTTGATTTTATTTTGATTCATGTATTTCAATTTACATCAGACAGTCACTCATATGAAGGGCAGTCAGTTTTCACTGCTACTGTAACCTTCATTCTTGTTAAGGAACATTAGAAATGTCTATCAAGTCGATCCTTTAAAACTATGTAACATTCCAAGGTAAGAGAGCAGTAGTTTAGAGAATGCGGTGGTCATGACAGATAATTAATCATAGGTAAGTGTGAATTATTGTCAGGTCAAGGGGATTATGCATTGCTGGCTACAGTTCTGGCCCAAAACTGCGAAAAACTATCGCTTGTATCTATTTATTACAGTTTGCAATTTTGACTATATCTTGCAATTTCCTGCTTCCTTCCATGTGCAAAGCCACTGTTTGCATGTCGTTTGTAAATAAAGACACCTCAGCATCCTGCCGACTGCCGGAACGGCACCACTAGCGCCCACCCTGTCACTGTCAGACTTACACACATCAGCTCAGTGGCTTGTTCACGGCTTGTTCAGCTTTCTAAGGTCCTGTTACATGAAGGTCTCCCACTGGCAAAGATCACTGGGCACTCTGTGTCCAGAAATGTCATTCTAGCAGTGGCCATATCTAGGTTGGCTCCTTCACAGCTGTATGCTTGTGATGTGCTGCCTGTCTCACCTGCATGTCACTTTGGACAAAAGCTTCTGCCAAATAAATAGATGCAGATGTAAAACAGAGAGCCACTAGACATGTGTTATTTACATAAGTTGGGTTTTGGTTGTACATAAACATATGAAATTCCTCCACCCTTTCTCTGGCCTTCCTATTTTTAGTTTTCAAATCCCAATCTTCAGGAACTGAGTGGAAATGGAAAGCATTCTCAATATTTTGTATATTTGTCGGGCTGGATAAAACTGTAGCACCTGAGGTGCGAGTCAACTCCTCATGCTTCCGTCTGTCGAGGAATGATAAGGTGGTGATGTCAGAGTAGGGTTAAGGTATCACATATAAGGAGAATTCAGAGGGAATATTCGTGGGGGAGAGGGAGATCGCCACAGGAAAGCCTTCTTTGGAGACACAAAATCCTTTGTAGGATTTTAGCAGAACCAAAAGGTAACTGCATGTCATGCGTTGGGTGTTGGTGAAACAGCATGTGAAGGTATGAGCTCATAACCCAAGGACTCTGCTCACAGTCTGAAGTCAGTTCCTTCTCCACAAGATGCTTATCATGAATTTCTGCCAGGAAATATCAAGTGTTAAATAACTGCACATTACTTTGAATATGATTCCACCAAATCTTTATTAATCAAATGTGTCTGTAAGTATTGTGTGTGTGTGTGTGTGTGTACATGCGTACATGCGTGTGTGCTTGCGTGTGCATGCGTACGTGTGTGTATGTGTGTGCATGCGTGCATGTGTTTAAATGGGATGTCGACAAAGACAATAAAAAATCTCAATACTACCATTTCTATCACAATAGTCTGTGTTAAACTGGGAACTGAATGGCACTTTGGAAAAATCCATTCTAGCAAGTATTCCTGCTCTTGCGTTTACCTGTGACACGTACCTGACTCATTGAGAAGGCCTCGGTAACATCCAAAAATACTTCATACCAGTAACGATACTGATACCTTGACTTCGATATCAGTTCCTGAACAATACTTTTTTCAATACTGATTTTATACAATTAATTAACAAAAAGAAAATTACATTGCACATGACAGTGCAAATCTTTAGTCTTATTTTTACAGCTCCTTGGCATTATTACACAGAGAAGTTTCATAACAAAAAATATTTAACTGAAATTCAGGGCTGTATAAATCGTGAATGTGTATGGTGTCACGCTCCGCTGTGAGGGAAGAGGTGAACCCCAATATGCAAGAGAACACTTTATTGTCGAGATCAGGTACACCAAAGCAGACAGGGAGAATCCAATAGAATAGTCGGGTTGGACGCGGAGGGTCAGATGCAGTCCTACGTAGAGAGACGGGACGAGGATACGGACAAACAGGGAACACGATGAGAGAGGATCAGGAAGGCAGGACGGATAGGGCAGGGCAGGCAAGGCAGGCAGGGCAGGCAAGGCAGGCAGGGCAGGCAGGGCAGGCAAGGCAGGGCAAGCGGGAGAGACAATAGAGAAAGAAATGCTTAGTATGCATAATGGATCTGGCAACAGTACTTCGATCTGAACAGCAATCGCGTCTGTTTTAAATAGAACCCATCATTAGGTGGTTATTGCCTGCCGCTGTGCTGCCCCGGTACCCACTCCCCCCCGCGACGGCCGGCTCCTGGAGGCCGAGAGGGTCATTGCGGACGGCCCCGGGGTCTTGGAGCCGGCTTGTCCGTGTGCAACCGATGGAAATCAGCCAACATGTTTGGATCCAGGATATCAGAACATGGGACCAAGGATCACTCCTCCGGACCGAAGCCCTCCTAGTCCAGTAATGTAGCTGACCGGTTCGTCGTTGGAAGTCCAGTAGTGCTCGCACTTGGAACACGGGAGATCCGTCCTGGACGATGGGGGGCGGTGGAACCGGCACGTTTGCAGAGGGGTGAGCAGGACTGAACGGGGCAGGTTTTAGGAGAGTTGAATGAAACGTTGGATAACTGCAGTATACCTTGAGGAGCGACAGCTGGTAGGTGTCTCAAGAGAGACAACAGACAAAGAAATGCTTAGTATGCGTCATGGATCTGGCAACAATACTTCGCGATCTGAACAGCGATCGCGTCTGTTTTAAATAGAACCCATCATTAGGTGGTTATTGCCTGCCGCTGTGCTGCTCCACCCCTATGGGCGTGACATATGGTGAATGTGTATGGTGAATGTGTATGGTGAATGTGTGTGGTAGCCCACTGGGCAGCACCGGTGCTGTCAGGGTAAGAAATCAGCAGCACAAACAAAAAGCAGACAGAGGCACTGAGCAGAAACATCAATTCTAATGAATGAATGCATAATGCTGTTTTGAATTCCAGGTCTTTCATGCTCCCTGGACAAATGGCAGAGTCACAGATGCAAAGAGTGCAGTTTGTGATTATAAGTTTTGTGTTTCATTCCCAAACTGTTAAGAAATTGCTACAGAAACATGCCTAGAGCGATGTATATATTTTTTTTGTTTGTTTATATGTTTGTTTGGCTATGCTTACACATTATCCCATTTAAAATCCCCAGTATGGTTTTCTTTCTCTTGTTAGCATTTCCCCTATTGCCTGATAGTACCTGCATATGTACTTAAGCACAAAATTACATAAATCATACAGTTGGAAAGCAGCAGTGTAAATATGGTCAAAAGGTATATAGTATAAAAACAAAGGTTTGCAATACAGACCTAAATTATTAATCTATATTGAAATGAAGGCTAATATCATCTGGGCTCAACCTGATTGGTACTAAGGAAGATACTTGGAAAACAATAAGGTTCATCTTATTGAGATACTGTTCATCTAAGAAGTAGAACCACTGCATACAGCCCACAATGTGGTTTGGCTTCACCTGATAGGCTGAAGACTGTATGAGCCATTTAAGGGTTAACTGGACACCAGACACCTCCTCTAGAGCAAGGGTTGACTTCTCTAGGTACAGGGCTCCCACTCTAGGCATGGGGCTCCTCCTGTAGGTACAGGGCTCCCACTCTAGGCATGGGGCTCCTCCTGTAGGTACAGGGCTCCCAATCTATACATGGGGCTCCTCCTGTAGGTACAGGGCTCCCACTCTAGGCATGGGGCTCCTCCTGTAGGTACAGGGCTCCCACTCTAGGCATGGGGCTCCTC
>JAODKF010000002.1:14460815-14473826 GCA_026779585.1 Mormyrus proboscirostris | reverse complement strand
ACCGGGCAGACCAAGGCATCACAGCGGTGGTGAAGACTTTGTGGTAAGACAGTTTCACATTAAGTTTACTCTATAAGTCCTATATAAAGTCCTTAGAAGGACCGCACTCAAGCAACAGCAACACTGCAACAGCACATGGCATGACGGGAGGCATGCTGGGATATGCAAATGGACTTCATCCCATTGGTTAACACGCTGACGTAGAAGTAGAATCACATATTCATCAACCTTATCTTATCTTCGATATTTCAACAGTTAACTAAGAAACAGCATTAACTATCTCAGGGCTGCATGCCACAGACAGATGCGTTGCCTCGATTCCTACAAAACACAAGGGTAAGAAGCAATACTGAAATCAGAAGAAGCCTGTGACAAATAGTGAGCCTGATACATCATAAAGCCACTTGAGAAAACAAAGGCATTTCTAAGGAACCTTAAGGGGGCAGCCCTTAGCTAAACCACCAGCATAACAACTCGCAGTACTACCGGAGAACCAGGAAAGGCAGGGCAATGCTCAGTCTAAAGGGTCTTCATTTGGATGAGTTATTACCTTAAAACTTTCATTTCATCGTGTTTGAATTATTAGGTTGCATTGTACTTGGTGAAACATATCAACATTCGTTGAGCTTATCCATAGGTCCTGAGACTGCTGGAGCTCAGGGAATAAACCAACAAGTTCTGTTTCAAAGTCAGTGCCAAGATGAGAACATTTTGAAACTGAGTATCGTGTTTTGTTTTTTTTCCCCAGCACTCTCAAAGAGAAAAATCGTAAGAAATTCAGCGAGCCTTGAATGGGATGCAAAGCTGTCTATAGAATGTTTAAATTGCACATTATCATACCAATTATTGATGTCACAGCATATAGAGCTTCTCAGCTGAGCCACACAAGCTGCTAATTCACCCCAGGCACATTAACATAAATATGAGAATACGGAGGTATATAAATACATTCAGCACCATTATTTCCTGCACTGCGAATATGCAGTGAGGCACCTCATTTAGTTGCCCCAGGAGAGCGCCATTAAAGCTCGGCACACAGTGTTTTTATGACGGAATCCCTCTGCTCTCTGCACATCATTCTTTCACATGAATAAAAGGGGACTGCGCAAACTTAATTCTGCCGTGTGCGCGCAGCCGGGGCGAGCGTAAACGAGGAGCCCTCTGAGGAGCTTCCTGAGAAGCTGCAGCTGTGCCGCTGCATCACCACGAGGTTGTCCTGCCTGAGCTGCTGCAGCATGCTGGGCTGCCCATGCAGGGAGCCTCGCTTCCCTTCCTGTGCCTCCTGTGCCCCTGCTGGCACAAGCTCACCCCTTAAACTTTTTCCATGAGAAATAGCAACACTCGTTCTCAAATGGTATTCCTCCTCTCTGCTCAAGAAAGGTGCGAAAAAAAGAGGTGATGGATTGATGTGGAATTGTTCTTAATTCCATGTGTGACTCAGGTGGAAAATAAGCGATAAGAGAAATCTCCTCACCACTATTGGCAGTGTTAATTATTCGGTGTTAATTTTCATTGCCTTGTTTCTCTGCTCCAACCACTGGTTCCCAGATAGAGGGAAATCTCCAGAGTCAAGTAGCACCACTATTCATCTGCAACATATTAATCAACGAATCGATATAGTGCGAAATTGTAGGAATTTGTCTAAAAAGCAGAAAGCAAGAAAAAAAAAGAGAAGCCTCAGAATGTAGGTTGAGTGTAATGCATTATGGCATCAGCGATATGTCACGGGAAATTGTTTAAAAAAAGAAAGTGGAGAAGAGGTGTTTAAAGCAGCCCTTGCTGAAAGTGCTTAGTCTGGCCAGTCATTTGTCTTTGGGCCCCATCATGACTTTCCCTCACTGCCAAACAGACACGTCCTGCATGTGAAGGCCCTCTTTAAAGCCACGTCTCGGGAAGTAGCTCCAGTGCCGTGAAGTAGCTGAATCTTTTGTAGAAAATTAGTCGAAAGATGCAAATACCAAAGTCCTTTATCTGAAATCCACGTTTCTACTGCACTAATGGTTTTGTGTATGATAAAACTATTATGTGCATATTTGTAACTGGGTAGCGTAAAGGTGAGCCTCAACACAGCCCTGCACTGGGTAATATGGATGGGTGGCTAAATTAACTATAATCAATATTGCAAACAAATACTGGAAGACAAATATGCATTAGAGTTTTTGCACTACAAGCTATAACAGCAAGAAGCCACTGTGATTTTAAATGTGGATCCTATTCTGTCAATAGCTTATATATTTCACAGTACATTAATAAGATTATGACACTAAATTTTCATCGACAAACTGAAATTTAATAAACACACAAAATGCACAGCATTACATGCACGGCAGAAAGCCTTCTGCAAACAATTAGTTAAAAAACATTAACTAATTAGTCTCACTAGCACTAACTAGGTAATACTGTAAGTACAGCTGGGGCCCAGTGTTACAGCCATCATAGTTAAGCTACACTTACCCATCGCTCATAGCTGTTTATCCAACCAGGTCAGAGTGAGTCTGCAGACCCCGGAGGAGGACAGGGAGCAGGGTGCCACACATCCACCAGGGGGCGCATACTCACACACAGAAACTAAAAGCACTCTTTAGAGGAAGATTTGCTGAAAAAAGTGTGTCTGCATGTGTGTGTGTGTGTGTGTGTGTGCATGTTCCCCCAGAATGTGATAAAAACCTGTTACTTTGACATTGTGGGGAGTGTTTTTCAGATAACCCCTGATCTGTGACTTCAATCAAAAAATGCCCATATCTGGTTTGGTTACTTTTGGTTAAGGATAGGGGTGGGTGGGGGTTAGAGTCATCAGGTTGGGATTAGAATTTTCCCCATAAAAATGAAATGAGAGTCCCCACAAAGATATATTTACAAACCTCTGTGTGTGTGTGTGTGTGTAGGTTGAGTGTAATGCATTATGGCATCAGCGATATGTCAAGCGGGTGCGAGCGGGTTTACCTATCCTTATGGGGACACAATGTCCCGTAACGTGATAAATATCCATTTTTTTTTTTCCCTTATGGGGACCGGTTTCCTGGAAAACTCAGTTTAATAAAAATCTGTGACTGCAATGAAAAAACTAAAATGCAAAAACTCTTGTAATTTGCTTGGATACTTATGGTTCTGGTTAGGGCTGGATAGGTGTTAAGGTTGTCATAGTTAGCATTAGCATTTTTCAATTAGAAATGAATGAGCGGTCCGCATAATGATATGTTTACTCGATTGTGTGTGTGCATGCGTGCATGTGTGTCCGGATGCAGTGCTGGTGTTTGAGGGAAGGCCGCTGGAGCTGTTCGCTCACAGGAATCACACAGCACTCCTCGTGTCAGTCTGTCAGTCATACTGCTAAAATCGGAAAGGAAATCGTCTGCTGGACAGCTGTCCCCTAGTGCAGCTACATGGATTTCTGACGAAAAAATGCTCTACTGACAAAACCTAGAAATACTTCTACAACATAGAATTATTTCTTTTTCAGTAATGCAAAAAGAATATTTTGGCTTTTTTTTTTGGTGTTACCAATCCTTGCCATTGTATCCGATTGATATATCAAGTACTGAAGCAGAGATGGAAAAAGCAGAGTCTTTCTCCGAAGGTCTCTGACGGTATTCCTGGGAATGTAAGTCTGAGGTCATGGCTGATTAATCCCTCTCTGACAGGAGGATAGTAACACATTAGAGAGACATTCGTTTAAATGAAATCAATCCACAGCTTTAATGTGAGAGATTATAACTGCCACGCTTGGTCTAAATTAAAAAGTTTTTTTTATTATTTTATCCAGTACATTATGTTCTGTTAAAACTAGGATGTAGACGCCATGAATGGGCTATTTATGTCAAATTATAGTTTTACTGCCTATATGCCGCTCAGTCCGCTGACCCTTCTGGAGTACACCTCTGATTGGCGCTCTGGAACATGCCTCAGATGGGTAAAACGATCCGTATCTCCACCTAGGAGGAGCAGGTCGCAGCCTTGTAATTTCACCAATGATCTGCTCTAATCTAAATGCTTCTAAAGAAATTTCATCCTGAACACCCAGCAAGTCGACTCGGGGGAAGAAGAGATTTGCCTCTGCTCACATGGAGATTTTCTAGTTCCTACTCAGAGCTTCTGTAACATCAAAATTTTGAGGCAATATTGAGAAATGTCAATGTACTTCTAAACAATAGGTTAATATCAGCACAGAGTTATTAGTCCTGCTTCAGAGGCCGGGACGCAGTAAGAATAACAATATAGTGTCATGGCAGCCTGTCTGTATCGCCTGACTGGTGACCTCAGCAGCACGGCTGGCTAGGCCAAGTCGAACACGTTCCATATATTAGCCAGATGTTTAGCTGTTTGATGCCACAAACTATTATTTATGCCTGCAATCTATTTCTAATTTGCCACAAATTTGCCTAGATGACACCCACAAATCAAGCTAAACAAGCTTATTTGAAACTCCAGCAGTGTAAAATGAAAAGCAGTTTGGGCATCATTTATACCATAGCATATGACTATTACCGCTGACATTGTACAGGCAGACAGGCACTGTTGGGCTACCATCAGGGCCGGGGTCACAGTTACCACTGTTACATGCACCTCGCACATGACTATATCCTCTCACAATGTGCTGGCAGACAGGCACTGTTGGGTTACCATCACGTTTTTCAATGCATATTTCTCACAGTGATTTAAATCCATTTCTTATGAATGATGTTGCAGGAGACACGTGTAGGTAAACTCATTAACATCTACTGAGTGGGTGGCAGGATATATTAACCAGGTATATTACCTGCACTGCATATCCTGTTATTGCAATTGACTGAAAAGGTGGGTTATTACCCACTGTGGCTCAATACGTCATGATTAAAGATCTGCCTTAATTTTCATAGTTATCTCATTATTCATATGTGTCAGTCGAGATTCTGCATTAGCTGAGTGTAGGCAGGACGTGGGCATTTTGATTAATTTTGCCTCAGGTAATATTATACTTCATAGGGTTAAAGTTTCAAGGAGATCCTGTCGCCTGCTTATGCCTAAACATCAAATCATTTCTGTCCTGACAGACTGCATGAGGCCTGAAGGGGTCCCTTCTTGAAAGGTATCATTTGTCAGACAACATTTAATCCAAGCACAGACTCATAACATCAGATACTTTGTCTCAGAGGAGGACGACAACGGTATAATATGAGTTAAGAATCAAATTGTTGGCTTCTAGTATATTAACTTCAGTGTTTAGTAGCCATCCAGAAAATTTAAAACGTCTCTGCAAACATCACATTCATTATTTTCTTTTTTTCATGACAGATATTCTTATCGGCGATGTAGAGTGACTCACATCACTCTCAAGAGACAAAATCATTTCTTGGAGCTTTCTCACAGTTTTTGATGTGGTTGTTTATGCAGCACTTGCACGATTTTGGTGCCCTTAAAGGTCTCAGGGGCAGACATACTAACATGTTTGCGCCCGTTTCTGGTGTAATTTCATCAACATGTGCCTAAAAACATGGTGTGGTATGAACAGACAGCACATGCCTAAAGCCGCAATCTGTGTGCAGTAGGTAGAAAATGACAAGTTGCGGTTTTCCTACTCATGCATATATATTCAAGGGAAAAGCAGGTATTTCGCACAAAACATGGGAGGAGAAGTACTTGTTATATATTTCATTACAATGTATGAAGACTGGGGAAGCGCACGCCTGGTTTGCGTTGACATTTGTACACCTCTAGAATCCAGGTAGAGTGTTTATGTAGGAAGGGAAAATATCCACCAGGAATGGTCCCCCCCACGGAATGCCAAAAGTGTCATAAATACCTCAACTTACGCAATGTCTTAAATGCGTCAAACGCACATAAAATGTATGCATTACGTATGTGGAGATTACGTGACATCAAGGTGCTTATAGCATATCAAAAACTACAAGTGTCATGACCTGCGCATCCAGTCCTCGTGTGTGCCACACCCCCTCATCATCCACGTGTGCTTCCCCAATTGTGCCCAACTGTTTCCAGTTAATTTGGCTTGTTTAGTGTATATCAGTCCACGTCCTCCTCAGTCTTGCGTCGGTCATTGTTGTAATGTTCATAGCCGTGTGCTCCCCAGTGTTCCAGTCTTCCCGAATAAACCTTGTTCGTCCGCATTCACGGCTTGCTTGCTTGATCTCTCTCTCGCCAGCTCTCCACAGCTGAATTCAGCGCCTTAACCGCGGAGGCTGGATACTGGATCCAGCAGCCCGAGATTCGGGAGGACCCGGCAGCATGTGCCCGCACTGCACATACCGGGGATATCCTGATGAGGATTTCCCCAACGAAGGACACCTTCCTGGCAGAAGAGGTGCATCTAAATCTAAGGCAGCTTCAAAGCATGGCAGCGGAAGCAAACCGACAACAGATAGCCGCAGACAGCGGTTTGCTTTTAAACCCGCAGGCTGTCCCTCCGGAAACGGCACCTCCTCCAACAACCGCAAGTCGGAGAAGAAGCGGAAGGGGAGAACACTGTAGGATGCCCCGAGGATCTATCTGTGGGCTTGCTTTCTCCCCGCAGTCGAGTCTAGCGCACAGGTACCTCTCGCTAGCCCCACAGACAAGATGCCGCCACCCCTAGTGGTTTATAACTTCCGACCAGCACGCCAGGCCCATAAAGGGACGCTATACCGCGGGTTCCGCGCTCCCTTAAAGGGACCACGCAGAGCCAGGAAGCGCCGACTCTGGAGGCGCTGGCTGAGGTGCCCGAGCTGCCAGCTGCAACTGCTCTGCCCACATCTCTGCCCGACGCTGCAGCCGCTCTGCCCACAGCCCTGCCCGACGTTGCAGCCGCCACGCCCGTCCTGCCTGTCCCACCGGCGCCCCCTGCTGGCCGCACGCCCGAGGTGCCTGCTGAGGCGCCCCCTGCTGGCCGCACGCCCGAGCTCCCTGCTCCGCCCGAGCTCCTGGCTTCGCCTGTCCTGCCCGTCTTGCTGGGTCCGCCTGTCCTGCCCGTCTCGCCGGCTCCCGTTCCTGCCACGGGGCCAATGGCCCCTGTCTCCGAGGAGGTCACCATCACTCCTCCTCCCTTGGTGGAGGAGGAGGAGCTCGAATGGGACCCCTCGGGGACCTTCTTACTGGGCCTCAGAGACTCGGGTGGGGGAAGGACTCCTCCACCATCACCCCAGCGTGTGGGAGCCCAGCCTAAACCCCGCCTGTCGGTGTCTCGTAAGGGCAGGGGACACCTTTGCAGGGGTCGGGTCCCACTCGCCCTGCCCCCTGGCTCAACCGCTTGTCCCCTGGCCGTGGCTCGGTGGCTACCTGCGGGTCCTGTGGCGCCAGCTCAGCCGGAGGGACCACAGGTCGCCCACCTGTGGTCCCTCCATCGGCGCCTCCAGGCCCCCCTACTTCGGTTGGGCGTCGGATGGCGCCTACGCTGGCTTTGGCTGCACCTTCGCCTGTGGCGGCTTCCCCCTCCTGCCTGCCTGCGCCGGTGTTCCCTCCTGCTCCCTCCTCATTTCCTCTGTCTGTCCTTCCGTCTGTCTCCTTGCCCCCTTCGTGATCCTCTCCTGCTCCTGCCTCCCTGTCGCCTGCGGCCCCTTCGGCTGCCTTCCCTTGCCCACCTGGGTTCTCTTGGGCTCCCCTTTGTCCCTCGTCCATTCCTGTCTGGTCTCCCTTGTTCGCTCCTCATCCCTTTGTCCCTCCTGTCTCTGCTCCTTGTCCTTCTGTGCCTCCCGTGTTCACTCCCGGCCCTTTTGTTCCGCCTGTTGGTGTTCCCTCCGTGTCGCCCTTTCTGGTTTGTTTGTCTGCATTTCCTGTCCTATGTCAGGTTCTGTCATGGCTGCCCTTGTATTTGTTTTGTGTTTCGGTCCTGTTCCCTGTGCCCCAGTGACCGTCTCGTTTTGTTTTCCAGGTTCGTCTGGATTGTTAACAGGAGTCATTAGCTATAGCTGTTGGAGACGCCCACCATCAGCTCAAATATAAGTAAAACATATAATAGAACTGTAACATTTAGTATGTTAAAAAATATGGCAAAATATGATGTGTGATGATTCACAAGTTGAAATGGAGCTTGTGAAAATGTGGCAATAATTTGTTGTGAAATTAATAAAAACAGTACTTCCCAAGTAATCATTTATCTGCAAAAGGCTCATTGCTTAGTCTGTGGTAGAAAGCAGCATTTCGGAAGATGAAGCTGCTCTGAAACAGTTAAACAATCCTATTATTCGTTAAATGTTTCTTCTTACTCCAGTAGTTGAAAATGATTAGCCTGTTCTTTTAAACATAACTTTTTATTGCTATTTTTGGTTGAACTTATTTGCATAATTGGGTTTATGTCTATTTCACAGTAGTGTTTTGCCGTACTCTTCAACATACGTCCAACGTTAAATGACAGGGCGCAGAGTGGGCTACCTGCGCCCTAGCTCAGGCCCACTTTACGTTGTGCTTCCTAATGGACAGGGCACAGAGTGGGCTTACCTGCGCCCTGGCTCAGGCCCACTTTACGTTGTAACTGCATGTAACTGCCCCTCTGTGTTTAAAAATGCTCAAAATAAAATCTGCACACACGTTTCCTAAATTGCAGTTTCTTCTTAGCCATACTGATTTCCATAGAACAAGGTGACGTATTCCACAATATAGACGATATAACCTATATTTCTCTAGAAGCCAGTGCCTTGCTGTTACCAGGTGAAGAATAATTGCACAATCGATTTCAGTTTAGTAAACACCAGCCAAAACACCAGTCAACCTGTGAAATTAGGTGAGGCATTCAGCTACCTGATAAAAACAATGGTCAGTTTCGTGTTCTCTTTTTAGGCCTTTAGGTTTGTGAGTTATATTTCAAACTAGATCGATTTTCCGCTGACCTATTTGCAATGCATTATGGGATTGTGCCTTTCCGGAATGCTCACACTTGTCCGACAGCTTCCTTCTTATTCTTCCTTAAAATGGGACACACTACAAAAACGGGCGATGCCAAAAATATTATGCTACATAGGGAAAGATGGTAATCTGGGACACACCCAATTTAAACTGCTGCTCCAACTTAAAGTCATTCCTTTCTAATGTATTAGAATTAATAACAAAAAAAAATGAATTTTTTATCTTATAAACTGGAAGCAGGAGAATACTTTGTTCACTCTGTAGGGAAGTGAGGTAGTTTTTACATACCCAGTCTTTTGCCTCCTGTAGGTGACACGGACACTCATGTATATACAAGTGAGAGCAAGTTTTGGGGTCAGGAAGCAGAGTCACTCAGCATCATGCAGCCCTGGAGTAGTTGGGATTAAGTGCTTTGCCCCAACACTGATATGATTACTCTGCCAGCCACAGGATACGAATGCATAACCTTCTGGATACTGACATGGGTCCCTGAACGGCTGAGCTACACACTGACTCTAGCTGTGAGGCACTTACCTCTGCAAGAACATTCAGTTTCACAGTAATCAGCGATGAGGACGGGGAGTAACACAAATCTGGAGTTCAATGATAAGAATGTGGTCTCTGCATGATCTGCAGATGTAACTGGAGAGAGAGGGCTGGGTGCCCTCAGAGAATCAGGCCTTGTCCTTTTGAGCCATGTTTCCCATAATGTCTCACACTTGTGCATGAATGGCATGTGTGGGCTGCGAGGGGGGCCAGGGTGCAGTGATCAGTGTTCAGTGAGTATGCTAGCCGAAGGGGACGCCTCTCAGCAGGCCACCAGCAGCAGGAACCTTGCTATCTTTGGGATGTCTAGCCAGGTGAGAATTTCCAATTGACTCTCTAAGGTACTGGGGAAATCTGAATTTGAACTCAAATAGATAAATAAATGAATAAATATCGCTACAACATCATTATCGGACAGGCTGCCTAGAGCTAGCCATGCAGAACACGGTGTTCCCAGCAGCACGGAGCAGGCAGACATGAATTATGTTATGCCTAAAACACAATACTGAAATAAATTATTTACAAACTCCACAGGAGTGTGAGCAAGGCTCAAACTGAAATAAACTAATTTCTATTCCCTACATTTGATGCAACTGGACATTGAACGAGTTGGGTGAGGACCTGCAATCGAACCAGAAACCAGGACAAGGACTTGCAGACACATGGTGTTAACATTATTCCTGGGGGAGCTGTTGGAAAATTCTGCCATCAAGTCAGTGGTAAATATTTACATTAAAAGCTGGTAAGAGCTGAACACCTACAAACTGCAAATGAAACAAAGGTTGATTGATAGACATATCATATCCAAAACCATTTGTATGGTTTTATTTTTACAATCTAATGAAAAAACACTATGAGAACATGCAGGTACAATCAAAACATAAAAACAAACAAAAAAACAAAACAAACAAAAAAAGAAGTTGGAGATACACAAATAATGTATAAAAAATGCCCACATACTATACATTAATGCCATTAGATATACATGTTCAGATGAGTTTTATTAAAGGTTTCTAAGGCTATTACTATGCATTTTAAGTCATATGAATAAAAATCTGCCAGTGTTCATACTGTAAATGCACATTATATTTCACCATTTACAGTTAGAGATTAAGAGACGGATAGCTGAAGGTAATATCTAATTAAGAGATATTCTTTAAATTTGGTTTGTTCTGAGGAAATATTGCAGGATCACAGAAGGCTCCCCCTCCACAATCCAAGGATGGCAAAGTCCATCCGTATTCTCTTCTTTTCTTCAGCACTGCAAGTCGAAACCATTTAGAGCGTAATGAGGTCCTTCTGAGGACACACGCTGTAAAAGCCACACTGCGTGCGGGCGGCCATTTGCCTTGAATGTGACCGATGAGTGCTGTAGCCTTCCCACTCCCCACAAATCATCCAACAGCCCGTCTTCAGCCGCAGCAGACGCCTG
Source organism: Mormyrus proboscirostris (assembly GCA_026779585.1). Lineage (NCBI taxonomy): Eukaryota > Metazoa > Chordata > Actinopteri > Osteoglossiformes > Mormyridae > Mormyrus > Mormyrus proboscirostris. The sequence continues at coordinate 14,463,037 of JAODKF010000002.1, read as the reverse complement.
CAAACCCAGAATCACTCCAGCCTCCTTTTGAAGAGGAAACTACAGCAATTATGGTTTTATAAGCACTGATTTGGCGCTGTTGAGCATCAATAGAGAAAACAAAGAAATGACAAGTTTAAAACTACTAAACCATGGATAGTGCAAGCTTCAGGCCAGGAGATATATATTACAGCAGAATGCTAGGAAGGCATGAGAGTGGGTGCAGATGAATCTAAGCATTGGCAGGGGGAATGTCCATCCTGTGGAGGGAATGTCCAGTCATGCTCAGGTAACATAACTGGCTTAATAAAATTCACCAAGAGGTGTCCAACACAGTCGGCAAGAACCAAAACAAACCGACTGCACAAATCCTACAGTGGGCTAGTTAAATGTGACTGATGTTGCAACTTATGATCAAGATACATCCAGACTGACTTACATCCTGAAACCCTGGCATAAGTCGATGGATACCTTTTCCTGGGGCTATTTGTGAGTGAAAGTAGGTGGATGTATGTGCATGAATGTCCAAGGCGTATAGCCTAGATTCTCCAAGGCTGGTCTCTCAGCCTGGCAGTGGCACAGAACAGGCATGTGGAAGATGGTGTTCTATGTTCTTGTCTTTGTTCCCACTGTGCCTCAGCTGCAAAGGCAGGACCTTCATCCACTCTGTTCCTAGACCTGTCTGTGCAATAAAAATAGCCCCAGGCAGGACATAGTGTGGAATGAACTTATCAAAGAGTGAAAGTGAAAGACAGGCCTGTCTCTGCACTCCTTGGATGGCCCAGAAGTGCGATTAGGGAGGCAGGAAGCTATTCTTTGGCCTATTTCCACAGACTTTCACTTTACATTTCAATTATACATTTTAGAGGAGATTTACGTTCTCTGCTCTCCTCGTGCTCAATATATTTTTTATGATATGTTTGCCTATAACTACCTACCCATTTTCATTCAATCAGCTTCTGATTCTTAAAATTCAGAAATAGTTTTATACAGCTAACAAAATTACAACTTTTTACAGCTTGAAATTTTCCTGTAGTAAGCTTAAGAATCCTGGTTGTGGGATACTACAATGGGGTCTGTCCTGGGATTTCACCCAACAATCTAATGGTCAGAAATCAGTGTGGCTTCTTGTGAATATGTCTAGTACATTAATTACAAAACCTTGACTTTGCTCATTTTAAATACATATAGCATATTATACCCATTTGTTCATACTTTACGAAACTGCATGTTACTATAGCACTACAGTACAGATAACACATGTACTGAACACTGGGGACCTTAATCTGTTACAGTTAATACATTTGTAGGATAGAAAACAAAATACTGGATGAAAGACGGTCATTTCAGTCAGACAGTCTTTCATTCATCATTATGCACTTGCAGAATTGTTCACTACTGGGGCTAATTCTCATTCCTGCATTCAAGAGCCTTAGGAGTCTGTGTTTATCGTCTGCCAGGCAGACCGAAATGCACGGGACTCATTATCTTTTATTACTCTGCTGGATTTATCTGGAAAGCATTGCTGTCTGTAGCATAATGAGAGATGAAATCGCAGAGGGCAAGGGAAGTGCTAACAAGCTCAGAGAGTAGGAGCCCTAGCCCAGCCCACGGCCTCCTGATACTACAAGAAATCTCATTTCTGGTGATTCTGTCCCCACAACTCCTGGGGAAAAGAAAGAACACATCCAAGGTGATCATGGTAGCTTAAGGGCAGCCAGTCAGCCTGCCTGACAGACACATCCCTCCACGCCTCTGATTATGGGCATTCCCATCTGTGATCTTCAGCAAAATATCGACACCCATGAGAGTGTGTTCGAGGAGAGATTAAAATTGAGAGGAACGGAAAGGATTTCAGTCCGATATGAACGGCAGAAGCTTACTGTCACTTCCGTCTTCCCATATTGCATATATTTTATGAAATTATGTAACAAACACATTTTGTGTAACTAATCCCTACTAGTTAAACCTTTTTCGTGGTATTTCCTGTGTCATGGAGTGGAAATAGATTGAAAGGTTCACCTTCTAATAAGATTATGTCACAAATACAATGCAGTGTTTATTCACTTTCACGGAACCCTGAAATGTCATCTCTTTGAAATATGAAGAGTCGACCACAAGCTGTGAGGAATTCCATATGGAATGCTTCACAAAGGACACCGTCAGGCAGATACCGAGACGCATGGTGCATAAACACTGTATACAGTGAGGTAGATACCGAAAAGCATGGTGCATAAACACTG
>JAODKF010000002.1:14436221-14448353 GCA_026779585.1 Mormyrus proboscirostris | reverse complement strand
GCCGTTTTGGACACTTTTGCTACTTTTCCAAGGCGTGTTATTAAAACCTGCTCGCCTTGCATATCTGGGTCCGACTCTCTTTCCCTGATCGTGACAGTATGTTTCCCCAGTCCCAGTCATTAACGTTGTAAACATCTGACGTCTTATGTTCCTGAGTGTGACTTCCTATAATAAATCCCTTGTTCCCTGATTCTCCATCCCCTTGCTCCTGCTTCCCCGGTCTGTGAAATGACACCCGATATATCATCTAAATAATCAATGAAGAAAATGCCTTTGGTCCACTTTGCCCAATGAACCAGTTAATATCTTTCTTATGAAATCATTTTGTGCTGGTATCTGTTCCACAAATCCACTGAAATTACATTTTTATTGTAATGATTACATTTGTAACATTTCTCTGCTTTACTGTCAAGCAGACTGGCTGAAAAGAGGCATTAACCTTTTGAACCCTATCCATTTTTCAGCGTTTGTCTATCACTTTGATTTTGGGCCTGTTACATGGTAAGTACATGCGTTAGCCACATAAGCTGTATGTTTTTGCTTTCAGCACATTCTGGGCTACTCAGATATGTCATAGTTTGATGTGTAAATCCTGACAAAGTTTTGATATCCTTTTTTATGAAAAAAAACTACTTGTGCCTATTGAAATTTCTCTATCTAATTTGTATGTAATATAACAAATTGCAGGCACTACAAATATATAGTAAATGCTGAGATCAGAGTCTCTATGATGTGGGAATGCAGGGGTTTTGTTGCTTGTCTTTCTATGGCGTCGTATTGTGAAGGATTACATGGTTGGTGCCAGGAGGAAATGAATATCTTTGATTTTGCATCCATTTGGTGAATTTTTATCTGATAGACAGCAATGTATGGTTTTTATAATTACTTTATCACATCTGAAAGAAACTGAAATTGAAAACCATTCCTTTGATTCGGCATTTTAGCCTCAAACAACAACCCAGTGCTGTATCACGTCAGCGTGTTTACATGTGAGAGGTGTTCCAATTACACGATGGGTGCATTCTATTTCAACTGTTCTGAGGGAGCTCGACATCAAACATACATTTACAAACTTCAGTGAATAAATATCAAGTAATTGCCTTCCTAATAAATAGAATATTGCATTTTGTTGTTATTTCTAGTAGAACTCCAATTCATGATTTTTTTCTCATCAGTCCATTTTCTGAAATCACTTATCCTATTCAGGGTCTATGGGGGTCCAGAGGCTGTAGGCACAAGTCAGGGAACAACCCCGGATACAGTGCCAACCGATTGCAGGGCACAAGGCAGGGAACAACCCCGGATACGGCGCCAACCAATTGCAGGGCACAAGGCAGGGAACAGCCCCAGATAGGGCGCCAACCGATTGCAGGGCACAAGGCAGGGAACAACCCCCGATAGGGCGCCAACCAATTGCAGGGCACAAGGCAGGGAACAACCCCGGATAGGGCACCAACCCATTGCAGGGTACAAGGCAGGGAAGAACCTCGGATAGGGCGCCAACCCATTGCAGGGTACAGTCACACACCATTCAACACAAGCAACCCTGCTATATAAATAAATGTTGATTGATTGATTGATTGAACCCCAGATAGGGCGCCAACCGATTGCAGGGCACAAGGCAGGGAACAACCCCGGATACGGCGCCAACCGATTGCAGGGCACAAGGCAGGGAACAAGCCCGGATAGGGCACCAACCCATTGCAGGGTACAAGGCAGGGAACAACCCCGGATAGGGCGCCAACCCATTGCAGGGTACAAGGCAGGGAAGAACCTCGGATAGGGCGCCAACCCATTGCAGGGTACAGTCACACACCATTCAACACAAGCACACCTAGAGGCAATTTGGTAATGCCAATTAGCCTCAACATATTTTTGAACTGTGGGGGAAAACCGGGGTACCTGGAGGAAACGCTGTGATGACACGGGGAGAACATGCAAGCTCCTCACACATGGGACTCAAACCCAGATTCCTGAGGTATGAGGCGACAGTGCTAACCATCATGCCACCCATTATAGTTTTGTAATAAATGAATTATAAAATAAATATTTTCCCCCAGAAGGGTAGTACCTGGATCATTGCAGATGTGAATATGCACTTCGTTTTCCATCTAAAGTGAATAATATTGATGTTTCATTGATTTTTAGGGGTGCATTTTGGTGGAAAATGTTGACTCATTTGGTGGAAAATGTTAAAAATTGACTCATTGCACACAGGATTACTCTGTTTGCTAAAATATTCCAGTGTTTCAATTTGGACAACTAGACAGAGTAAGTTCTTTGCATTCCAACAATATGTGATTCATATCTGTGCATGATACCAATCCGAAGATACGGGCCAGAGATCGATGGGTGCCAAAATCAACGCATTTTTCGTTTGTTGGGTTCTAAGGGTAAAGTAGCATGGAGGACCAGTATACCCTCAGGGATTTTTGCAATAAAATCATTGTGAACAAATGCATAATCTTCATCCATCCATCTATCTTTCATAACCGCATATTAACAAACTAACCCAAGTAAAACACTGCTACTTGCAGGGACACCCTGCACCAGTCCATCACAGGGCAGGGGACACCCTGGACGGGATGCCAGTCCATTACAGGGCACACTAAAGCAACAGAGTCACACACTATAGACAATTTCGAAAGACCAGTTAGCCTAGACGCATGTCTTTGGTCTGTAGGAGAAAAGCAGACTCCATGAAGAAAAGCCTTAGAAACTCCAGGGGTGGATGTTGGATGAATATATTATACAGTAAACATGAGGAACAATGTAATTAATGATCATATTTCAAAGTGTTTTCTGTATAAGGACTGGATTAGTGAATTTGACTGTTAGATTCACACTTAAGAGTACAGGCTGATCTTATACCAATCATAGATGGAAGTAAATTGTAATATTGACGCCAGTCTAGGATCAAAAGGGACAGTTTGGATCTAGCAGAATCAAAATCCTTTGTTGACAGCCTGCACCTTGAATGATGACTCAGCCAGCATGTCCCATCACCACTGGGGAGCAGACCACTGATCGCATAGCCTGTAAGATGTGATGACCTTCCATGAGATGCCCCTGGGACTGCAGGTGAATCAGTTTCATTCATTGCTCCAGTTCTCTCTTTTTGCATTGCCCCACACAACACATAGGCCAGCATTAGACAAAGGTCATAATGAAATGAACCCCTTTCGCTGAACTCACTGTCAATGTGACCACAGATACACTGATACACATATAGCACAGCATGTACCTGAAAAACCCCTGGTCAGGGAGGTTTTCCAGGAATTGCTCTGCTGAGGCATTAATATTCCACAACAAAGCTCTCAGAATTCATCCCAACTACTTGAAGTTTTAAATGAAAAAACAGCCCTATTTAGGTCTGACGTGAGTGCCTTAATTCATCATCATGGAGGGCTCAGGCTTCTCAGACCCCCCATGAAGACACTGCGGTTGCATCAGGGCAGCATTTCTCATGTGGCTAACCCACCCCAACCCCCCAATCCCTTCTCCTACTGAGACTGGAAAGAAACTGAGGAAATATCCAATGAAGAGACCATCTCTAAAAAGCATGACAAGAATATGGGGGCTGGAGACATTAAAATGGGTTTTGTGATCTGCATCACTTGGATCTAAGCCAAACATGCCCCTCCCCAGAATCTGTGCACCCAGGTCCAGATACAAAACTACATCAGAGAATGCAGATCCCAAAGAACATTGTACTGCAGACTTGTATTTGAGTGGGTTTGCTTCTAAATAAGATGGTAGTCATTATATGAAGATTTAAGAGTGTCTGCTATCACCGGGCAGAGCGTCTGTTTGGGTTTATTGATGGTGCCACTGGCAAACACGATGCAGCACTAGCTATTTTGTTATCAGCAAAAGAACCATCTCAGACAGCAGTTAGCAGGCAGGCATATGAGCAGAGGAGCTGACATGACTATTAATTCTATCCAAAAAAATTGGCAAAACATTAAGGGAAGACCTTCTCGTAGAGTAGCACTCTGGCTATTTTGGCCAAGGTATGGGCTTGAATGCCCCACAGCTAATCTCACAAGGCTAAAAGAGGCCACGTTTGCGTGGCTGTGACTAGCCTCTTGAGGGCATTGCCCCAAAGGGACGTGCATTTTTGACTATTTGGAAAACCACAATCAGAAAGTAATTCAGGGCCAGCCAATGATGCAATGTCATGACAGAGTGACCTGGGCATGGTGACTTTGGAGGCAAGGGCTCAGATGTAATCCGCATTCTCCTGAAAGCGGGATGATAAATCCATTTTAGGAGGTTTAGCACTTCAGGTAGGAATGGGAAGATAGTGACGTGTCGTCATTAAACCCAGGCAGCCCACATTACAGAAATATCCCCTGCCTTTCTCTACTATATTCAGAAGAGCTTCCATGCTGTAATGGCCTGGTCCCATAATTCCTTGCTTTCTCACAGCAATGCCGACAGCCAGTAAGAGAGATTGGATAAGAAGCTTGAGTTTTCCTCTCTTCTATTGTCCACAACAGTCATTTGCTTTAAGGTGATAACTGTCCTTCACCTGTTAGCGAGAAGGTTTGAAGGGACTCCAGAGATTTTAGCACGGAAAGGATGTTCAGGGCTCTCAATTATACTCCTGCTATTCTACCTGCCGAAAACAGTCCCGAATCAAAAGGCATGTGATGCATGGATGAAAAAACTACTTAGGATCAATTCAAAGGGTCATTGGAAAGCGGCAGCCATTTTAAACCAGCTTGAAGCTCAGCCGGTCTGCCACGACGTGTGATGCGAGGCCTTCCCAAACAGCATGAGCGTGGCTAATAAAGTGTGACGGAGTCAGTGCTCATCCTTCCTCATCTCCTGACCTATTCTGACTCTTCTGCTTTTCCAGATAATGTCCCTGCTTAATGTTATTAATGCTCAATTTCCTCCAATTACGGGAATCTTGCACACTCGGATGGGGGCCAACAGGAAAATTAATGCTCCAGCCGGACGGCTAGAGTCTGTCCTGGCCTCTGCAGAGATGATGAATTGTAGACAAGGGGATGTGGATTAGTGAAGGCCGCCACCCCCTATTCCCCCCAGCGTCTTCCAATTAGCTTGAGCGAATTGCGCCACACGCTGATCTCCTCCGTTAATCGTGCCCCCCCCTCCCCACCCTTTTCATTGGCATGGTAATGACAAGCTGGCTGTGGCCATGCTGATCCTCTGCACAGCCCAGCCCCCCTGCTGGCCTGGGAGCCTGTGATGGAGTGCCAGTGACACCAGGAGAGGACGTCCTACTTAGCAGCCCCCACCCCCCATCACACACACACACACACATACATCCCATTAGTGGCCTGGATAAAAGAAGGCATACGCTTACTTCTTCAAATAGCAGTGATGATGAAAGCAGCGATGCCATTGCTGATAATCTTCGGTGAAATCTCAGAATGCACTCTCTATGCTTTGTGTGTGTCATCGTACCAATATTCTCACAAGCACAGAATTGTGTTTTTTTGTGCATTTGCATCACTAGTGACACGTAGTAGGCAGCAAGTGAGATGAGTGTCTGGGGACCAGTAGGCAGAGCATGCGATGGACCCTAACAGAACACGGCCTGAAGCAGCACACTAGTGGAAGTATGTCCACAGGCGTGAGCCAAAGCTTGGGCACCGTGGAACTGCACCTCTTACCCATATTAATCTTGGGGACATTGTATCAATGATGAAGGGCTATCGCTGAATCTCCCTGAGCCCCCCAGTCACCCAAGGCAGCTGTGTTTACCTTCCCAATCACATCTATAGCCCCTCTGTAACTTGTCATTATGACGACTGTACCTGAAGCATAATATCACACTAAACACCTGGAGCACAATTCATCCATCCATTTCCTGTAACTGCTTATCCTATTCAGGGTCATGGGAGGTCCGGGGCCTGTCCCAGAAGCTACAGGTGCAAAGCAGGGAACAACCCAGGATGGGGCACCAACCCATCACGGGGCAAACTCACACATTATTCACTCACACAAGCACACCTACAGACAATTTGGTAACTTCAATCTACCTCAACATTTTTTTGGAAACCTGAGTACCCTGAGGAAACCCCATGATGACACAAGCACAACCAACATGAAGCCACAGTGGAAACTCAAACCCTCGTGCCAGAGGTATGATGCAACAATGAGAACCACCCCATCCCCATGCCCTCTTGCTCACAGGAAACACCTGGAGCATAATATTGCAGGAAGTACCTAGATCATAATATCAGAGGGAGCATGATATAGCAGGAAACACCTGTAGCATAATATTGCATGAAACACCTGGAGCATAATATCACAGGGAGCATAATATTGTGGGAAGCACCAGGAAGCACATAGAGATAATGTCACAGTAACACAAGGAACACAATATCACAGGAAATACCAAGATCATAATATCACAGGAAGCAGAATATCACAGGGAACACCTGGAGCATAATATCACTGGGAGCAGAATATTGCAGGAAACACCTGGAGCATAATATCACAGGGAACATAATATCTTGGGAAACACCTAGATCAGTGCTATGACGATCCGACCTACTGGTCCTGTAATTATGTAAGATGCTATGACGACCCTATTTACAGGTCCTATAACTGTCTAAGATGCTATAATGACCCTACCTACAAATCCTGTAACTGTCTAAGAAGTTATGACGATCCGACCTACAGGTCCTGTAATTGTGTAAGATGCTATGACGACCCTATCTACAGGTCCTATAACTGTCTAAGATGCTACAAGGACCCTACCTACAGGTCCTGTAATTGTGTAAGATGCTATGACGACCCTATCTCCAGGTCCTATAACTGTCTAAGATGCTACAAGGACCCTACCTACAGGTCCTGTAACTGTCTAAGAAGTTATGACGATCCTACCTACAGGTGCTGTAATTGTGTAAGATGCTATGACGACCCTATCTATGGGTCCTATAAATGTCTAAGATGCTACAAGGACCCTACCTACAGGTCCTGTAACTGTGTAAGGTGACACAGCTGTGTCTAACTTCTTGCTGCTTTTTGTTGCTTTCATGATCCCACCAAGGAAGTAAGTGAATATATGTGGAAGAAACCATTTCAATGCTCAATACCATCAAGGCCAAAGAGTCTATACTCTACTGTATATTTTTAGGGTTAAAAGCTACTCACTAGATTTAATGTAGTAGTGCTCCACTGCTTAATATTCAGCTTCAAATACTCATCATAAAGTTGAGCATGTATTGGTCCCTGATCTTTGATCTGTTCCATGCTTGCTGGTAATGCCTTTTGGGTGCTGGACATGGTCCTTGACCACGCATTAAGGGGGCCGCACTTTTCTGTGGGACCAGCAGCGTTCTTTTATCCTTATGGGAAAATTTATAGGAAACATAGACGTGAGCGTGTGCGACAATTTCTGCTGTGTATAAACAACTTATCTAAACCATGTCATGCTCAATCTGCCAATGCTAACCACACCATCCTCTCAATAATTGACTATTCATGATGGCAATTTAATGTGCCATAATTAAAAAATTATGCAGCAACTGTCTGATTCCCTTAATTGAATGAATGCAGAATTATGAACATTACATTTTCCATTTTAATTTGTTACGATTTTCTAATGTTAATTTGGTCAGGACGTACTTTCTCTTCGCTTTCAGAAAAACAGCCTGGTGTTCATGGCTCCGGACATACATGTGATTATTTTGGTCACACTTTTACCACTTTTCCATTTATTTCATGAATTGCAGATTTTTCATTCTTGTTAAGCACTGGAAAGTTGAATGAACAACTATAAATGAAAATAAAACAAGTTTCCTTTATAACATGGAAAGAGTATGTAACAGTGCATGTCTGACATCCTATTAACTGGTTGTGTGCTGATGGCGTTAAATTCTAGACTGTCCGTTAACTTTAAATGCACCCATTAACCGTTTCATCCCATGAAATAGAGCAGTATTGAATATCCCTTGTAGAAACAAAGCCTCACATTTTCTCTGCTGTTATAACTTCTAGATGAGGCTACTTTGTTGAATCAAAGATATGACATTTTCTTTGTAATAAAGGTACTCAAATGGTGAACATACTGTTAATTCATTTGTCAGCAAAGGATATTGAGTCTATTTTTAGTAAACGCTAAGCTAGTAACATGCAAAGGTAGACAATCTCAGTGTGTACAAAACTTATAACTGGTAGTATACGCCAACTTTTCTTGGTCCTGAGAGCTGCAAGCAGAGTTTGGCTCACAGTCTATGAAATAAGCAGCCATTTTGTGTTACACAGCTATACAATCTTAGAGGTGGACTCTTCCATTGACCATTGATGGGGGTTGCTTGCTGAATGTAACATCTCAGACAGGAGGGCGGGGGTATATGTTTCAGTGACCCCACAGTCTGAAGGCATGAATTCCTTCATAAACCAAAAGAAGAGATGGAGGCACCTGAGTTAAAAACAGGGTTATAAGTTTCCGCTATAATTTAGAGATCAGTGACCATTGTTGACACACTGTAGCACACAGTGCCCAACAACAAAATGTGTTCTCTGCATTTAACCCATATGTGACATCATGACATAGCAGGGGGCAGCTAACTTAACACATGGGGAGCAGTACCTTGCTGGTCAGGGATTCAAAACTGCAATCTTTCAATTATAAGTGCACTTCTCTAACCGTTAAGCCACCACTGCCCACCACTACATAACTATTCATATGTATAGATTCAGACCATCTGTGAAGAAATGTCTGGTCCTGCACAGAGGCTTTAGCATGGTCCTGGCCTGTTTTCCAGAACATTTCCTTTTGCTATGCAGTCATGACCATCATGGCAGCTGCCTTTCTCCCTGCTTTCATAGCTGCCTGTCTCTGTGCCTTCACAGGTGTCTCCCTGCTCTCACAACTGTATCCCTGCTATCACAGCTATTTCCCTGTTCTCACAGGTGTTTGTCTCCCTGCTCTCACAGCTGTCTGTCTCCCTGCTCTCACAGCTGTCTGTCTACCTGCTCTCACAGCTGTCTGTCTCCCTGCTCTCACAGCTGTCTGTCTACCTGCTCTCACAGCTGTCTGTCTCCCTGCTCTCACAGCTCTCTTCTTGCTCTTACAGCTCTCTGTCTTCCTGTTCTCACAGGTGTCTGTCTCCCTGCTCTTACAGTTGTCTCCCTCCTCCACAGCTGTCTCCCTGCTCACACAGCTGTCTGTCTCTCTGCTCCACAACTGTCCCCCTTTTCTCGCAGCTGTCTCCCTGTTCTCACAGTTGTCATTTTGGCAATGGTTACCCTTATGGATAATGACTGGTAGTCAGTGTAGCCTTCAAAAGTCTGTCTGTAAGCAAAAAACTGAATAAATCCCAGTGAAAAGCCACAGAGATGATTTTAAAAAGCCAAGAGGATTTACATTTGTAACAGCAAAAACTAAAGTGCATCCTGGAGATTTTCATACACTGTGGAGTAAAATGGAAATAAGCCACAACGTGTCAAAGTGAGTCTCTTCCCACTTAGATCTGCATACAGACTCCATCTGAGCCCCATCACCAAGGCAGACACATTTGTTTCCATTGACCCAGCTTCGGAGCTTTCCTGCCGCTTTGCTTGTGCTTTGTGTGCATGATTAAAAAGGCGTTTCTGTATGTAAATGCAGTGGTGTTGCCATGTCAGCCTCCGTGTCTCACTCCACAGTGAATACTCGTTACCAAGCATGTATGCCGTGTTCTCACTTGCTGGCTGGGTAGGGCAACTGAACATCAGTGTGCAGGTTCTGAAATCACTGATGTGTTGAGCATTTCCTCTCAGCTGCATGCATTACTGAGCACAGAGTTGAGATGTTGAGTGAACCCAGCTCCAAGGAGGAGAGACAGAAAAAGATTTATTCACTGATGTGTGGGGTGTCTATTATCTTCAAAAGTCCCAGGGGCCTTTTGCTGTTTCCCAACCTCAGAAGTAAATACAACTACCCATTTTCAGGTTAGCTCCATATTGGCCAGAGAACTGCTGCAAAATCCTGTGGTTAAGCACCTTTTACCAACATCACAGATCAGCTACATTACAATGACCACTGTATCATGTTGAAAATAAAAAGTATGTGTTTTCTACCATAGTGGTTGTTGCACAGTGTCTGGATATGGAAAACAACAAGCCTGCAGAAGACATCCTTACTTCAGATTCCTGTCATGTGACTCTGAAAGAGATTTGTAACCAATAAGCTCCTTCTAAAAGCAACATATTTAACAATGGCAAAATGATTTGTAAATCATCAAGCTGTGTTGCTTATGTTTTCTAAAACATAAGCCATTACTGCGGTCTTTTGAAATGCGGTGCTGTTCACAGGCCAGCTCTTGGTCAGCATGCATGCTGATCCCATGACCAGAGAGCTTTTCTGAAGGCACCAGGGTGATGCGCACATTCCAGTTAGCATGTTTGCCAGCTCCCTTGTTTTTCCAGTGAGAGACTCAACAACGCCAAGTGTCCCTTGATTTTGTTTACAGCACCCAGGAGCTGCTGGTGCATTTGTATGAACAATGCATTTCCCTGAATGCTTTGAATGCCACATGAAGCTTTTCATCTTCAAGAACGACAGATTCAGGCCAATGAAATAGGCTGAGGGTCAAAGTCCAATGAGATATAAGAAAAATAAAAAGTGACCCCTAAAATCAGGGCCCTGTTTCCTCCTCTCAGTCAGGGTGGGTGTCATGGAACACAGACTGCACTTCCCAAGCACACCGACAGCTGCTGGAAGATTTACAGCAAGTGTTGGCCACAATACCTACAGGCTGCATAGTGTCATAGACTGACCATTAACAGGAAAAATCACCATCACACGTATCATGAGAGCTCACAAAAAAATCAATTATCAGTAAAAGTAGCAATGGAATCCTCTTTAATACATATTAATACATTGTTAAGCAAATCCAGCCAAGAACAGAATTAATTATTCAGCACCCTCACATTTCTGCTCTTCATACTAGTATAACCCTTTTGACTTTCACCATTTAAAGTTACCAAAGCAGTAATATATATATATATAAAAGTAAGAATAACTTCTATTAATGACCAAAGGAAACAGTGGATACCTTCAAATCAGTATGTAAGAGATTCCTAACAACAAAAATTAATGATTAATTAATTAAAATTAATTACCACTGAAAGCATACTGAAAAAAATTAGTCAGGAAAAATGTATAATATGGACTATACCTTATAAACCATATTTTTAATTATGATACTCTGTAAATAAACTGTTTCCAGATTTAAGAGATTAAAAAGAAATCGTTTTCAGCTGAAACTTTAAAAGAGCATTCGTTATCAGAATGACTCTATTGCCCCCTTTTGGTTACTATTACTCATGACACACGGTTGTACAGATTTGATCCGCTTCGTTAATGTTAACATGCATTACAGTCTGGACTGAAATTAGCATTTAGGATTTAAAAAGTCAGCCAAAATCCTAAACAACGCAAAGTAAATCTCTTTTAGGTCTTTTCCCCGAGAACTGCTGCTCTGTCTGACCTTTTCACATGTGCCCGTTGCTGTCTTCTTGGCATTTTCAAAACAAAGGTTAATAACGGACATTGGAGTTGGACAGAAGGTCAGCGGCATCCCAAATTATGCTACAACCAAGTCGTTTAACCCTACAAAGCACTAAAGGTAGAGACCCCCGGGCTTGGTGTTTCCCCCATTTTCACCCAATCTACAACTCTGCTCTTGTCATAAAATTTAAAAGTTAAAAGTTATAATTACTGATAACCACCAATTTGTTGTCCTTGTTTTGCTTTGTATGTACCTATATTACTGAGGAACAACAAAAAAAACTTCAGTTAATTTCTACCATTACAAAAAATCTTCTACTCTTTTAATATTTTATTTGGTATAATATTAGAGTCAACATATTTCCTGAAATTCATAAATAATCCCATGAGCTGCCATTTCGGGTTCCTGTAATGCAGCAACAAATGGTACCTTTTCATTGAGCCATCCAACATTATGCAGCCTATATGCTAAGTTTTAACAAAATTCTATGCCTCGTAACATGTTTTGTGCAGACATTAGTTATAAATAGCATTTTCCACTTTCCAGCATCTGGTTAATTCACCATCTGTTGTTTACTTTGCCCTTAAGCACATCGAGCACACCCATGGCATCCTGGTCAGTGTTGAGTATTTGTTGATATCCATCCATC
>JAODKF010000002.1:14408535-14426426 GCA_026779585.1 Mormyrus proboscirostris | reverse complement strand
TTGATGACGTCATATGTAAATAATATGCGGCCCGTGAGACTTGAACTTGGACATAATGCGGCCCACTGCAAAAAAAGTTTGAGAACCACTGTCATAAGGGTTTTTTAGTAGCCATAATAATAATAATAATAATTATTATTATTACATGCTGTTATTTAAACAATGATTAGATTACAAAAAAATGTGAAGATTCAAATACCATTGGGATTCATCACTGATCACTGGCTCTGGCATTACTTTTAGAGAGGACACTAGCAGTGACGGGTTAGTAAGTGGTCACAGCGCCAGCCGATCAGCAGCTGCCTCTCACATTTGTCTGGGTGCTGCGTAATGCAAACTCACTGCAGCTGCCCATGTCTGAGAGCTTGTCTCACACTCAGTTTTTAAAAATGTGCCTCATAATCCCCTCTTCCTTCAACACGTGCAGGCGTGTAGGTTGCTCATCTGGCATCAGCACCCCTCCCATGAAAGTCCCACCTGTTCCACTGGGAGTATGGATTTTAGTTGGTGGTAGAGAGACAGAAGCCCTCCTCCCTCCCTCCCTCCCTCCCGCCCTCCCTCTCTCTCTCTCACTCTCCTGCTCACTCTCCCTTTCTCTTAAAGCCCCACACCATCAGAGGGTCATCTGTACAGACGGCAAAGTCAGACACAGCACCAAGGACTTCCGACATAGACGCACGTGGCCATCCCAGAGACAGTGCCCCCCGCAAAACGGTAAGTAGGACAGATGGACGCCGGATGGGAGTGCTCATTATCCGCCGTTTGATGCATCACCCATTTAGTGCCGTTAAGTCAGGGAACCGCAGAAATAACCCCATGGCTGCTCAGGAAAGGAATCGTTCAGGAAAGAGAGGTGAGAAAGCATGGCATGATCTCTCAGTCTGACCAAGGCAGTTGGCATGCGAGTCATATCCTGATGCTGGAGATTGGGTCTGAGGAGTGATTTGTCAGCTGTGACAGTGGCAGCATGACTGAGCAGGAGATTCTGGTGCAGGGTACTGGAAAGAGACCTGCTGTGGAGGCTCACCGGGACGTAATCCCCAGGAATCGGCCAGGCAGGGCCGTCTAGACGTTCCCCTTTTCTCATTCGCTTACTCCCCCTCTCTGGGAACTGAAGTGTTACTGCGCCGCTGGTATGCATTGGACAGAAAGAAAGCCAAGGGGTGGCAAAGTGAGAAATGCGGCAAAATGGAGAACAAAGAGCAATTGCCCCACCACAAAGAGAGGCAGCCCCCCAGCAGACAGGCGAGCAGAGGGAGGGGGAGCAGCACATGTAACAGCCCCCCAACTTCAATTCCTGACAGGAGAGTCTGAGATCAATGCCTCCCCCACTCCAGGAAGCACTGAAACAGTGAAAGATGCAAATACACAATGAACGTTTCTGCTGTACTGGAAAATCATAATTGTGCACAGCAGAGGGTCTCTCAGGGACTGCACATGCCTCTCCTCATCGCCACCATGTTTCCCCATCGAGAGCAGAGAGTTTCCAGGGGCATCATCAGATGTTTCCTTCTTTCCCCCAGGAGCAAACATGTCTGACAAGCCTGACCTGACCGAGATCATGAGCTTCGACAAAACCAAGCTAAAGAAGACAGAGACAAGAGAGAAGAACCCACTTCCCACCAAAGAGGGTATGTGTCCCACATCTGTATGCCCCTTGTCTGCTTTTAAGGGAATTCTCACTGTGTGCAGTGCTCCGGCAGACCCTCTATCCTGTGGGCTTCGGCCCCAGGTATTCCAGTCAGCAAACTGGCACCGCTGGGCAACAGCAGCATAATGGAAGCAGCTCCTGGCCCGTGTGTGCCTGCTGTGCCACAAGAATACATTCGCATTAGGATATGGTCCGGGCTCAGTGGGGGGAACTTGCATGGTCACCTGTACATGTCAGTTTTCTCACGTAGTCCTAAGATGGCTGTTTTCATATGGATCACTCTATAAATTTCCATGCCATGATCCTGTATTGCTAAGCAGGGATGGAAAACATATGCATGATCGGATGGATACATTTACAGAGGGCTCTAGTAGAATATGCAAAGAGGAGCTTCATTCCATGCATTCCGCCATCAGCACGTGCCACGCCCAGGGGTTTGCCGACCGCACCACACTCCATGTATTCAACCAAGTGGAAACAGCTGATACAATCTTGTGTGATCCAGACTTGATAAATGCTACATTCCATCTGGAATTAAACATAAAAATGTGGCAGACTACTGGAAAAACAATGAATGGCTATGCTACATAGTGCAGTTTCATCCACCTTGTAACCACATGCCTAGATCAGGGATAAGAAGGGGACAGCATCCTATATGCTGCATATTCTACATCACATAGTCACATTTATTTATTAGCCGCTTTTATCCAAAGAGAAATCAGGCTCCGACAGACCCAGACATTGGGGGTTAGGGGCCACTGGTATCATCACTCTACCCAGCCTGGGATTTAAACTGGTGACCTTCCGTTCACAGGATGCTAACATACTGCACCACACACCATTCCCACACAAAGCCTTCTGATGTTTATTTGATATTGTCCTTTTCATTACTTGTGTATTGTTCCTGATGAGGAGTGTAATTCAGGGCCCTTCCCTTAGTCGCTAACGTTCTTGGTGTCGCTATGCTTCTTTCAGTCATCGAACAGGAAAGGAAAGGGGAGACATCACCTTGACCGAAAACCCCACGATTCCACGGAACCAGTCTCAGAAATGACACTTTTACTTGACTGTTACCAAGTTTTTTTTTTCTGCCTGACTGGGGAAACACACTTCTGATATGTAGAACTGTAATTCAAAGTAGAAGATGATGACCTTCATTTAACATGGGGGTGGGTGCAAAAAGAGCGATGGAGGGGGGGTGGATGCAGGCTCTGGAAGATGATCTACTTCATGTGTCTCTGCTCCCTACTATACCCCTTTTGATGCTTGGTTTCTGTGTTCTTCTTTGTTTATGAAAAATAAATGCAAACAAATATCAAACTACTTCCAGCATGTCACCCATCTTACATTCCAAAAGGGTATCAAAGATTTCTCTCATTTCCAAAATTGTGACATTACTAGAATGTAGCCCCAGCACTGGGTAAAAAATTTGGTAATAACCACAATACTCCCACCTCCCCATAAAATCCACCAGATGGCCATTAGATCCCACAGGGGACACGGTATGGCAGCTGCGGGGGCCTGACAGCCGTGGAGACGCTGGCAATCTGGGCCACCTGAGATCAGCCCAACATGTGCCATTCAGTTCAGGCACAAAAGTAGGTCTGTGCTTCAGAACCACTAAGTACTGCAGTATTTAGATATTACTGCAAGATCGATTTTCATTTCGAGCTGGAAAAATAATGGAAAGCAGAATTACAATGGAGAAGCAGGTTAATTACTTCTTTCACTTGTTGGGTGCTAATTAAATCATTTCATTTCTGAAGTGCTGTCTGAATCTGCTGAAAGTAAAATAAAGAACCTCACTGTATGTCAGCAAAATTAACACTCCAATTTACACTTTCCTTTAAGGTGGCGCTCCTTATGTGTTACGATGAACCAGTTTACTACCGCTATCCTACAAAAATAATCTTATTAATCCATTTTGCATAATCTGACTAATCCATTTTAAATAATCTTATTAATCTATTTTACATATTCTTAGTAATCCCGTATTTTTGTCTCTGTATCTCAACAAAAGCAAGATGGGATAGGCAAAAAGATCATATTCCCTCATGGATTAATAAAGTATCACTATTCTAGTCTTTAATTTCTTTCCTTCCTTTATCCTGTTCTGTATTACTCTATCTAATGATGTTTAATGTATCACAACACATCCCTGTAAAGTGCTTTGGGGTGATTCTGTTGTGAAAGGCACTATATAAAAATTAATTCAATTGAATATTCTATTCCATTACAAAAGCAGAACTGTTCTATTTACAACCTGCAAAACCAAAAACGCAGATCTGAACATTAGGTAGATAAGTTAGACTTGTAGCTCTTGGTGATTATTATATATTATTTCCTAGAAATCTGAGCACATCCAATATTCACTCTTTACTACCAGAAAGAGTAAAAACTGTTAAGGACCCATTAACCTATTTTGTTAAATTACCGATGTTGTACAAACTGAATTTTTAAAGTTTAACGTGCAGAAATTATTTCCAGTAAAAGTACATTTAGGCAAAATTAAGGTTTTGCAAAACACAATTCCTCTTATATAGAGAAAAAGTAATGTTACAAATTATATGAAAGATGATGCAATTTATTGAAGATAGCGAGTTTTCCATCAATGAGTTTAAGATGATTAACTAAGTAATACGAATAAACCACTTACGAAGTAACTTTCACCTGTCTCATTGAGACAACTTGAAAAACCACGTGGTGAGAAAATCGTCGTGTCCAGTATATGATCATGTTTCCACAGACACAATAAAGTTAATAATACGGTTTCGCACTGCGCAGATTATTTCGAACATGTTTATTTAATAATAGATTAGTAACTTTGTTGCGGAAACATTTTAAAACCACTATGCTATATTAATCTTGTACACAAATTAGGAAGCATTGCGTTTAAAACAATCAGGAGTCGCTTTCGTTAATTAATTTGTTCCACCCTTTAGTTATTTCGTCGTCGGGTTTAAGGTCTATGCCAGGCTCTAATTTTAACACTTGCTAATGGAAAGACCCGCCTCAGCCGCCTCGAAACATTCCGCCGGCCCTAGTTGGTAATGGACGCCTGGGATTGCTGGCGTCAGTACTCCTGTCACCGAAGACCTACCCGTCTGGCGTACCTGCTCGCAAAACCATGTTAATTTCCCTTCCTTTATCTGTTATTATTCTACTTATCTGGGCCTGGATTGTGTAAACATCCGTAAATCGTTCACCATAGTGTAAATGTACGTAGGACTATTGTGTTTGACAGTCCATGGCTGAGGAATATATGAGATGTATGCATTTTTCCAAGTAGGGACATTATCGACTTCTATGCATCTGCATTCAGTGAGTTGACGTTGTTTAATGTCGGTGACCTATTAAAACCAAGACAGCGATTGTACGAACACAGCCATATGCGGCTGCTTGCACATAATGTTCCCTAAATTCTAAATCGATGCCGAAGGTGATATTTATTATGTGGCCGAACTGAAATGGACTCTTTGTCTTCAGGTAGGCCCACTGTTGGATTTCGTTTGGTTTTACTTTGGGAGTATAACAATACTCTGTGCACATAAATACACGACCCATAAAATGGGTTTAGGCCTATATCGCACGGCATATTCCAGTGAAGCACTGAGTTTGATGGTAGATGTGTTCTGTTAAGCTACGTTTCAGGTTTCCTTTATTAAACTAGTGATCCTTATGGCGGATAAGCTCTCCACAACGTTAGTACCTCTACAATAAGGCATCGAGTTTGATGGACTGTTGTTTTTAGATTATCGGCTTGTAAAACTAGATAAAAAAAAAAAATAAAATGTCCTTACGTTTAAACGACGTAGCAAGGATAAAGTATTAATTGCCTTTGATTTTTTTCTCGAGTAGGTGTTGGGCGTTGATGTTTCTGGCTTGATGTTGCCGATATCCAATTAGCGGGGATTATTCTCACCTGCGCCCAGCGCCATTGTAATGGAAGGGAGCAGTTCTCTCAGATGAAGCTCACCGTTATTGAAAATTGGCTGAAAACTGCCCTAATGGTCGTGGAGGCTAGGGCACGCCTCAATTTGATTAAGTGCAATCCCCCGAATTAACTTTTGATTAATATCCCCTTACAAATAACAAAAGTGCAATTCAAAGTCTAATGTCAATACGAATTGTTATTAATACATTGAGGCGAGCTGTGCAAATCGGTTACATACAATGTCAGAGATGTCACGATGAGCGAACTTTGCGTCGCCAGTAAGCTCTCCGGGGACTGGTGATTTCTTCATTCGTGATCTATCCCTTGTAACTCTTTAGCCACCCAGCGTGAATGTGATAACGGTGTTTTAATTAAGTGAAACTTGCGCTCATTAAATTCGCACCCAGGCAGAGCAACATAGGCCTCATTACAAGTTGTAGGCTCTATAGACGTTTGTCAGACACCCCTGTTATTGGCAAAGGCAATATCCCTTTGTTTATAAATATTAATATGGGTACTTCGGGAAAAATATATATATATATTAAAAACTCGTTGATTTTCCTTGCGACCACTAAACATAATTACATTTCATAGAAAATATTTATGTTGAAGTCGTGTCATTTTGCATCTAGAAAAGATATTCACCCTCACTTTTCCAGACTATTTTCACACCGATTTTTTTTCCCAGGGAATCACCTATTATTCCTTTATCACGAGCGCGCCACTGTCGCCAGTGTGTGACATGTTATTTGCATGACTCTTGACATGTGGTTCAGAATGACTTTATTGCTTTGTATTCAGCACGAGGGCCATGGGAAACCGGCATCCACAATGCATGCTTTTTTAAATCCAATCATTTTTTAAATTAAATTTGTAAATGTTTAACCAAAACATGGTTCAAAAAAGACATTTTTTGCAGACGAACATATTATTAAGGTTTAGAAAAGCGGCGCGAATTAAATATAAACCGTACTATCCGAGTTCCGCAATAAACAGTGGTGTGTATTTATTTGAATGACCACATGACAGCGTATTACACGGCTTTTAAATGCACATTGATTAGCCTGAATATTCAAAAACTGTTAAGTGTCCAATAGATTTGAACACACAACTGCTTCACATCCAGAAAAAGGTGCGCACATTAGCACTGCCGATGTGGATTTAAATGCTCGTGTAAATGAAATATATAACATTTTGTACGTTTATTTTAAATGTATTATTATACACTGTTCCACACTTCATTATCTGTCCTTCATTGCCTGGGAAAGCGAAATTTGAACACCTGGGAAACGAATGAAACGGGGGGCTATTAAAAAAAACAGTGTCAACGCTTTGAAGTGCAGCTGAGTCCGCCATTTCCTATGTCTGTAGGGCACAGCACACAATGGCCTCGCTGAGGTTCACAGTAAAATGTAAAAAGTAGAAAAAACGACCTCTCCGAGAAGACGACAGTATAAATAACTGAACTGTCCCCCTCTTCCCACTTTTCCTCATGCCTTAATTCTTTTAGCCGCCTCGTTAGTACTGCCGCCTCGGACCTCCAGAGACCGTGACACAGCGGAGTTCCCTGCCATGGGCCCGTGCCAGCTCCTTGTATCCGTGCTCTTCTCAGTGGGCTGTCACCTGCTCTCCGCCACAGCGTGGTATGGTACAGCAGTTACAGGAACCAATATTCAGATTGATATTAAAGTCATGAAGAAGTATTTCAGATTAATATTGAATTGGTGTGATTTTGTGTAATTTGGTGTGATTTCAATATTATTTGCAGGTCTGTCAATAATTTCCTGATGACGGGACCCAAGGTATTTTGTTTTATTTTTGATTAGTAGTTGTAGTATGTGAATTTAATACATAGATTAATTTGGCAAGTAAATATACGTAATTATTCGTCAGGTGCCTATGTAGACTAGTTGTGCAAGTGGTATATGAGAAGATATTAAGCTAGTTTATCAATTCATTATATCATTAAAATCATTTGTCCATTTCTAGGCTTATCTTACATACACTAGCAGTGTCCAGGCTGGCGCACAGAGTGGTATTCAGGAATGTAAATACCAGTTTGCGTGGGACAGGTGGAACTGTCCAGAGACCGCGCTACAGCTGTCTACCCACAACGGACTCCGCGGAGGTAGGTTTCAAACGTTTGGACCTAAACACTTCATATTTAATATTATGAAGTCTTAAATTGCGCGGTGATATGCAGATTAACGTGTCAAATTTTCGTGTCCCAATTTTAGTAAATATCTACAAAGGTTTCAGAAATATTAAAATGAGTATATGGTGTACCTGCTGTAAAGGATTCATTTTAAAATTGAATTCTAGCCACGAGAGAAACGTCTTTTGTACACGCTGTAAGTGCCGCCGGAGTCATGTACACGCTCACCAAGAACTGCAGCATGGGAGATTTCGATAACTGCGGCTGTGACGATTCAAGGATTGGACAAATTGGTGAGAATATATTGGTGCACAGTAGTGTTTTTTGTTAATGGTCACAAATTAATGAAATTGTCGTTCATTACTGAATAATTTATATTTTGAATTTAATTAATGGCAATTTTTGCATTTTAAATTTTGCAGGGGGAAAGGGATGGATTTGGGGTGGCTGCAGTGACAACGTGGACTTTGGCGAAAACATCTCCAAATTGTTTGTTGATGCCCTTGAAACGGGCCATGATTCTCGAGCTGCAGTTAATCTGCACAACAACGAGGCCGGGAGACTGGTTAGTGTCAGCTTTCAGAATCTGCATGTTTCCCCCATCAGTGTGTTTAATGTAGGCCGACTTACAGCTTGGCTTCTAATTTATATTGCAAAATCGGTTAAATGGAAATGTGCTTATGCTGCTTCTGTCATTTGTGTAATCTTAAATTAAAGGCAGTTAAGGCGACTATGAAGCGATCCTGCAAATGTCACGGTGTGTCTGGCAGCTGCAGCATCCAAACTTGTTGGTTGCAACTCTCCGACTTTCGAGACGTTGGAAACTACCTTAAGGTAAAGCATGACCAGGCGCAGAAACTAGAGCTGGACAAGAGGCGGATGCGTGCCGGGAACAGCGCTGACAACCGAGGAGCCATCGCGGACGCCTTCAGCACCATCGCTCGAACGGAGCTAATATACTTGGAGGACTCTCCGGATTACTGCATCAAGAACTCCAGTTTGGGGCTACAAGGCACAGAGGGAAGGGAGTGTCTGCAGGGTGGCAAAAACCTTTCCCAGTGGGAGCGAAGAAGCTGTAAGAGACTATGCCATGAGTGCGGGTTAAAGGTGGAGGAAAGGAGGACGGAGACTGTTAGCAGCTGCAACTGCAAGTTCCACTGGTGCTGCACCGTTAAGTGCGAAAAGTGCACTCAGGTCGTCGCCAAGTATTTCTGTGCAAAGAGGGACAAACATCGGAGACCCTTTAACAGCACTCGGCGACGACATCGCGTGCATGACAATTAATGTTCCAAGCCCACTGTATAATAAGAGTCGATCACGTACTTATATTTTTTACAAATATTTTATTTACACTTTGATTTAAAATCGAACATGATTAACATGCAGATATGTTGCCTTATGTTTCCTATACTTTAAAAGCCATTTATGTATTACCACAGTCGATGCATTTTTTCCTCGTCTTAAACACAAATCACGCACTTTTACTAATATTGACAAATGTGTTTTTGTTCTATTTATAACAATGTAAGAGATTTATTTTTATATGCGCACGTTCCGCACGTTTAGTTTTTTCCACATGCAGCCTGTTTTGACTGTGGCAATATCATAGATAGGCGAGTTCTTAGAATAGCATGACTGTAGGATAGTTTGTGATTTTATAAATAATTTGTATAAAACGATTATTTTAAAGGTATATGATAACATCTTAAATATGTTTCCTGTATATTTTTGTAATTTGAATTCCCTATTAACTATTAAATGAATTCGTGGCTTCTAACGTGTTCGTATTTTTAATCAATTAGATTACTTTACAATTAGATATCTGGTTTAAGCAGACTACATAAACTGGTTTCCATGACTATTTGCATGCTAAAACCCACAGTTAACTGAGGATTAAAATAATTAATTTCCACGATCTATTTAGGTGTTCTAAAAGGAAAAAAACTTGTGAATTGACAACTCTTTGATGTTCAACGTGGGCGTTTCTGTAGCCACCCTGCCTTCTATTGTCCAATGATGTTCCTGGGATCTTGGAAACAAAAGATCATTCTTATTCCCTCCACATATCTGTCCCATAAATTCAGAGGCAAAATTCGGCTTCTGAGTCAGTTTTTCAAAACTTGCGACTGTTTAGAAGGACGGCGAACAGCAATGAGCTCCTGTTTGTTTGTGTATTTTTTTACGCTGTACATGAACATCAACGGAAAAATCATGTCCGGATATGCTTGGTAAGTTGGGTGCTTCTGTTTTATGGATTTGGTATTCTACGATACTTTTTCGTTTTCAGTGATAATATACTTGCACTGATTATTTATTTATTTTGTTTCTTTTTAGGTCTGTAAACAATTTTCTTATGACTGGACCAAAGGTAATTATCACATTTGTCCTTCCCATATATATATACACCATGTACTATATACACGCACACACACGCACCAATAATTGCGGTCATTTTTTATATGTCCATCAGTACATGCATCCATCAATCCTTGACCTACTTCCTATGGTAAAGGTCGGGGGCCTGCAGCCTATTCCAGGCCGCACAGTATAGCGCAGTGCTCACGTTCACAATAAGCGACAACAATTAGCCTGACCGCAAGGAACTGTTACATGGTTGTAATAAACAATGCATCCTCTTCTCTTTATGACATTTAAAGGCATATCTCACATACGCCAGCAGCGTCCAGGCTGGGGCACAGAGTGGCATAGAAGAGTGCAAACATCAGTTCGCTTGGGACAGGTGGAACTGTCCCGAAAGTGCCCTCCAGCTCTCTACTTACAATGGACTCAGAAGCGGTGAGTTATTTGACATGCAAAAAAAAAACGTTACGTGGGCTACAATGTCTTTTCTAACCATATCGACGTAAAAGCGAGCGTTAATTATACATTTGTGCTTTTAGCAACCAGAGAGACATCATTTTTACATGCGATAAGTGCTGCCGGCGTCATGTACAGTTTAACGAAAAACTGTAGCCTTGGAGACCTAGACAACTGCGGTTGCGACAACTCAAGAAACGGAAAAATCGGTAAGAGTCTTTAATTGTGGATTCAGCCGTGACATTTAAAACGCAACATATTTGGACGATATAGCTTCATTCTTGGTTAAAACAAATGGGTTTTAAAACAGGCGGCCGCGGATGGCTTTGGGGTGGCTGCAGTGACAACGTGGATTTCGGGGAAAGAATTTCCAAGCAGTACGTGGACTCCCTTGAAACGGGCCAGGATTCAAGAGCAGCAGTGAACCTGCACAACAACGAGGCCGGGAGAATGGTAAGGGTTTTTACTGATGATCCAGTTACTGAGCCTGATCATGCATGCTTTCCTTTAAGGTAATTTTGGAAGGACGGAGAGTTGCAACCTATAACAGCTTTTTTGCCCGCCTGCACCGGATCCAAATCGACTACATGAATCGGTGCATTGATGGCTTCTGGAACTTCGTAATTTCTAACTTAATAATTGAAGTTCTCTGCCTCAGGCTGTGAAAGCAACCATGAAGCAGATCTGCAGGTGCCATGGGATGTCAGAAAGCTGCACCATCAAAACCTGCTGGCTGCAGCTGTCCGACTTCAGAGAAGTGGGAAATTACTTGAAAGTGAAGCACGACCAGGCGCAGAAATTGGAGATGGATAAGATGCGCTTGCGTGCTGGGAACAGCGCTGACAACCGCGGAGCCATTGCGGA
Source organism: Mormyrus proboscirostris (assembly GCA_026779585.1). NCBI lineage: Eukaryota > Metazoa > Chordata > Actinopteri > Osteoglossiformes > Mormyridae > Mormyrus > Mormyrus proboscirostris. Next base: position 14,415,005 of record JAODKF010000002.1, on the reverse strand, counting down.
CGCATTCAGCACCATCTCCCGTACTGAGCTCGTGTACTTGGAAGATTCTCCAGATTACTGCCTCAAGAACCTAAGCCTGGGACTCCATGGCACGGAAGGCAGGGAGTGTCTCTACAACGGGGACAGTTTATCGCAGTGGGAAAAGAGGAGTTGCCGCAGACTCTGCAATGAGTGCGGCTTGAGGGTCGAAGAGAGACGGATCGAAACTTTTAGCAGCTGCAACTGCAAGTTCCACTGGTGCTGCACGGTAAAATGCGACCATTGCTCTCAGCTCAGTATCAAGCACGTTTGCGCCAGGAGAGAAGGCGGTTATGGGCATCACCACAGACGAAGAACTCGTGGGCACAAGTGATTTATGAACCAAAGTGGATCATTTTGACTTCGAGCATGGTCTTACAGTACAAAAATAAGACATTTTAAGTACTGTTCGTGATGACAAATCTGCACTTTTCATCCGATTTTTGTGTATAGATTTAAAATATTTATATAGACCTATATAAATGTTCCTCGCCACTAATTCAAAATAAATCTAATCTTAAACACCCTGGTTGTTTTATATAATGTATGTGTATATATAACAGAGATTTTAGACTGATGGTGTTCTTAGCCTGGGTTCTGCTGAATCATTCTTCTAATGTATTTACTAACGGACACTTCAAAGCACCGGTTTAAGGACGTCTGGCAAATGCTGTAAATGTAAATGTGAGAGCAAGAAGCCAATTTAGAAATTTTGGAAGTTTCCTCGATAATGAAGTAGATACACAGAAAGCTATAGAAGTATAAAAGAAAGTCAGATTATAATGTAATTGTTAAATTATTAATTTTGCGAACCATAACGGGAAAGATTAAGTGCAAATGGCTGAGACTCGATGTGTAGCGAACATACCTTGCCTGCGGGAAAGTTTATTTAGACTCGCTTTTAAGTGGGCAAGGCGTTGCTGGAATGCTTAATTATTCCAAAAGGACAAAAGGTTTCGGGAGTGCTGAAAGGAAACCCATCGGTGATTTTTGTGTTTGACATGTTAATCCGGGGCACCGCTGCGCTGTTGTAGATCATCACACTTTAACAACAGATTTTAACCGCCTAAGAATGAATCAAAGTACGTGTTGGATATGCACTTCGTGCACAGAAAAAACGTATTTTTTTAAATATATATATATATCTGCGCTGCTTATGTACATTAACATTACTACCACATGCACAAGAGTAGACCAGTTATTACGCTGCAGTTCAAATATTGTTGGAGCACGCCGTCTCCAACGGGTCCCTTGATCAGAAGAGATTCACAGCTGAGACGTGGAGAAGTTGCAGGTCCAAGTTTATTCTCTCTGCGATTGCAATCGGGAGCGACCGTCTGGCATACGTCCAGCATGTACAGTAAGAAGCTTAACCATGTGTATCAGCTTGATTCCTTTATAGCTCGTTTGGGCCATTTCCCCCCCTCTTTGTACCTTCCGTCTCGTCACGTATTACGTGTTTGACATTTGTTCTAGTCAGCTGGTTAGCACCTATCCTTTTGGAAGACTAAAGATAAGTGAAGGCCACTTACGTTCTCTGTCTGCTCCCTCAATTCGGTCCCCCTGCCCTGCTGGCGCCAGTCAATCCTTGATTAGTTATAGCCTTATAGAATCATTCCCACAATATACCCACAAATAAAAGGAAATACAGACAATTAGCCTAAATATTGTTGTCCAAAATCTATCCTTGCAGGTAAAGACATCACATAAACTAATAATTTGAAATACTAGATGGGGGTATTTCTGAGAACACACAGAAATAAACATCATTATGCACCCACCCATCTGTTGTTTCTGTTTTGTTGTTCTTGTTCAGTAATCATTATCATCATAATCAACGGCAGTTTTGTGCCCTTAATTCAGTTTTTGGAATATATCAGTTATCGCCATAGTGGTTGCTCACTGAATGTCATTATCTGTCTTTGTCAGTTTTGTCATGTCCCAGTTTCCTCCCTTGCTTGTTCCTAATTACCCTCACCTGTTCCTTGTTACATGTGATTCCTAGTATTTGTATTGTCAAAACTAACACATATTGCTAGCCAACCCTCACTGCCTACTTGTGTATATACTTATGTGTCTGCCTTTGCCCTGTCCCTTAGATGGTCATTGCTCTGCGAAGGTTTCCACTTGTGTTATTATTTGTCATAGTTTTACCCATGCCTTCACCGTGTTCAGGTCAGCTTTTGTCCCTCCTGAGGTTTCCTTCCTGCTTCCTGTTTTGGTCTGGAAATAAAGTTCCCTTTACCTTGAGCTGCACTTGGATTGTCACTCCTTCTGTACGTTTTGCCATGACAGTGCAACTGTCTTTCACTTGTTGCTTTCTGTCATGCACATCTCACAGTGAAATGGAGCTGATATTAGGGGCCTGTCTGCAGATTGGACATTATCCCCAAAGGCATCTTTGTTGTCCAGTGCTGACAGTAATATCAGTTAACTACCAGTTAAACATATACCATGTGTTTTTTTATAGGTTGTGTATCAGGTAAATATTAAATATGAATATAAGTCATTTATATTTAAATTGCCAAAGTTCCACTCGAATCTAGCCAGAACAATAACAGGTAGCAAAACTAATCATAAAAGCTAGCACAATCACAAAATATTAGACAACATAATATGTTATGCTGTTTTACACACAGGGATTTGTTGCCATTGCCCTCAGGGCATGGCAAAACTGGCAGAGCTGCTTTTCCTGAAATGAGAATCCCTTTCTCCCAGAGTAAGCCTGCTGCCACATGCATACTGTGTCCCACTACAGAAAAATCCAGTAAAATCCAGCAATGCTCTACTAGTGAGTCAATTAGAAACCATCATCACTAGGAGGCATGCGGAATTAACCGCTGTCAGTGATATTCTTAACTCTACTGTCGCGTGAACTAGACAGACATCAAGAAAAATTGTAAATGTTTACCCATATTTCATTCATTGATCTCCATTGACTATTTCTCATTCTCTATTACTAGTTCAATAGACCATGAGTATTCCGTACTGTTTGAAGTAATAGTGGATCCCACATTTCTTAAAATCTCATAATCAAACCTAAAAATGAAGTATGTTAATCCACTGAGACTATGAGGGTAACAAGCAAGTGTAACCCATGTATTTATGTGTATTTATTTAAGAACCCTCACGTTGAAGCTGTGAAGCTAGCCATCTAATAAATGCCAGAGTATTCGCATCATCATCCTGTTTGCTTGCCTCTGGAGATATCTTTTTTTTTCCCATGGTCCCCCGCTGAGCCTTAATGAATACAGCACACCGTGTTAACCATTATTAGGTTTGACTTGTCACTGTAATACACTGTTTCCACCCTGGGCCCAGCTGCCCCCTTGCCCCTCCTTCTCATTCTGCCTTTCATATGGATGGGAGCAATCACTGTGAAGCTCGCCTGCTCAGCCCTTCAGGCTGAAATCGCTGTGAAGATCGCATGCTCACCCCTACAGGCTGAAATCGCTGTGAAGCTCGCCTACTCACCCCTACAGGCTGAAATCGCTGTGAAGCTCGCCTGCTCAGCCCTTCAGGCTGAAATTGCTGTGAAGCTCGCCTGCTCAGCCCTTCAGGCTGAAATCGCTGTGAAGCTCGCCTGCTCACCCCTTCAGGCTGCAGCTCTGGGGATGAGCTTGTCTGCCCTAATCTACAAAAGGCCCATTTCCTCCTGCTTTGGGGAGGAGGTTTTTGCATTACAAAGATATGGATGCTCTCTTTCTTTGAAATGACAAACTCTGTCCTCACAACCCTGTTCTCTTGTTTGCTTCAAAATGCCGTCAGTCCTTCAGCCCTGCTGTTTTTTAAATTTTCTTTTTTTAAAAGTTTTTGTGAATACCTTGAAAAGGACAAATGTCCATCACTAGAAGTTAAATTAAATCTATGTGAAACACATCATGTACTCGTGATAGAAATACAAATTGCAATTGCCAGAAAAAGATCATTTTCTACTATACAATAGGCTTGTATTCTTTGAAATTCAATCTTATGTCTCCAGACTTGTGTTTTAAATCACTTTTGGGTGTATTCCTGCCTAGTCCAGTAATCCTCTGTCTACAGAGAAATGCTGTTGTCAACAGTATCCACTACTCAGTAAACAAGAGTGAAACAAGGACAAACATAGTACTGCAATGCCACTCAATAAAATGCACAATTCTCAAGAATATGAAGAATGCAAAATCATATTTGTCTTCCTAACTTGTCTCCCAAGAACGATCTTAGAACGCAATAAATCATGGGATTGTTCTTGTTGCCAAAGAATGCAGCCAATATATCCCTGATATTTGAAGCGGGGCAAGAACATCCAGGGATTTTTACCGTCCTCAGTACTTGTGTTCTTGAGTATAGGAACTGGAATTCAGAAAATGACATCAAACAAGTATGTGAGAACACAAGAACAGTCGAGCATGCATGTTGATGAACACGCATGGTCTTCACCAGCTCACTACACTCCAGTGTTTCTGGCTTTAACTTAGACACATGCCTAAGAATCCAGCCCAACACTGCCCCTATCAGCAGGAACCTGCATCACAGGTAGAGAAGAACAATGTATCCCAGCTTGGAGAGATGCACTTACTGTCCTCAGGCAGTGAGGCACCTCAGGCACAAAGGCAAGATGAGAGGGCTGGCAATCATGTAACTTAGCAAGGGCTAAGGCATTACCACAGCAGTCTTTAGTCTCACATTACCTGAGTGCATATCATGATCCATCCATCCATTTTCTGTCTTATACAGGATCATGGGGATCTGGAGCCTATCCCGGTTGCTACGGGTGCAAAGCAAGGAACAACCCAGCATAGAGCGCCAACCCATTGTAGTGCATGTCAGGATGCAATGTGAAAATACTGGAAATGTACAGCTGCAAATTTCTGAAGATGCTTGACAGTGGTGTTTGGCTTCTGTGCCTGTGATTAGAAATTTGCCAGTTCAAATCCCTCAATTACCACTGGGCCCTAGAGGAAGGCCTTTAACCCCAAAAAATGCCCCAGACGCATCTGAAAAGTGGCTGACTCGTTAACACCAACTTTTTTCGGTTTTAAAGATGATATGTGAACACTAAATAATTCCAAAGCACCTGCACTCATACTTATACAACCAATGAATGTTCTGTCCTACATCTGTAGCCAGACTATAATATGTCATTAATTCTACCCAAATGTAGTGGACATGCTTTAAAAGGTCAATCACAAAGTTTCTACACGAAGTGGAATTACCACCCATTGAACAGCAGGGGTGCTCTTCCAAAGTTGTAAGCTGTCTCTTTTCCTCTAGGCAAAGGCCAAAATAAACAGGATTGGTTTCCCAAGAGATGTCATTTGTAGAATGCAGCAACGCAATACAAAAAAACCAAAAGAAGCATTTTAAACATTTTAAAATAAACTCAAAAATAAAAATGAATATAACAGTTTTATACTGATATTAAGTGCCTCGATACATTTATTTATAGTCAAATAGTTTGTGGTCAGGGCTTTGGAAGCATCCCAGCTTGTCAGTATGGTGACGGTAAATGTACTAGGGCAGAAGACGAGCTTATGGATATATTGATAATGTAACGTTTACAATCTACGTCCATTTCTTCTTTTAGGCAGCTCCAGTCCGGCGAGGCGGATAAAGTACAGTACCTTTGCATATACTCCACATTCCAGTAGGCGTCGCTGCATAGTCAACGGTCACAAGCATTTATGGATGCTTGTCTCTTGTCGCTAGTTGTTTTTATGAAGGATTAACAACAGAAACAACAAAAAATAACATGTTTTTTCGCTTTTTTTATTTTATCTTATAGAAAACTAGTGTAGAGACAATGTGTTGAAGAATTAATGAGTTCATTCACACGGTATACGTCTGCATATTTTCCTCAGTATTTTGTAATCTAATTTTGTAATGTCTGTCTTTACGTTTCGACTTAAAAAACGGCAGTAAAAATGCCAGACTGCGCCTGTGGATCGAGATTTCCTTACGAAGGCTCACTGAAAACAGCTGTTTGAATGAAGTAACTGCTGAATTAAACCGACAAACTGAGGGTGGCTGAAAAACGCCAGGATACTATTACTTTTATTTGACACAATCATACACGGCACAACTGTGTAGTAAAATGCCTTTTCACCGACTTCCTGAGTTGTATATAGAATATTAAAAGACTAATTACAGTATTTTGCACTTTGATTTAAAAACGTCAAATATATTAACAGAGACGATGTATATTTGTGACTGCCGCACACAAGCGCGATGCCTGTGCAAACTTTCTATAAGGTTTCGTAAAATATCAAAAGATTTTGCTTTCACCCTACCAAGGCAGACACGTAAATTGTCCCGACCTTCCATTTTTGCATATTTTCAGCAGGATTAATTTGTTCCGTTTTAAATATAATCTAGCCTTAAGTTCAATAAAAGCAGTAAAACGCCGGACTGCGCCCGCGGTCCGATCCCAGGAAGGAACAGTCAATTTTTGCGTCCAAGCGAAGTAACCG
>JAODKF010000002.1:14387520-14407294 GCA_026779585.1 Mormyrus proboscirostris | reverse complement strand
ACCTTCCTTGCAAGGAGCTGGCTGAAAGTATTCATGCACACAGCCATATATGCTAATGATTCTGTACCAGGATGAAACCTGCAACATCCCAGTCTGCTACAAAGCTGGAACCAGCCTCAGCACCAGTGAGGTATTGTTTGTCATATGAGTAGTACCATTAAATCCATCTATGCACCCATAGTACTTATCCAGTATAGGGTTATGATGAGCTTATTCCACTAATAAAAATAACCATAAAAACATAAAAGACAACTATAATTAAATACTCAGTGGCCACATAATTATTATTGTTATAACTATATATGCAATGCCATAATAATACCATTTGTTTATTCACTTCATTCTGTGTCTGTGTGTTCTGGCATTCACTCACAAGTTGAAAACTGCACTGCTGGCTAATGACTGCAATTTTAAATAACTTTGTTTTTGTATCTGCACAGCAAAAACTTCATAAGTAAGACAAATATTATACAGTAGCACATGCAAATCCCGCTCATACTGAGCAATGCAAAAGACGGTGGGTCTGGACCATGAAGGCATTGTCCCCTGACACATCCCACGGAACCCTAACCCTTTCAAACACCCACATCCCTAAACAGCACTCACAATTTTACAAACTTAATAGGAAGATTGCTGTAGATAGTTTTGCATATAAAATAAATTCCGCAATGTGTTACGCTTTTCATCACATTGTGAAATCCATCTGAATCGTGTGAATTAGTTATTTCTGTTACTTATCATAAATGTCATCTATTCCCGTTACTGTCATATTAAACCAGACTGTTGTTTTCGTGCTGCAAAGCAGTGTTTTTAAAGTAACATTCATACTGCATTACACAAATATAAAACAGAGTACAATTTCTATGAATTCACATTAATAAATCTATACTGCCAAGCACGTTAAACTGAATAACTGTAACAGCCTGAATGAGCTACCTAAGCCCACTGGCAAATAAGACATGAGGATTTTGTTGGCTAAGCATTTTGTGTACATACACACACACATATCTGATGCAGTAGGTGACAGGTGCAAGCAGACACCGTAACCACGGCAGTGGCGGCTTCAGACACATCTAGGAGGATTGCCTTCATCCTTTTACCCTACATCCTTAATAAAGGCACAGATCATTTGCTGTGATTTCAGACCCACATCTCTCAACACCTACACTTATATTACTGGTTGGGCCACTAATAACTCATCACTGTGTCCAGTCCTCAGTGCTCACTTACTCTCATCTTCTCATGCTCCACCCTCAATCTTTGGGTTCAGGATCTAGTTCAGGAAAAACTGTCTCCTCTGCTTCTTCGTTACAAAGAACTGCCATCTTGTTTCGATACCCGAAGCACATTTTTAGTCTCCACTGCAAAAGCTGGGTGCTCACTGGAAGACATGGATAAAGACATCCACTGTGATAATGCCACAATACTTTATTTATGCACAGCTCGGTCATATACCACAAGTTAAATAAATGCTCGATTTAACCTTAACTGAAAACGCTTATTGGACATACAAGTACAGACAAACGGGACCATTTTTGCTGGCAATATCATTTACATACAGGAAAACACTGACTAATACTGCAATGATATCAGGCCTCTTTAGTGCCAAACACTGGCAGCCAGCAAAAGTTAGTTCCCCTTATCCATAACACTCTAGTTGAATGCACAAAAAAAGCATAACATCAATCAGCATCAGCTTATGTAAATTAAGCACTAACGTTATCACCCTTACTTGCCTCATTTGTCTTCTTAATGAGACCAGCTGTTAAAATATAGCTTATATGGAGTAGCGTTTCATCATACTTCCATCATTACAAGGCCCGAAGGGTTTTTTTTTATTTCATGAAGCTCAAAGAAAATCCCCCTAAAGTACTGTGAGATGGGTGTAGCTTTAGTATGTCAGCACATATTCTGGGGGAAGGATTATTAACGGCAATTTTAAAGTTCACTCACTGCTTGTGCATCATATTGCTCTTGAGGATGTATCACTTTTTTAACCTGATCAGACAAGTTAACGTACAGTGCTTGAAGCATAAAGTAAGACCACACCAGTGTTAACGCCCTTAATGGCAACTTTATATTAAAAATTGTTAATAAAGTAAAACATATGCATAAACAACTACCCCAGCCTCCATAATTATTAAGTGCTGTAAGAGAACGATCCCAGCTCATATCAGATTCACCATTCCCTCCACTCTGGATCAATAACAGTTTGCCTACAGATCATTTTACTAAGCCGTGACATGGTGACAAAGTGGTCAGCAATATTCAAGTCTTTGCCCTGGTTCCATGGCTGTGGAGTTTGCATGTATTCCCCATGTTGGTGTGGGGGGTTCTCCCCAACAGTTCTAAAACAAGAAGGCAAATACTGCCAGGTGAAGATGTGGCATGCTGATAGACTCCTACCCAAAAAGACTTAATGTAGTAATTGAATCAAAAGGTGCTTCGACAAAGTATGTTTATGGGTGTGCACACTTGTGCAACTAGCTTATTGTGCATTTTTAATTTTTGATATTTTCCCCTTAATAGGTTCATGTTTTTTTTGTTTGTTTTTCATTTTTTTAATTGTACAGGTTATAGGTCACATTAAACGTGGTAATAGTTTTGAAATAACTTATACTGGTCTATTTTTTTGTACATCACAAAAACTTGGTATTTAAAACGGGGTGTGTATACTTTTTTATATCTACTGTACTTAAAGAAGTCCACCTATGGGTGCATCATGGAATGTATTCTAACTGCTGCATAACAGTGTGGGATGTCAGCTGATGAGAAAGACCCACAGCGGGTAGGTAAGACAGATCAGGATGTTTACTGCAACTACTGCTCTCCAGAAAGCTGTACTGTAAGTATATTTGCTGTAGTATTAACTCAGTTTCATAGCACTTGCAGATTGATGTCAGTTCAATATATGCAGCCGCTGAGTTGATGACTAAAGAATAAGAGGAGGGCCCAACTGGGAGATAAGGTTATGGTCAGAGTTAATCCATGGCTTTGACCACCACATGTCCTACAACCCCACATACCCATGAAATTAAAATTAATACTAATATCTAATTGGATAAAGAAGAGAGGAAAACCCAGATTGTATGTCCACGCACATTCAAGCTTGTTCATGCTGTCGGACATAGAGTCGAGCCATTTCAGGATGCGATCGAGGTCAACATATGGCTGAGGGCATTCGGGGTGCCTCCCGGTAGACTCCATCTGGAATACAGTAACACAAAGGCAAAGAGCCAATGTATTTCTTAACAGAAATAGCACTGCGACAGTGTTTGTGTTGGTGAGAACTAGGCTTTAGATACAAGTGTGTAATATGATCATGATAAGCAGTTCAGTAGTAGTCTGACTGAACAAGCAATTTTCACATTTTCCTTGAAGAGAACAAAATCTGTGCATCTGAATAGACCATATACAAGGGCACAATACACAATTTATTAACCATAAGAAGATTACAAAAACAATGTGTGCTTACAACAGTCCTACAAGTCAATTTTCACTACCAACAGATGAACACTGCGTATAATGAATGCCTTCCATACACTTGGGTCTAACACACCATATTACCGTTAGCAATGTTATGAATACAACTGATTCTGAAGTGCTGGACTCTCTGTTGTGCAACTCAGCATGGCACTAAATTTCCACACAGGGTCTAACTGACATAACTACAGTCCAGTGTCTTGAGATTGGTTCTCTGTATATCCTGCAGCAGGCTGCAGACAGCCACTGTTCGGGACAGCCTTGCATTTTAAAACTTCTTCCTCCAGCTTCCTAAGAAGTTGCCCAGTTTCGGGGTTGGTGCGCAGCACCAACATGTCATATGCCATCCACGTGACCTGGACTAAAGGAAGGAGCTGATTACTGGGCTGGGCCATCCTCTCCCTGCTTCTCAAAAGTATTAAAATCATCACTTAAATCCCAGAGTATGTTGTATTACCATATACATAATTATAATTTTCATTATTATGTATCATATTATAGTACTAATATAGAAATAATGCCGTCCTCGCTGCATTAGATGATGTACTCTACAATATGGCAATCGACTACAAAAAACACAGAAAACCCCAACTTGGTCAGAGCAGTTTTCTGATATACCTGACATATTTTCCACTTTTTCTAACAGATTCTGCAAATCATTGCTCAATCGCTCCATTTCTTGCACTTGACGCCAACTCGTCCGTCTAAAACCCACAACCACAAACGACGCTGGTCAAAATTAAAACACGTACAAGAACAGAAATACCCATTATAATTAAAGCACCCAGTTGTACCGTTTTTCCAGTTAAAAACGACGGCGGCAAGGTAATAGAGCGATAATATATAAACTTGTTTACTAGTTATGTCGTACAAATAATCATGATTCTGGGTCAAATAAATGTATTTATAGGTAATTTAGGCCAGTGTTATTACTTTCATGGAGCTGCTCACAGCTGCCACCAGGTCCTCGTTCAACCGAAACTGCACGCGCCACGGCTGGGAGGCGGGCTCGTTCGCGCCCGAAACCCTACTGTCTGTGATTGGCTTGTAAAGTAGCGCGCGCCCGCCGTGTGACCTATTATCCGCCCAGCGGCGCTATAGTACCCGGCGTCTTTTGGGGATTGAGACATATATACTGCTAGGGGCGTAGTTTATAGACGTGAGAGATAGCCGGCGCAGTCTGATATGTTACCAAAAATGAAAATAAAACCTTTAAGGCTTTTAACCTTCATGTCCCCAAGTATCGACGAGTAATTACACAAGGGTAACCTGATTTAAAAATGTGACAAACGACAATGTTATACACTGATCCTGGCGAAACAGACAATTGAAGAAAATGTAGAAAACATAATTCATATTCCGATTGATGTACCTGTGAAAACATGTACTGATAACAGTTACCTGAGTACTGTAAATGGCATAGTTACGAATACTAACGTTTTTTATTTAATTCGTTACGTTACGTGTATCACAGCTGTAGACGGGGAAAGTTCTGCCTGATTAACTTAAAAAATTAAAATAAAATTCTTCGTTTTCAAGCACAGAAATGAAAACTGCAGAAATGTTACAGCCGCTTCAAATATACGATAATCTGAAATATATTCGATGAGTAAGAATAGACTTTTACTAGAAATACATCTATATGCATTAAAAAGCTATAAAATATTTCACCAAAGCCTATAGCATTAGTGTCACTGTATCGAAATAATCATGTGATTTAAACATTTATTCTAATTTACTTTCCAGTGTTTTATGTCATGCAAACAACTAATTCGTTTAAGCATATCGGTCAAAAAGTAGACCAAGGTCATTTATTAAAAAAAAATGAAGTGATCAGTTTTTAAGAAATCTGAGACATTTGATGAGTTGAAGATTAATAAATTAATACAGTAACGTTTTAATTACAAAATTGTGAGCAAATGTTACATTTACAACACACAACATGTGCTTTGAACTGAACATATGAATTTATGAGAAATAAGGAGCAATTTTAATTCCTGATTCATTGCTAAGGTTCATACATTCATGAAGACATTACTTATTACTGACTGGAGTTAAATTAATGGGCTTTATAAATCCACCTTAAATCTGGATTTTATCAAATAATGGCAGAAAAATTATCAGCCGACACTTGAACAGACATGTTTCCAGTTTTTTATTTATAGAACAATTACAGTAATACTGTGGAAAATTTTCCTTTCTTCCTGTTTTCTTGTGTTTCAAAGCCTTGAAGAAACTTTCTGGCATACAAAAACATGGAAAGTAGATGCTGTGACACACACCAACATCAGCCAATCAGTGTAGACCTGGGTGTATAAATGTCCCAGGTAAGACAGGTAACAGATTGTGACAGAGCTGATATTTCTACTTGTCTGGACAGAGTGCAAGTCTATTTGACGGGGAGAGGAAAAGCCACAGAAGCAGACAGTTTCCAGGATCCAGAGACACAGGAAAGGAGACAGGTGTAAGGACCAGAAAAAGAGAAGAAGCTTTGAAGGCAAACATGACATCATTTGAGGCACAGGGCCAGTCACCTCCTCGGTGTGGTCCCCAGTTCCCAAACCTGGGGCAGGAACCTCCAGAACTTGGCTTGTACAGCGACAGCTACTACGCTCCGCCCTCGCTGCCCAGTCCCCAACGGACTACCCCGACATCCTATGAACTGGGGGACTATGCCAGCGCCTCCCCAAATCCATATCTGTGGTTCAATAGCTCGGGGATCAACAGCTCACCATATCTGGGGGGTGGCCCCGCTACTGCGGGCCCTCCATTTGGCCCCCAGCATTACGGCATGCAGAGGCCCTACCTGGGCGCTGGCGGGACGAATGGAGTTCCAGGGGAGCTGAATTGGTTCTCCCTGCCATCCCAGGAGGACCTGATGAAGCTGGTCAGGCCGCCATATTCGTACTCTGCTCTCATTGCGATGGCCATCCACGGTGCCCCTGAACGTCGACTCACACTTAGTCAGATCTACCAGTACGTCGCTGACAATTTCCCCTTCTACAACAAGAGCAAGGCCGGCTGGCAGAACTCCATCCGGCACAACCTGTCCCTCAACGACTGCTTCAAGAAGGTTCCTCGGGACGAGGACGACCCTGGTAAGCGAAGTATTTCTACTTTTGCCCTTTCCTGATCCAGACAGGTTTTCTTCATGAGCTTGACCCAGTAGAATATCATAGTCTACATGAATAGCTCTACTGTGTTATGAAAGATGAAAGCACAAATATTTTCTAACTTGAGGATGTTTGTTTTTATGTATTTATAGTCTATAATCTTTCCACTGTATGTAAGACAAATTCTCACTGGTGTTCCTCAATGTCTTTTTAAAGGCAAAGGTAACTACTGGACCCTTGACCCCAACTGTGAGAAAATGTTCGACAACGGCAATTTCCGCCGTAAGAGAAAGAGAAAGTCTGACTCCCTGGGAGGAGACGGAGCGCGAGGGGGTCTTCTGAGCTCCGAGTCAGGGGAAGGCAGTGGGGCAGGCAGCCCCAAAAACTCCAGCAGTGTGCCTGACATCTCCAGCACACCAGAAAGAGTCCCTACACCCACCTCAAGTGGGCCTGCTCCTTGCCTCAGCAGCTTCCTCTCTGAGATGTCTGGGGTGACGGCGGGGCCCCTGGCGGTAGGAGAGGACTCCCTGACCCGTGCCATGCCATTGAACCTGCCTGGGGATGGAGCTTCAAGGGCCACGTCCACCCCAGGTTTTGGTGCCTACTCCCCTAACTCCACGGTGCCAGAGTGGGCCACCCCTCTGCCCCCGGTGTCAGCTCTCTCATCCTCACCTTCTCCCTCATCTCTCGGCTACAGCGGGTCCATGCTTAGCCAGTTTAACAACCACTTCTACCCAAGCCTGGGCTCAACTGGGATGACCTACACCCGGGAGGGCACTGAGGTGTAGAGACTTGCAGCCAGGTGACATGTCACCTGCCAGTAAGGCCATGACGTCTCTCCTTCCCCGAAGCAAAGGGCCAAAGCTCCTCCTCCTAGCCAGGCGTCTTGCCCATGAGACAGTGAGAACTGGCTCCCACAGAAAATCCTGAGTCAGCAGGCAGCAGAAGAGGGCAGACAGTCCCACGCCCCCTCTGCCTGCCTCAGCATCAGCTCTCACATCTGTGAACTGATCTCATATCAGCTCTGCTGCTGACACCAGGCAGTTTCATACAAACAGCCCAACTGTCTGTCCTTTGATATTATCGCCTAGAGCCTGATGCAGAAATTCAGGCAGGACACTCGATACCCATTTTTTTCCATCTTGGGATAACTGCGGACAGGCAAAGAAACAATAATACTCTGTCACTGGCTTCGCGCTAAATGAATATGACATATTTATGTATTATGCCTGTAATATTTATGTATTATGCTTGTAATATACGTTGTGCTGTCTTGTATGTTTACCATTAGTAGCGTCCATTTGGGTCAGCATGAGTGGTCATGTGCATAGAGATACATACATCTGTGGAGTGTCATGCAGTTCTGTAAACAAGGGCCTTACTTGGGATGCAGCCGTAATGTGGTTTTAAAGCAAATAAACATATATTACGATGAAAAATGTGTGAATATCGATACTAAAGAAGAAAATACTTTGAAGCTTTATTTACCATCACAACAACTTTTGCCTACGCTCAGTGAAAATGGTGCCTCCTCACTTACCTTCCTAACTTAATGTAGTCAAAATATTGACATTTTAAAAGGAGGTATATAGCATGTAAAGGGGATTCACTCAGTACTGACACACACCTCTGCATGTACCCTAAACGTGACAGGGCAAATGGTCGACTCTAAAGGGGATTCACTCAGTACTGACACACACCTCTGTATGTACCCTAAATGTGACAGGGCAAATGGTCAACTCTAAGGCTCTTTGACATTATAAAAAATACATCTTTATCACATTATTCATATCATCAAGTTATTATTTAGACTTTTATTTGCGTAGTCAACTCAAATTATTCTAAATTCTACATAGAAAGCTCTTCTGTTTCCGGAATGGACATTATTGTATTGACATGACGTTGACAGCTAACAGAAAGACACTTTCTTGCCTACATTTCAGTTTCTAGTTAATGAAAACAAGTGACAATTAAAATTAGCTGCAGAATTTTTCATAACACTTTATTATAATCAAACTTCATCTGGATGCTTCTTCCAGCAATGAAATAGCACTCATGTGGTTGACTGCATCACATTACAATAGATGTAGCTGTAATCTGTCACAGGGAGCCATGGACCATGGCAAGAGTCAAGGAACTTAGGACTTAATCATTATCATTAAAGGCTGCCTGTGCCAAGTCCCAAAAGGAGCAACTGTTGTACCCTAGAGCTACGTACAAATTCTAAATTACTTTAGTAAATATGTCAAGCTGGATAATCATGCCCTTTGGGTTCTTGAGTTTATTTTCCATATATGTTACTATGTTGACGTTTGAGATGTTTAGTTATGTAAGTCATTTGCCTAAAGGATATTTGATTTTGAAGCCGCATGGCTGGATAACCTGATTACGGTCAAATAAATACGCACAAACGAGTACACATGAAGGTAAAAGCAAATCAGAAATAGTTAAGAATGCCATGCTCTTTAATTATTAAATAAATTGTTGCAAGGAGTCCGGACCAATTCGGTTGGGTAATGCCAGCAGAGATATACACGGTCAGGGCCAGGAATTGGAATGGGAGAGAAAGAAACCGTTAAACACAGAAAAAACAACAGGTTTGACGGAAAAAAATATGAACGCTGAAGAAAGGAACCCGTTCATCCAGCTTCCCCTATCCTGCTAGTCTCCTTCACCACTGCCTCACTGACTCTCTACCAGGTGCTCCTCTTATAACTCTTTTTAACAATGTTTATTTTTGGTGCCATGTCAACTTTTCAGGACACTAATGAACGCAAGATCAAGCCTGTGGATAAAAAGAAGAGAAGATGGACTGATGAAAGGTGAGAGCGTGTATACAGAGCAGCTCCCATCCGCGGTGTAATTTGAAACGGCGTAATGCTGTGATTGATGTTTAACTGATTCCTGAACACAGTGTGAGAATCACCATAGCCCTCCTCTCCCCACACCCCTCTCTGAGCCTCCCGTCGCTGACTGGGCGAAGGCGGCCAGGGGACAGATAGGGGCAGAGCGCCTGCAAGGGGGAGCCTCACGATCTTCCCATGTGTCCCACAGAGGAAAACTGCAGTCAGGAGCAACAAAGCAGCGCGACAGAGCGACATGTCAGCTCCAGGTTCACGCTCAGTGGAAACATGCCAATCTCATTTCATGTTGTGTCCCGTCTTACATCTTCAGGACCTTCAAGAACATATTAACTCACAAGCCAACATCCTTACTTCCAGATGATGAGGTACGTCTACCTCATTTGGAATAGTATCTGTAAATAACTGTCAAAGCCTCGATATATAACTAATTTTATACTATAAAATATATAATAAATGGTGTAATATACTATTGCAATAAATTAGGTAAAACAAAAAATAATAAAATAAGATTACAATGTAAGACTAACAAAATAGTTTTTTTTGTTTCTGTTGATTAAAAATAATGATGGTCAAAAAAATTACAACACATTCAGAAAAACATGTTTCCTCACAGAAGGTTGCTGAAAATCTGACCTTCACTGAAGGACATTGTGATAAAAGTGGATGGTAGAGAGGTTCCTTTAGCCAGGGCTGCCCTTAGAGATTGTGAGCCCTATGAATGAGAGCATGTCATATTGGGCCCCAGCCAACACATTTCTAATTCATTTTAGGCCCCTTGTCACTCAGGGGCCCTTGGGATTGTTTTAACTTCCCCACTTTATGGTGCCCCCTGCTTCAAGCAATCAACAAAAGCCCAGAGTCTGACCTAATATAGCTTCCAGGTTCATGAGGAGCAGAGCTGTAAAGTACAGCATGCAAACCCACTGGCTTTAGCCTTGGGGGAGACATGGGGAAAAGGCTGAATGACTTCCCCTGTGTGATCAACAGAACTCAAGGCAATAAAGGACCCAAATGAAGCAGTCACACTTTCATGCTATGCAAATTTCAGGTGCTGTGGATCCTTTGTTGTTTTGGTGTGAGTACGGGGGGGGGGTTGGGTTAAGGGGGGTGCCCTTCAGGGCCAAAAGGCTGAAATGGACGTCCATTTACTTTTCTGGTAGATACCTGGTTGGGCATGACGGCTAATTTTAACCGTTTGATCAGCTACCAATCTGTAACATAATCTGCGACAGCTATTTTGCACAAATGTTTAATGTAATAACTTATTGTGTCGAGTTAACATAAGGGGACATTGAACTCTTTTAAATAACCGTCTTTTTAATGTACAATGTGGTGGACGTCTTCTTAGGGAAACATTTGTTTGTCTTTTATGTTACATGCCACATGAATTATGTTTATTTGTTTAGTGTTTTCCGCATAAAAGAATTTGAACATGATTTCTTTCAAGAATGTATAATAAGTACTCTCATAATCTCCGTACACATTGCCATAAAGTAAAACGGAATACATTACGAGTATTATGCATGTTTATTTGTGTTTTAAATTTATATAGGGAATGGTTATATAATTTTTTTGCTTTCGATTTTTTGACCATTTTGTGAAAGATATTTTACAGAATTGTTAGTTTGTTATGTGTACGTCTTATCTGTCATACACAAGGAGTTATCTATGTTTTATTTTTAGCATATACGAGGTTAGAAAGCCACTTAATCATCCAAGAATATGTCATGTTTGAATCTATTTTGTTTCAGTAAATCTACTGTTCTGCAATAGATGTGAAAGATAAACTGGTTTTGATTCCTCTTTGAAATTGGGTGGAACATGACAATAGTATTTCAGATGCTTGATTACAGCTGAGTATGTAAGGTCATCTCGCTTAGTAGGAATGAGTCTCTGCCTAAATGATGGTAGATAGGGTTCTGTGCATGCAAGTTCATGCATATATAGCTGGATATGCTGAAGTAATTGTTTTTCTGTAGTTTTTTTCTTTGCTTTCTTCAAAGGGGTCAACGGCTAGTCTGGCTGAGTCATCAAAACCAGAAAATCGGAGCTTATCTGATTGCTGTAATCTCTGGCTACCCTGCTGCAACAGCTAACTCAGTTAAAGTTGCCCATCCAAGTAATGAACGCAGCACCCAAGTTTATTGCTAACTCCTGTGGATGTAATTATCAACATTAAAGATTTTTTCTTCTATATGTCCTCACAGAGACCAGCATCCTCACTTATATTTCCTAGAGATGGTGAAGAACAGGCGCTTTAGGGTGCACATGGATATAAAATAAATGGCAAAAAATACAAGACATTTTCTCTTATCTTTCACAGGGCAAACATGCCATCATTTGAGACACAGGGCCAGTCACCTTCTCAGTGGAAATTTTTCTTTGAACAACTCCTGGACTCTGTAAATTACTTTTATTGGGTCACTGAGCCGATTCTGAGGGCTCAGATTTTAAATTAATATGCATGATTTTTGTGGTAGTGTTTCCGTCCCATTTCAAACAATGTTTTGTCTTCTCTGATGTGTTGTTGCAGCTTCAGGCTTTTGAACTTATTAGTGATTGTGTCCGATCTTGCTATGAAAAGAACTTGAATTTAACAAGCAGACATGATGTGCAAATACCTTTTCAAGACTGTTAGGCTAGGCTATGCTGTGATGCCATCAGGCCCAGATAGGAATTGCATTATGTAAAGATATATCCACTGGTGGATTCAAGACACCAGAGAATATTCAGATCTTATGTGACAAATTAAGAACATTGGAAGGACTGTAAATAAATGAATGAGTAATTAATCAAGGTGTTCAGATAGATCTGCCTGTAGATCATACTAGTCGGTATGTTTACATGCACAGCTAAGTTGTGGTTATAGCTCGACTACACCACTTAATCGTACTGCTGTCCTTCTCCCAGTGTACATGCATGGGAGGGGAATCGATTTATTGACCAAAGTATGTCTGACTCCGCTACAGTAGGTGGCAATATGGCTCCTTTCAGCTTGTTGGTATTGGCCTTTCTCCAGTTCACCAATTACATCACAGACGTTAAAATAAATAAATAAATAAATAAAAATGATGGGTGTGTGGACAAATGAAGTGACACAAGCTTTAATTGCTATCGGGTTGGAAGAATAGATACAACAACATCAGGATAGCATAACAAGAAGTAAAGTATTTTGTATAATATTCTATTACAGCACAGTATTGGGAAGTTTTCATATATTGCAACGTGTAATAAATATCGGGGTATTTATAAAACAAAAAAGGAGCTCAACATAAATCTCTGACAAACCCATCTAGGAGTGATTTAAACAGCAATTAAGGGTGAAAATGATTATCATTGTCTAGGAGAATGCATGCAGCACTCATGCAAAAGCACATTTTTAACTGATTTTCAAACATATTAAATAACCTTGAAAATTAATAGCTATTAAAATTGGAAAACTTGCTCGTTTTTTTGTCCTATTACAGAGTAAAATGTTTCTTACCTGCACTATAATAACCGGAACAAACTGAAGGTAAGAGAAAGCCTGATCTTAATCTATTTTAGAAATTAGAGATTAGAATTAGAAGTCAGAAAGCCTTTATTGTCATTGTACTGGAGCACAAATGCTACATGTGCAACGAAATTGAAGTCACCCCTTCTAAAGTTACGTTTGCAGTATAGACAGTATTCTGCAATAGCCAGTAGTGTACAGACATAGTAGTAGATTGCATAATACATAGTGATAAGTATTGTATTATACTATATTTGTGTATAGTATATTATAATAGTAAAAAATGATTGCGCATTTTCCTTTTGTGGAGGTGGTGTGTGTTGTATGTGTGTATTCAGTGCAGCGATGGCTTGTGGGAAATAACTGTCTCTGAGCCTATTGGTCCTGATCCTAATGGCCCTGTAGCATCTGCCGGAAGGCAACAGGTGAAACAGGTGATAGGCAGGGTGAGTGCTGTCTCTGATGATTCCCTCATGTTCCCCCTTAGTGAGGGGAAGGGGCGCCTAGGCCAGCTGACTAGCGATGTAAGAATTGGATGTGAATAACATGCAAGGTTGGCATTAATATCACACATCAACCATTCCCCAAATTCAGAAATACCCTGCCTTGCGTTGTGATGTCATTCGGCACTGGTACAAGTTTTTACGTCCTGGAAAACCAACACCTTGAAGCGCCTACAGTACGGTACCCCATGTGGTGTAAAAGCG
Source organism: Mormyrus proboscirostris (assembly GCA_026779585.1). Lineage (NCBI taxonomy): Eukaryota > Metazoa > Chordata > Actinopteri > Osteoglossiformes > Mormyridae > Mormyrus > Mormyrus proboscirostris. The sequence goes on along the minus strand of JAODKF010000002.1, from coordinate 14,393,634 downwards.
CCCTTTCATTGAGCGGTGAATTGGACAGCTTTACAGCGCTGTACATTTCGTATGTGCCGTACGTCCTCTGCTATGCTCCATGTTTCTTCTGTTACTTCCGGGTCAAAGACCAGGGAGGACTATGGAGCACGTGCAGAGCGCCTAGGCCAGTTTGGGTCCGATTGAACGTATACATGCAGGAGTAAATCGACTCCCAATCACATTATCTAGGTGTCTTAGTCCGACTTGGAGAAATTTGATTTAGTATGATTTCAGTTAGAGTAACATGTTTAAATGTACTTTAAAAATCCGGTTTTAGTTGGACTAACACAATAATTTGATTTTCTTAGTCTGCAGGTAAGCGTACAGTGTCATTGTCTCCCCCCCTTAAACAGGTCATTTGCATAATAGAATACTGAGTTTGTTTATTGTTGCTAACCGTGACAAAAACAGGGGCTCTCAGTCAGAGTTCATCTATCTAGGTCAGCCGTAGCCCTGCGCTGCTGTAACTGGGGGCTCCTTCATTTGGAATCCGATTTGCATGTTTCTTTCAGGGTTAAGGTTCAGCCAGCCATGGCACAGATGTCAGCTCTATCAACGTCACTTAGGAATGTCTCAAAAATGACAGAAATCACAAGGCGCCAAAGAGAAATGCCTCTTATGTGGCGCACCAAAAGGGAAAGTTTCCACTTTCTGTTTCCACTCTAATTCACTTAATTTAATGGTGTATTTTTAAAATGTGACGTGCAATTTTGTGATACATAGTATCACAATTTGATATTATTGTCTTGTCTTTTCACAGGGTCATTTGCCATACCCTAAGGCAATTATTTACCCCTAAACAAAGGCAGCATGACAACCATGTCCTCCCAACAGAAAATAGAGGAAATGGAAAGAAAAAACACAAACGGTACCTCTTGGCTGGTCTGTCCTTGCAGTGTGGTCCTTGCCATGGTAAGCATCAAACTGGCGAAAAGAGGAATAGAGACCACGTGGGGAAAAGCAGTTTGGCCACACTGTAATGTGGGTGCCCCTCTGTTTCCCGGGCTGTGTGTGTGTGTGTGTGTGTGTGTGTGTGTGTGTGTGTTTGCGTATACATGGCATCCTTTATGAGAGTTTTGGAACAGTTTCTTCTGCTGGGGAAGCCCTACTTTGAATTTATGTAATATAATAAATGAAATGTGATAACAGAAAGGCGGGAGATCACCGAGTGTGATCTGTAGTGTAAACGTGAGAACAAGCAATGCTAGAATAACAACCCGGTACGATAAGGCCGTTTTAACACATCTGTATAGCATGTCAGCGTGTCACTTTGGTGTGATACCATTTGTCTCATTATGTGTATTATATCCTACCTGCCAGTAGACGCCTTAGTCCTTCCACTCTCTGGAATAGCTGGCAGTGTAAGTTACACCTGTGGTGTGACTTTTTAATGAAAACGAATCCCTCCTAATCTGTAAACTCTCAAAAAAGGCACTGAAGAAAACCGACACATTACACTAAGCCCCAAAACTCTGACAGCACTAGATGTGCCTCTTAACGTCTGACTGTCTGCCTGTGATCAGGGAGCCTCACAAAAAGGGGGGTGTTCGCCTCCTTTCCCCTCCTCTTACTCCATGACAGTGGCATTTGCATAACAGCCTGTGTCCTCGTTGTCTAAAAATGGAAACTGAAAACAATCATCTGAATACAAATTCCTGTAGTTATTGTTGTAAAATATGAATTTGTTATTGCCTTTTTTAGTTTGACCACATCCATCTCCGCCCCATAAGGACTAATTTACCTAGTAATGATCCCCTGAAGCAGCAGACAGAAACAAGCATTTTTGCATTGCTCTGTAAATCCCTGAGGAGCCGTAATCGGCCCTCTGTGTAACATGCGCGGCAACAGCAACCCGTTAACAGTTGACATTTTGCCCCAATAAGGCTGGCATTGGCCGGATTCAACCGCTCAGTTCCAGCTTGAAAAGGAATTGGGGGACCTCCCGACGGACTGGGGCATGCGGGGGGCACAACAAGCAGCCGCAGCCTCCGCAGCCCCTTCCGCATTTAACAAACACCGTAAACAGTGTTTACATTTTTAACCATACAAATTTATAAATCGAGATGTGATTTATGGAAGCCAGTTTAGTTAAATGTCTTGACTGAGAGTACAAACAACGCAGCCTATTGGATGAGATGGCAACTTATTAGTTAGACGGTGATCCTGCCAGCCAATGACAGAGCATGTTTGACACAGGCAACAGGAACAGTTCCTGGTTTACTAAAAATGGTTAACCATGTTCTCAGTCCAACAAACTCAATCTTTAATTAAAGGAACACCCTGCTGCAGGGCATTTTTAAAGATAAAATCCAAGACGTGCAGCTGTGCAAAGCAAAACTTACTTTTTCATTGCATCTTTACCACTAAGACTGATCTGTAATTTCTCAGTAATTTTCCAGGAGAAAAAAAAAACACATCAATACACATATCACACCTATACAGACACTACTGACATGATTTACATGTGAACACCTGGGAATGAGAGGGGGGGCGGGGGGTAGGCTTAGCATTATTGTAACAAATGTATTCAAATGAATTTTAAACGTTTAATTTTTATGTCATTCACTGAAACTGTCTTGGCAATATTTCTTCATTATCCTGCCAATACTGCTTTCCAACTTCGAGAGCGGCGTTCTCCCAGCACAGCAAACGTGCGTGCGGGGGGGGGGGGGAGGGGGGTCTGAGAGGTGAGTGAGGATACTAAACTGAGGGGTGGCACTAAAGATGAGGGCAAACGTGGAGACAAAGGGAGGGGGGCGCTGGTTGGGCGCTGTGTCCCTGTCCTTCCCCTTTCCACCACAGTCCTCTCCCAGACCTTGCAGCAAGCACAGACATCCTGTTCCAACCTGCTCCAGGTCCACCGGACCCCTATATACCCACCTCACCGGCAAGCCCCTATCTCCCTCTCGCCTCACAAGGATCCATTCAGCAGGGCCAGGACGTGGGGGGGCGGGCTTGGAGAACCGGATTAAACACATAAACATAGGGCTGAGCGGGGGGGCGTGGTCATGCGGTGCCACTGACCTCCCTGATGCAGCTAGGATTAGGTTACCGTCGCAGCACCGGTTCCAAGCAAACATAGATTGTGCTGATAAACCACCCCCCAGCACCACTGAAAACCAGGCACCCAAAGACAAAGAGACATTTACTAACGAAACAGCTGAAAGTCATCCTGTCTTCGCCTGCTTCTGAACCAGCTGTGTGAATTAGCCTCAGCTCAAAATTTACGGCTCCTTGGCATTCGTATTTTTAATTTAGTTTTCATTTTTGTTGTAATTATAATTATATTATAATTTTCTTCCTGTTTCTGCTATAAGAGAAACAAATTTGGTAGTTTTAACAAGATGGGGGCGCATGGTTTCAGCTGACAGCTGTTCACTATGCCCAGAGATGCATTGTGGGATATGTATGAACTGTGTACAGTGCACATTAGTGAATGGTGAAAATTATTAGCAACCATTGCCCAGTTTTCTAGTTTCTAGTTGTGCATTAGTGTTAAGGCCCTTTGGACTAAACAAACAAATATACAGTGGTGTTGGAATCCAGGCCTCCAGCCAAAGAAAAGTCACTTCCTGACAGAGGTAAGTAACGCATTCCACAAGCCCTTACGTAAGTCACGCTTTGTGTATGTCTGATTTACCTTCCTATACCATTCAAGACACCTTACAGCAAAAAATACACCAGCCAAAAATATGCTAGCAATATATACTAAAGAACATAAAATAAATGAAAAATAAATTGTAGTAACAATTTTGCAAACTCTATGTGTGTCTAATATGTTTTGCATAAGTCTGGATTTACTTTTGTCAGTTTTACATCTGTAGTCTTCCTTCTTTCATAAGATGCCTTGGTTCATTAAAAAAAATACAGATTGGCATGAAATGGCAGATAAAACATGACCTGAATATAATGACCATTCCTTTGAATGATACAGCCCTGCATTTACCTGCCTCTTCTTTCTCTTTGGACAAACATAGATCATAGTTACTACTTAGTACAAGAGGTCAAATACTTAAATACAGCAGAACATAATATACTGACAATATTGTTGAGGTGCTATTGTTAGACTTGTAATTGGATGAAGGGCGTGGAGCTACGAGAAAGCGATTCTTAACGGCGAACACGATAAGTGACAGTGGGCAGGAACTTCTCTGACATCCCATAGCCATCAATATGGGAATGTTTACCCATTCATCCAGAAGATCATTGGTGAGGTTGGACACTGATGGTGGTCGTGAAGGTCTGGCTCTCAATATCTATTCTAGTTCTCCCCAAAGGTGTTAGATGGGGTTGAGGTCAGAGCTCTATGCGGGTCAGTCAAGTTCTTGAATACTAGACTCACCCCACCATGTCTTTGTGGATCTTGCTTTGTGCACTGGGGCATGCATACAGAAGACTGGCATCTATTATAGCTGCAAATGGGGGACCAACTCCATACTGATACCTATGGATCTAGAATGGGGTGTCATTAAAGTTCCTGTAGGTATAATGGCCAGGTGTCCTAATACTTTTGTCCATGTATTGCATGCAGGTAGTTGGGGGTTAAGTTAATACAGATTTAATTTAGGATAAACCACAGAGTCACATCCAAACTGCCGTGGAAGCTGCCTGTGTCTGGCATTCCCTGCCAAATACATACTGTACAGCTACCGTCTGCACATTTCTCAACTTCCAAAACTATACATTTCCACTGATTGGAGCATTTGCTACACAAACATCACACAGAATTTCACTGGGAGCAATTTGGACAGCAGCTACTACAGATAGACAGAGGAACCAGCTTCAATTGAACAAACATCTTTGATTAGTCCAACACTTAATATACTGTACGCTGCTTAAGGCAATTAGGGTCCCAGCTAATGAAGGTTCCAGGTGAGGCTGCAATAACCGGCCTGACTGGACCTCCAAGCGGCACCTGTTAGAGCCAGAGCTTAGGGCTTCATCACGGCATTTAAAAAGCCCCCAGGGGCTGCAGGGCCTCGCCTTGGGCCAGATGCAGGCAGTGTCAAATTTGGTTATCAGCCACTCATGCCTGTCCTTATAAATGAGAGCTGTGGGGTACTGGATTGGGTTCACAATATCCCACCTCCCCCCCACACACACTCCCCTCGGAGAATATTAAGCAAACTGAAGTGTGAGCTGTTGGAACTGACGTGAGTTTATGAAGTGGGAGGCCAGAGGGATGACAGGACGTGCCCTTACCTGCCCGAGGTGAGCGTGAGGCAGGAGCGAAGGGAGCAGGGATATCCTGGGGCCGCCTGGCTGGTGCACTGAGGCCCTCAGCACCTGCCCATTACAGACACGTGCCTCCATAACTACCCACAAAGAGCCATGACTTCACATCCCACTCGACTGCATGGGCAATATGTTCCTTTTCTGTTCTGTTTTTATTAAACAAGATTTTAATCTGTGTATTTATCACCTGTCAGGTTTACTTTCACAGCAGGAGTGATTAATGATTTTACGTGAAAAAACTTCCCAAGAGAAAACGATGATTGTACGTACCAAAGGAAGAAACAAAAGCAAATCACCAGTTTCAGTAAATTACCCAGCAATAAAATTTACGGTTATAAATGTATTCTTTTATTTGTAAAGAGAAAAAAAAAAGAAAAAACAAAATTATCTTGTTGGCCAAAATATTGTTCTTATTAGAACAGAGAACAAGCCGTCGCGACGTTTCGGTCCTCCTGGGACCTTCTTCAGGCAGGCTTGTTCAAAAGGTAAGAAAAAATTGTTTATTTCAAAAAAGATTAATGCTCACTGAGCCTCACAAAAAATAAAAGTATATATTTATATTTATAATTATGAAATGAATAGTGGAACAGTAAGAAATAGTAATCAAGAAGTTTCTCTCTGAGAATAGGATTTGCTAAGCTAGCAGGAGAAAATGCTGTCTCTGCAAGAGTGCAAGTAAGTGGCAGTTGGAGCTGGCCTCCTTTGGAGGGTAAGGGGGCGGGACTTAGCCGTTTTTTTCAAAAAAGAGCCAATCAGGGCTTTAGAAAAGTAAAATTAAATATAATAATGTTTAAAATAAAGCAAAGTATTTGAAATGTCATCTATAATATATACAGTAATTTATTTCTACAGTATAAA
>JAODKF010000002.1:14365865-14383657 GCA_026779585.1 Mormyrus proboscirostris | reverse complement strand
GGACGGGGGGACAGGAGCGGGGCTTTCCTCATTTCTACAGGATCACCTTCAATAAGCATTTACTCTTTGCAAAATGTACAGCTCAAGTCATGTGGGTCTCAAATCGTACCGATTCCCCAGTTAGACACCTTTGTTTTCCTGTATTTTAACAGCACTGACAACTTGCAATGATTCCACCGAGAATAACATGATTTGGCAAATTTCTTTCAAGCAGACCGACATCTTGGCTCTCATTACACACGTTTCTTCCTTTGTAATTCACATGCAAAAACTGAGTCTCCTCTGTCTCCATGTTAATCTGTTTCACATTCCCCTTCTTTATAACAGCTCAGCATCTCATATGCAAGTAGCATTTCCCAGCAAGGTGCCCCGTTACACTAGTGCCAATGCGCTAATATGCACTGCCAACCCCATTCATAGACGGTAGTAGATTTCAGCCTGAAAGAACTTGGACGGTGTGACCCTTTGCTACTCAAATCGGTCCACCTAGTTTTCAGCGCACCAAGACTACAAACCTCCCTCCGGGAAACCGACACACAACAAAGCACGCGTGTAAGTGTTTACTAAAACAGCTCAGTCCTACTGTCATTGTTTACTAAACTTGGAGAGCACGCTAGATGCTAGCTCCGGTGGCCCCGTTCTCCACCAAAGAGAGGGGCCACAGGCCCCTGGTGCTCTGTTGTGTGTAAATAATGTCACACACAGCTGCACACGTCTAGAGGACATGAGGGACATCCACCACCTGCCCTGGCTGTCCCCTTCTGGTCATCACGAGTCTAATCTAATCTCCTTCAGCTCACCTTCAGCTTCTCCACCGTGCTCTTTAAACATGTCCTTGACATAAATACAGTATTTAAGAATACTGGAAGATGCAGTGAAGATGCAGTGAAGATGGGGTGAAGAAGCAATAAGATGTCTAACAGCACAAAACTTTCGAAAAACATAAAGATGAGAAGCTGTTTCAGGATAAATGAAACAACTCGAAAAATACATGCTCTACTTTTTAAAGACATCAAAAAGACAGAAACAATATGAAAGATGTATCATCATCAGAGTACTGAACAGACTGTTAACTGTTCCCCAGTCAATACAGCAAGCCTGTGACCTCTAACCTTCCAAGAGCAGCACACTCCCAGTCTGTGGAAAGACGGACAACAGAATTACAACAGTCTGGTGTCTGAAGTTTACTCAGAAGTAGAAATGAAAGGTTCTGCAGGGAACCCTCAATCCAGTGAACAGCTTCTGAGACTGATGAACAATGACAACAGCTGAAGTTCCGGTACAGCTTGAGATGCGAAAAAAAAAAAAAAAAACACTTAAACGGCAGTCCATCACACAGTGTTCCAAATCATTTCTTGACAAAAACTGCAGACTCGCCACTCTCCTAATGAAATGCTGCACAAGATATTCACTTTCTTACTCTTCTTCGGTAAGACAGACTGATCCAATGCGTCTCTCCTAGGCTTATATACAAGATTTGGGGAAAATACATCTTGAACACAACAAACAGAAAGTGAGCATGTGTATTATTTGACCCTAAAATATTTAAGATGTCAACATGAAGTAAATAACCATGTAACCAGGGCTCAGCTTGTCTTAGACAAAGAGAGTGAAAGGGTCTCCCAGCATTTGTTCAGACACATCGAAACTGTTTATCAGTTTCAACACCTAACACTTGGTGTTTCCTCATCAAATACAACACAAATGATCCAGCTCAGTTCTTAGAATGGTAACCACTTTACCAAATCACTGAATGAATTAACGTACAAACAATTCACTTTAATACAGTAACCGAACAAAAGAGAAAGGAAAAAATATAGTTTTTTACATATATTCGACCAAAAGTGGCCACCTACCTAAATAAATGACTGGCAACCTTCCTCAAATGTCAAAATTCACACAGACCCACGTCACAAAGGCTCCCCCTGGATGGAAATTCTCTGAACTGAACAAATGCAGGATTTCAGTCACGGTAAATGCACATTTGTATCACTACCGCCACCTCGTGGTCAAGGTAAGTATCTATTCACGATTTGAATTGGGAAGGCACCCGCATAATTTATCTCCCTGCAAGGAACCGTTCCTGAATAAATATTGCGATGGAACTGAATTATCACAAACCGATATAACATAATAATTAAAATCATTATATTAGATGCACATAACAATTGCAGTGTATTTTTCTAGCTAATTAGCTTACAAACTCTATTAGGTGTCACAACGGACACATCCTCCCAGAAGATGGAAACAGAATTCTTTACTATTTAAGTCTATTAGCTAAACCAAACATCCACCTGAGAGTAATAAGTTTTATTTAAAATTGACACATTAGCATGTTTTAGCTGCTATTCCTAGCATTACCTTTAATTTTTTTAAAAAAATATATTTGACATTTTAAATACTAGTCATAAATTTAACCACTGACAAAATATGCTTAATACAGGCAAATATACACAGCAGAAGACAGAAGAAACCAAACCTCGAAGCGAGAGATTTAGAAAATTTCTCAAATCTTCCTGCCATTTAAAAGATCAAGGAAAAAGTTCTCGTTCCTCAGCGATCTTTCCTACAGAAAAATAATGCCAATGAATTATATCAATCTGGCTTTAGAACCATATCATAGAAACATGAATTATTTGCTTATGGTTTCTGACCATGGCCTGGTATATCTTTGTTGGTCTTATTAGATCTAACTGCAGCATTCGATACTGTGGACCATAATATCCTCTTGGACTGGCTAGAATGTGTGCTTGGCATTAAGGGGACAGCACTCTCTCAGTCAGAAGGCTGCCTACTAGATTTCCTTACGTTAAACATAGAAAACACAGAAGTACTGCTAGTTGGTCCCAAGGCTGCTCAAAAAAAGTTTAACAACCTCAACCTTGGTGGTCCTCCTACCTAACCCTATGGAAGACAGCCAAGCATCAGAAGATGCTCTCCTATCATGAGGCAGAAAAACTAATGCATGTGCTTCGAACTTCCAGACTGGACTGTAACGCCCTCCTTTCTGGTTGCCCATCCGGATCCTCACATAAACTTCAGCTGGTACAAAATGCAGCAGCCGGAGTTCTTACAAACACTACAGAAATGCATGTATTAGCCGTGTTCTATGCTGCCTTCACCTGCATCCAGTTAAGTCTCGTATTGACTACAAGATACTGCTATTAACTTATAAAGCACTGACTGGCCATGCACCAGAATACCTTAGAGATCCACTGGCCTCTTACAATCCTCCTCACTTGCTTTGATCTCAAGGAGCAGGATATCTATTAGTGGCTATAGTAGAAAGAGCTACGGCAAACTGCAGAGCTTTCTCTTACAGAGCTCCTCAGCTGTGGAATGGTCTTCCATCAGATGTGCGAGATTCAGGCTCACTCTCAATGATCAAGTCTAGACTAAAAGCATACCTGTTTACTCTAGCTTATATGGACTCCAGTTCTAGCTCTAGCTAACTGCTCACTCCGTTAGACCTATAGTGTGAGGTGCAGAGCCGGGTGGGGACCGGTTCCTCTAGTCTTCCTTACTTTGGCTAATTGCACATTTTATTTCCCCTACTCCTCCTGGGCTGTGCTGCCTGAAGACCCCAAATTATACAGATAATCTGCCTGCGACATCTCCACTGCCTGGGGCATCTCTCCGGCCTGCTCGCCCTTCTGCATGTGACGTCTCTTCTGTATGCTCTGCTCCTGTACCACTGTTTGTCCAGCAATCTAAAGCAGCACCAACACCTGCCTGCCCCCCACCCCTATTGAGACTCAAATGTTAAATTAGCACAGTGTGAATTCACCATCTTGCTCATTTGACTTCCTCTGCTGCCCACTGGAGGACGGGCTCCTCCTTTGAATCTGGCTCCTCTCAAGGTTTCTTCCTTCTAGGGAGTTTTTTCTTGAATTGAATTCTTTTTCAAATTGAATTGAAAAGAATCATGACAAAATTCTAGTTAGAATATTTAATGTTTCCATGTTCAATGCCTCCTCCACACATGCATATTTTATTCCAACTTAATTATGATTGGCAGCACAAGAAATTCTGAGCACAACTTCACTTTTAGGGACCTGTCCAAAGGCAGTGTACTGCTCAGTGGGTTAAGAGGTCGTACCTGTGAATAGGTAACTGGTTTGAATCCCCGGTCCCTCAGAATTATGTCACTGCTGGTTCCCTGACCGAGGCCCAATTATTCTGGGGACTGGCTGTCATTATCTCTCAATTCTGTGACTTTGGATAAAAGCCTCAGCTAAGCAAAATAAGTGCAATCTCTGCAATGAAAATATAAAATTTCAGATGTAATTGCAATCCAATAATTAGTCACGGAGATGACAATGTTACACAAACGAATGACTATACTTCTTACACCTGAATCCAGTGCCCATTTTTACTGTATTATTTTCAACATCCAATGACTGGTGCTGACGAGAACTTCAATTCCCTGAATTAGGTCACAGAGAAGCTGGTAAATTACAGAAAGGAAACATGCTCACAACAAATCATTTCTACCGTCGATTTGTTTTTGTTTTATTATGTTAGAGGGAGCTGCAAACAAACAAACTAACCAAAGCAAATAAGCCAAGTAACTGCACAGGCCAACAGCTTGCATTATGTCACATAGCAAAAGAAAACACTGATACATCTGTGCATATACAACAGATTCCTATCTCCTCAATTTTAATACAAAAATAAAAAATAGTCTAAAAGGGCCCCACTAAAACAGGCCCACCTCCAAGTTCACATCCTCTCTCAGTCTCTGAACAGTGATTTCTGCTGTCAGAGCAGAGCAGAGCAGATGAGTCTGCCTGCACGGTCAATAGGTGTCAAGAGTCCGAAAGGTTGCACGGCCGCCTTGATAGGGCTCCCAGTGGCTCACAGAGGCTTCGGCAGGGCTGACACCTCCTCCAGACACTCATCATAAGCCTCCTGGTAATCTTCATGAGGCTTTATCATGATCACGCAGGTGGGACGCTTGGAGCCGGCTGAGGAGCCCAAGTCCTACAGAAGCAACCAGAAAAAAAGTTCACTGGTTGTCCATGTCCTTGAGGTAAAACAGGAAGGTGATGAATTCACATTAGAATTCTCCACTAGAGAAACTACTGATAAGACTTTGGGAATCAAGGCCCGGCTGTTTTCTCTTTCTAGAAACGCCTCTACATTTCTGTCCAGTAACATGTGAAGGTAGTTTGGCTTGTAAAAAAAATCAATATTGGAGAAACACTCACCACTTTAGAGGGTATGTAAGCATAAGGAAGATTCCTGTCTTCACACATTATCGGCAGATGGCAGTAAACTTCAATCGGCAACGTATCTCCAGCGAGCACCACAATACTGTACAAACACAATTTGCTCCATCACTGGAAATACATCAAACCGTATCTGCAAATTGTAGACGCCGGTAGATGTGAAGGTATGGCTTACCCTTTCTCGCCCTTATTAATGAACTTCTGCACTTCTTTAACTCCCCTGCGGATCTGTTTCACTTTGGCGGCTGAGGGAAAAAGTATTCAAATATAAACTGATACGCCGAAATTTACATTGCAACGGAAGTTTGATACTTCACAAAAAAACATCTTAAATAATCTAAAAACCGCATTTTCAAAAATCTCAAGATTTAACCATTCCAGGCATCGTCAATCCCAGGCAACTCGAAAGATGCATCACTGCCCAGGGCGGCTGGACTCGAACAGCTAAAACACGGACCATGTTGTACCTTTTTTGACACACTTGTAGAGCTTTTTGCTGAGTTTTTTTGGGGCTAGTGGCTGGGCAATGGGATTAATGTGAGCGATAAGTTCTTGGTACGATTTCTCCGTTCCAACTGCCTCTTCCTCCGTCACCGTCTTCTCCTTCTTTGTCTTTGTCATGTTTAAATTTCTTTTTAACTATACGGCCTAAAAGATCATACAAGCGTGCCCAGGCGCAGAAGGAAAGCGTGATTCGCACGCTGCTCACGGATGTGACGTCATTTCCGTCTTAGGTTACGTTTTCTTCTTCTGTTTACTGAAACCAGCCCTCCTATTGTGTGCTGCTGCCCCTAGAGGTACAAATGATCACAACAATAACAGCATTACAGTAGTACCAATATTGCAATACATTGTGCATACATTCAATTTATTTTGTGTTAGATGTATATTTCTGTACACGATATGCGTAAAACGCAAATTATACTGTCATTTGCATCAGGATTATTATCATTAAAGAAAATGAAAACTATAAGGAAACATTTTCGTAAACAAATAAAATACAAAAATAAAATAACAAATGTCCAATAATTTACGTTACCGTTACCGTATTATACTTGGTACAACTCACTTGGTTGCCACTTAAGTCAACTGGCAGGAGTGATATTTTAATTAGAGACGAGTCTGCACACGCATGCACACATGTAACTGTTTTATTACCTTGCAAATAGTCTGTAGGGTTTTAAAACTGCCCCAGTGATTTTGATGTAGGTAATTTTAGGTTTATAATGGAATTTTACCTTTAATACTTCTATTTTCTTGTCGTTTGCTCGTGCAGTCACGGCCGAGAGAAACTGAATTTCGATCTTTGGTTTGTCTTGAACATATGGCAGAATTGAAAAATAAAAACTTTGACTTGAATAATTGAGATTTGCCGTGAAATATATTGCCTGAGCGCGAGAGTCTGAAAGCGTGAGTGTCACGCCAGATGCGTCAGAGCTGGCAGTCCGGTACGAACACTGTTAGTACGGCTTATCTTTAATTACCTTTAATAAAAGTTGGGACATGTTTTACATAATGTGCACTGCGTATTCGTGTAAACTGTAAAGATCATTCAGTATTCAGGTAACTTTATTTCTCCCAAAAGGACATGTATAGTATTATTGTTACGAACCAACACAAGTCCGTAGCATAAAAGGGAGGGAAACGCAGACGAAGTAGGGTCAGGAGTAGGGTATTTATTAACAACACAAACGTAAAAGGGTGACAAACACAAAACCCAGCAATCGGCCTAAACCAGGCGGGGACAGACTCAGACTGATGGGTGGACCGGTTCCCCGAACGGCGTCTCTCTCTTGGAAAGGTGCCAAGTTGGTAAAGTTATATAATAAGACTGATCTGTGCAAATAGCTCATCTATTTTCTGTCATCGTGCCCACGTTATTCAGTTAGATTTTCCGCCTGGCCACTAGGTGGCGGTATGTCCAACATAGCGGCCGCGTCGTCACGTGGACCAATAAGCAAACGGCCCCCTGTTTAAAAAATCGGGCGCGGCGCAGTTTGTCTATGTTGGATCCTCAGTGTCTGTTTTTCTTTGGAGAGTGGCGATATTTCCAGTGTTTACAGCCGCGACAGCGTTCTGGAGTTTCTGGTACGTTACTCTGCGGAGTCGTCATTTTATCCGATATGTTTGCGAGCTTTTTCCGTTAATGTCCACTCTGTCCGCCAACTTGGTAACTGTGTTTTCGTAGCTGTTGGCTCCATCCAGCAGTTTTCCCCTAAAGATGGCCACTATGATCTGCGTTGACAAAGAGAACGGCAGCGTCCCTGCAGCTGCCCCCTCCAAACAGCGGGACCGTTTGCAGTCGGCGCCCGGTGAGTAATTGTCTTAGGTGACGGGAAACATGGGGGCGACTGCGATATGCCTCGCTCCTTCCGTCGTCGAGCTGAAACCGATATGACCGTCTATTATTGCTGACATCGATCATACTTGGGGTTGCCACTTCTGTGCTATAACTGAAACTTATTTCTAAAGCACACTTCAGAGTGCTGTACAATCAAAATGGTAAAAACCCAAAGACCCAAGACTCTAAAATCCTGGACACCAGATCATTGCACATAGCGACACCATTCCAAAAGCTTGTTTCATGTCTATTTGACATCCCTTGTCGGGAATTTTATTTTCCCCCAAGACAGGCCAGCAAATTCCGCGGTGGTCCAGGAAAATCTTGGACTGGTGGCAACCGTATTCATTCATAATTTTCTGATTATTGCACTATTATTGATTATTGCTCTTCAAGCGACCGTCACTGCAGGTTAAGCATTGTTTTGGAACCTGAAGTGTCCTTGAGACCCAGACTGAACCTCCCGTGGTTCTGTCTCTTGCAGGCTACTTGCACTCCAGCAGGTCGCTGAAGACCCCCTTTTCCAAAAAGCTGCAGATGGCTCCCCCCTTGCAGTCAGGTCGAAAGGCTCTGGGGGCCGTCAACAAAATGTCCTCCACTCTGTCAGCCCCTGGCCAGAAGAGCAAGCCTTTGGCAGTAAGTAGGCTTGGGTTTGGGTTCATCCCTCTCCTTCTGAACAAACATTTAATTTCCTTTCTTTTCCCAGCAAGCTGGAGTAAAAGCAAAGACTCAGAAGAGTGAGGTGGAATACCCAGAGATGGAGAAGTTCATCCCATACAACCCACTTGGTAAATGGCCAAATGACCTGTGGTTGCATTAGTGGTGTGGGTTTGTGTGTGGTAATGGTGTATGGATCGTACCACAAACTTAGTGTCCTGGTACCCAACAGACTTTGAGAGCTTTGAGGTGCCAGAGGAGATCCGCCTCAGTCACCTCTGCTTGGCGGGGCTGGGGAGTTTCCCTCTGCCCCAGGATCTTCCTGAAGATGAGCTGGAAGTACCAGACATTCACTGGGAGATGTCACCCCTGAAGAGCACAAGTAGTGGTACGTGGCGTAATGGTGCATGGCTGTTTGTGGAGGATGACTCTTGGTTAGAGGCTTTTCCCTCTTTCAGGTTTGTCTGCAGAACTCGACTCCTTCCTCCAGTCACTCAATGAGCTAATTGTAGACATGCCTCCTGAGATGGACTGCTGAATCCTGTCAAATCTTTACAAATTTGCAAGTTTTTATTTAAATAAACTCTCATTTCTGTGTCTGAATTGTGTTAATGTGCTGATAACTGAAAAACCCTTTGAGCAGAAATGCCTATGGCTGATTAGGCAGGGGGCAGGACAGGTGTTCATAGTCACTGAGTCAAACCCTTGGTTCCCCACCTATATCTAAAGCACAATGAGCAGCTGTACTACTGTATGGACTGTATGTCCCACTGTGGTGGTTTATTGCCTCAGAATAACTAAGAAATCACAGCTGTAAGCCTTCAATTTATTCAAGGTGCCGCTTAAGTCAGTCAAACCACTCACACACTGCCACGCAGTAAGCTCACAGCTCCCAGGGCTGTAGCAAAGTCCAATTCTACTTTCCATACCGATACCACACATCATTCCTGGCTCTGAATGCAGTTGCACTTCCACTCAGTCCCTAAGTAAAGCTTTTACAGCACTGCAGGTAAGGGGCCAGAAATCTGACAAGGTGCACAGATCACATCTTCCATCATAACAGTACAAGACATGCTTATAAGCTTGCAAAAATTGATCAGAATTTAAAGCAAAAATACATAATGAATCCACTAGTCAAACTAAAATAAATATTTATACATTACAAACTGTACAAAAGATGACATTAAATCAAATATACTGTCTGAAAGCAGCCATGAGAATACAGTACCACCGTGATCAGAAATCACATTGGGCATCTCCGCTAAGTGACACCTACAGATAGACCGACCAAAGAGGTCACTGTTCCTGTGTCTCCATGGCGATGCCTACATGGGCGTGCCGGATAGTCCGGCCATGCAGACTATACCCATGCTGCTTCACAACGGCAACACTGCCAGGCGTCACGCCCTCAGCTGCCACGTGGCACACGATTTCGTGCTGGTAGGGGTCGTACGACCCCCCAATGGGGGTCATCTTCTCAAGGCCGTGTTTGGTAAAGATGCACTGCAGCCGATCCAGTGCATGTGCCACATCCTTCGATGGCAGCAGGGTGTCCTCCAGCACCAGCTCCTCGGGTGTGAAGGTCTTCGTTGCCTGCTCCAGGAGATCAGCCACCTCCACCAGGTCCCGGCAGAAACTCTGGATGCCTGTAGAGCAGAGCGGGATAAAACCAAGGACACGTCATTCCGGGAAGTGGATAGTAAGCAAACATCAAAACTATGGATGTTAATTCTAGTGACTTTTATTGCTGAAGTGCCCAGTGCCTGGCAGGGCAAAATGGGGGGTTGGGCTAGTGACCTCTTAGTGGGGCCCCTAAGGTGAAATTTTTCATTTGTCCTGATCCCACTGTTCACGATTAGCTGACATACAAGTGATAGCATGGGGTTGGCCATTAGGACTAATCATCCAGTTACTGGCAAGCACTGCATAACACCAGATGCATCTTCAAATAGTATAAATTACTGTGTGTCCGCCCATCCTTGCATTTTGTGAAACTGCTTGCCCTATTCAGGATCGCCGGGGGTCTGCAGCCTATCCCATAGGCTGAGGGCGCAAGGCGGGGAACAACCCAATGCAGTAATACGTGTACCCGTGTGTTAATACTAAACGTTTTAGCTGTATACTGTTTGCAGTGGAATGTGTGTTTTGCTAGCGTGTAACTGCAAGTGCCTTTTTGGAGCAAATGGACCTGGAGCTTTGCTTTTGGGTGCAGTTCCCTTCAATATTACTTTTCAGCTCTCTGCCATTTCACTAATTCTCACCAAAGAGTTTGGCATCTTCAACAAACTTCCTTGTTCTTCTTCGAACCATGTCAGAGTCTGCCAAGGCTTTTCCATACCTCTCCTGAAACAAAGGGAGTCACCTTTGAGATCTTTGTTACAGGAAAAAAAAATCCATACTTGTGTTTTTATTGGTATGCAAAGGATAAAAGTGTCATCGTGATCAGCAAAAATCCAGAGCGACGGAAAGCAGTGTCTGTGGTATTGTGCAATATGCCATACATGCTTCTCTTACAGTCAGATCACGGACTTGCGCCTCCAGCTTGCTGGCTCGTATCTCGAGGATTCTCACTTCAGCCACTGAGCGGCTCCTGTCGTCGCCGTGCTCGTCGCCATGCTCGTCGCCGTGGAGGTCATCGCCTGTGCTACGCTGCTGGGCTGCAGTGCTGTAGGAGTCCAGCACAGCCCTGGAGGGACGAGAAGCCGAATGCAGAGCCGTAAGACAGAGGCAGAAGACACAAGAAAGGGCCCAATGCACAACAAGGTGTACAAACCATATTTAGTCATATTTCGCCTCATCAAACGAATGCCTCACCAGCCCTGTATAAAGAACAGCATGCTCTGCAGTGCAAATGTACTACAACTCCCACTGGCCACAGGGCCAGCTAATATACCCAAAGGTCAAATGAAGCACAACACCCCAAGCCAAAAGCACTGATGCCAAACTCTAAACTTTCAGCACAATCTAAAGGAATAAAACAAGACCCCATAAGACCTTTACTTAACACTCAAGCAATGCTGCTATAACTCCCTCGAGTGTAATAATGTGATACGTATGATGGCGCCGAGGGGCTCGCTGTCACACTGCCGACGGCATTTCATTTGATATTTATCCACAGAAATACCCGATGCCCATGGCCCTATATTGCATATCGCTGCACTGTTTAGTGCTCAGTATTACTTTTGTCTGCGCACACGTCGTACGTTTGTTATACTTCTACCGAGAAATGGTGTCTCATGACACTATGTACGTGTCCACAGCTGCTGATGAGTATCTGGAACTTCAAGTAAATTATGACAGTCATTCCATGTGAATTCAACAAAATCTCCATCACCATTTTTTTAATTTTGATGAGATTTGGCAAGTGAATCACACACATCTACCAGAGCAAAGAAATTTTCTATTTTTTCTTATTTCCCTTTCAGATATACTGTCTTTTCTATGCTGCGTGTATATTGAATATTAAAAAAAGAAAACACCCTGAATTCTCTTAAGAGATGTAATTTTTTTTTTTTTTACTATTTCAGCTACATATTACAAAGCTTGTCGGAAAGCACACAAAGTACTTTTTCATGGTATGGAAAGTTGAGTAGCAGTATGCCTGGACTTCATCTTCTAAGACAATAGAGAAATCCTCTGAAAAGTCCCAGCACACTTTAAGTGAGACATTAGCTAGACTGCAGCCAATTTTTTAAATAATAGGCGGTTTAAAGGAGTGAGATCAGAGATCGGAGTTTGGAGCCTCATAACTCCTACACCCCTTTGAATAATGGGATTTTTCCTTTGAAATCCAAACTGAATCCTTCATTTCTTCCAAAATAAGTTGGGGGGAGGGTGTTATTTCATGAAGGGGACCAAGTAAGAGGTTATGATACGCTGAATTCCTGTCCAGTCAGCGAGAGCCAGATTCCCACATTCCCTAAACAAACAGTGATTTGGACTGCTGTCCTCTTACAGCACACGTCAGACTCTTCAGCGGCCAGAGACACCACGTTACATCTGCTACCCGCATCTTGTGCCAAGTTTCTCTGGATGTAGATGCTCATTACAGCTGTAAGCAGGTCAGGATGACTGGCAGATTTCTGTCCCTCAAGACTGGCATGTGAAGGAGATGGTGTCACATATCCGAGTGCCAATAAACCCCCTTAATTCAACTTCTCAATGGGGCCATTTACATGATGAATACGTGCATTTGAGAGAGAGAGAGAGAGCAGAGAAACAGACACACAAAACGAAAAGAAGTTTAAATACAGAGTTCTGGGGAAAATGAAATATTATGATGCAGATCAAGTTAAAAATCAACAAGACAACTTAGGCATCTATGTATTAAGTTCTAATAAGAAAAGCCCCTTACAGCATATGCTGTGACTTGCTAATGCAGATCCTCCCCACACACAGGTCACTAATCCATCAACAGAGAAACACAAAAAAATACCTGCAAGGATGCAGATAGAGCAGGACAGGAATAAAACACAGCACATGGAGTTTGCATTTTTACTCTTTATCCATTTCAGTCATGCAATGAGCTGTATTAAAGTATAAAAGTATCCATTCATCATTTGCTTTAAAACCAAAACCTAGCAAATCACCAAGACAGCTGGGCCTCGAGGTACAACGGAGGACAGGAGATATTGCTGGTCCAAAACTATAACAATGCCCCTTCAGTGTCTTAGGATGTTCAACACAAGCCAGGCCTTTGCAAAAGAATTACAGCCCACGGGGTGGAACAGATAGTCTTTTTACCATGATAGGGAGGGGAAGGGAAGGGTGCCCCCCCCTCCAAAGTTAACAATAATTCTACTGCAGGGGGCAACGTGGACAAACAGCTGTCAACACAGACAACAATGTTTTAGGGTATCACTGATATTGACCTGGCAAAGTCGAGAAAGTTTAAGTTTAGCTCATACTGACAAAGACATGTTACTTTCCTTTACAGCTACTGACAGAGAGGCCCAGACAGCCCAAAACGAAAGCGCACATTGTAATTACTCTGACGAGAACATTATGTATAATAATCACTTTTCCAGTTGATTTCGGTCTGATGTACACAATAAGAGAAACCCATCTGAATAAGGCTGTGTGAGGAACCGTCAGCGGGAGAAGGCAGGCGGCTGAAGCTGGGGCGCCGCTCGGGAACCAGTGCCGACCGGCCTGGGTGCCGATACGTGATCCAGCGCCGATGGCGAATGGACGCCACTACTTCGCCAGCATCACGAATTCCTCCGGAGCAGAATAACAGCCGCACTCAGCCTCCCACACAAGAAACCCCGCTGAACCCCCATAACTAAGTGATATATTCCCTTTTTTAAAGTTTTCCGGAATGGTAAATGTTTTTTTTAAAAAAGTTCAGTTACTGGCGAACTGCCTAGAAACATATCAGACCATAATAACGTAAATAAAACTCCATCAGACGATGACATACAGTACATGTATTTGCGTTACTGTGCCGTTCATTTTTTATAATATTTCCAGCACAAAGGGCGAGGAGCAGACTGCCGCCCCTCCGCCCCGGCGCTCCTCCTGGCAGCGACACGCCGTCATGTGACGCGCCGCTCCCTCGATACAGTAACTCGCGTAAAGGGCACTTTAAACCTGTCCGAAACACAACCGGCGCCAAAGCTTATACAAAACATAAAGCTACTATCTACCAAAAGATAAACTATTATGTAGCAAGACATTCTGAAACTAAATATTACTGAAATCAATACACTAATTACTCATTAATAGCAGGAGAGCCAGATCAGGCCGGGACTGTGACCACGAAACTCCAAAGTGACAACAACAAACTTTACAAGGGCGTTAAAACTTCTAAAAAGCGCGTAATATGCGTTCTTCTTACCTGAAATTATTCTTTGGGAGGAAAGACAGTATTTTCCGCAAATCTTTCTTCTGCCTCAGGAGCATACAGCGAATTGCCATACTTCGGTTCAGCTTCACTTTGCGATTCCAGCTCAGCTCGCCACACACTTCCCGTCATGCCTTTCGGGCGGCCGCGATAATGCGCCGCACACTTCCCGTCATACCTTTCGGGCGGCCGAGATAATGACGCGACTTTCCCCGAAATTCCCGATCCCAGTTTCAATTTGAAACCCTGAACGTGTTCTGAGTTAAAAGACTACTTTAAATTTTTAGTTTGTAGTTGATCACTTAATTTAACAGCAGTATATATCATCCATATTCCCACAATCAATTCAGATTATACAGCGAATACTTACAACAGTTTTGAATTTGTCTGTTCACCATTGTAAACTTTAATCCAAATTTGACAGTTTAAATTATGATTTTACAGTACCGAATTCAGAAAAAAACAAAGAAATTACAGTATAAATATAAATCCAGTTAATTTTAATAAGCAATACGGTATATTATGATTCAGACCTATTTGTCATAGTAATCTGGCAGTGCAGTGTCAAATATTTCCTAGGCAACACCCTTTGCGTGACAACAATGTGTCGCACATCTCTGTGGACGGGGGCCACACTCAGAGCGTTTAGTGACCACCCCGCCACCTACTGTGCAAAGCTTCCAGTGTGTGTGGTCAGGCACAGCTGCAGGACAGATCGTTTAATTAACGACAGGCCTGTTCACACCACAGCTCCATGCTGGTAGATGGTCCGAAGACTGATACATTATGTGTCATGACCTGCTCGTCCGACCCTCGTGTGTGCCACGCCCCCTTATCAGCCCCGTGTGGAATCCCCGTGTTCATCAGCTGTTTTGAGTTGTCCTGATTAGTTTCATGTATTTAAGTCCGCGTTTCAGTTTGTTTCCCCAGTCCTGTCATTAACGTTACGAGTGTCTTTGAGTCTGTCCGCCCCAAATAAATCTCTGTTTTCTTATATGCACGGCTTCCTTCGCGTGTCGTGACATTATGCACATGCTCTTTCACCTCTTCATTTAGAAACACTTAAGAAACAGACTTTATTTGGGACACTGATTCGGTGCATAAAATGCATTTTTTTTTTAATTTCCCCGTCATCGTCTCCATGTAAAAAAAAAAAAAAGTCTAATGAAAAACAATAAAGTGCTAAAGCCAGATAAGGGTTAATAAGAAACTGCAGTTGAAATACTTGAAAAACATAAGCCCTGTAACATAATTACCACTGTTAGCTCTTGCAAAATAACAAT
Organism: Mormyrus proboscirostris; assembly: GCA_026779585.1. Lineage (NCBI taxonomy): Eukaryota > Metazoa > Chordata > Actinopteri > Osteoglossiformes > Mormyridae > Mormyrus > Mormyrus proboscirostris. The sequence goes on along the minus strand of JAODKF010000002.1, from coordinate 14,368,300 downwards.
GTTTTTCCTAAGATTTGAACACAATTCAATACTTACTGATCCCAAACTGTTTGAAAGAGACAATGGTCAGAAGCGGTTGGAATCTGTCACACTGCCGTCAGATATTTCTGAGTAAGATCCAGCAGCATGCTCTGCTTGGTTGTTGACCAGGTTGTTTCATAGGCAATCTTCAATAACTTTATTACTACATTTTCTTTTAGTTACAATGAGAACATTGCACAATAAAAATAAAAACATACAAAACATATATCTGTCTTCTTTTTTGTTTTACAGCAGTATAACAATATAATACTTAAAATACTTTACTTAAAGCCTCTTGCTGAGTATCTCACAGTATTCGCATGTCCTGCTCTTTAGTGACGACTGAAGCAGTATCTTTTCTATCATCTTCACACATTTTGTCCAGCCATTAAACATTTCCTCCATCTAGGTCCATCCGACTCACTGCTTATCCGCAGACCTCTTGTTCACGGCCGTCTCATAATCTGCTAAGTGCTCCCTGTGTCTCTCCAATATGAAGCCCAGCCATCTGTACTGTGTGCAGTGGTCCTGAAGGAGTGTCAGGGCAGCACCATCCCCAGTTTCCATGGCACGGTACTCTCTCAGTCGTCCAATCAGAGGAAGAGGGCAGTTTTTAAGTGTTTTAATTTGTGTGTTTGTGTGTGTCTGTCTGTATCTGTAACTAGGAGAGGTCCATCCCTCTCACCAATGATACAATATCCTCCAGTGCGAATTGCCTACAGACCAGAACCTTCTTTAAGTGCCCTTCTTCAGCTCCCATTCCTGTGTATAAACAGAAAGTAGTGATTTATTTTATATTCCTCTATGGAAAGATGCAAATAACAGTTCAATTTGTTTGTAAACAAATAAAATATTAATTAAATTAAAAATGATTCAAACAAATTTTCATAATTTACATTCCTGACTAAAAACTCCTCCACCCATCCATCCATCCATCCATCTATCCATCCATCCATCCATCTTACTGGCATTTTGGAGGCTCTAGCGTCATGTTCCTGGGCTGTCAGAAAAACCCCACGAAACCCCCTGCCCCATGAGGCACCAGGCCTTCCCACCGTGCCCCCAAACCTCACTCTGGTAGCATTAGCATGCAAGAGAGCCCCAGTCACCTTGGCCTTCTGCATCACGCTCCCCTTGGTGGATGCGTAGATGGAGGGGGGGCGCTTTCGCATTTCGGAGGCGCAGTTAACTGGTAAAGACGAGTCACTGTAGAGGCCCTCGGCTTTGCTGCCCTGGAGAGGAGTGTGGGCACGAGTTTCAGTGTGAAAGTGGTGAGTGATCCATGAAGGCTGCATCCATAGCGATGCCCGTCACAGGTGATGGGAGTGACACGTGTGGGGTTAGGGTTAGGGTTAGGGTCAGGGTCAGGGTCAGGGTGCATATTATGCATATTAAACAGTCTAACCCATGATTCCCATTGGGTTCACCCAGGCAGTGACTAACATCCCAAAAGCTTTGGGTTTTTAAACCTAAGATAATCTGCCCTGAGACACTGTAGCATGATTAGATTTGCTGGCGAGATGTTTATAGCCATGATTACTCCTGCTCCGTAAGGACAGCACCTTGGGCACCTGCTTGACGTCTCCCGCAGCCCCCAGCACTCCTCCTGCCAGTGACTTCTTCAGGTTCTCCTTCACCTCCGTCAGCTTGAGCTCCAGATCCACGCGGTCTGCCTCTTTCGCCCGGCAGCCCTCCTCCAGCTGGGCCACACGCTCCTCCAAGATCTTCTTCTTTTTACCTGTGCAAGCAGACGCATACTGCTGGATCCATTTTGCATATCAGACGCCCCCTATCCAGCTGATGATATTTTGTACAACAAGCAGTGCTACAGCTGTTTCTCTGGACAAATTAGTGGGCTATTTTATGTTCTGACAGCAGGGGGTGCTAGAACTCCAAGAGAAACTAACTTCTGCATCTAACCCTAATCCTTCGTTCAGTCTGATGAACAAGAATCTACATGACCTCTGACTAACCAAGACACTCCAGTTTTTAGCTGAACCATACAGCATTAAGTTGCATCCCGGTTTTTTGACAACCCTAACCCTCTTTCCCTCTTACCCGTAGCCCCCCTCTGATCCTCGTCTTCCCCTATTCGCCATAATACCCCTCTGCTCCTCCTTGTCTTTCCCTCTTACCCGTAGCCATCCTCTGCTCCTCCTTGTCTTCCCCTTACTCATAGCTCCCCACTGCTCCTCCTGGTCTTTACCTCTTCCCCGTGGCCCTCCTGTGCTCCTCCTTGTCTTTCTCTCTTACCCGTAGCCGCCCTCTGATCCTCGTCTTCCCCTCTTCGCCATAACACCCCTCTGCTCCTCCTTGTCTTCCCCTCTTCGCCATAACACCCCTCTGCTCCTCCTTGTCTTTCCCTCTTACCCGTAGCCATCCTCTGCTCCTCCTTGTCTTCCCCTTACTCATAG
>JAODKF010000002.1:14345881-14365765 GCA_026779585.1 Mormyrus proboscirostris | reverse complement strand
CCCCCCACTGCTCCTCCTGGTCTTTACCTCTTCCCCGTAGCCCTCCTGTGCTGCTCCTTGTCTTTCTTTCTTACCCGTAGCCCCCCTCTGCTCCTCCTTGTCTTCCCCTCTTCCCCATTGCACCCCTCTGCTCCTCGTCTTCCCCTCATAGGCCCCCTCTGCTCCTCCTTGTCTTCCCCTCTTACCTGTAGCACCCTTTAGCTCCTCCTTGGCTTCCCTCTTTTCTTTGCGTAATGAGAGCAAACTGTTTCTGATTGCATCCCTCTCCCTTTCCAGTGCCTCCTTCTCCATCAGGTACTTCCGTGCGTCTTCCTCAGCACGGGTCTTTCCATACTTCCCGTACTGATTTGCATCTGGAACGGCAAGAGTGAGGGATGGAGTTTGTTTCCTCAATCAGGTACTGCACACGTGTCTCCAAAAGGTCACACAAGATGTCCAAAGGGGACTGGCTTGGCCTGTGGGGTGGTGAGTAGGTAAGGTATCCTTCCCACCTCCCTACCAGCCTCTAGAGAGATTAGAAGGATTAGGAGACCCCGAGAACAGCCTGTAAGTCTCGGGTTACGCCATGATCCCGCGGCAAGACGGGCCAGTCTTTGAAGTGTCCACTTCCCAACTTTCATGTGGCAGCCTCCCCGCTATAAAGCAGGCAGAGTGACACCAGCAGTAATTGGGGTTGAGAGCCAGGGAGAGGCATGAGAGGCATATAAATACAGCAAACCTCTGGAGGACTTCACTGCTCTCTGCTGGTCTGGTAAATGTGTTTAGCTGTGGAACTGCTTTATTGACCTCGTGTACATGTTAAACCACAGTTTAACATTAGCCTCAGACAGCCTGTAATGTGTCCGTAAGATTCTGAATAACAGTGTTTTTGGAGAAGGAGGGGCACGACCCTATGAAACCAGTAGAGGATGGGAAGACTGAGAAGTAAATTAAAATTAAAATTGTGAAAAATTGATTTGGATTTCAGAGAATAAGCCTTAATCTTAAGGTGTATTCCATGGGTATCATATCGCAACACAGATCTTAGACCAACAAGTAGCACACACATATAAATCAACTGTGCTTGAAAGCAGGTATGATCTCCAGTGCCATAACTCATCTCAGAGACACCTTGATTCCACCCCACCACAGACTAACGCTTGGCTCCACTCACAGCCCTACAAATCACAAGACTGGCCAGTACGACGGAGAACAACAGCATGGATCCTTACTGGAGCCGTGCCGTTTGACTGTGACCAAAGAGGTGACCTTCTGGGTGTCTCTGCTGGAGAATGAGGAGTGACGCTTCACCTGAGCTCCTGGCTTAGGAGCCCCTTCTTCTGGCTGTGTGAGGGTGGACAGCAGAAGGTGAGGGAGATGGTGGGAGAGGGGGATGGGGGGAGAGAGAGAGAGAGAGAGAGAGAGAGAGAGAGAGAGAGAGCGCATGAGAGGGGACAAGGAAGGAGAGAGAGGGGACAAGGGAAGGAGAGGTCAATTATTACTATACTATAAAAAATGAAATAGAAAATAAACTGTTTTCAATAATCACACCGTCAGAACATAGGACAACATTAAAATAAAGGATGCGATCCCAAAGACCACGGGCTCTTGGTAATGTGCATCATACAAACAACCGCTATCTCTGAGTCCATAAATCAGCTTTAATGTCTTCTTCAGAAACAAAAAAATAATAGCTGTTAGTGTTTAATAAACACTAGTTCTGGTCGAAGTATTCAGCCACAAAACCTCAGTTGTTTTATGTTTCTTTTGCACTGAATTCCCCCTGTGTTCTCCAAGAGTCTGGGCAGCCTTTCCCTTATCTAGCCCTTGAACCAGCTGCATGTTTGCCAGGTATTACAGGGCAGACTAAGCGAAGCCCACAGGTCAGGAGTTTCAGGAAGTGCTCTCCTCTCACCAGCAGACGTGCCGCATAGCATTGTGGGTGCCATTGTTAACAGAAGATAAGCAGCTGTAATTAGCGCAGTTTAAATAGTGGTTGTAAAAATCTACAGCCAGAATATAACTCCCTGAAGGAAACTGCCATCCCTTCATTTTAAGAGCTTGTTTTATTAGCTTTATGCGTAAGAACCAAAGTAATAATTTACTTTACACCATATAATTTTAATTGTATGATTAGACAGAATCAACATGATTCACTCTTTTACTATGTACACTATATTACAAATAAAACTTATATTTGTATAATTTGTACACGTCAAACGTTTCACATGCCAGAATTTTTATTTTGCCTTTTTGTTTCTGTCAGGTAATATCTTCCAGCTGTGCTCAAAGCATGGGCCTGGTCATAGGAGCGGTCTGCGGGCTGTAACCCAGAATGGGTCCCTGTGGCAGAAGGTCGGTTCTGAGCATCTCGCGGTGAGCGATCGCACACATGGAATCATGTGCACTGGCAGCAGCGATCTCAGGATCATCCAAGAGAGCAGGCAGGGCAGAGGGCAGACATCCCAAGCTCGCCTACTGGCTAAAAGGCACTGTAAGTTAGCATGTTAGGGGTGGGGGCTCTTGGCGTACGTCTGTGTGTTTGTGTGAATATGGGGGGGGGGGCAAGCATGTCTCACTCTCACACAGAGGCGTGGAGGACAGAGCCCTCAAATTCCAGTAAACTTCAAAGGGACTCCTCTGTTTGGGAAATACCCAGAATTCCCCAAGGTTTACAAAAATGACACGTCTGATATTTATCTCTGCTTATCATCAGCTAGTGACTCCACTCACTAATAAACACACAGGAGACAGGAGTAGGTAGGCCTAAATCAATAGTTTCTATACACACAATTGTCTAGCCAAATGTTGACGGTTTATAATAGGCTGTGTCCCCCACAGGTGGGATACTGGGTGAGGCAAAGCGGTCGGTGCTAACAGGGTTTCTGTGGAGTGACTGGGCCAGAGACATTGATGTGATGATTAAGCAATAAACACCATTCGGAAAGATATCGTGAAAATGCGGCAAACGATTAAGCTTAGTATGATAAAAAAAAAACCTTTACATCTTGTGCTACATTCTCAGAATTAATAGCCAACAGAGATATCTAGCATCATGTGGTCACATTCCACAGAAGGCCAAAGTAACTTTTGTCTTGGATAAATAAGCGGACGCCGTAGTCTGCTTGCCAGCCTTGTGCATTATTATCTCGGCCTCCCTGGCAAAATGACAGAGCATGATGAGAATCCCTCACAAGTCTCCTTCAAGCACCACGTTGGATGCAGTACTGTGAAAAAATAAACTAAGTTGAAAATGACCAATCAGGGAGAAGAGCTCAGATTACCTCATTATACCATTATTACTTTGGTGCTCCGAAGCAAAACACTCCCCTATGCAGCTGGATGATATTTCATTTATATACAATTCTGATGAGGTACAGAATTGTCAGAGGCCTGTAGCTCCATCATCTTCTCAAATACAACCTTCAGGTTACAAGGCACTGTCATTACCCATCATGCTCTCTGCCACCAAGGAAGCCACCCCCTGGTCCTCCCTCTGACTCATTAAATCAAGATGTTTGTTTAGGGTTTTTGTGTCAAAGTTTCCCATATGCAGCAATGCCGAAATGACCCCCACCCGGACGGAGCGGCACGCACCTGTGCTCTCTCAAAAGGGACCTCGTCGTAGGTCCTGGAGTCCGCGGTCGCCCACCTGAGCAGAGGAACACGGAGATCAGCATGACGCAGAGCCAGCATGGTTCCCACCCTGGGTGGGACGTTCCGTGGGGAATTAGAGCATAGTCCTTAGGGTGTCTCTTTTTGGGTCAATGTATTATTTAAGTGGGAAGGAATCTATCTCTCTTTATAATCATGTACAAGCAGATTTTGGCTGATATGAGTGATCTGTTCCAGACACTTATGTAAGCTGAATTTTACAAAAGTCAGATTTATCTTTAAATACCATTCAAGACAACACGTGGAAAAATATACTAGTAATGCATAATAAAAACACGTTATTTAAAAAACATGTATTTTCTCTGTAAATTTACTTACAAATTGCCTTAGTGATTCCATAAACTCTATGTACCTAATATTTTTTGCATAAATCTGTTTTTACGCAAGTCGGTTTTATGTAACTTGAGAGCTGCCTGCATTGTGTATTTCAGCAAGTGTCTGCATAGGCATTTGTGGAAGATAGACGGATGTTGTGTATTTCATTTGGCTGATATCTGTGGGTGGCGATCTTGAGCACACAGCAGATGATAATGACATTAAATGGAACCGCCGCTTTAAAACGGCCGCCATCTTGCCAAGGCCCTTGCCCAGGGGGCTGCTCAGAGCTCCGGGCTGCGCTGACTCACAGGAAGGAGTGGCGGGCAGCATCGCGGATGTTGGCGATGGTCTCCACATCCACGTAGTCATAGTGCAAGGACTCCGGATCTGTGGAGCAACCTGTCCCGGCCAAGAGGATCCCCAGCCAGCGGCCCATCTCCTCCGAGCAGCTGGCCTAGTGTGTAAATGAGGACAGGCGGAGGTCATAAACGTGAGACGCCCGCAAGATGCACACAGAAACCCCCCAGGGCTGATCCATGTGCAGTGGATTTTTGCTACTGCTTTACATCAGAAGTGGGAAATCTCATTTTCATTTGATAATCTCCCCCCGCCATACCTCTAATGCTGCTACTTCGTTGCCACCCCGCAGGATCCGGAAGGCAAAGGGGTGCTTGTGTCCCAGGCCGGGCACGACCTCACAGCCGTGGAGTGCGATGGCGCTGAGGTGGGTGCGCTGGTCACCGCGGTCTCGGTGGAGGTACAGGGACCCCCCGCGCACACTGCACCACCGCTCCTTCCAGCACTGGTTCATCAGCACACTCAGGTACCCTGGGGGATGTTGATGGAGATGAGCTCCAGTCAGCTCCAGCGGGACCAAGCAGCTGAAGACATGTCCAAAGATCTGGACCATCGGTGATCCCTCAGTGAAGCAAAATGAAGAGCAGGTGCTGTCCCAGGGACCCACTCACCGCTGCGAGGGTCGTCGTCATCAGGCGAGGAGGTGCGGGGCTCCTCAGGCTGCGGGGTCTTCTTCTTCGAGAAGCTGATGATGCGAGTGATCTTGCGCCCCGCGGCCCGACTCACAGACCCCGTGAGTTCCGACAGCGGACCACGCTTAGCCTTCCCTGAGGACACACGTGCAGATGCATCAGTGGGGGGATGGGGCGCTCCGCCAAACACCAGCAAAAGAAACAGATTATAAGCTGTCGAGGGAAATAAAGGAAAGGACGACTCCCGTTCACTGCTTGTATGTCAATGACGTCGAAAGAGAAGGCTAACATTGTTTGAAACATCCCATAGAAGGTGTTGTCACTCAGTACACAACAGGAAGTCAAGAGGATGAGAAGACATGATGCTCCCGTGCATTTTGATGGAGCTCAATACTCAGCCGGCATGACAGGATTCCTGGGGAATAGATTAGAGGGTGGCGTGGCTGTGAAAAACAGCCCCAATCCTGACATCGTGCAGATAAACAGCGCTGTAATATTGTTACACTGCTTGCTGCTAGTTTCGTGTTTCGACATCACCAATGTTTTCATTCATTCAAAGTATACAGAGAGCAGCGGGGAAAAAACCCTTCAATACAGGGTCTGCTTCCTGAGGACAGTTTTATCTGCAGCAAATAACTGAACTCACAACATTAAATCCTCGGCCATTTTTACAGCTGGACGTTGCGCACCACTGGCAGCTCGGGCCGCGGTATCTAAACAACGCTTCCTCCCAATTTCTTCCCATTTTCGCTGTGGATACTGGAAGTCCATGAGGCAATGCTGCAAACAGTTTATTTCGCCACTTGCGAGGTGACGTGGCCGCCGCCGTTACTGTAAACGTCCACTTAAGAGATGAAGCATCCCTCTCTTACTTTCCACATGAAAAAAAAAAACCCAGCCTTGGTCCAGCCGGCCATGGGCAGAGGAAAATCATTAATCAGCCACTCTGGGGGTGGAACGGAGCAGGACACAAGGCCGGAGGTAGAGGGGAAACAGGGGCAGGGTGCGCAGCCCGACCCGAGAAGCCTGCCCCCCCGCCCCCATTAAAGACACGGGAAGAAGGGCTACAGCCACAAGCTTCCTGCCGGGCCTCTTCCTCTTATTGTCTTTGCATGACATCAGAGCTTTTTTTTGTGGGTTACAAGCACTTCTTTGGCCACCTGGAAGGTCGCTGGGCCATACAGGAGATCCGGGTTTGCTGTGCCAGAGTTTGATCCAGCCACTGTTTATGCCATAAGAACTGGCAGGTGTCACTGTGGTTTGAGTTGTGATTGGAGGCTCAAAGGGTGGTGGTTCTGGGACCAGAAGGCATGTTTCCACAGGGCGTTTATCCCATAACATTGTGCTAAAGGAATGATGTGTTAAGCCATAGGGTGCATGAGCAAATGACTGATTAATAAAGAGGAACATCCAGTTGAAATGGAAATTCAAGCACAGAGATGGACAGCTATGGGGGCCTCACCATGCTCACGGTTGTCCCTGGTTAGGGTGGATATGTCTCCTGTTGCCACCAAGTCTGAATCAGAGGTATGCTTCTCAGCTGCCAGTCTCTGCAGAACCAAACAAAGCAGCATCAGCAAAGCAAACGCAGGTACACAGAAGTAACTGCCGCAGGATCAACACAGCTGACACAGGTACACAGAACTAACTGCCGCAGGATCAGCACAGCAAACGCAGGTACACAGAACTAACTGCCGCAGGATCAGCACAGCAAACGCAGGAACACAGAACTAACTGCCGCAGGATCAGCACAGCAAACGCAGGAACACAGAACTAACTGCAGCAGGATCAGCACAGCAAACGCAGGAACACAGAACTAACTGCAGCAGGATCAGCACAGCAAACGCAGGTACACAGAAAGCAGGCAGGTAGGAAGCATGTTTCCGTAACAGCGTCTCCTTCTACTACAAGCCCTCTCAGCCTTCAGCACCGGCCATAAATCTGCTCAGCTTTCCTTTTCCTCCTCCTGAGCTCACGAGCTACATGATGGTGAAGCTATATTACATGCCAAGGTAATCCTCAGCCAAGGTAGCCGCTATGTGAACTATGCCTTTACCCTTGAATATCACTCTTGGGGGTGTGTCTGCACCACGTGCTGATGCAGAGAGGTCATCACAGGGGCCTATCAGCTGGAGCTCAGATGGAATTACAGCCTGGTGGTTAGAGCCAGAGAATGACTGTCTCCCGCCTAGCCCGTGACTTTACGCTACTCACTTATTTACTGAGCTGGAAGAGTGTCAATCGGGGAGTATGTGACCTGTGACAGATAAGGGGGCAGTAAGGACCTTGGTAGCGAGGTGGACTGAAAATCATAGAAAAGGGCACCTTGTCCAGTTCTGTCTTGTAGACGTTAGAGGGTGAGCTGGAGGCGTCGGAGCTGGCACTGCTGGGCCCAGGGCTGCTGACCTCCCGGATGATCTGTGGACAAAGACTTCCTTCATGATGGGGCCACATGACCAGCATGTGCAGAGTAGACTGGCAGACTGGTTCTGCTGCAGACCACGGGCATGAGGCCCCAGCGACGTGCCCAGAGCCGGGCAGCGGATGCTGGATCCATAAGCTTTCCTAGTGCAGCCTCTAATTGATATTATCAAGACACTGGGGCAAATCACTAAACCTGAACTGCCCAGCTTAAGCCATGGGAAGGAGCGGTGAGTCCGAGGACGGGAGAATACCCTGAGCCAGCCCTCCGCCTGCTCTTTGCTCTGCACGGCCAGCACCAGAGTCTCCCCGCCGGGCAGCGAGAAGCGCAGCTCATGCTTCTTGCGGCGCCCGTCCTTGGGCACGTAGACAACACTGCACAGGCTGAGGGGCAGGTCCATGTACGGCGTGTGATCCTTGGAGCTCTTGTAGCACTGGAGCAGAGAGACACAGCAGGGGATGCGTTATTCCTTCCCGTTTATTAGACCGTAAGGCGTTAGGTCAGTTTAAGACTTTCAAGGTGTTACTGTGCAGCTGGGTCCATCGGGCCTGGTGCAGGTTCCTACAAAGTGCTGGTGTTGGGTTAGTTTGCCATGCATCCTTCCCCTGGTGTTGGGTTAGTTTGCCAAGTGCCCTTCCCCTGGTGTTGGGTTAGTTTGCCAAGTGCCCTTCCCCTGGTGTTGGGTTAGTTTGCCATGCGTCCTTCCCCTGATGTTGGGTTAGTTCGCCATGCGCCCTTCCCCTTAGCCTGACCTGACCCCCAGCCTGTATAACCCTGCGAACTCACCAACAGTCTGTTCTCTCGGATGACAGTCAGTTGCTTAGCCCACTGGCCAAACCTCTTCTTCTTCAGGAGGAAGGCACAGATGCGGCAGTCCTTCACGGGACCCATGGAGTTTTCCTCCGACGGCCACTGATGAGTTAGACGCTGGGCCTTTGCCTCCTCCTCCTCCTCATCGTAGGACTCGTAGGAGCTGCTCAGAGCATCTGAGTCATTATCTGCAAACAAAAATTAAAGGTTTAACTATCCATCCATCCATTCATCTATCCATCAGTCTTCTGCTTATTCTGGTCAGAGAAGTATCATACTTTCAGGGCCTTTTGTTTTCTTACAAGAATTCTTATGTTGACCATTAATGCAGGTAGTGGGGTAGTTGCTGTCAGCGTCTTCATAGTATCCATCAATGGAGTTGGGGGGGCTTGAGCTGCCTAAAAAAGGTGTAGAAGGCAAATATCAAAGGCCAGAGGTCAAAGGTGAACATATACCTAAGGAAGAATCCAAGTGATAGTGTGCATTGCTCGCTGGGGTACATTGGCTGTTCTCTGGAATGTACTTACCCCTTGTGGTGATGTACTGGGGGGCCTTGCCCGGACTGAGGGGCACGGCCTCCTCATAGTAATCTTCTGGAGGTGGAGTTGTGGGCAGGGGGGGTGGTGTGTCTACTGGGCTCTGAAAGAAAGTGGGGGAAGGCTAACTAGACTGTCCCAAGCTGTGCAAACCACGCCAAGGATCTATACCCTGTCACTCTGCCCCGCAGGTTCAGGGGTCCCTAAACCTCCCACCTGCCAAGAGAGACGCGCCTCTCCAGATGGGCCTAACCTCGCATGTTCAGAGGCCCCAAAATCTCCCACCGACCAAGAGAGACAGATCTCTCCAAATACATCTAACCCTGCATGTTCAGGGGCCCTAAACCTCTCACTGGCCAAAAGAGACGCGTCTCTCGAAATGCATCTGGAGCAGCTGCAAGGGCTCCTGTTTTTGTACTTTATAAAAACAGGGAATGCATTTTCAGGACAGGAAATGTATTATAAAACAGGAAATGCATCAGCTTATTTATAAGAGGGTAAACACATTTTTGCAAACACTTTTTTATGTGGAGTTCACAATTAGTTTACACAAGTTTTCACAAGTTTAGTGATATGGACAATTAACGCACATTTACTGACAATACGAGCAGAAACATACTCAGTAAGCGAACTGAACCAAAAACAAACCAAACCAAACCAGAACCAAAACAGCCTGCTTGCAGGATTACTGCCTTATTTTTCCACAAAGTCTGTTCTGGGGCTTTGGTACGTGAGGTTGATGACAGCAGCCTTCTTTGATCCTTACAGCTTGGAGTGCTCTTCTCTGCGGCACTGAGTCCACTTTAAAAGGCATTACCTCCTTCTCCCAAGCACAACTGCTTATTTATCCAGAGCGACAAGTTGAGATTTTTCCCTTGGCTATTTATGGTGAAGTCGGGTATTACAGCGGGGGCACACGGCTGCTCAGCTAACCGATTTAGGGGGGGGCGTCTCCCGTGTTTCCTCCTCCCTCTCGTCTTTTTGCTCCTCTGTTGCATCCCCGAGGTCTCGCAGGTCACAGTCTGCAAACACATGGAGCAAGGGCTTCAAGAAATTGCACTTGGACAATGGCCGGGGTTGGGACAGAGTCACCAGATAACACATGGGGACAGAAGACGGTTAAAGTCACCAAACTCCTCGAACAGGGACTCCACAAAGCTGGTGCCATTTCTGCAGATGGAGGTGTTCATGTATGTGAAGTCAGTTCCATTCACTGTGAATTATGCAATGACAGAGAATTGTTAAGTAATACAGTTTTCTTCCTGAGCCGGAGTTTCTGAAAAAGATCGTGACTTTTCCCAGCCTTGGTTCAGCCTGGGCAGTTCCTCCCCAGCCTGTGGATGGCGCTCTCACCTGAAGGGTGTAGCTGTTTCAGTAAGTTCCTGACAGCCATCTTCTTCTCCACTGTGGCGGCACTTAGGGTCTCATGGTCCAGCAGCTTCAGGAGGACATTCAGCTCCGTCACGAGGTGCTCCATGGCTGTGAAAACCATGTGGGTGACAGCGGGAGTAAGAATCACCGTGACAATGCAAGACTGCGGTTGTGGGCCATAATGGTGTCCCTACTGCAAAGTCCTAAACTGGCAACACCCAAACTTCACAGATTGTAGCAGATTTCAAAGTCACCCTAAGCTTTACAGAAATGGGAAATCAAATCAAGATGTGCAATTTCCATCCAAATCGCAGAATGCCTTTTTCAGCACGCAGAATGGTGATTGTGTTTCAATGGGGACAACTAACCCATTCCATGTATATCTGAGACATACATTCTAAAAATATGTTACATAAATCCATCCATCCATTTATTTTCCAACTCGCTTATCCGTCAGGGTCGCAGGGGGTCCGGAGCCTACCGCGGAAGCTATGGGCACGAGGCAGGGAACAAGCCAGAATTTGGGGCCAGCCCATCGCAGGGACACTCACACACCATTCACTCACACATGCACATCTATGGGCAAGTTAGTAACTCTGATTAGCCTCAGCATGTCTTTGGACTGTAGGGGGAAACTGGAGAAAACGCCTGCATAAATCATTTCTGCAAATGATTTATGTAGCTTATAAAACATATTGCGTTCTTTTTGTGGAAAATCGATTAAACTCCTTTTAATATCGAAGGTATTAAGTTTGAAACGCTAGGAAGCAGTTTCCGTACTCAGAAGTGTACATGATACCATCTGGGGGATGCAGGAATCTGAATGAGTACTTACAGATAAAACACATTTCGTCAAAAACAACTCTCCGAGGCTTAATCCTGGGAGCTTCTTTACCTGGGTGCCCTCCGTCACAGACGATTGCCTCCAGAAGGTTTTCCGACCCAGTTTGCAGGGGACTTGGACACCCCGCCAGTCCGGAATCTGAGAACTGCACCTCCCATCTTCCTACATTACCAAAGTCCATTGGGTAACCTATTCCAGAGTATCACATCCTAACCTTCCAACACTCCTCACTGTCTCCTCATTCTGCTGCTCTTGATGCAGTATATTTAATCACAGCAACTAGTCTTTCCTCCATGGTCAAAGTTTAAAGAGATATTAGGTCCACTCCGGCACTGTTTGATAATCTAGGAGCAGATGTATGTATGTATGCCGAGGTTGGCTTTAGGTACGTGCTACAAGCTACTCCACCACGCACCCCCGTTATTTAACACAACTTCACAAAGACCGAAAGGTTATTTTTGCAAATCCAAGATGAAGTTTCCAGTTTGATCACATTAAGCACGGTCTGATCTAACGTAGCATATTCAAGAAGCTTGGTCATGCCATATCAGCTGAACAGACATAAGATAACAAGCTCATATTGTGCACTGTGCTATAGAGCAGATATGGGCAATATGCCACATCAAGCCACCAATTAGCCCCTCACCTCAAGAGACCTCTAGAAAAAGTTGGATCTCATGTGACCAGACTGGCACCGGTGTGGGAGTGTGGTGACCTCAGAGATTTCACCCGAGGTCTCCCTCTGACATCTGGACATCTTGGCTGGGAGTACAGCAGGACACGGCCAGAACATCCATCTGAGGGGCTCACCGCTTAATGTAATAAACAGGCGTGATGGGGCACGACCCGAATCGATTTCATATGCCAGCCCCCAAAGCACAAGCTCTTTAAAAGTACACAGACAATAGGCGATCTGTTACTGCTCGAGGCTGTACGGAGGAGAAGGAAGTAACCAGGGAACAAATTTCAGTGATGACTCTGCTGGTAGGAGTCTGTAGTGCAGAAGTACAATCTGCATACTTCTCCCTGAAATTGTAACCTAATTCTGTGTTTATGATTACATTTTTCCTCAGGGAAGGTTTTCAAAATCACGGAAGAACGTCATAAACCGTAACATAATCTTTATTTTATGGTGCAATAGGTATCCCGCCCCTACAAAGGAAGCTGTTCAATTCAGTCTCAGTATCCGAGTGACTTTGTAGGCAGATTTGAATTGCCTGACATTAAAGTTTCTGCAACGCATTCCATCGGGTAACCTCGGGACGTCCTGGCGTCCTCGGCGGGTGACCTCGGGATGTCCTGGCGTCCTCGGCTGAGACTTGGATGAGCGGATTCTATAATTACTAGTTCTGCTGCATCCACTCCAGGATGATGGAGTTTTCTGAGCTGAGTCAGCGTACGGCGTGGTCTCTGCAGTGCCGAGACTTCATTGCTCAGCTTGCAAAGACTGGACAGGCTGACTGATACTCCCTAGGTGAGCTTCCCAAACACATGTGTTTCCTGACTCTTGCGCCTTGAGGTGAAGCCTCTTTAGGCCGTCCGCTGCCACACCCGCACAAGTAAGAGAGGCAGTCAGTGGTATCCAGTATCAGCAGGGGTGTGATAAAGTCTTGGCTTCCCAAGTAACTGAGTCTGAGGAGCCAAACACACATACACTGTTTGCATTGTTGACAGTGGCTTCTTCGCTCCATTCTTGCATCCAGCAGCACCCCCCGTTTGTTTACAGAGGAAGAGGGCTGTTAAACATGCTTGTTAAATAGAACTTCCTGTATGTGTAGAGTCTGATGTCTCTGCGTCAATAGGCTTAACTGAGACACCCCAAATGAGGTGAGCCACCGAACAGAGGCCATGAGCATTCACTCTGGTGTGAGGTCACCTTAACGCAATTTGAGACAAGAGTGTAGCTAAACGTGTTAGCCACACATTGGCCACTGTTTGCCCCCTCCCCCGCCCCCCTGGAGGTCCTGGGATTTTGTGGTTTGAGGGAGGGACTTTGAGCCATAAACACTTGAATGAGCCGTGTAGACAGGTCGCACAGAAACGCAGTTGTACATCTGGACCGGCCAGAATGCCACAAACAAACAGACGACTGGGACACTGCACACCCACCAGCCAGGTCGGGTCTAATACCTTCGTTCTGCTACAGTTTGTGACTGTAGATACACAAGAACCGTATCAGCCTTCACTAAAATGCAATCATGCAGCTTTTTACGTGCCAAATTACTAAATGGTGATCGCTACCTGTTTAAGCTCCCTACGTGTTGGAGGTGAATCATCTATTTCTGCCCCTTGCTGGTGTCTCTTCAGCCAAAATCATCCCCTTCCTCCCTCTTCTGAATGCTTTGCACTTTCTGCAGTGTCCTCTTCACCCCTGTTGGAAAACTGTCTGGCTTTCGTCATGCAAAGAACCTCGTTCTGGTTAAAGTTCAATCGCGTGCTCCGAGGTTTTGCCGATTCCCACGGTGACCAGGACCCTCGGTATCTTTGATAAAAGGCTTTAGAGCCCCTTTCATCTGGGGTGGCACCTGTGGCAAAACATTCCCGCGGCCACAGCAAACAGGGGGGCTGAACCCGAGGCACAGCAAGGCCCCCTCAGAGTGTCTCACACGTGGGGAGCTCTGATAGCAGCACATCCAAACAGCCCAGCAGGACAGGGACATTAAAGCCCCCCCACAAACCCAGCCCAGTAACTTCACTTATCTCTCTTTCCAGTCACTCCACTGCTCATTTAGATTAGCTGACCCTTGCTGTTCCTGTAATAAAAGCAGTGTATTTCAGATTTATCACCCAGAGTTTTGTTTCACTGTAAAGTTCCTTCAAAGAGATTTAGATTAACCAGGTTAATTGGGTTAACCAGGTTAATTGTAATATTCACGCCAGCCCAGTCTCAACTGACTGCAATTGACCCCTGACCGCTGGTCCCTTTAGTTCGCAGAGGTGTGTCAGCAGATGTTCTTTGGTTAGGAGAAGGACACTCCACTCTGTGCCTGAGCTGTATCTTCAAAATGTGTCTGAAGCTCCCAAATACAGCACACAACCCCCCCCCCCAGTCAAACTGCAAGACAAACAAGTTCTCGTGTTGCACAATCAGCTAAATGCTTCAATTTCTTCAACCTTCAGATTTTAAGACCATCAAATGGTAGCTGGGCCCACAGTAGTTGTACAAACTACAGCACACATTGGTGTGGAGCTGATTATCCAATGAGCAGGAAGATAAATGTCACCCTGAGACAGACCAGAGCTGCTCTCTCACAAACTGCAGAGCCGCCCGGAGCCTGTGCCCCTTCTGGCTACGTTAAACAGGAATGCACACAAAATCTGTAATCTTCTTGGCGAGAACAAGGGGAGGGTTCCCAGTGACTGGCTGAATTTCAACAGTCATGTCAAGAAGTGAAACAATAAAACAAGTGGGACCCTGAAAAGACGCACATGCAACGAGACACCAAAAGAAGACAAGGAGCTTATTCCACAAGGATCATCTGAGAGGCCAACCTGCTCAGCCCATCGGTCCCATTACAAAATGACCCTCTAAGCAAATGCAGAACAATGCAAGAGGGAACCTACCAGCAGCAGCTGAAGAGGCAGCAATGCCCACCATTCTCACTGTAAGAAAACTGCTTTTGGGGCGTGGAAGTTGTCCACCAGTCGACTGGAATGCCGAGATGACACCCCTCCCTGGGACGCCCCCTAAGATAAGAGCCCGATCCACCTCTCCGGCTCCCTCCTTTCATACCACTGCGGTAATGTGAGAGCTGTGCAAGGTTTTGCTCTCCCTCTCTCTCTCTTTCTCTCTCCCTCTATCCTGCCCTCCCTTCACTCTTTTATCTGGTATTTTATCTCTCGAGGTGAGGGGTGCTGGGGCCATCAGCTTCCAGCTACAATCTCCAGGATCCTGGAGCAACTGGAAGTGGCTTTGTGTCCACCTGACCTGGAAGGTCCTACGTCCTGCGCCCCCCTGAGCCCCACGAGTCCCTTCTGGGCCCCCCCAGACTTTTGCAGATTGGTCCCTTTTCCATACCTCCCCCAGAAGCCTCATCAGAGCCTCAACACAACCATAAAAAAAAGAAGACCGCCAGGTCTCCAATGAGGTCATAACCCACATTTTAAATAAAGAAGCGATGAGCTAAGGGTTTCACGTTCATGGTCTGGATGGCTTTAAATCACAGAGGTGTGGCTGGGAGTCTGTGTGGAAAAGTAGCAGACAGCGGGACTCCAGCCGCCGGCGGAGCATCACGCTGCAGGAGTTGCTCAAAAGTCACTTTACTTTTCAGTTTAAACGCTTCAAATAAACAAACATACAGACGACGCTTAACGGAGCCGTGATTTTAGGATAAACGCTCGACAATTAAAGACTGCCTTAAAGATATAGAGCATGTATCATTACCAGGATGAATCATGTGGTTACAGGCTGCAGGAGACATATTGACTCACCATTGTTGTCCAGTAAGCCCTCTTATGAAACATAACTGCTACCAGCCACTGGAAAACAGGCTTAAAAAGGGACACTTATGACTGATTTCACCTCCACATTTTGGTTACTTACCTGCTGCTTCTGTCCGAAGCAACCTGCATTTTTGCTGGATATATTTACTTGAGGAGTTCATGTTAAAATCCTGACATTAGTAAGGTCCTTGTCCCTGGAGGTCCCCAGTCTCTCCCCGAGGGTTAGTGAGGTTCCTGTCCCTGGAGGTCCCCAGTCTCTCCCCGAGGGTTAGTGAGGTCCCTGTTCCTGGAGGTCTCCAGTCTCTCCCTGAGGGTTAGTGAGGTTCCTGTCCGTGGAGGTCCCCAGTCTCTCCCTGAGGGTTAGTGAGCTCTCTGTCCCTGGAGGTCCCCAGTCTCTCCCTGAGGATTAGTGAGGTCCCCGTCCCTGAAGGTCCCCAGTCTCTCCCTGAGGGTTAGTGTGGTTCCTGTCCCTGGAGGTCCCCAGTCTCTCCCCGGGGGTTAATGAGGTTCTTGTCCCTGGAGGTCCCCAATCTCTCCCCGAGGGTTAGTAAGGTTCCTGTCCTTGGAGGTCCCCAGTCTGTCCCCGAGGGTTAGTAAGGTTCCTGTTCCTGGAGGTCTCCAGTCTCTGCCCGAGGGTTAGTGATGTTCCTGTCCCTGGAGGTCCCCAGTATCTCCCTGAGGGTTAGTGAGCTCTCTGTCCCTGGAGGTCCCCAGTCTCTCCCCGAGGATTAGTGAGGTCCTTGTCCCTGAAGATCCCCAGTCTCTCCCTGAGGGTTAGTGTGGTTCCCGTCCCTGAAGGTCCCCAGTCTCTCCCTGAGGATTAGTGAGCTCTCTGTCCCTGGAGGTCCCCAGTCTCTCCCTGAGGATTAGTGAGGTCTCCGTCCCTGGAGGTCCCCAGTCTCTCCCTGAGGGTTAGTGAGGTCTCCGTCCCTGAAGGTCCCCAGTCTCTCCCTGAGAGTTAGTGAGGTCTCTGTCCCTGGATGTCCCCAGTCTCTCCCTGAGGGTTAGTGAGGTTCCTGTCCCTGGAGGTCCCCAGTCTCTCCCTGAGGGTTAGTGAGCTCTCTGTCCCTGGAGGTCCCCAGTCTCTCCCTGAGGATTAGTGAGGTCTCTGTCCCTGGAGGACCCCAGTCTCTCCCTGAGGGTTTGTGAGGTCTCCGTCCCTGGAGGTCCCCACTTGCAGACCCTAATTTTCCTGTCATAATGTCAGTCTGTGTAGGTTTAACACACCAACTGGAGAATCCATACTCTCCCTGGGAGAGGCCTGTGACCATGGCAACCGCAAACCACAAGACCCGACATGCCAAAAGCCAACTCTCCTGCGTACCGAGGCACTGATGAAACGCACACCTCCCGTTTGTTTTGCCCTGATTCTTTATGTGTACAGCACAGAGATAAGGCCGTATCTCCAAAGAAAGAAAGACTCTCTTTCTTGCTTCATTCTCTCTGTGAGTTGTCATTACTTTCAGGGGCATGTCAGGGGCTGCCCACAGAAAAGGCCCAAGCCACTGGTTCAGCTGGCTGGCTGTATCCCACAATGCGCCACAGCTCAGAGCCCGACAGCCATGTTTGTGCTGTTAGGGCAGGGCGAGTCGGCACACAGCTGGAATGCTTCAGTACCCGGACACTTAAGTTTACAAACACTCAGGCTATCTGCTACTTGCAACCAAGAGGTCAGGAAACAAGCAGCTGCGATAAATCAAACGACAAGCTTTGCCTAAATTTCTTTAGCAAATATCCTGGTATGACTAATTAAAAAGCTCTCTTTTACAAATTGTCATAATTAACTAACTAATATAAGCCATAATTATTAATTTAATTAAAGCCTTAACAAGAGCATTTCATATAAAAACAAAGAAGAGTTAATTTCAAAACTTATAACAAAGTATAATATTATTGAGATTCAGCTTCCTGATACCAGCCTGATAACCCTCCGCCATTTGCCCAGAGCCGTGCACGCGGGGAAACACCTTTGTCCTTGACAGAAGGAAAAATGGAAAAAGGAACTACTGTAATCAGAGGCCAGAGCATCCCTCAGAGGAAGGAAGCAGGAAGAGAGTCACGGGAAGCGTAGCCGCGGGGCAGGCTAATCGACGGTCATCGTGCAGCAGGATCGCAGCGTGATTCTGCACCATGGAGCCCGAGGATGACGGCTTGGGCTGGGCCTGCTGTGTGAACTTTCCAGAAGCGCTCAGGGCAGACTGCGCCCAGGTTCCCACACCCGTGTTTCCTGACCGCTACCATCCTCAAGTGACGGCCAGCCCCAGCTCCGGCCCCCCCCAGCCAATGTGCCATGGCATGCGCCCATGCTGAATTCAGCTGACATCAGTCAGAGGAATGGGCATGGCCCCACCCCTAATGCTCACGCCTGCCCGCCATTTCCAGGATGGAATGCCGTGACCTTTGGCCCTTGACCTGTGAGTTTGTGAGTTTGTGAGTGCTGTGAGTTCACACAGGGTGACTGGTGTGGTTTCAACAAACAGTATCTCTGGCCATTCCTCACACACATGTATACAAAAAGATACAATATTTGCACATTTAAGAAGAACAAGTACTTCCGTTTTAATACTCACACGCACATGAAGAAATAATTCCTTTTCAAAATGAACCTCAGCGTGGCAGATGCTAAGACCCAGGGACCCCGATCTCCTTCGGAGCGTCTCCACGTGACGCCTGCCATGACTGAGGTTTGGCCGCCCTCACTTTATCGGCACGCAGGTGTTGGACTCGTGACTCGCACTAAAGCCCGGTGTAGATGGCTGTCGGCCGTGTGTCACTTCAGTGACTCACCAGGGATGGAGGCAGACATCTCTGTCGGATCTCAAGCTGCCTGTAGCCATCCCACCTCCCTCTGCACTCATGGTGCGCATCAGCTACTCAGCCATCTGATCTGGGGCCACATGCAGGCTGTCAGCTGGTGGTGGCCAAGTCACCCGTGGATTCCGCACATAAGTAGCCCGCGAGTCACTTTCTGGAGGCTCCCTGTTCAGGGGACACTCCCCAGGAGGCCTGACGGACACTCCCCAGGAGGCCGGGCATATTTGTGTGACATCCTGAGGCTGGATCAGACCGTGTAAGGTGCTGAAGGGACAGCCGTCCAGATGGAATCTCGGTGCCCGATGGGAGACCAGGCTCTTAGTCTGGCAGGAAAGCTGAGTTTGGGCTGGGCTCGTGCGTGGCAGCGAAAGTGGCTGTGCAGGGGTGTAGCTACAAATTCTGCACCCCCCTGATAAAATGTCACCCTGGGTCCCCGCTAGGGCTGCTGCTTTCTAAAGAAATACAGGAAACCACCTCCAGAGGATACAGCCCCCCACCCAACCTGAAACATGGGCCACTCTTTACACAGGATTTTTGAGTGTGTCTCTGGGAATTTCTGCCATTGTTTTTTCCAAAAGAGCATTTGTGAGGTCAGGCACTGATGCTGGTTGTGAAGGTCTGGCTCTCAATCTCTGTTCTATTTCATCCCAAAGATGTTTGATAGGGTTGAGGTCAGAGCTCTCTATAGGGCCAGTCAAACTCTTACAGACTAAACTCATCCTGCCGTGTCTTTATGGACCTTGTTTTGTGCACTGGGGTACAGTCGTGCTGGAGCAGAAAAGGACCACCTTCTCCAAACTGTTCCCACAAAGTTGGAAGCATGGAATTGTCCAAAACTATTGGGTATACATATCATGTGTGTGAAATGCATGTATGATATGCATATCTATAAGTATGTGTGTGTGTGTGTGTGTGTGTGTGTGTGTGTGTGTGTGTGTGTGTGTGTGTGTGTGTGTGTGTGTGACTGTAGCCATCATGGTACGCACTGTTGCTGTCATCCTCACTCAGTGCCCCCTCCCACCTCAAATCAGAGGTAAGCAGAAAGCTGTATAAAACCACAACACGGCAACAGACCTAAGGGAAGACAGTTCAGGACAGGCGGAGCGAAAACATGCAGCATGAGAAACACATTCTCTGTTCGTCACAAGAGCTACTCTGAGCTCCGCACAGATACCCCAGAGCTGCATCAAAACAGCCCTTTTCTGTTAAACAAAGGCAGCATTATTCACACAAGGGCTGAAATTAAAAAATAGCACTCCTCTCTGCCAATGGGAAACCCGAGGAAAGCAGCAAGCAACACAATCTCCCTAAAGTCACTGATAAGTGTACTGATCTATGCACCGTGAGCTGGACCACATGTATTATGGGTAAAGGAGCAGGTCCTACATTGCTTTTTCTTCTTCACCTTGTCTATCTTCTTCCTAGTCCCCTCTTCCGTGTAATCCTATGTGGACCAGCCAGACAGGCCTATCTCAGCCATCAGCCCCTCCCCTGGCCATTGACTCCGCCCCCTGATTATTGCCCCCTCCCCCAGGTATCACCCCTGCCCACATCCTCTCCCCTGGCCATCTGCCCCTCCCCCAGCCATTGGCCACACCCCCAGCCATCAGCTCCACCCCCAGCCATCGGCACCGCCCATGCCCGCATCCTCTTCCCCGGCCATTGGCCCCGCCCCCCCCCCTC
>JAODKF010000002.1:14329302-14344517 GCA_026779585.1 Mormyrus proboscirostris | reverse complement strand
TGTGAAATGCCCCACATTTCGGCAGGACCCAGTTATTTTCACAGTGTTGTGCCGGAGACCTCGCTACTGCACCCTGAATGTAAACAAAAAGTTAAGCTGCTTAGGAAGCGGAACAATAAGAACAGAGGACACACACACTTATCAGGACAGCGCCATGACATGGGGGCGTCCGGGGGGCGTCCGGTGCTCACTGGCCCCAGCTGGGATCTGTCCCCCTAGATGAGCTGACTAGTGTTTCTGTGAGGGATCACCAGGTTCTCGTGAAAATAAAGACTTCAGTTATAATCAAACACAAACTGTAATGTGGTCAAAGACAGCTCCCGATTTCCTAGAGGCTGCGGAGGAACCTTCTGGAAGCACTGAGTGACCGTTCTGCCTGAAGCGTGGCACAGTTCAAAGTCCTACATTTATACAGCTGGACATATTTACTGAAGAAAGTGAAGCAAGGCATCATAGGAATAACAGACCTGCCCTACTGGGGGATCAAACCCTTTTGGTCATAAATCCAGCCCATAAACCAGCACGCTACCTGCTTATCTTACACTGACACACACCAGCCCAGATTTACCAGCAAAACTCATGGTTAAAACTTCACCAATGAACCCTTTGGTCATTGGCCGTCTTTGTTCTGCCTGAAA
This sequence comes from Mormyrus proboscirostris, assembly GCA_026779585.1. Lineage (NCBI taxonomy): Eukaryota > Metazoa > Chordata > Actinopteri > Osteoglossiformes > Mormyridae > Mormyrus > Mormyrus proboscirostris. The sequence goes on along the minus strand of JAODKF010000002.1, from coordinate 14,343,879 downwards.
CGTTCCCAGTCATGCACAGACACTGCTGGCCCTAGTCAAGGTGCCTGTGTTGGTCTGTTACCAAGCGGAGGCTGGCTGGCGCTTCTTGGGGTTGCACTGCTGCAGCTAACTGATCCCGGTCCTGTAATGAGTCAGGCGGTGGGGAGCAGAGCTGGTCGTTACCAGAGGCCACGTTCGAGGGGGTTGCATGGCCCCCACACTGCCCCTCACCTGTTTACATATTAACTGGCTTTGAAGGGAGTCGTTACGGCAGGAGCGGGCAGCTTTGAAGTGCTCCCCCCTGACGGAAAGCTCCAGACCGTGTTTGAGGAGCGTCGGGGTTCGCTTTGCACGCCACCTGACACCGCAGAGTGTCCCCCCCCCCCCGTCCGCATGCGTGCGTGGGAGAAATAATGCAGAGAGGGGCAGCTCGAGGAATGCGGGGGTCGCTGGAGGAGAGGCGCAGGACAGCCGGGTCCTTCATATGTTTGAGGCGACCCTCTGACTTCTGACGGGTGGGGGGACGACGACACACTAGCAGCAGCGAGACGGTACTGGCGCAGTGACACACCCTGGAGGAGGGGGCGGGGAAACGGGCATACCTGGCATTACGCCTCTGCACACCGTGCCCGTGGTTAAGATGGGCCTGACTCACAGCCCCCACCAACCCCCCCAGACAAAGCTGCGTTTTAGCACTCCGCCTGTCATTCATATCACCGATCTCTGAAACCCCCATGATTTCACTGGGCAGCTATGTCAAAGAATATCCTGGGCTCAGCCCCCCGAGGGAGTGTGAAGACTGGCCGCTTTGTCCCCCTGGCTTCGGATATTTACAGGCATGTGCGTGTGTCTCCCCGCAGGGGGGTGGAAGGGAGATTCCCAGCACTGGGGCCTGGTCCTGACCCCTTAGACAAGCCCCCATGAGGGGGGGACCTTATCAGATGGGCAAGGAAGACGCACATTAGTCCGCAAACGCAACAGATTTAGAAGCGCTCATTCCGCTGTTCAAAGCATGCCGAGGGAATCGCATCCGGGCATCCGAGGAGAGCTGTGTGTCACTGCAGATCCAGTGAGGTGTGCAGCTTTGGAGAGGACAGGGGTGGGAGCCAGTGAAAGAGTGATTATCCTGGATATCAGGACCACGCTAAACGCTGGTTAGAATATGCCAGTAGAAATACTGAAATAGCACAAGCTAATCTTTGTGTCTTCCTAGAATGAGCTTCTGTGAGTTTTAATGCAGTTTGGCTTCATGAAAACACTGCAGCCGCCACAGACAGATCATCAAGTGGTCTCTGCCCCCCCCCACGCTTATCTGAATACCTTCATTAATCCACCACCTTAGCCACTATTTTAGAACCAGGCCCCGTCACTCACATCAGCATGGCTCCGCCCACTCTCAAACCCAGCCACGAGAAGGTGTCTCTCTGTCTTAGTATTAATCGTCAATATTGCTGGGAGATCAGGTCCATGTCTGTCACTATGGCAACAGCACGCAAACAGTTAGGTAACTAATTCCACGTTCTTGAGTATATGGTCATTTTCACTTTTTCACTCCTCATCTGCAGAGGCAGTAGTATGTGTAAAGGCAGGCCTTAACTGGGCTATAAAACATGCCTAGCAACCTTTAACATCTCAGTGCACTCAGCTGGGGCGACAGACATGAGCTGTCTCCCATGACCCAGCTTAAGCAAACGTTTCTGCGTCCAGACGCAGGCCCTGTTGTCCCGGGCGAGCCGCCCTGCTCCGGCTTGCGACGCTCAGCCCCAGACGAGCTGCTTCCTACACGTCAGTGTCAGAACGCGTCGGCAAAGCGTAGTGTCCATTTTGGCGACTGGAAAAACCAAGGTGGTTTTCCTGCTAGTGACCGGGGACCAATGCTGACCTCGGGTGTGAAATCTGCAACACGCTTGATTCTTTTATTAATTTCAGGCTTGGCTTTCCCATGCCGAGAGAGACAAAAGATGCCTGTTCTTTCTTATTAAGTTCTTCCATATGCTTACAGCCAGACGTCCTGACTGCTCTGCATGTAATGGACAGTCGTACCGGTCAAGTTATAGGATCTTGGTGTCGCTGCACAAACCTACATGGGCCTGAGGAAAGGGTCTTAATTCTACAAATGCTGACCGCGACCGTTTGCGTTCTGTCTGCTTGAAGGAAGTAAGGCATAATAAGCAATTGTTTCCACGGTTTCAATCCCCCCCCAGCCCTGAACGTGGCTGCCCACTGATAGATTGTCTGGTGGAAGGAAACGTAGGAACAAAACCAGATTGTCGCCGGACGAGCGTTGTGCTTCCCTGCCTTTTCCAGGAAGAGCACAGATCTGGCCTAGTGACCGTGCTAGATGTCACATTCCCGGGATAATGCGATGGCCAGATCGCGCTACCCTGAGTTGCGATGGAATCCGCCAATTCGCAATTAAAGGCCGATGTCGTGGCCCCCCCCCAAAGGATGAGCCAGGTGAGTTTCCATCCAGTGTGGCGATTGGCCCAAAATAGCAGCCGCCTCGGCTATATTAATTGGACCGGATTCTAAGGAAATAACAGTCAGACACCAAAAATAACAGGGGCACTCAGATGCGTGCGCGCATATGTGCACGAAGGGCAGGCGGCGGTGAGGCCTAAGAAGGGATCCACAGATCACAGACAGGATCTCCAACAGCCAGCGGCTGTTTTTTCCTGGTATTTGAGCAAAGCAAGCGAAATCTGTCAAGATGCATTTCCGGGACTGGAGAGATGACGAAGTTTTCACATGCACCGTAAACTGGGAATGAGGCCTGGTCTTCACCTGCTGCCAGAAAAGAGTACAGGGGACAGGGGGGTTAACAAAGACAGAATGAAGGAGATGAAGGAGAGAGCATCTGGATTGCTGCGAGATGGCGAAGCTCGGCCTCGATTCCCCAGCCGTGGAAAGCCGGCCATCGGCAGCTGGCCAATATCGCCTCCATCTCCACCAGACTCACCTCCACGGAGACCACTAAGTGCCCAGATGCAGGCTGGGAAGGCAGCCACCAAGCTGGCCACCCCTGGAGGGTCTGCACTTTTCCTCTGACACCCAGTAAGAAAGAAATTTTCTGAGGATACAAGCATGGAAACCAAAGAGATTGAGACATCAGCTCTTGAGAAGCAGCAGTCATTGTGTGAATCCACACGCGTGTGGGACCACCCTCACAGCGGTCAGCCTTAAGAAAGCGAGACCACCCTCACAGCGGTCAGCCTTAAGAAAGCCGTCTGGGCAGACTTGCCAGATCACTATCAGACCTCTGAGCCGTTTCCATCCCACAGGGGTCCGCAATAAGCCCAACTGAAACACATGAACCTGATCAGATCAATGAGGACACACAGATCAGAAATGGGAGACATGGCTCAGAAGTGCAATGAATTCATTTTGAAAATGTCTGAACTTTATATCCAGTCTGAATGGTAGATGGTGGGAGGTGATATCTGTGAAATCGAACTCTGTGCAGAAGGATTATCAAACAACTGGAGACTTTACCGAACACGCTTTTCCGTATCTCCATTCCGATCTACACTATTATTAAAGTCCTTTATTTACACTCGCAGGTCAGCGCGATTCGGTTTCATCACTCGGTCGAGGTCGCGCACGCAGTCTCATATCTGGACCCATAGGGTGCCGCAGCCAGTTTTTTCAGATCCGGAGTCACAACTTGTTATTTCGTGACTTGTCGGAGCCCTTTCATTGTCTCTGGGAGGCTGTGTGAGGAAACGGCGATGCACACAAAGGGGCCACCAGCGGTCTGCGCTGCCGGAGTTAAAATAAAACAGTCACCACGTCCCTATTCCCAAACAGAGCTCCACGCCAAGACATCAACTACCCAAACAGCGGGACTTCCTCTTAAAAACCTACAAAGCTCCTGGACGGGGGGTCTCGTCAGAACTCAGGTCCTTATAAAGCCAGACTTTATATTATAAACACCAGCGAGAAGAGGGATCGTAACCATGCTGTCAAATCCAAGAGCAATTGGAAACAAACCGGCGATAAATTGGCCCACACGTGTCATGCTCATTTCCCAGATATATTATTTCTTGCCGGTCACAATTAATGAACCCGAAAGTCGGGAAAATGAAAGGGGCTTTTACTTTAATACGCAATTCAGCGGGGCGACTGTAAATACACGTGAAAAGCAGCTGCGAGCAAATGGGAGTTACGCCGATCTACGGGGGTGGAGGAGTTCCCTTCAAAATAGCGCAAGAGGCCAAATCTGGCCCAGGGTATGTGGGAGTACATAGCCTGTGTCCCAGTCAACACAGGATGTCTTCGTTTCATTCGGATTTAGTGAGAAATAATTATGGCGTCCTATGAAAAATAAATCTTTATGAAAGATGTTAAATTACATAACTAGGCGGCTAAGAAAAGAAAAAAAATACAACATTGGGGGCACTGAACTATTTTCATAAGAAAAAGAAACTCTGTGAGTTTGAAGTTGGGCAATAAAATAGGATTTTCTTTGCAGTCGGGATGTGTTGCAGCAGCCGCGAACTCCGTTGCATCATTTTACCACAGCTGCTGCTGTGACAGAAAGACACCTTGTCTCTTGCAAACGACATGTGAAAATGCACCCAGCATGCGTGCTCTTATGCCTTAAAGTACACACCATCGGCAAGTACGGGTTCGTCGTTTGTAATTGAAGTAATCGGGGCCGTGGTCTGAAGTTACAAGTGTGAAAACCAACCCGTATAACATCATACGGCGTCATCAAACACACCTGAGAAACTGCATGATATTTAAAGACAGAAACTAGTTTCTGCTCGCATATATGTAATAACATGCGTTCGTATTGAGTGTTTTTTAAATGCTGTAAGTCCTTTACAGTCTTCAGTAGATTGTGATAGACGCGTTTAAATGAAGGCAGAGCCAACTAGGATTTTCTTGGACTTTTCTAAGGATATTAAATTTGTAGGATACTCACAGTTGTTGCAATCGGCATTCATGTCAGCAGCACTCGAAGCTGTTCCCTAAATGCAAAAATGTCTGAGACCTGGCAGGAAATGCATGACACTGCCCAGAGCCATGTGCTCCGTAATGACACAAGCAGGGCTTGTGGTCCGGTTCGCGATCATTTCGGACTGAGGCGCTGCGCTTCCTCAGCCTGCGCTGGGTCCTAATGCGCGGAACGGCCGCTCCCTAGGCCTGCACCTACGGAGCAAAGTGTGATTTTGATTAGCATGTATTTGCATTTATGTTTAATAAAGAAAAGGTGATAAATACAAGGCTTTGAGGAGTCAGTCCGTTTATTTATTTATTTTTAAAAAGCCCATACTCAAATTATCCACAAGGAAACTGCATTTATTTAAATATAAGGTATACATATTTTGTTGGTACAGTATTGACAGATAGAATTAGGTTACAGTTAGAAAAGAAAAGTACAATTAAAAAATAAGTTTTTAAAATTTATTTATTTAAAAGCTTTGAAGTAACTAATTTATTTAGTAAAGAGGTTTTCTACTCCTGAAATAACATTTTAAGCACTGTAACGATCCATAACATTCAGTCATGTACGACAAACAACAACGGCGCCATGCACTCTCGGCGCCTGGAAAATGACAAGCTGTGTGTGTCATGAAAGCCTAATCCCTAACCGGACTATCCTTCGGGTTGAAACACCAGTCTATCTAAACGACAGTGTTCTTCACTGCAAGACTAGGCTATTATGTTATAGCTAAAGTCTCCCCAAAGCCAAGAGTGATTTCTCCTGTTAAAGTGTTTCACTAAGACCACCCATAAAATCACGATTTCCTGCTTCCTTACTAATTAATAATTTGTAAGTGACGATTAATGGAGCAAGTAAACTTACAACTTAAGCTATCAGTGGCTTGCACAAATTAAAAGACCAGTGGGTGAAATTTTACATGTATGCAATATACATCCTTCTGTTTAAGTAACAGTCTACAGGCCACAGCAAAACATACACTTTAGTTAATTTATTGGGTAATGTGTACATAATATCAAAATATAAAACATAAATGCGGTTATCACCGAACAGAAAAGTGTCCTTCCAAAAGCAAGTGTTTCACTGCAAGGAAAAAACGCAGCTCACTTGTTCCAAAGACGAACAGAAATGTATCGTCTTGGTAAGCAGCACTTATAGGAACCACTAAATCTCTGCTCTTTTTGTTGCCATGCTTTTGTAGTTTCCATACACCGTAGCTGGAGATACATTCAGCAGACCTCTATCCTCGAGTCAACCTTGTCTTCTGAAAACACAACAATAACAAGACTTTCCAATCATTTGCCAAATTTTAAATACACACTTTCTTTGCATTACAACCCACTTTGGTTTTAATCAGGGCATTTACCAGGCTACACATCACAACTCACAATATCAGAATATGGCTACCCCAAAAAAACTTCAAATCCACATCTTATTTTCTATGCTGCATTATATATTTTGACTCCTTTGTGTAAAAAAATAGATCTGCAGTCGCTGTGAGCAAGAAGGCTTCTACGTTAAAAAGAAATGAAAAAGTTTAACTGCATCGGTCACCCCTGTATGAATGCACAGTTAGTATTAAGCTGTGGTTGTGCTTGGCTTCCTCGACATGACTCTGCACTTGCCGCCCTGCTATGTCGCTGGTGCACACCTACAGTTTCTAAGGCAAAGGCCGGGGTCTCAGAATGACTAAGAGTGCGGGTTATGGCCGTGGCCGTTCGTAGGAGAAACAGTGTAAAAAAACAAACTCAAAGCTCTTGCGATGTGGAAGTTCAGCAGCGCGCCCCGAGGACGGCATGTGTCTGAATCCTGTCTGTGGCTCAAACGATCTCCCTGCCACGGCTGCCTTGCTTTCTGGGCTCTCGCGTATGGTGGACCCGCTTCACGTATGGCTGGACCCTCTCCTGTTAAAACAGCCTGGCTTGCTTCTTCAGCTCATTCCGCTTCCACAGTGCCAGTCGGTCAAAGTCTGTCATTGTCATCCCGAACACTTGGTAGAACTCCTCAGGTGACAGGTGACGCTAACAGACAGACCAAGAAAAAAAAAAGAAAAAGAAAAAAGAAGATGAATAAAACATACAGTCCAAAGAACACCTGAACAGATCATGTATATACTGCTTACAGAAAGAGGTCTTAACTGAAGCTCACCTCTAACCTGGCTCTGTCCACATCCTTCGGCAGCCTATTCCGCCCCCTTGTGGTCACTATCAGCGTTTCATATGGATAAACCTAACAGAAGATGTGAGAGCTGAATGTCAGACTGCGTATGGGACTGTGCCCTGAAATAACTATGCTGAATGAGACGAAACAAACTGCACAGTGACTCTTTGGTCAGATACTGACGCGTGTTTATGCGAATGTGCGTGGGATCTAGACCAAAGACAATCTAGCGCCATCTACAGGTAATTCTGAGGAAGCTGATTTCATTTGCACTGACACTCGGCGTGATTAAACCCTAACTGCAGGCCCCCGCGGGGGGTCTCTGGTCAGTGTGGAGCCTCCGCTTCCCTTCCTCCTCAGTGTGTAGATGCCTCTTGGCCCCACGATCCCTGAGTCTCTCAGTCTGTCTCCACTATGAAGATTCTTACCTTGTACTCTATGGGACAAATCAAGCAAAAGCACCATCACAACATGCTTCCAAAAACTGAATTACAACCAATTCCTGTCCTAGACTTCAACATACTACAGTGTCAAACCCCGTTGTAATCAGCATTTATATATACAGTAAAGTGCAAAAGTCTTAGGCACTCAAAGGAACTTTTTCAAGTTGTTTAACTGAGTAATAAGCATATAAATGCTCAGAAAAAAAACACAGTTTAACACTGTTACATATGCTAATTAAGTGTAACACTAGAAAAACTAACAAAATTTTCTTCTGTTCTCCAAAAGGTCACTGATATCTTCTTGGACAGCTAGATGAACACGGCTTTGGTTCCTAAACCTCTGCTCAGGGCACCTCAGCCATTCCATGTGTTCACTGAATTTCTCCACCATCTCAATTAATTAATTCACTCAATTTGTTAAATAACTCAGAGAGGGAGTGATTGGCCAAACAAGGCGTGCAGCTGGTCCAGTACAAAAAGCAGACGGGTGTATTGGGTGGTTGTTGCAATTACTGGGGGACTTATGAAGTTCTGAAATGGTTAAGTTAACACACTTTTACAAACAGGTCATAATATCATAGTTCTATACCGACATGAAGATAATTTAGACAGCATTTCCTCTGGCTGCCTAAGACTTGTGCAGAGTATGTAAATCTATTTGTTACAGCTTTCCAGTATTAGGCTGGCATTTTTGTCAGGTCACACAGTCTCACTCTCTTGCTCAGCAGTGAGTTCTGTGTGACTGCTCTACTGTAATCCCACGACGTACCTCTAATGCCCCAGTTCACTGCATTTCCACTGTCGTATTGGAAGTAATCGGCAGCCTGTGACTGAAAAACAGTGAAAAATCAGACACAGGACATTCCTGCAAATGCAACTGATCTTCACCACACATGGGCCTTCATAAGCTCAGTAATGAAGATCATAAATAAATAAGCTATTAGGCGTATGGAGACTGGCTGCCTTCATCCTGCCTTAAGCCGTGTGGAATCTCACCCTGTGCAATCCGTTCCTGCCGTAGCCTGGCAAGGAGGCAGACTTGGAGATGAACGAGTCTGAAAAAGAGCAGACCACGGCGTATATGGAGTTAAGGCTGTGAACAGCAGAGGGCGCTGACGGCAAGCGGCAGTTATTCTTTCTGTCTAACGTCATCTGTGCAAACCCACAAACATTACTGGCAGTCTCTAATTTGTGGCATTGCCCTCCTACCCCCACTGAAATGAGAAACTTTGACTTGTACATCAAATATTCTCTCATTTCTCCCGGATGTGTTTTAAACCCCAGCCTTCCCCACATATGGGTTTATTTTAAGATTATTTGCTCCAAACAGAAGCAATTCCGTTATACGTCTCAGGCTCTGAGCTGAGTGCTCTTTGTGTGTGTGCCATGGTCAGTAGTTTCTGAGTGTGAATGGCAGTGAAGACAATAACATCAATTTAAATATGCCAGCCTCAACAAACTGAGAAAAATGAGAGCAGAGTGAGAGACAAACAAGCATGGTGTCTGTCCTCTCCAGCCATACGGCACTGCTCAGTGGGGCTCCCGATTCCCACGTCTCCATCTCTGTGGGGACTGGCACGGCGAGAGTTACTCACCACTGTCTGCGCTGAAGTGTGATCTAGGAGCTGGAAGGCAAGAGACAGGCATCACTGTCAGATCCGCAGTTTAAAGTCGGGGAGCAACCAACAAGTAGCCATTTCCAGTGTTTCTGACTAGTTATTATTTACGAATCTGTCCGACTCCCGACTCAATTTACTTCCTGGGTAGAAGCCAATATAAAACACAACAGTAGCCTCTATACAAACAAAGCTATTGAAGTTATAGAAATACGAGCCTCATAAAATCAGCAGTGTCGACTGGAAGTGCACATTTTCCAGGAAGCAGCTAGTTTCTGAACTGTGATTACACCTATGAGTATTTTATAGTACTGAGATACTTTGCTCTTCCCTGTCCGGAAAATGGAATGATCTCGGCTTAGATGCCGAAAGGGGAGTTGCCAGCCATCCTACTGGATGGTGGAAGCCAAGCTGCCTCCGCCACTGCTGAGGATCTGATGGAGTGGAAGATGTACCCCATAGCTGAGATGGCATGGGAGGATGTCTGTGTGAGGGCCAGAGAGGCCAGTTTCCAGTGGCACACAGGAACCAGGCCGTGCCTGAGCAGTACTGTTTGGAGAGAATAGTTACATGATGATGCGACCAGCTTGGTTTGGTCACGCTTTTGGCTCAGATAATTAAGAATGGAAAGGCAGCGGTTTGCGGTTCGGCCTGGCTTGCGGTGGCGGTGGGGCAGCAGGAAGGCCATTATGCTGAGAGGAGTGATGTAAACAGGAGGTGAGGAAGACCACTGCTGGGCCTGGGCGATGTATCGATAAAATATTGTATGATCATTATGAACATTCACATCGTTATCAGTTGGCAATATAGCCTGAACCCTTGTCTTCTTGCATAACTGAAACAGACACAAAGTGGTCCACACTCGACGCGCACAGATACAGTGTCCGCATGCAGGAAGGACGGGGACCAGCGGCCGCTAGCACAGGCATTTGGCTTCCCTGTTTTGTTAAAGGTTTGAAGCAGTAAGGATGCATCAGCCGCAAAGCGATGGGTCCCCAAGGCGACCGAGGATGGGCAGAGGTGCTGCATCGCGTGCGCAGAGGCATCCCAGTGCAGGTACCGAGGTGTGGGCTCCTGGCACGTGGAGAGAGCATGGGCAGTGGAGCTGCATCGCATGCGCAGAGGCATCTCAGTGCAGGTACCGAGGTGTGGGCTCCTGGCACGTGGAGAGAGCATGGGCAGTGGAGCTGCATCGCATGCGTAGATGCATCCCAGTGCAGGTACCGAGGTGTGGGCTCCTGGCACGTGGAGAGGACCACGGAATAAACGGCTCTTGATTGAAAAAAAGGATGAAGCCAAAGTGCCTGTTTGTGGAAAGTCAAAAGCCGTTAATGGGGTCTTGGTGCACTGGCCAAGTGAACCCTCATTTTCCCATGGAAAAATTCCTTAATTTTTCCATTCTTCCATTCTATAAATTCCTCTTACTTCCATCAGTTAGTTATCTTTCACTACTCAGAATATACACAAAAACTCAAAGGGTAGTTTTGTCTTTTTCCTGCTTTTGGCATGGCTAATCACGCCTTTGACTCCCCTTGTATGTAACATTAGCAAATCATTCACAGGGTACTAATGCAAAAAGTAAAAGGAGTGTCTCTGGGAGGCAGGCTCTCCACTGCTGAGTGTCTGCAGGAAGCTTTGCTCAGCCTGGTTTTGCTGGGCAGCCACTCACATTCATGCCTTCTGAGGTGTGTGTCCTGGGGTTGAGCCTTCGCCTAGGGGCCAGCCCTGGCTCCCCCCCACCTTCCCAACTCCCTCTGTGATCCCTTTGACTCCATAAGTCAACATGGGCTGACTTAATTCTGGCTGGAAAGTGGGTACCAGTATTACAGCAGAACTACCATCTTCACAGCCATCAATCTGACAAAACTGGCAGCAGTGCATTATGGGATATTCCCCATGCGCACTACGTACAGCTACCCATAAGAGCTCCGGCGTGGCTCTGCCCTGACTTATCTCCATGACACCTCCACCAGGGACGACGCCGGGCAGGACACACTCTTCCCGGAGCAGTAGGAAGGCTCTAATTATGTATCGATTCACATCTATTCTTTATCTAAGGATCCACATCTTGCGTGCGCTTTAAGGCGGCCGTCTCCTTAGCTAGAGGCCCCCATCGCGCTCTGCCAGTCTTCCCACTCCAGGAGTTGCTGCCAACCTTGGCTCCTGAGCGGCAGCGCCATGATCAGAGACATACCTCTGATTATTCATAAATAAAAGAGGGATTTGGGTGGGGGGAAGGGAACGGGGAGTTCTGTGAAGGGGGGGAACTGAAGTTACTCAGGAGAAACATGAAAATGGGGAGGAACAGGCACACGGAAGACGGGAAGGGAAATACGAGCACGTCTTCAGCTCACAGTCACAGAGCCGTGATTCCCAGCCGCCTGGCTTCTGGATCGGGAGGGAGCAAGGAGGAGAGAGAGCGGCGTGACAGGAGCATCGTGAGAGGGAGCGAAGGAAAACACTGTGCCTCCTTTTCTCCCGGGGCTGACTGGGGGAGCCAGTGGCTGGCTTGACAGCCTTTAAAGTCAAACATAAACATGAGATGAAAAAGCGCCTTCAGAGGGGCCGCAGGGGGGCGCGACTGGGGAGGGGCAGGAGACGGCGCTTTGACATCCGCGTCTGATGAGCTCCTCTAACGTTTGGCCCATAACGGGGGACCAGGGCTTTCAATAAAGCCAAGGTCAAGGAAGGTCATGAGGATGTAAGCACAACAGAGGATGGGGCTTCACTCTGCCCTCCCCAACTGAAATCCGGCATGCCGGGTCCTTGCTGGCCTTTTCACTGGCTGCACCCCACAGACCCGCCTCCCCCGTCACTCCCTGTACCTGCGTGTCACGCGGACATCAAACGGCCGTAGGCAGGGCATGAGGAGACGCGCTTGAGTGCCTTTAATGCCCCATTACCGCCTCTGCTTCAAAGCCGACGGTGGAAAAACAAGCTGCTCCCCTTTTACCCACGTAGAAAGCGACCATTTGAGGTTAATTTACTCAGCTCAGAGAAATGAGGCCTGCCAGCCAATGAACATGAAGAAAGAGAGCTTTATAGCCGCCGCGGCGCTAATGTCAGGTGTGACATCGAAGGGAAGGGGGCAGCCCTCACAGCCGTTCACGGTGTTGTTGTAGCCCATGCTATGCAGCGTCTCCTTGCTGCCGCTGCGAGAACTGCGCCCGCTGGCCCATGGGTCGTTGTCATAGGAACCGGACCTGGCCTTCATCTCCTCCTTCAGAATCATTCTGCCAATCCCACTCTGGATCTGGAGTGAGTGATGGATGGAGAGGGGGAGGGAGGGAAACGCAAGGACAAGAACAAGGACAGATGGAGAGAGAGAGGGAGAGAGGGAATGTCACAGTGCGCTGGCACAAGCTGCACTGACACGCACTGTACACAGAGCTCCATGGTGCCTTGGGTTCGAGTGACCAGCTTACTGTGGGGTATCAAGTGGAGGATAAAAATCGGCAAATAAATCATCAACAACTCTGACTGGGGACGAATTCCCCACAGCGTTTAAAGCAAAGTCCAGTCAGAAATAAACAACCCTAACAAAAGCGGAGAATTCCGCAGCTCTGCAGTGCGAAGGGCACGACAGGGGACAAGGGCCAGGCGGCGAGGCCAGGTGGGGTGTGGGGGCCATGCTCACCGTGCCCAAAGGCACCGCTTATTGGATCTTATGAGTGGGGCTAAGATCACATCAGCTGCCACATGTCATATCCCACCCAGCGAATTCAGCAGAATGCTCAGCTCTGACTGTATCTTTGCTGTGCTCTGACCTCTGACCTCCTATGAGAGCAAAGCGAATAAAAAACACCACAGCTGCTGGGATCGCAAGGAGAATGGAGTCAGAGTAGGTCATAAGGTACAAAAGAAATACATTCACTGAGCCTCACGCACAGCAGAGGAAGTGAAGGTGCCCAGGGGCAGGAAGTAACATATGCCCTAGCAGGAAGTAAGCAGCCTGCTTCCTGTTCTTTTCACAGGGAGGTCAAGGTGACATGGTCACGCAAAGTCATCGGCCCCTGGTGACACGAGGTCCGTGAGTGTGAACGGCGAGAATCGGCCAGTCGGCATCATACTCTGTGCAGACTGTGAGTCCAGCCATCCTCCTCCCCGCCCGACGAGAACCTCCGGCGTGGAGCACGAGAGACTGTGAAGACAGAACGAGAGAAGGAGGTACAGCAGAGGGCATCCCCATCAGCAAAGGGAAGGAGATATGGGGCCAGGCAGATAAAATGTTCTTTACAAAGCAGAATGTATATGGGGAGGCACATTGGTGGGGGGCTGTATTATGAATCACAGCCTCAGACATCCCAAACATATATTTATTTTTCTTTAAGCATCCTGGATTGGGGGGGCGGGGGAGGGGCTGGGTGAGGCAATTGTAAGATGTGAGAAAACAGGAACATGGTCCCAGCTAAAGTCCTGGCTTCTCCCCTTTGACCTTTACCCTTTGACCTGTACCATGCCTTCACATACAGCACCCCGGACTGCTAGTACCTTTAGGGGACCCGGCATAGTGGTAGTAGTCTGACTCTGGGTAGTGGTCCGGGGAGTGGGCCGAGGGGAACTTGTAAGACTGCATGATGTTCTCGCTGGTCTTGCTTTTTGTGGCTGGGTTAGCATCATCGTCTGGGGAGAGACAGTCAGTGTGTGAGAGACGGGAATGGGGAATAAAACACGGCATTTTCCCAGCTTGGGTGAGTGCAAGAGGCCTGACTGGTCTGGAGGAAGAGGGAAGGCCTGCTGCCTGGCAGCACTGATGATGAGGCATTCCGGAAAAGTCCTCTAAGCGTGTGAAACGAGGCCTGTGTCATACAGCCACCTACATTATGTACCAAAAGCTCTTTTAAACAACTATTACTGTTTTATCAAACTTCCAGACATGACCTCACTACGGCGAGATCAATGAGCTCTCTGCAGGCCAGTGTTTTGGAAGCAGGTCAGATTTGGGGCATGGTGGCGGGCTTTGACAGTGGGTCGCTTGGCTTAATTAGAGCAAGATGTTTTTAAGGTAACGTGTTGTTACCATCCCCCAATACAGTGATGGTGAGGAATGCAGAGACGGGAAGGCAAAGACACACCGGCAGCGGAAGCCCTACACAGGAGCAGCCCGGAAGGTTACAGGCTCATATCCTATGCACAGATGGACTCGATGTAGGAAATGTTCAGTAAACACCCGTCTTAAACGCTCCAGAGAGCATTCAGTATATCTGAGCATCCGGAATAGAAAAGTGTCCGTCACATTTTCATGGTCCCTCTCCATTATGTTTAACATAACAAAAGCAAATCGCGATAAGAAACTCATAAAAATCTCAAAATATTTTTTTCATGAGACGACATGCAGGAGAGCTCTGAGGATGAGGAGACGGTGGGGGGAGGGGGGGTACTCACAGAGCGAAGAGGCGACCAGGGACAGCAGTGGGGGGGGGGGGGGGGG
>JAODKF010000002.1:14295630-14305757 GCA_026779585.1 Mormyrus proboscirostris | reverse complement strand
GACTGACAGCAGGCAGGGTCTGGGCACACTGACTGCCTTAGACAGACTGATAGCAGACAGGGTCTGGGTACACTGACCGCCTCGTACAGACTGATAGTAGGCAGGGTCTGTGCACACTGACTGCCTTAGACAGACTGATAGCAGACAGGGTCTGGGTACCCTGACTGCCTTGGACAGACTGATAGCAGGCAGGGTCTGGACACACTGGCTGCCTCAGACAGACTGATAGCAGACAGGGTTTGGACACACTGACTGCCTCGGCAGACTGATAGCAGACAGGGTCTGGACACGTTGAGTGCCTTGGACAGACTGATAGCAGACAGGGTCTGCACCAACCACTTAGACAAACCAATATTCTACAGGATCTGAAAACAAATACTACTTTGAAGAGACTGAGACTATTTCGAGGCATAGAGGAAGGCTGACGAAAGCTGGTGGTGAGGCACACCCGAATCTGACGTTATCTCAACCTAGAGGCACAGAAAAGCAGGCAGCCCACAAAACAGTGCCATGGAGCCTGCTCTAATTCCACACCTACTCACACCCCCAATATGGCACCTCCCATCATTGGATGTGGGGATCTCATGAGGATGATGGATCAGACTGGGATTCCACCAATGCTTTGTGGGGGGGGGGGGGCTGTATGCTGTGCTGGATTCCTATCCTGGTGAAGGTGAGCCCAGGCCTCACACGACTCCAAGACTCTGTGGTATCCCACTCCCCCCCAAAAAAATCACCATCCTCTGGCACACCTACGCAGCTTTATACTGCTGCCCCTTTACTGAGACCCACCCCCCCCCAACCCTGTACTGCATCTGCAAGCCGACAGCTATAGAATATCTGCCCCCCAACTGCACCTCGAATAGACTCACAGCTGGTGCCTGGTTGTGAAAGAAATCATGTGACTGCACCTTTGGGAGTTCCGTGGCATTCCCTTCCTCCCAGGGATGTGGGGGTAGGGGGTGGAGTCAGAAAACAGGAGCAGGTGCTATGGGTATGAGCTGGAATAGGATACATTGTTTACGATCACTGGTATAATTTCAATCACATATGAATGTCTTGATCGCCGCGTAGCCCATCATGCTCTCTGCGAGACACACGGTCACACGTCACAGCGAAGCCGGGGCAGAGCGTGCAGGGGCAGCCACTAATCCCGCATCTCTGGAGCCGCTTTAGGTGACATGACTGTTCTGCCAGCCCCTGCAGACACAGATCCCTGACCTGTAACAGCACACGCTGCCCCCTCCCTTCCTAAACCAGTTTGTCAGGAGAACATGGACCCTGAAAATGGAGGCTCACCTTTGTGGGGCAGAAAGGGAACAGAAGAGAGAGACCCAGAACGGTCCAGCAGAAACACGAAGCCTTCCGACATTCCCGATTTACTGGTAAAATGTGATGTGCAGGTCTAATAGACAACAGTGGCTGACAGAAGCACACGCAGCTGAAGCTGACGGTACTCTGAGCTTCTTTGTACGCCCCACCCCCCATCTTAATCAAAATAATACACCCGCGACCTAAATGATTTTTGATGCGCCTACAGTCTGTCTTTTTAGAATGGTTGTAAATATCATCCTTTCCATTTGGCTATACATAAATAAAAAAGGGAATTTATCTTTGCTCAGTAGAAAAATATCCCTGTCAAAGCTTCAGAGCCAAGCTCTCTCCCTACCGTGAAATATAATGATCCTGTCTGCTATGTTGCTGAATTGTGCTTCTGTGCATGTGTCCCACTTCCCTTGTCACCCACCTAACCTGGTTCACATCAAATGTGCACCCCCCAGCTGACAGATCACATGGTCACAGGCTCAAACTGAAGGAGAAAGTCACATGACATCCAGCCACAACTACAATTCATATTGCTGGTGACTAACCATGAACGATGTGGAGCACAGGTTATAATGCACAGCCCTCCCGGTCAGCAGGAGGCGATGTGATGGGTGGTGCTCACCTGCACACGCTACAGACGAAGCACCGTGGGTGGTAGGTCCGCCCCAGGGCTGACACCACCTCGCCTGTGATGAAGTCCCCACAGCTATCACACTTGGTGCCATACAGACGCTGATAGTCAGCCGTACAGATGTACTCGCCGTTCTTCTGGAAGAATCCGGAGCGGGCCAGGTCACAGCCACACACTGTAGGCAAGAGAGTGCAGGAGAGAGCAGGGGAGGGCAGGAGAGGGCAGGGGAGAGCAGGAAGAGAGTAAAAGAGGGCAGGAAGAACGAACAGAAGAGGGCAGGAGAGGGTAGGGGAGAGGGCAGGGAGAGAGTAGGGAGAACAGGAGAGGGTAGGAGAGAGAGTAGGGAGAATAGGAGAGGGTAGGGGAGAGAGTAGGGAGAATAGGAGAGGGCAGGGAGAGAGTAGGGAGAACAGGAGAGGGTAGGGGAGAGAGTAGGGAGAACAGGAGAGGGTAGGGGAGAGAGTAGGGAGAATAGGAGAGGGTAGGGGAGAGAGTAGGGAGAACAGGAGAGGGCAGGGAGAGAGTAGGGAGAACAGGAGAGGGTAGGGGAGAGCAGGGAGAACAGAAGAGGGCAGGGGAGAGCAGGGGAGGACAGGAGAGGGCAGGGGAGAGAGTAGGGAGAACAGGAGAGGGTAGGGGAGAGCAGGGAGAACAGAAGAGGGCAGGGGAGAGAGTAGGGAGAACAGGGGAGGGAAGGAGAGGGCAGGGACATAAGGGACCATAAGACTGCAAGCCACAATGTCTTCAGCATGAGAGAGCAGAACATCATGATACAGTCACCGAGTGGCTACCAGGAATTACATGTCAGGAAACTGACCAGGTAAACACATTAGCAAATAAGCATAAGCATTCCCAAACTATAGTTTTTTCGCCCCGTTTCCTGCATTAAGTGAGTAGAATGTTCAATTCTCCCAGCAGAGCTTCTTACACTGGGGAGAGGGACATTTGTGATAAATTCCAGAGCTGTAGATATGCAGGTGTATGGTGATGAATTCTTTATAAATTGGAGACTTTGAACACAGCCAGTAAATTCCCTCATTAGAGTGCAGTGATGCAAATCTGCAGCGTCTTCCATGCCTGATTTCCCACGGCACTCCCTAATGCACACATGCGCCGCGCAACAGAGCTCCTGACCCTAGGGCAGGGATGGGGAACCCGATCCGACCCTAGGGCAGGGGTGGGGAACCCGATCCGACCATAGGGTAGGGGTGGGGAACCCGATCCATGGAGGGCCGGTGTGGGTGCAGGGTTCTGGATGACCTCTCAATCAGTCATTGAGGACTGGACTGGAGCTGAACCTGCTGCTTTATCGGCTGATTGAAAGGTCATCTCAAAAACCTGCCCCACACCGGCCCTCTGAGGATCAGGTCCCCCACCCCACCCTAGAGGATGTAAAAACAAAAACGTCCCCCGCACACACGCAAACACATATAGCCATTGGGGGCTTTGGGTGGGGATGCTGTAAAGCACTTTGAGACGACGTAATGTTGTGAGAACGTGCTATACGAATTTAACTGAATTGAATTGAATTGAGTGATGTGCAGGAGTCCCAGGCAAAGAAATGAAGTTTAAATGATCTGCACATTGTAAAACTATGATGTCATGTCAGTCAGATGTCAGATTAACCACTTCAAAACCTCACCCCAGAATTTGCAATTACTATCCAACATATTTTTTCACTCAACCTTGTCTGGCTAATCAATATGTCAATAGTTGCTTAATTAAAAAAGTTAATTGAGTTGGTGGTGAAATTCAACAAACACATGGGATGGTTGAGGTGCCCCTGAGCAGAGGTTTGGGATCAAAGTGGTGTTCTTCTAGCCGTCCAAGAAGATATCAGCTGATAGTTTAGTTTTCCAAATGAGCTTGATGGGCCGAATGGCCTCCTCTCGTTTGTAAATTTCTTATGTTCTCGTGTTCAAACGTTAAACTGTTTTTTTTCTGATGTAATATACATTCACTAACAGATAAATACCTTTAAATGTTTTCTATGACTGCCTATGACTGACATAAAAAAGTACTGTAACTACATAATACTGCACAGTCACTTCTCATTAAGCCATCCCGGTAAGTAACAGGCCAGGGGCCTCAAACCATTGTGCAGTGTTCTACAAGCTGAGCTTTACACTCGACCCAATGCTGCTGAATCTTATCGCTTCTTCAGGCATCTGCTGCCGTCAGGCACACAGACACAGTACAGAGCAGGCCGCACTCACAGGCCACACCCACAGGCCACACCCATTCCCTGCTGACTCAGATGTGAGGTGTGCAGCGGACACACCCACATTCCAACTAGGGAGTGTCCGGAACTGGGAGTCAGCTGGTCTCGCTTAGGGTCACATATCGACCACTCACTCCTGCTGAGTCGTCATTCCTGTGCAGTGTGAAACCAGGAAACACACAGACACACACTGTTTTGTAATTATATCTTTGTGAGGACTCGTCATTCAGTTTTATGGGAAAGACCCACATAATTCTAATCTAATAACATGACGTTCTTAACCCCTACCCAGTCCTAACTTTAACCATAACTTTACTAAACAATATACAAGACTTTTGGCATTTTTAGTTATTTGATTGCATTCGCAGATCTTTGTGGGGACCTGAGAAATGGTCTCCACAACATTATAACAGGTTTCTATCACTTTATGGGGTCATATGGTCCACACAATGTAATATAAACATAATCCACACACACACACACACCTTTGTAAAACAGGATCAAAAGACATTTTACAAGACACAGAGATCTTAGTAGACGGTGGGAGGAAGAGTGTTACTGATTTGTACATGTTCAGCGTTTTGTTGTGGTTGGGGGGTCCAGAGGCGCTTAACACAAGGCATGTTCTGTATCAGACCTTGGAAGGATATCAAGCAGGTTACTTAACTAGCAATTTGGGTTAGCAGACTGAGGGATTAGCATAAGAGAAAGCAGGAGGGTGGCGACAGAGTGGGAGATACACATGTATGGTATGCACCCAGCACTCAGACCCTGAAATAATCGCCCATGACAAGGCGGGTTTGTACGGCCGCAGGGACACCAGCGAGAACGGGGCCAGACGCCTCCTGCGTGGCCACATTTTCTGAGAAACGTGACGAGGCCGATCCTTTTGGCAGGTCCCAAAAACCTCTGTGATGCTCATCCTGACAGAGTGGTGACACATAAAAGATCACAGCTCCCCACAATAAACACACATCACATGTCTTCATTGACTCTGGTGGGGCAGTCTGGAATGGCTCTGACAGGCCACATATGGTAACAGTCTCTCTGATGTGCGTGTCTGTGTTGAGGAAATGTCCCCACAAAGATAGTGACTCCTGAAATAGACAGTGAGGGAAACCAATTATTTATGCCTGTCTTTTTAATAACGTAAAAGTGCCAGAATGTTTTCTTTGTTGCTATTGCATGTGTTTTCAGCTACCCAGTAGCACAAAACACTGTATTACACCAACTGTAACACACAACACAGTAGTACACCATTACGAAACTGTAGCATACAACATTGTACTGCACAACTGCTAAACTGTAACACACAACATGGTGATACACTGCTGCTAAACTGTAACACACAACACTGTACTACACCACTGCTAAACTGTAACACTCAACACAGTAGTGCACCAATGCTAACTTGCATCACACAACACGACTGCTAAACTGTAACAAACTGAAGCTGAATAGAGGTAACAGAGGCACACCTCATAATGCCTTCCAGCCTTGGACAAGCACTAACATGCTGGCTGCTCCCCCCAGCAGGCATCTTTGTTTTAAAATGTGATTAATGTCCATCGTCTGCTGGTGAGTGAGAGGCTGAACAGTGAGTGTGGACAGTGAGTGGGGACTGAGTGTGGACAGTGAGTGTGGACAGTGAGTGTGGAGTATGTTTCAGACGAAGCTACATACCTTCTACATGACCTTTACTTCTTTAAGTAAAAAATGGAAATATGCATATGCACACAGATGTGCATACAAACACAAGCAGAAATGTAATAGTTTCACCCTGCCTCTGACAGCTACACGCAGCAGCGACTCTCGTTGCTCATGGCATGTTCCTCTGGCGTGATGCGGATGTGGGGACACGGCTATAGAGAGAGAAGAGGGCGGCCTGTGGGCCACCTTCACTGTCAGCCACGCTCGTCGTACAGCACAGACATGCTCTCCCAGTCTCTGTGGTGCTCGCCTGCAACAAAAGCTTCTTCATGTCTTTCTTATGCTTTCTTCCATGAGTCACTTGCTGTCTGCGCCAAGCATGTTATAAATCCACAGGACGCGACTGACAGCTCTTATTTGCCCAAGGAACAGCAAATCACTGCTTTGGCAGCTCTCTGCGGCGCTGAGAGTCTGAGGGGTGTTAGGTGGCCCAAACGATGATGGGGAAATGTAAACACCAATGGCGGTAGACCATCAGCAGGGCTACTGCACGCCCCGGGTCATGGCCTACCCATGCATGTCCTTGTACTGTGACATTTTAAGGAGTGGTGGGTGGAGGTTCAGGAATGTAACTCAGTCATGTGACTTCACCCCTCTGCCTTGGGGGGGGGGGGCAATGGGGCAAAGGGAACAGACC
Organism: Mormyrus proboscirostris; assembly: GCA_026779585.1. NCBI lineage: Eukaryota > Metazoa > Chordata > Actinopteri > Osteoglossiformes > Mormyridae > Mormyrus > Mormyrus proboscirostris. The sequence continues at coordinate 14,299,232 of JAODKF010000002.1, read as the reverse complement.
TGCCAACAGATGAGCAGGAAACTGCAGAATTCATTCAAGCTCGAACAAGAAGACCAAGAAGAACTTTAAGAGAATTCAGCACAGAGGAAACTTTTTTCACACATAATACAAAAGCTGCATAAAACACAAGCTGTTATTCTCAGACGAGCATGATTCATTTAGATATTAAAATAAAAAATACAAGAGACTTGTATCCAGATTTAAAGTTTTAAGTTCAACCATTGCAAATGGTTCTGTCAAAGAGCCCAGCCACCTTATCTAGGTTTCTGTGCATGGGGAGGAGCAGGAGGCCCTGTGTTTCTGCAGAGCAGGTACAGCGAGGTTCAGCTGAAGGTGATTTGTGTTTTTTTCTCATAATGTGACCCCGGACTAACACCGTGGAGCGGTTTGCGGTCATAGAGAGCAGCTTACACACAACATGCTGCATGTTAGTCATGATGAACGAGAAGATGAGCAACCAAAATGCATAAAACTTCTCCGCTTTATCTTCAGCTCCCTTGAACTCTGCCCTCTCCCAGTCTACTTTTTATTTAAGCAAGTAAAATGGCAGTTTATGAGAGAGCCGAGAAAAGCGAGGCTCACACATGGTGGCCGTCTGTGATAAAGAAGCAGGACTGAACCCCTTCCCTGCTGCAGCATGTGACTCTGCAGCAGGAGTAACCTGGAGCTCACTTCCCAGCATGCACTGCCAGGAGCTCCCAACCAGCTGGACCACTCGGGCCATTCATCATCGCCGCAGAAAGACGGTTTTTCATGCCATTGTGCAGAGAGATTAAGAATGCGCTGCCCGTAACCCATTGGACGAAACACTGTCGATCACCGCAGCCAATGGGAGGCTATGAGGGGAGAGATAAAGTGCATGAGAGAAATTTACACACACAACCCACAAGCCACAAAAGCTTGGGTACCTCCTAAAATACAGTATAACACTGAACTCAGTGCCAACAGCAGCAGACGGGGATGTTTAAACACTGAAATGTAGCACTGCACAGAAATTATAAAAGGGGTCATTTATGAAAGCCATTTGCCGGAATTTTGGGTCCAGAATATGTCTAGCTGCCCACTTCACTTAAAACATTACTTAGACTGTGATAAAATATTAGTTTTGAACTAATAACAACACTGCAATGCTCAAAGTAAATCTGTGAGGCAGGTTTGGCTTAGAGGTTGGGTCACTGGAAAATTTGTGAGGCAATTTCAACTGAGGGGCGGCGTCCTGGCTCACTGGGAAATCTGTGAGGCAGTTTCAGTGAAGGGGCGGCACACTGCCTCATTGGGAAATCTGTGAGGCAGTTTCAGCTGAGGGGCGGCACACTGGCTCACAAGGAAATCTGTGAGGCAGTTTCAGCTGAGGGGCTGCACAATGGCTCACTGGAAAATCTGTGAGGCAGTTTCAGCTGAGGGGTGGCACGCTGGCTCATGGGGCTCGTGAAACCCATTGTAAATGAGAGTGATAAACTGGGTTGTCTCTCTGGTTAGCCGTGGGCTCCATCCCAGTGGGTGGGTACAGGCAGGAGTGCTCTCACACATTGGCTGCCACCCGACCCTCATGCCCTACCCCCTCCCACCCGGATATTCTTGCCCCTACATGCCCCCAGTTTCCCAATGAACACCTTATAGGCTGACAAATTCAACAGGCTTCATACAGGCCACCATAAGCTGTCAGATAAGCTAGCAAAAATGAGTGCCAGGGGGGTGGCCGGCAACAGTCATAGTTTCTTATCAAGCAGCAGCTCCTCTCTGCAGCGTGCGTGACGGCTTTCATCTGCTTTCACGGTTTTCCGGTTACTGTTGATACGATACTTAAATGTGCATTATTACTGCCTCTAGTTATGTCTAATCTCAGCTTCTCAGCTGCATGAACAAAGGCGCCTTTCTCCTGTCTGGCATCCTTACTGAATCCAATTAGCGTTTCGGAATGACACGTTTTGTCTTTCCTCAGAATGAATTTGGTGGCGAGCGCCAAACTTGCAATTGGTGTGGTACGTGCTGGTGCATGGTTACTGACAGTTGCCAGAAGTGGCACACCGGCTCCCTGTGCAAGCCACGATTGGTGGGGTGTCCTCTGCCACAGTTGCCATAGCAAACCTGCACATTTCCTGGTTGCCCTAGAGACAGCAGGAGTCCCACGTGACTGGGTGTCGTATCCATAACGGAGTGTTGGCACAGAAGAACAAGGGAGAAAAATGCATTATGGGAAATATAGAGAATATCAGTCTGTAGCCAGTCACCACCAGTGACTTGCTTAATGATGTCATTGAAAACATAATCCCATGCGACATGCAGAATCAGCCTCACACATCCGTTTGATCAGACTGCCTTTATTTAGCCGCTCTGGCAACTGGAGTGATGTCTAGCCAGCTAAAGGCTCCCTGTCCCCTGCCACATATGTCTGTGTTATCCGCTACATAATACTGTGATGCCTTTTCTTTTTTCTTTATGCTTTTCATTGAACTTTTTTCCATTGAGACTGTCAATTTCACACTGGTGTTGTTCTGGAGACAGTCATGGGGACTCCAGCAGGCCCAGTTCCACATTGGTGTTGTTCTGGAGACAGTCATGGGGGTTCCGGCAGCCCCAGTTCCACACTGGTGTTGTTCTGGAGACAGTCATGGTGGCTCCGGCAGGCCCAGTTCTACACTGGTGTTGTTCCTGACACAGTCATGGGGGCCCCAGCAGGCCCAGTTCCACATTGGTGTTCTGGAGACAATCATGGGGGCTCTAGCAGGCCCAGTTCCACACTGGTGTTGTTCTGGAGACAGTCATGGGGGGTCCGGCAGGCCCAGTTCTACACTGGTGTTGTTCCTGACACAGTCATGGGGGCCCCAGCAGGCCCAGTTCCACATTGATGTTCTGGAGACAATCATGGGGGCTCTAGCAGGCCCAGTTCCACACTGGTGTTGTTCTGGAGGCCGCCGGATTGTATGGCTCCATTCCTTTCCAAGAGCCGTTAAAAGAAGAGGTCATCATTATTTTTTTCTTTGGTGCTGAGGGTTACTAAGGTGAACTGTGAAATAATCATTGGGATAATGATAATTGATAATGATAATATTTAGACATATAGACATCCCACTAATAATTTTCATTTCCCTTCTGTGGATTAGGTTTAGTGGGACTAAATTACTCGTATTGCCAGACCTACTTAGGAAACCTAACGTGACAATGTCTGCCTCCACACTTAGGAAACCTAACGTGACAATGTCTGCCTCTGTACTTAGAGAATCTAATGTGACAATGTCTGCCTCTGTACTTAGAGAACCTAACGTGACAATGTCTGCCTCCGCACTTAGGAAACCTAACGTGACAGTGTCTGCCTCCGTACTTAGAGAATCTAATGTGACAATGTCTGCCTCTGTACTTAGAGAACCTAACATGACAATGTCTGCCTCCGCACTTAGGAAACCTAACGTGACAGTGTCTGCCTCCGTACTTAGAGAACCTAACGTGACAATGTCTGCCTCTGCACTTAGGAAACCTAACATAACAATGTCTGCTTCCGCACTTAGAGAACCTAACGTGACAATGTCTGCCTCTGTACTTAGAGAACCTAACATGACAATGTCTGCCTCCGCACTTAGGAAACCTAACGTGACAGTGTCTGC
>JAODKF010000002.1:14249306-14283765 GCA_026779585.1 Mormyrus proboscirostris | reverse complement strand
GGGGTGGGGGATTAATTTCCCCCCTTTTTTTTACATTCTTTTTCCAACCCCCCCCCCCCCCCCCCACTGTGTTCTAGGGACTGAAGGGAGAGATCCCATTGGCTGCTGCCTAGAGTGTGTTGCTGAGAATAACCACCAACCAGAGCAGGGCGCCCCTTCACACGGTTTCCACAGCAACCCTGTCCATGCAGCATGGAAAACATGTGAGCACCAGTGAAGGGGAGGCGTGGCCCACACAAATGAGAATATTCCCCCCCCCCCAAATTGTACTCACATTGCTTGTCTTTATCGCGCATACACTTTTCTCCTGGTTTCGTGTCACAGCCACGTGGCTCTTGACTCCATTTGGGCCACACACTGTTAGAGCGTGAGCCCCCAGTCAGGAGGGGGCTTTGAGGGTGAAGAGCAGATCACAGCACCTGAGCTGCTTCATTCATCGGTGTATTTCGTTTTCTTTTCCCTCAGGTGAGTTTATGCCCCCCCCCCCCACTGCCCACACCAGGAGTCACAGCTGCAGGAGTTAATGCCCATCCTCACTGCCCACACCTGGTGCCTATGGCGCGTGGCGTGGCTGCTTACCCTGACAAGTGAAGCACTTGACGTGGAAGTGGACACTCTGGACGCGCACCACCTCGCCCTTGCATGCCTCCCCACAGCGGAAGCAGAGTATGGGGGCTGATCCTCTGCCCCCGCCATAGGAGCTCTGCTGGTAGGGTACTGCTGGAAACAGGAGAAAAGACTTTTAATTATTTGTGTCCGTGCCTCCCCACATTTCACAGGCTGCTATGCTGCTTGGCGGAGAGCAACGGGCACACGGGTAAATGTTCTGCTAGGTGCCAACCTATCCGTCAGCCTCCAGTGCATCAATCAGCCTGCCAGACACTCGGCTACCCGGCGGAGTAAACGCTCAATCATTTACGCTACTGCTCCACCTGCACTGACATCAATCAGCACGATCAGCACATTTATAAATTCTCTTTCAGCTGTGAAGCATATTGCCTTGCCCTACGTCGGGTTTTTTTTTTTTTTTTTGTTCCCCTTAAAAGTTAACAGAATATGAGATTTGTGAAGCTTGTGCTTTTCTTACTAACACTAAAAATTGGCTATTCAGACCCTGGTTTTACTTCTAGTTTAAATGACCGTTTCAGGCATTTCTGAACCATTTACAATAATTGAGCACGCTGAACAACAAACCCACAAAATTCTGGTTAACGCTGAGATCAAAATAATAATTTATAACTATCCTTTACCTACAAATTTACGCAAAAAAAACACAAAAGTGCTAATGTGCACGGGAGTGCCCGTCTCATGCAACATACAGCATAAATTCCCCAATGTAAATACAGACCTCCACAAAAAGCATGTGATCTGTGCTTCCCATAAAAACAATTTGCTGGGAGAGGTGCTTAGCTATGCAGAATAACCGGTTTGAGGGGAGGCTGGTGAGCAGAGGGGATCCCTTCACACCGGGAACTAAAGGACAACTGTTCTTCTACAGCTGTTCCGGGGGCAGACATGGGCTGGGTGAGGTCAGGAATGGATAAACAAAAAAAGCAAGAGAACTGACTTTGCATGCTTTCCATGACTACAAATTCTGAGTGATGATTATAGTCTGTAAAGATCTCTGGAGCCTTACAAGGCCCATATTATGGTTCCCAAAAGCTGAACTTTCTCTTGGGGTGTAGCTTGATGGAAGGCAGAACTCCAAAGGTCCACAGAGCCCCTGGAATGTCAGTCATCCCTCAGAGACGACTGCTGCCTCGCCAGCTATCGGGTGAGAGGCAAAAGAATGCGGCCCGCTTCCTGGGCAAACGGCACACCATGGGAGATGGCCAGAGCGCTGGCATACCGATCCCACTCTCCAGCTACTCCAGAGGGGGCTCCCACACTGCATTTCCCACTTCTGTCTCATTTCACACCCGCTCCCACATGTAACAAGCATTTCTTAGTTATTCCTACAGTTGGAGCAAACTGGTCTAGGGCTCTGGCTCATAGATTTTCTGGAGGAGTCCCTCCGAGGATCTCAGGATCCTCCTGGCTCACACTCTACACAACAGCTCAACATTGTTCTCTTCCGATTCCTGGCACGGCCCATTCCGCACCTGCACTTACTAGGAAAGGCTGTGCCGAAGAGACGTCAGAATGGTGGGAACGCCAGCAATGCAGCCCTAACAACATGCACATTAACGGAAAGATAATTAGAAGCGGGAAACCATGTTAGCGACAACCAATGATGGGTGGGATTAAAATTCAAAAGTGGAAAACAATTATCTATATTATTTTTTTCAGTCCATGAAAACACTGAATATCACATTAAAATTGGTGGCACATTCATTTCTCAACACAAGTACACTGCTGCATGCACGGGGTACTGAGGTTCCACCCCAGCCTCCTGGTCTGCTTTCGCCAGTGCTCCAGAGGCACCCCTGCATGCACTGGGTACTGAGGTTCCATCCCTGCCTCCTGGTCTGCTTTCGCCAGTGCTCCAGAGGCACCCCTGCATGCACTGGGTACTGAGGTTCCGCCCCTGCCTCCTGGCCTGCTTTTGCCAGTGCTCCAGAGATACCCCTGCACTGAACTGCTGACCCCACAGCCTCTGTGAACAGGAATTTCCTGAAAATTCAGCATTCTTGCAAGATCTCCAGGACCTGTTGTGTCCTGCAAGGATTAAGCACCACAAACTGACAGAATGTCAAACCCCAAGATAAAAGAGGACAAAGAGGAGACGTTCTGAATGCATTACAAAGCACTGCAAAGGGCTGTTAGCATATGACCAGCAGCACCGGTAAGCAGTCAGCAGCTTCCGGACCGGGACCCAAATCATGCTGGAATTAAACAAGTGTGGAAGCAGGGAGATAACAGCTTATAGTCATCCGAAATTAGAGACCACTGCTGGGAACTAGTGGACAGTGAACTCTGACCCATATGAAGGAAAGGCCAAAGTAAAAGGTATGACTGCTGAGCCTTGGGGTCCACAGATCAGGCTGTTTTACTACTATTTATTCTTTAAATGAAACTCAAATAACTGGAAGGGCTCCAGCATTTGGAGTACTGACTGAAGTAATTTACTATAAACAGATGAATGGGAGTAGGATCAGGAGAAACCTGTGATCAGGGTGCACTGCTAGCTCCACCCAGTGAAGTATTTTGCATGCTAGCCCTGCCAGTGAAGCATCCAGCACCATTAGCCCCGCCCAATGAAGCATCCTGCATGCTATCCCCACCCAGTGAAGCATCTTGCTATTTAAGCCCATGATCAGGTCGTACCACTAGCCTTGCCAGTGAAGCATCTCGCATGCTAGCCCTGTTCATTAAAGCATTCTATATGCTAGCCCCGTCCATTGAAGCATTCTGCATGCTAGCCCCACACAGAGAAGCATCCTGCAACCAACCCCAGCCCAGTGAAGCATCCTGCTATTTAAGCTTTTGATCAGGGTGCACTGCTAGCCCAGCCCAGTGAAGCATCCTGTATGCTAGCCCCACCCAGTGGAGCATCCTGCATGCTAGCCTAGGCCAGTGCAGCATTTTGCATGCTAGCCCCACCCAATGGAGCACCCTGCTTGCTAGCCCAGCTCAATGGAGCATTTTGCATGCTAGCCCAGCCCGGTGGTACATCCTGCATGCTAGCCCCGCCCAGGGGAGCATCCTGATACTTTAGCCTGTGATCAGGGTGCCCCGCTATCCCCGTCTAGTGTAACATCCTGCTACTTAAACAGCCAGAGGGTGAAATATCTAGACAGTCTTCATTTCTGTGGTGTTTCACAACTGTGCTGTACATTCAACCTCATTATCAAGTCAGACCCCGAATATTTTCCTTATATCCATGCTGACGATAATCAAATTAAGGAGCTGATTGCATCCACAAACACTGATAAGCCTTTTAATGATTACTTTATGGCCTTTTAATGATTACTTTATGGCCCTTTAATGATTACTTTATGACTAGTCCCCTGTACTGCAGCTTTGACGTGAGCCCCATCTCTGTGTCTGGGTATCACGCACCTTAGTGTTAAGAACCTCATCCCACTGTCTGAAAGTCTCTTCCAAGAAATTGCTGACTGTTAACTGTTTGCTAAGTGGGTTTACCACGATGAACTGCTGCCTTATAAATCCTATACATCAGTGTGACCCTAAATGGACCGGAGGTTACCGAAAGTGACCGTGACCACACTCTGTCTGCACTATGGAGAAAAATCCCAGATTGACCGAAATTTTGAGTATTAGTAGGATGCTTTAGATAGACAATTTGTAAGGGCAAAAAAGGTGCAGTCAGACAAGCACTAAATGAAATTACATTGCCTTTTAACCTTTATACTGCAAATGAGGTACACATTTGGTGCACAAAGGTTAAATGTGTGGGAATTTCTTGCCGTGACAGTGCAAGTGCACATAAAATCAGTATGCATTTCTGCTCTTACAAGAAGAAATTGCTGCACACATTGCTATCTACAGTGAATGTCAATCCCTGATTATAAATAATACTTTTTCCCAGGAATCAGGTCCACTATATTTCCTTTTGTAAATTGTGCAGATAAAATAATGGTATTGGTGAGTACTGAAAAGCAGTGCTCTATGACGTATGGTATCAATGCATCCCTAGTTTAAATTCTGTATTTTTACTGTAAAATTACTTAAGTCAAATTTACTTACAATTGGAATTGTATGGTATTGTATTGTGCCGTGCTTGTTAATTCTTGCACTTCTGTCACGCACCATCGGGGGGCCCAAGGGAAGCTGTATTTCATTGCACTGTGTACTTGTACATGGCTGTTTGACAATAAAGAACTCTTGAGTCTTCAGTCAGTCACCTTAAGTCTGGATTTATGTAAGCTGGTTTCACCGAAGTCAAGAGTTGCTTGTGCTAAAATAATGGAGATACACTGGGCACATTGGTTACACTGGACGACCATCACTGCTTCACTGATGTAAGTAGTAACATCACCGATGCCAGTTTCCATTACAGGTTTGTGGAGCTGAGAGACTAGCCAGTTTTAGCGGAGACCCACTGACAAAATGTCAGCTTGGGCTCCCCCGCTCCCGCCCTGCTTTACACACCCAAGGACCCCTGTCGAGTGAGTCTGCTAGAGTACCTATACCCCTAGCATATTTATCGGTATCAGTCAAGAAGTACCTATACCCCTAGCATATTTATCGGTATCAGTCAAGAAGTACCTATACCCCTAGCATGTTTATCAGTATCAGTCAAGAAGTACCTATACCCCTAGCATGTTCATCAGTATCAGTCAAGAAGTACCTATACTCCTAGCATGTTTATCGGTATCAGTCAAGAAGTACCTATACCCCTAGCATGTTCATCGGTATCAGCCAAAAACTGCACATAGCGTTACAACATACATGCAACTGTCCTCTCCGCTTTGAGCAAACGGAGAGACACTTAATGGGGTTATTAGCTATTTATATCACAAAATCCACATTTAGTCACAAGACAGAGCGAGAGACTGGAAAACAGCCCATTCCTGTCAACCAATGAAGGGGGAGCATTCTACGCCACACCTTGTTGGTTCAGAAGCAGATTCGCGAGCAGAAGGTAGAACTTCATGACATATCTCCTTCATGACTGACCATGCGATGGAGAAACTTCCACTCCCCAGCTGCTCAGAAAATGATACAAGAATGATGTCAGAACAATTTCGCAATGATGAATCCCTCATTCAGGAAGTTATAGCCAGTTCTCTTCCAGGACAGATTCAAGCTTAACGCATATTCCACACCAGCACGATGCCTTTGCATGGCTACCTTGTAGAAATGGGAATCCTAGGAAATTATGTCACTTATAGAAACTTCAGGGCCCTTTACTAGGGCATCACCAGTACAGAGGAAATTGGTATTGCATTAGCTAGTTAATTCCCTGTAACTCCCAAGGACATAACAAACAAGGACTAATTGGCAACACTGTGACAACAGCGTAGTCCTATGTAACACAGAGTTTCTGCATTGGAAAATATTTATAGACAGCCTAAAACACAAGATTAGATGCAGACTGTACAACTAGATTCCTGTCCTATATTGTGATAATGGCTGCTGTCTAAGCCTGTTGCCTGGCGCCCCAGGGACGACATCATCATCAGCCTGAGGCATTGCGTGTGAAGGCTGGGACTGCGCTGACATCATTCCAGCAGATGACTACACAGCTACACTTCGACGGAGAGCTGGGGCACACATGCGATTTGGCATTCAGTGCCCGGTGTGAGCGCATGCAAAACAGATCACAACATCAAAAATGTGCAGCGCATCTGTGACGGATCCTGCTTTCTTAAATCGGCCGTGCTTTCAAACACGTCAGGAAATAAAGACGTCTTGCAACAACCAACAGTCCTTTAAACTGCAGCTCGTTTCTCACAATCTGCCGCATAAATGGTACTTGATTCAGATCCGAGTGACACCGGCTCGCTGCGCTGACCTGCGGATTAAAATGGGAGCCACGGGCTTGGCAGACTGCTGCTAATTTTAGCGTGGTTTTAAAGCGTCCTCAGAGATTTGCGCCCGAGAGGATGTTAGGGATTGGAGGTGACGGGGCTGCCAGGGGGCTCTATCCGTGATGCTGCCCCAGGACAGGCGCCGCAGGGTAAGCGGTAGCGCACACATTTAACCAGTTAACCTTGGACCTGGGCGTCTTTGGTGTAGCAGCAGAGTCTCCATGCCTGTCGGCTACCAAACACATGCGTCTAGCCAGGTAACCTCGGGCCTGCGCGTCTTCAGTATAGCTCTATTCCTATTGGCTTCCACACATCAGGCTAAAGGACGGAAACGGATCGCAGTTTAGCAATGTGCGCCTGTGGGTGTACGTCCACCAATCCTGTGACCAGCACAGTAATAGTTTCACCGCGGGGTCTTTGTCCAGTCCCTTGACCCCAGTCACTTCAGGTGCACTGCACCCCAAGGGACATGCAAAAATCTAAGAAAAGTGATTCAAATAAAAATATCTCATCAGTGACCATGTAACAATGAAGTGTTCAGGAGTGCCTGAGTCCTGTAATGAGAAAAGCCTATTAATTTAAAAAAAAAAAACCACCAACAGGCTTCAAATCTCACAGCAGAGCAGCTTATGGCAATCGCCTTCCTCCAAGAAGCTACTCTTAGGCTGCATCCTGCCGGTTTGTCCCGAGATTTCCCTACCCGTTTTATGCTACGTTGATCCAGTCTGCAACAGACACTACAGAGTAAATGGAGGCATGTGACAAATGTGACAGATCAAGGTTGCTGCTGAAATGCTATTATTCATCACTTTGTGAAAACAAGCATTTATTGCAGCCTCTAATCTAACAATATTTACCTCAGAGGCACTAAGTAGAGTAGAGGGGGGGGGTGACAGTGTAGATCTCAGACAACTTAAGGTTCTGGAGTATTTTCAAGGGTTGTAAATGACATTTGAAAAGAATCGTTTATCATGAGGGGAAGAAAGTAAGTCTGAGACATAAATATAGCACACAGCTTAGATCTACAGCTACTCTGAAACAGGCATAAGACTGCTGTATGTCACATTTTACTGCTGTTTGCTGACCTGCCCATTTGGAAACGACATCCACGCTCAGGCATTCTGTCCCCGTGACTCCTTCATGGGACACCTCCACGCTGCCATCTCAGATTGTTAAGATCTTTCTGTGACAGTTTTGTTGTTACTCTGAAATCCTGACATTTTCTTTTAAGGGCTATCTACAGACAAGCATTGGCATCACCATATGCAAAGAGGATTTCTTAGAGAACGCACACAACCCTGTGACACAATTACCGATAAAACACAGCTTTAACTGTGTTTTGATCAGTATATATCCTTAAAGGAAAAAGGGTACAGGGATATTCTAAGAATAAAATAGATCAATGAACAGAAGACAGTGGTAAGAGTACATGGAGAGCGCCCGGTATTCTTCTTAGCACTAGCTGCTACATCATACCTGCTTCTTCCTTTATTTCCACGTACAGATAAATTACATTATTGCTCTCATTTCATCAGTTACACACTTTGGGAGCAAACACAGTGATCTCAGCAAGCGCAATTGCAGGGCTCCGCATCATCGGGGAGCCAGTGGTGACAGCAGGAAATGAGCGTAAAGGGAGTCGGGCTGCTTATTTAGCTCCTGCTGCATGTAAACAAGGTTATGACTACAGAAGGTGGTGCGGTCCAAAGTAATGATGGGGCACGTTCAGTCCCTAGCCATGTAGATCCAGCTGCCCTTGAGCCATGTTATATGAACAGCTGTGTCATGGCTTGCTAGACAGGTCTTGATGAGTGGGTGAGAACCAGGACGCTCTGCTGTCCCTCACCGCGGCTGCTGTGAGCTGTCCCTCACCGCGGCTGCTGAGAGCTGTCCCTCACCGCGGCTGCTGTGAGCTGTCCCTCACCGCGACTGCTGTGAGCTGTCCCTCACCGCGGCTGCTGAGAGCTGTCCCTTACCTACAGCTGTCCCTGGTCCATCTTATATACGCTATATGCTCTAAAAAATTCTGTGCCCTGCCAGGAGAACTGTCATCCTTTTAAAACTGTTCAGTACTCTCACACAATATGAAATATCCTAATAAAAAAGTAAAGGTAATTAAAAAAATCTGTTCCCAAAACAACAAAAAGCATTAAAAATAATATTTAAAACTGAATTAGTATCCAGCTGACAGCCATAAAAAAACCCACCTAGGATCTTCCAAGGTGCCAAGCCTGAAAAACCTAAAAATTTAGCTTTAGCTCCTGTCTCTGCAGGCTGTATGCAGCTGACTGATAGGGGATCACTTGTGGCTTTAAGTGACACCCTCGTCCTCCCCCAGCCGTCTTTTGTGCCATATGACATTCTTGTTGTCACTAGCCATCAATCACGGCCATTAATCACACGCAAACGCTGCACTTGCCTGCATTTCTTTGAGCTCCAAATGGCTGTATATCCCGGTTTGATGGGGATGTGTGGGTGGTGGTGTTTATGTTCAGGCACAGGCAGGGGCAGCCTTCAATCATCACACGCAGGAGCCCCACATCCTCAGTGATACCCAACCCAACACAGAGAACTCTCTTTCCTCAGGTATCATCACAGGAACACAGCAAGCACAGGGTTCTCTCAGCAGCCTTCCAGGATGCTATAATTTTGGATTTCTTTGATTTTCCTTGAGTTCAATTTAGGTTGGATGATGACCTCAAACAGAGGGTGTCATACGAAGAAAATTTGATATAAACATTCTGTGACTTGTTTGGAAGAGGGGGCATATTCCAGAGCGGCAGGAGTCCATCAGGAAACAATGACCCTCAATAGTGGTGGCATGGAGTCCCACCCCTGTGGGGCCAGCAGGCTGGCGCCCATGTACCACTCATTTAGGGACAGGTGGAATAGAGGAAAACGCACAGGCACATACGTCTGTCCTGACTTTGAAGGTCACCATGCAAAAATGCCATTTTAACAGGCTGTGCCACCCCACTGCTCCCAAGGAGACGGAAACTCAATGCACTTAGTAGCCTTTTAGCATACTAACAAGTTCCAGGATGATGAAGATGTCTGCCATTCAGATATTGTCTGAGTGTTCATGCTTTAGGAGTCAGCTGTTTGTCTCATTTTCATTATGCAGTAAAGCTCAGGGAATTTTTAGGTCAAAGGGCCATGCACTCCTGTCAACACACGGATGAGAGCAGGGCCCAGCTCTTCCACCATCCTGCCAGAGCGTCTCCTCCTGGCCGCTTGCAGCAAGGACAGAGGGGGCGCTCACGCCGCAGGTCACTCATGTCCAGTCTCTGCAGACTGGTGCTCCCCGACGCCACATTGTACCACATTTGTGGTAACAAATTCAGTGAAATAACGATATTTCTCACTGGTAATTCACGTCAGCCATCCTTCCCGAAACCGGTAGATTCATTTACTAAGAGGCTGATTGGGTGGATTTCCCATGATCCCACAGGACCCAGAAAAGCAGAGGAGCAAACAAGTATTGGGCCGAGTGGAAAGCTACCAGGGATTAACTTACATCGAAAGGGAACAACACTGAGAGCGCACTGGGGGAGATAACCTCAGGTCTGATGAAGAAATGTAGGAGAACGTCACCACCGACCGGGAAAGTCGCAGTGACCCCCTGTGGGGGAAGCCCCCCCGTGAATCCACACATCAGTGTAGCAGATTAATGAGGAAACACCCCAGGAGGTATAATAAGCTGACCTTCTCCCCGAGATGATGGGTCCGGTTCTGCTGCACTGTCATGTCCCTGGAGGCTGGTTGGGGAAATAAAACAAATAGTGCTTTTCTGGAGGCTGTCCAGCGGTATTCGATAAGTGCCTGCCATCTTTCCCGGACACACAAGGCAATGATGATCGTCCAGTCCTGGAGGCCGTCTAGTGGTATTCGATGGGAAGTGCCGGTCATCTTTCCAGCACACACGAGGCAACGATCATGGCCCAGTCCTGGAGGCCGTCTAGTGGTATTCGATGGGAAGTGCCGGTCATCTTTCCAGCACACACGAGACAATGATCATGGCCCAGTCCTGGAGGCCGTCTAGCGGGGTTCGATGGGAAGTGCCGGTAATGTTTCCCGCACACACGAGACAATGATCATGGCCCAGTCCTGGAGGCCGTCTAGCGGGGTTCGATGGGAAGTGCCGGTCATCTTTCCCGCACACACGAGACAATGATCATGGCCCAGTCCTGGAGGCCGTCTAGCGGGGTTCGATGGGAAGTGCCGGTAATGTTTCCCGCACACACGAGACAATGATCATGGCCCAGTCCTGGAGGCCGTCTAGCGGGGTTCGATGGGAAGTGCCGGTCATCTTTCCCGCACACACGAGACAACGTAATGTAAAGCAGCAAAATACAATGACAAATAATGTATATAATATTTTCCAGAGTTATTCAATCTCAGAAAAAAGCACACAGACACTTTCTCCTAGAAACCTATATTTATAAATACCACTTGTCTAAATGTTTATTGATTGCAGCCTGTACAGACATGAGAGAATCCATAATCCATCCCTAAGCACAAGGAGACAGGGTGTAAAAAGAAAAGAGGGTAAAAAAAAAACAGAAAAGAGCATCCTCAGAGGAATAGGAACCTTTGCTGAACATTACAGGTTCAAGTCAATCATTCACTTGTGGGACTCTACATGGACCACGGAGCTGATAAGCATCATGGAAAACAACTCGGTGAGTGTTGTAAGGGAGCAGGACTGCTGGGAAGTGCTCCCATGTGTCCAGCCTAACAGGAGCTCCATAGAGGCTGCAGGGACAGCCATGGAGACACATGTGAGACATGCAGGGGCCTCACGGCGACATATCACACCACTAGCCACAGAGAGAAGCTGCCCCAAATCCTTCCCACCTTGCATATCTGGTTTCTAACACAATTACGTCTGGAAACCCACTCCAATATTAACAGAAATGTTACAATCATTTTGGCTCTGACTGGTAACCTCAGAATGAAATGAAAAGCCAATAGGAAACCTGCAGTTCTTGGTTACCTTATGGAAGATTCACCTTGCTCTCTGAGGCCTGTGGCACCAGGGCCGCGTCAAAAGGTTGGGGGAGTAGAAAAAAACAAAAACAATAACGTCCCAGGAGGATGGCCCCGTAATGGAGCCAGGATCGAGAAAGATATGAATGAGCAGGACAGTGACCTCGGTCAGTACTTATAGGAGAACAGAGCTCCTTTCTGCGGGAACATGGTCCTCTTTCTCCAGAGCCAGACCCCCCACATGGACATGGTCAAAGGCAGAACAGGCACTTCTATCCCAGCCCGAACAGCCCGCAAAGCACAGGCAGCTCTGATATCTATGCATCTTAGCAGGCTGTAGCCCAGTGATTTCCCGTACAGTGTACAGCAATTTGCTTGCAAAGCATTGTAAACCCCTTAATGTGTAAACGCATTAGTGTATGTAAATATAGGAGTAAGAACCTGGTTTAACAATAATCTCTTCATCCTACAGCAAACATAAAGTGGTGTAACATGCAGTAAGGCCATCCTCCAACAGTAAGTACTTAACAATAGGATGAATAAAACGATATCATACATATCTATCCATCCATGTTCCTTAACTGATTATCCGGTATAGTGAACCTGGAACTCTGCCCAGAAAGCATATGCACGTGGTGAAGGAAACCTGGGATGAGACTCTAGTCCCTCACAGGTCACAAAGTGAGGGACACCACAGATAAGGCGTCAGTCCCTCGCAAGACACGAGGCAAGGCACACCTTGGATAGAACATCAATCTTCACACAGTTTGTACAATCATACACTGACAGCAATTTAGAGACATGCTGAGCTTTTGGACTGCAAAGGAAAACTCACGCAGACACAGGAAGAGCATGTGAGGCGCAAGAATCAGACCCACAACCCTGGGCATGTGAAACTTCATATTTAATTTATGCTTTGACTGACAAGCGTAACAGTGCAGAGAACCTTATTTAGTGAAATACTGTATGCATGAAATATTCACACATGTTGTTTTAATTTCTCCTGACCTCTACTGTTTACCTACCTCTTTGCCCACATCCCCTAGGTGAGGTACCATTGAAGAGTAATGTGGGAGTGCACCTCCGGCCACTCTGTGCCCACGTCTCCTAGACGAGGTACCTTAGGAGCACACCGCCGGCTGCGCCATGCCCACATCCCCTAGGTGAGGTACTGTGAGAACACACAACCAGCCACTCCATGCCCACGTCCCCTAGGCAAGGTACCTTGGAAGTGCAACACCGGCCACTGTGCTTCCACATCCCCTAGGTGAGGTACCATGAGAGCACACCACCAGCCACTCTGTGTCCACATCCCCTAGGTGAGGTACTGTGAGAGTGCACCGCTGGCTGCTCCATGCCAACATCACCTAGGTGAGGTACCGTGGGAGCACTCAGCCAGCCACTTCGTGCCCATGTCCTCTAGGTGAGGTACTGTGGGAGCACATCGCTGGCAGCTCCATGTCCACATCTTCTAGGTAAGGTACCGTGGGAGTGCACTGCCAGCCACTCCGTGCCCACATTCCCTAGGTGAGTTACCATGGGAGATCCATGCCGGCAACTCTGTGCCCACTTCCACTGAGTGAGATGTGGTTTCCAGGCCATAATTCCTGGCCCCTGTGGCTCCCTCCCTGTTTGTTACCAAGCAGGTGAATCCATACACCCTTGGGCCCGCTCGCCCCTCTGCACTGCCCCTCCCCCCTCACCTGGCTCTCTTCTCTTATCTCCCCTTCGCTTCCTTCCATCTGCGCCAAACTCCTTACTCCACAGTCCTTTGTCAGATCCCACTTCCTCATCTTCCCACATCTTCCTGCATGTGCCCTTTTCCCAGAACCTAGGATCTCTCGCCCAAAAAAACGGCTGACTCTCTATCCCTCTCATTAGCATTTGAGTCGATGTTATCCTGCTAGGCACTGCCTAATGGTGCATGGCCAGTATGATGTATGATACCCGTGAGGGATCACTCCCTGATGATGAAGAGTGAAAGAATAATGCGTCAAGGAATAATGCGTCAAGGAGCTGCAGCCTAGGGACACAGTGTTTCCCTGCTGGATGGACTGTTTACCCAAGAGACATTAACCAGAATCTCCAGGCAATGCTCGGTTGACACGTCAGACTGGTCCACATCCTTATGATGGCTACTGTGAGCACCATAAATTTTGTAGTTGACTAGTTGCGGTGCCACAGCAAATCGAAATCAGGTCACTGTAATTCACTTCCCTTTTGTCAATTAAAAAATGCTAACATAAGCTAAAAGCAGCTACATACTCTGTGGCCCAGTTAGAGCTAATGTGATCTCCAGCCTGAATCAATGTACTGCACTTCATAGAGCACGCAGGCGCAGGTACATGACAAACAAACCCCATCCCGATGACATCATGTCACTTCACGCCACCTGCTTCCCAAGCAGTCAGACTGAGAAGTCCCCCAAAAAATGACGGATAGTAAGGGTGACTGATGAAACCCCCTCAACTCTAGAAGAGACCAGAGCCACTGTGCCCAGGAGTGCCTTCCTCAGCTGGCGATGTAATGCAGTGTTACATCACTGGGTTCCACTGTGCAACTGCTCCCGGCTTTTCCTTTCAGACAAAGCCACACTTCGTGGAAGGTGTCCATAGGGATAGTGATGCTGTGCTCCATGACCCTGAGCTCTCCTTGAAGGATCCCTACAGATAGGTCACTACATCTAATGCATATCTAATGGTGCGCCACACATGCAACATTAAATTAGATGTATTACTTATTCCGGCCTGGGACTGCAAATGAGGCATCTTCAGGCAGAGTCTGGGCCCTCCGAACACTTCTACTAAAGCTCACTGTTATCGTCAAACTCGGGAGTCTAGTGCACCACAGAGGAAGAGCAAATGTGTGTGTGTGTGTGTGTGTGTGTGTGAGAGAGAGAGAGAGAGAAAGAGAGAGAGGGACTTGTCTGGTGTTCCTCCAGTCCAGTGGAAAATGAGAAGAATAAATGAAGAGAAGCGGGCCAATCGAAGTGTAATCGGCCATCTCAAGCCTCTCTTCAGGTGCCTGGCCATTATGTCCAATGTAGTGTAAAAACGGAATTACTCAGATAACTGCCTGACTGACCTCATGGTTTCCAGCTGCTTTGTTGATTCCTGGGTTCACCTCTCAAGGAGACCTGGCTGTCTGACACCAGTGTTTCAAGCAGAGTCTCCATGAGCTAGGGTCCCTTGTAAAGTAATATTTTAGGGAGCAATAACAACATTTAAGGGAGAGGGTGCTCTGCAGCTTTTGGACTGAAATTCATCACAGTGGCTGAATATTAATCTGCCTGAATTTGACTGTTTTTGGGCTTGTGAATAATTTGAGGGCAAAACACTTCCTCATGGCACTGTTACTACGTGGGTAATTCTGCTCCTGGAGCAATATGATCTCTTGCTTGCGTGTGAAGTCACTTAGTGGAAGTAAGTGTCTCGTTATCATGGCCAGAGTGTCGAATGCAGGCTTTTTCTGGGCGACACGGCTGTGTCGCCGGCGGCCTTGCGTTAACACATCACCTGCCATCTGTCTGTCGCAACTACTGCACAGGTTTTGATGGCACCGTGACAGACGGAGGCTGCACACATCACATCACACAGGCAAAACGCTTTGCTTCACCAGGATCCCGTTTGACTGCTGCTTGTTTCCTGGTGCGATTGACCCGTATGAACGGATCTGAGCCAAGAGCACTCCGGCCAGGTTGCCCCATGTCCTACTGGCAGACACCTAGGTGGGAATGTAGAATCCCACAGCTTGCTGAAACCATGCCAGGCTTCCATGAAGCCATTTAAACACCGATGACAGTGCGGGGACAAGGGAAACCCGCCCAGAGAACTCTCACATGTTGCTATGCTAAATGCAACTGTGCTGCAATGGAAAAATAAAGATGACCGTAAAGCAACACCAAAAAAATGCAACACGACAGCAATTACTTCACCCTGATACACTACATGTCACACGATACAATTCTGACAAACTATGACAAACTTTGACATACCCCGACACAGTACGTGGCCATGGTCAGTCAGTGCTCTTGGCAAACTTTAATTGCTCTCTTCTTTTACAGTTAAATCTGGCTTTTTTTTGCCCATTATTACCCCTGGTAGATGACTTGGGAGATCTCATGTTCGACAAACATACTGAATAAATGGCATCTGAGAATGGCTTTTTAATGGGAAATCCATCTTAAGAGTGATCATTTTGGGTCAAAACCTCATCGCTGCCAGCCAATTTTATCCTTTTCATTTGCAGAAAAGACCTTTTAACCTTAATTAACCGCAAAGACACCCATCATTCTTTTTCATTTACTGCTTTCTACTTCTATGAAGACGTCAAGTCTCCCAATCACCCCTCGATTTTATGTCGCTGCTTGTAACCCAGTGCTTTGTTAGTACTAGCACTATCAGCCTGAAAGACAACAATAAAATTTCAAGTTGGTGGCTACATCACACTGACGGAGAAAAGGGGCCAATGAATGAGTAACGAGAGTATGAAGTTCGCCATAGAAGAATCAGAGCGCAATTAACATCTAACCTGCATGTGTGCCATTCTGGACATTTTAGTTGTACCATCTTTGTTTTGGTCCAATCCCTACCTCCTGTTTGACAGCTATTTTCTTTCATGCTAACGAGAAGTGACTCCGCATTCGTTTCACACTGAGCTGTGGGAGTAGGCCAAGGTTGAAGGAAACTTAAACCACCGTCCATTCTGAACAGCTGAAGGGTTCTGGACATGCCACACAAAACACGGTCGCTACTTTTGGCAAGAATGCAGAATGTAGCGTGGTCGCGTGCCGACAAGCTTCCAGGTAACAGTGGACCCTATGCAGGCCTTGCCTGCTGTAAGCCACCCAGTGACAGCACTCCTCCTGCCCTCACACACAGGCGCATGTGCTCCCCAGTTCTGACACTCAGATGGGAGAGATTTCACAGTCACATGACAGACTCACTATATACGCACTGGGAAACTTAAACAAGCCCATCAAGCTTTGGGAATGTGGTGTCTTCCATGCCGCCGGGGTCAGCAGGGGTCGTACTTCTGTGGAGGCCTCTCTGACAAGACAAAGATCTCAGGAGTGCTGTCTTCCACACACAAACAACATAGTCATTGACAGCAGTCCCTGACCAGTACCCAGCCATACAGTCCTGACAGCAGCAATCTTTCCAACATACAAACTAACAGAAAACGTATGATTCATTGTGAAAATACCAGGGTGGGGGAACGAGTGATTAAATGCTGTACGATATATGACTGGTCTGACACCCCAGGCCGCCACCTCCCGCATGATAACTCTGCAACAGCTGCAAGTCGGTCACCTAAGGAATTTCAAAAAGTGCGATAAAATGCTGCCAGTTGACTCCCCAAAAACTTGTCTTAAAAGACAGCAACATTACAGTAAAAAATTCTTCACAAATACAACAAAATCCCCAGCCACAGCCTGGTTGTGCAGTTGGATAGAAGTTCAAGTTGTAAGGTTTTGAAATGCACCATGACACGGGGCTCAGCCTACCTCGTGGAGGGAGCTTAGTAAGTACAAATCTGCAAAACAGTCCACGAAGACAGGGTGGGAAAGATGCGAAGGAGTTCGAGTAGTAGATACAAATTTCATTTATTACCTTTATTACCTCACACAAGCTGCTGATTTTCGAAAGACTGAACTTCGCTGCGCGCGCACGACGCGCGCCAGATACTCGAGGGTACCAAACATTCCGATGCAGAGCTCGCGATCGTCAATTAACAAAAAATCCTTAAATAAATGTTAGGCTCAAGATGGAAATAACATCTAATATAATGAAAATAGCATAGTGAATTGCGAGAAATTCCGTGTATGGAAAAATGCATGGAAATATAGGATAACATACATTATAAAATGCCGTTCATTAAAATATGTGGATGATTTCATGTAGGTAACCTAGTCAAGGAAACCTATACACGGTATTCTAGGTGGGAAAGTGAGTATGCCAGAGTACCTTCACGATATTATCGTCATTTTAAGGTATTACCTCTTAACACTATTGCTTTCCCCCTATATACTTCAGTTGCATTTCTTATAAAACAGTATGGTGGTTTCGACAAAAAAGCTATTCACTTACCACTAGTGCTCATGGTGCAGAAAAATTCTCATTCGAAAAAGCGTGTCTAGGGAAAATATGATCCTCGAAATCCCACAATAAATTGTTTCATATGCACTTCAAATATCCTCTTGTTCTTCTCCAGCGGAGTCAGATCAAGAAGCTATTAGAATGTCTCATTAGAACACCGGGTGAGATAAATATTTAAAGCAGCGATATATATTAATTCATCCTTTCCAAACTGGAATACGCGCCCGTGAGCTTGCCCGGTGTCGAGTGCAGTGACGGAGACAGGCAAGGTGAAGAGACCTGGAATAGTAACTGAAGGATAGGATGTTCTATAAAAGAAGCCGATTACAGCAATATTCTTGCAGTGGCAGCGGCTGTCGAGGATTGTGCTAAAGCCGGATTGCAATGGAGGTGCAATGCTGCTCTGTCACATTCCGCCTGCAGCTGATTCTCCTTCGCTCCCGGTGAGAGACACCGCTTACTGATAGGCGCCGTCACGGCACTGCGCTCGCACCAACCTCGGTGCCCGATTCCATCTTCAGGCGGCCTACGTCAGAGGCATCCGATTGGCACCCCAGCCAGCAGCCTCTGTATTCCGCGCTCATGCCAAACCCAAAGCTTCGGGAAGACACATGACTTTTTTCGTGAAAGAATGATTTGGGTATCACGCAAGAAGGAATCTACCGCCATCTTCAGGAAAGTTGGCATCTACAGGTGGATTTTAATGGCTTGTTATTAATGTGGCGGCATCTGCCGACATCTGGTGGTCACACGACATATTGCATTTCAGCACTCGGTTAAAAGGCTGATACGTATCACTTCGAAAACCGTTTAATGCGTTTGGAAGTAACGGGTGTGAATACAGAAGCAGCTTTCCTAATTGCATTAATTTACACATACTTCTGGTAGAGCGGTTTGTCGTCTATTTGTCTAAGAAACGGACACTATTCATATTATTCATTATAGCATCTGTGTACTATACATATAAAAGGAAAATATTTGCATACTTTATTTGTCATACTTGGAACACGTCTTATGCACGTGATTTTACAATCAGGTGCACCACGGAGCCTGTTTTACGTAATATCCTTACAGGGACGGTGATTACCTCGAGTTTACATATCCGCTACCGCTTACTATCCGTGTGTCCTGGGATGTTTTGGCCGCGGCCTGCAGTGGTTCATTGCTGCCTTTTGCAGCTCCCCGCGGAAACAGCGACTCGGCCGTGGAGGAAGCGGGACAATGGAGGGATGTGAGCGGCGCCCTGAGCTTCCCGTCTGCAGCTGCTCAGAGCGCCAGTGGCCCCCGTCTGCTGTTAATGAGTGCAGCTTGCATGGATGTGGCTGGTCGCTAGCATTTACGTGGCAGCCCTTTAACGACGCAAATAAATGTGTGGCACAGATACCTGCCGGGTCTGACAGGCTCGTTAACCGGCAGTGGAGGTGCGCCTTTATGCTGTTTAACTACAACGTAAGAAGGACCACGTGTAAATGTGAACAGGGGCTATAAGCTGAAATGGGTTGGGGCCCTCCTACGTGGGCCATTGGAGATATTTTTGGAGCGGAGAGAGAAACGAGAGGGACTGATAAACAATGTAACATAAAAATATTCTAATGAAGGGCGCCAGCAAAAGGTGCTCATCAGGTTTGGAGCGGGAATGCTGTGGGTACAATTTACTAACAGGGGTAGGGGCTATCGCGCCAGGACTGATCGGCAGAAAATAAGTTTATCCATACCCTCTTTTGCAGAGGTTAGTCTTGAATTTTTGCGTGCATTCATTTATTTGTGTTCCCTTTTGTGCTATCACTCTAATGAGACAGTATCAGACAAGGGAGATGAGATGTTACTCCTGTGTATTTGTGCCTTACGGTCCCCCCCCCCCCCCATACCCCCCGTATATAAAGCATCCATATTTCTCCCCGCCTGACACTAAAGCATTATTAACGTGTTGATATTCTTACTGACCGAACGCCTGTTTGATCTGGCAGATCGCCTGCCTTGAACTGCCATCTGAAACTCTGACAGTCAGTAGTTACATGGAGCTTTTGGTTATACGATATTTTGAATTGTCTTCCTGAAAGAAAAGCCAAACAATTGTACCACAAACAGATATAACTAAATAACAGGAAAACCCTCTTCCTGAGTGGATATGGGCATTTCTGAGGGGGACTCTCCAGATTTTAGAGGTGAACAGGCTGCTGGAATGATATTCATTGCTCCTGGGACGCTGCTGGAACAAACATCCCATCTCTAAAAGTGACATGCTGGCTGAGGTCGGTGTGCTGTCGCAGCCTGTTCCTGTGGCTCACTGCCTTCCATCCTAGTGAAATATGCGTCTGCTGAGCCCATCGTCTGGGCTACAGTGTATCAAGAGCCATAGACAGACTCATATTTTGTCTGGGAATTTTCTGGTTTTTGAGTGCTGTCACGGCAAATGAGTGTAACATAAAGGAAAGAATGTATCCTCTTTGACAAACATAACACTCTGCCAATAGCAGGGACCATTACGATGGCTCAAAGGGGTGGGATTAGACACAAACTGTTGTTAAATTGTTTGTTAACTTACATAGCCATTATAATAAAGCGTAATTAGTGCAAATGACAACATACCAGCTTGGAGTATTACTAAGCTAAACCTATAGCTAAACAGGAGACACAGGTGAAGGTGTATTTGACTATTATGACTGTATTATGAGAAGTATTATTATGTCATTGCAAAATAAGATACAGGAGCTTAAACTGCTAATATACAGAGACATTTATTCTTGTTTCAAGGTGAAGCACATCTGATTCGGGCCTCCACTTCCCATTGTCAGCTCAGCCTGTGCCCTTTGTGAGGTTTCTATCTGTCAGGTCATTGCTGATGTCAGATAGGTTCCTTGCATGACTTCCAGCGTGGCCCGCACTGCTTATGAGCAAACGCCCTCAGACGTTCCACCGCGCTGCGGGCATTGCCTGGTGCGCCCAGCCAGCCCGCACAAAACTGCTCGTGGGGTTTTACCTTTAACCAGCAAGAAAGCTGCATGCAAGCCAAGAAGGACTTTGAATTATGCTAGAAATGAGGTGTGGTGAGGAAATAAAATGCTTATAAGAAAGTGTTAGCAATGCATTTTGATTCAGGAAATGCTGTGTGGCTCAGCAGCGTAAGGCTCTGAGCCTGTGATCGCCAGGTTGCTGGTTCGAGCCCCAGCCAGAATCGTCTTGCAGCCATGGGGCTTTGAATGAGACCCATAACCCCCCCTCCAGCTCCCTGGGTGCTGCAAGCTGGCTTTCCCTGTGCTGTAACCCCCAAACTAGTTCTCACCTGTACTGTCAGAAAAATGAGTATCAAGTTGTACTCTGGCTGGTCATTGACACTGCTCCCTTAAGGCCCTGCCAGTTGCACTTTGGCTGGTCATTGAGACTGCTCCCTTAAGGCTCTGCCAGTTGCACTTTGGCTGGTCATTGAGACTGTTGCACTTTGGCTGGTCATTGAGACTGCTCTCAGTTGTACTTTAGCTGTAGGTAATTCTACCTTATAAGTTTCAGAAATGGACTTTGATGGAGGAACGTTGATGGTTCATTAATATTGTTTGAGCAAACGCCCTCAGACGTTCCACCGCGCTGCGGGCATTGCCTGGTGCACCCAGCCAGCCCGCACAAAACTGCTTGTTTTTTAACCTTATAAGATTCAGAAATGGACTTTGATGGAGGAACGTTGATGGTTCATTAATATTGTTTGTACCTTGGAGTCAATTCCTGTACCTTAAATTAGAATAAAAGGTACGTTTACCTACAGCGAATGATACAACTTCCAGACCTTGAGGGTTCAGCTCCAGTGACAAGCAAAGGTACCAGCTGATGCTCTTTCTTTCCTGACAGTGTGTCTGTGTGTCTCATGGAGAGCAAGATGGGGCAGGTAAAAGGGAATTTCCCACAGGGATTAATAAAGTATAACAGTTCTATATCAAATTTTAAGTTTGCGTTTTTCTTCAGTTTGAATGCTTCGTTAGTGGTTACATGTACTTAATTTTCAGGGCTAATAAAATTCCTCAAACTTTTGTTTTGTTGAAAGTGTAAACTTGTCAAACCAGATACACGGCTTAAGGTCAGTGATTCTGTCCATGCAAATAGTTTGCATTCCTTTTTCTCTGGAAAACATGAAAGAGAAAACTAAGCCTGCTCATTCTTTCAAACAAGCCATTTGAACTCGTCACTTGTGATGTTACTTAAAATGAATCCTTGAGATATAAGTAGTCACCTGACTGTAACTTTGGGACAGCGCTCTAATGCTCCTCTCACACCGAAAGCCTCAACTTGCCTTTGACCTCCAGAAGAGCCTCAGTAAAACTTAAGGAAGTATGAGAAAAGCAGGAGAGAGAGAGCGAGGGCATGCGAAAGAGAGAGAGGGTGATAGCAGTCAGCAGACATTCCTGTGCCTCACAGAACAGGGGAGGGGTTAATCTGCTTCCTCACTGTCGTTCTCTGATTATTTTGCAGCTTGGTCTTCCACTGGCAAACAAGCCCAGGAGCACGCTGACGTGCACCTACTCACGCTCGCCGACGGACAAGGGCGCTGAAGCGCAGGGGCATGCCTCCCGCAACCCCGTCCCACCGCAGGACTTTCCTCTCCCGTGGTCAGAGGTATGCTGACACCCCCCCATGAGGGACACTCGGACGTCCGCGAGTCAGCAGTACAGAGGTAGGGGAGCCGCGTGTTGCTGGGTTTTGTGATAGTGAGGGAGTCGCTCTTTTGTGAGACGGCCGTCTGTAGGAAGAGTTCATTTCAGGGGGATCTTCATTTCAGACAAGCACTGGCTCATCTATCAGAGGCTGGTTAACTCTGCCAGTGACTTGCTTTCATTTCGTATCGCACGGAGGCCGTTCCCTTCTCTGCTGTGCAAGCTGTGCGCTTGGAAGAACTTCACATGGAGCTGATCTAAACTTAGAGCCCATATGTCTGTCTCATGTTACAAGCTCCTCAGTTCATTGACTTCAACCAACTTTTAAAGCCATGTGGGTCGCCTCCTGAAGAGATTACACTGGGTCACAATGGGCAGTTTAAGGTGACAAATGTTTTGTGCCTTTACATAAGTTCCTGCGTGTGCGTGAGGCAGAGGGTTTCTCTTTAACAACTTGACAGAGTTTTATATTGATAGGTGATGTTTTGTGACACGCTGACTTTAGAGAAACACATCTTTGTTAGAAGGACAAGCCATTGTTTGATAAGATAAGATGGTGGTTTGGCACAGAAAGGCCTTTATGCTGTTTACACTGGGCTCACAAGACTGACCAAATGGAATCACGATCAGACTAAATGAATGACCCTCAGGTAATAAGGTGAAATGGAAAGGCCTTTTTATAAGATTATTCCCTCAGCATCTGTCAGCATGAGAAGGAGACAGAGCCGAAACAGAAGGGGGGCTCTGGGGAGATCAAACAAGCCCATTTCACCGTGTCCCACTATTAAACTTGTGAGAGAGTCTCTGACTTGATTAGTTTAGTCTGGCTCACCGTAGTGAGCTGCAGGCTGCACTAAAGGGGCGTTTCTGATGGGGGGCATTTCTAATGGGGGGCATTTCTGATGGGGGTCTCTGCTGTCAGCGCATTTAATGACCAGGGTCAGTCTCCTTTCCAACCCACGATGAGCACAAATGGCTGCTTAAGGAAATAGACTTACAGTAATGAAGTAGGCTCTTAAGGGAAATCATAACGTTTTTTTAACTAGATTCTTAGGAACTATTCTTTATATCTCCTGGTAAAAAAGTGTGTAAATCTAAGAAAAATACCATCCATCTATCCATCCATCCACCTAACTTTACTAGTAGATTAAGATTTAAAAGAACATAACATAAAACTAATGTGAATAGAATATATGCAAACTTATAAGGACCATGGTTATAAAAAGGAGACCCATGTTTTCTTGGATATGGTCTCTACATGAATACAGACATGAATCCATACATCCACCATCACCGGCTCCTTTACTGATGCCCGGGGGCCTAATAAACCTATCACAGCTTTTTCACTCCTACAATACATCAAATAGCTTTTCCGTGTTAAATCTGCTATAATCAGTAAGTGATGGAAGAACATTAGGGGCCAACAGAAGTGTTTGTTCTAAAAGCTGCACCCATTGCAGAATAAGCAGGAATTCCAAACGGAAGCTTCTCTGTGCCGCTTTAAAGAAAAAGATTGCAGTTTTGTCTATGAAATGCAGACAAACTCGCGACCCTCACAGTCACAGTTAGTTCGGAACCTGAGCTCTGGCAAATATATGATTTGTTCCTCTCGTATTTGCTCGATGCGAAGTTCATCCACCTGGCGTCTCACGCTGTCGATGCACTTCAGAATGTTTTAGCGTGAAGCCTTTCTGTCGCTCTTAATGGCCGTGCTTAAAAGCCGGCGCTGCAGCCTAAGTGCCAGCTTTTATTACTGATAGACAGGGCTGGGGCTGCCTTGTCCTCCGTGTTTGTTTACCTCTTTGCGCTGCACACGCTCGCCCTAAGGAAAGTAACAGGGGGAGATTTCAGCATTGTGTCAATATTAAATCATGTATGGACACTGACGCTGACAAAACACGGCATTTTACTACTGCTGAGCGGCTTAGGCAGTGTACAGAGCTATGAAGGGGAGTCCCAGGGAGGACAAAGACCCCGGTGTATTCGGGGAGGGGGGACTTCACGCTTCTCTGGGGAGGGGGGCCAGCACACTGAGCACTGCCTAGCCCTTTACACCCTGTGTTTAGAAGGTAGTCGACTGTATAAAAGTAATTTAAGATAGCGGATAACTGTGACTGGCCAGTTGGATTTTTCCCACAGCTGAGAATAACTTTATATCAAAATATAGCATGTTAACAGAAACTGGAGCACTTTCCTGTACTAACTTAAGCTACGTAACGTTAACAACTGATGTCGACAAATAACATCGGCATGTGACCGATGGCCCTCGGTGGGCCTCTGGCGCTCAGACAGACTTACCCACACAAGCATGCCATCAGCAGAGCTCTGCGCATTCGGAGGCGAGGCTGGGGAGAGAAGATAATGTGTGTGTTTGTGTGTGTGTGTGAGAGAGAGAGGGGGAGAGCGAGAGAGAGAGGGAGAGAGAGAGACAGGGAGAGAGAGAGAGAAAGGGAGAAATGTTCTCTCAGACTGGGATGAATAGCAGCACCGGCGAGGGTGTGGGGTGTAACCCTCTCCAGCCGGGCCAGCAGGAGCTGCTCCAAGCGGCTCCGACGCGCTCAGCGAGATGTGCTGCACGGGGGAGTTTCTGAGGAAATGCTTCTTGGTTTCAGGTTGGTGCCCGTTGATGTTCGTAGGTTTCGCAGACAAACGTCTCGTTAGTTCAAGGCGCTATGGGTAATATGTTCACCAGTGAAGGTAACAAGCATGAGCAGGTGTTGGCATGAGATGCTTAGTGTGCGTGATGCTCAGTTGGACCTACACTAACCGATGGCAGCTGCCAGCTTGTCCCTGTGCTTCTGTGGTGGCTCCCTCACAGCCAGAGCTGGGCTAAAAACACTCCCTCTTTGGCTCCCTGTTGACCCTGTGTAAATTAGGCTAGGATGTTGTTCTAACACTCTCTACGTGATGAGGGGGCCTCATCAAGGGCTGATTAGTATCTGGGAAAATTAGTCAGCCTATAAAGTCTATGTTGCCCAGAAATGTGATGGAGTTAGATTAGACTATGACTGTAAGCAGAATGCATGCTGCACTTGAGGTCATTTTATACCGCCGGACGCCTGTGTGACTCCTGCCTGCCTGTCTGTCATCCGTGGAGATGAGCGCCATGTGAGGACACGGCCGTGTCTGTCTACATGCTTTTGACCCTTCGTTCCGCGAGCAAACCTGGGAACACATATCACCTCCGGCCACAACTGCGGTTTCTCTCCTCAGACATATCGCCGGCTGATCTGGACGCTTTGTGGAGTGAACCTCCATACACGCTGGATGCGGCCAATGAGATCATTACAGGAAATGACATCATGACGACAGGTAATGGCAATATCGGAATTACTTTTTGTGTACAGGAAGATCAGCTAATGTGTATGCCTTTCATTTTTCAAATTCATAGGCTGAAAGAAGTAAACGGTTGAATGTATTATTCATTTATGAAAGAGTGAGCTATGATTTACTCGATAGAAAAGTTGTTTCAGTGAAACATGGGGAGAAAGAGGCTCTGTGTTATGGTATAGCGAATGGAAGCTGAGTAAGGAAGTCCTGTGGACATCCTCTACTCACAATGCACAACCTGGAAATGTGTTTATAACTCAAAAACATCCCGGTAACACAACCCCAAATATGGGTACAGTCAGGCAATAGTAGCTCCTCACCTTGTTGCTGTTACCGTGTTCATTGTTAGGTGCCTAACATGACTAGCTTGGTTTTTCATGCATGAAGCGAATAAATATGCTTGTAACTTTATTCACAAACAACAAACAGTAATTCATGCCAGTTGAATCAGTTACAGGGTTTCTGAGTGTTTCTGATAGAGGACCGGTCACTTCATTCAGGTTTCATTTTAAGGACATTAATTTAAGGTCCTGAGTGTACTGGGTGCCATACAGGAGGGGAGAGTGTGTTCCTCCGATAAAATATTGAAAATCCAAAGGGAGAGGCATTAGCTATTGATTGCTCAATACAGAATGCAGTGTGTCTCCAGTGAGGCCCCATCGAGTGCCGCGGAAATCCTTTTGATCTCTTGTGTTCACCCTGGGCCAGGGGAGGAAGAGGAAGTGGAACCAGCGCCAGAGTTGGACAGTTACTGGAAGAGGAAGGAGGCCTTCGATAAGGGCAGCACAGTCTCACTGGCGGTGGGCGAGCGCTTCTCATCAGGTACGCCGGCCTCCAGGCCCACGTTTCTGTGGTGCGCTGCCCCCTGCTGACCATAGGGCTGCATAGTGAGAACTGGGCACACTTGGGATTTTTCACAGCCAGTGGGGTGGATGACAACCACAGGGAAGGACCATTTGGGTGTAAATAAACATTATGGCTTTAAAAAATGAAACACACAGTGAAATAGCACTGCCCCATCCAGCACTGCCATATCCAGCACACCCCCAACCAGCACTGCCCCACCAGCACTGCCACATCCAGCACACCCCCAACCAGCACTGCCCCACCAGCACTGCCACATCCAGCACAGCCATATTCAGCACTGCACCACCAGCACTGCTATATCCAGCACTGCCCCAACCAGCACTGCCACATCCAGCACTGCCATATCCAGCACTGCCCCAACCAGCACTGCCCCATCCAGCACTGCCACATCCAGCAAATGGCCATTTGGGCTTCAGCGACTGGGTTACCGGGGACTGAATATCACTTGCAAGAAAACTGAAACAATCACTCAGACCCCCCCCGGGGAAATTTCTCTGATTTCAAAAACAATGTCCTAAGCATCATTGTTTGTTTAAGGATACTTGGCATGCTCACTGCAGTGACTCATCTGTACATTGTACTGAAAATGCGCCTACTCTGTGTCTCTGTACAGTGTATCACTGCTGTAAAAGGAAACACCCCCCGTTTGTGAACTGTCACCTACATCTCAGGATTTTACGTGACCTGCAGCAATTTTTCATTGTATGGGTACTGCCGCAGATATCGAAAATGATCACACCCAATTTGTTTATCTCTTTATCTTGCGGCGCTCATCTGTTCTCCGGGCACCCTGTCGCTCACCAGTCGCTCTTGACCGCAAGATTAGCATTTAGCATATCCCCAGGGCAAAACAGAGCCCAGGCTGGCTTAGCAGACCCGCAGGCCTCCTGCTCAGGCAGTGGCTGGGCGAATGGCCCCCCCGACGGTCTGTCACGTTTGGACGCCGCAAAACCCGCTGAAAGTTTAATTTCATATTTGGTGCTGCCGTGATTTTACTGACAGATCCCCACAGATACGTACAGCAAAGACTGTCTGGCTGTGTGTCCTTCTGGAGAATCCAGCTCTGTAGCAGCCCGCTACAGCATCCCAGTGGGTCTGTAGAGCTCTCTGCTACAGGGCTGCCTCAGATCTGCAGGATTAGCGACTGTCAGCATTACACCACCCACTTAAAGAGAGTGGGTATTAAAGGCCGTGGGGGGCCGGGCTGGCCGGCGACTTAAGCCTAATGCATGTCTGCAGTATACCTCATTTCTGTGGGTTTCCTTGTTTGCCAACTTTTTGTTGCTGTGCAGATGTAGTGCTGCAGTTCAGCGGGAGGTGGCGCTCCAGTGCAGAACCCAACACCGACCTGCAGGAGGCGCTGCGGACACGACTCAGGGTGGTTGAGAGCAACAGCCAAGATGTCGCTCAGCTGTTCAAGGTCAGATTCAGGGCTCATGTTGCGTGCGTCTGTGTGTAAAAGCTGCCAAGGAGAATTATCGCGTAAACAATCATATATAAGGAATATATATCATCATGTCACTGAAATTTTGTTATATAGTTTTACTTCTCACCAAAAACACCCCTGTCCAGGACCTGTCTGCTCGCCTGCTGTCAGTCCATGCTGAGAAGGACTGCTTTGTCATCACCTTTAAGACCATTGAGGAGATCTGGAAGTTCTCCACTTACCTGGCCTTAGGTAATTCTGCCACTGGATATGCACCAAATGCCCGCCCTCAAGGTGTCGGTGAATGCTAATGACTGAGGACCCTTCACGGTCTGCACAGGGTATGTGGCCCGATGCCTGGAGAACTTCCTGTGTGATCAGAGCTTCTGGCTGGACTCACCCCTCCTCAGCGATGTGGAGATCTGCGTCACGGTGGATGAGGAGCACCTGGCCACCCTCTACCTGGGCCTGCTGCTGCAGGAAGGCAAGGAGCCACCTTCTATATCCACCGCTCTCTGCTGGGCGCAGCTTAACACAAACCTTCCCCTAGCCTGGATCAGCATATTTCCACATGGCCATGTATAGTGCTGACAGTCTGACCTTATTACCCATTAAATATCATTTGATTTTCACGTACAAAATTTTACGATTCCTTTTGACGGCTCCGCAAACAGAATGTTCTGATTCTTCAGCTAATGGAAATGATTAAATACATGAGAACCAGTTAGCCTCTGAGAAACTGGGTATATTTACAAATACTTAGGACTTAGCGTTCCATGATGGATTAATGCAGAGTCTCTCAGCTGTGGCTGTGGGAATTACTGTGGGTGTTCAGTGTTTTTGTTCCAGTGAATCACTCCGCAAATCGGGTTGGACTGAGCTATTACCTGAATATGCTGCATTGTTTGCTGGGCTGCATTTACTTACAATGAGTCCAGAGAAACAAAACAGATGTGGATGAAATGCTGAAACTAGCATAGTCTGGATGCAGTACAGAGAGGAAAAGCACACAGTGGCCCCCTGAACGGGTACAGAAGCTTGTGAGATATGACTATGATTTCACTGAGATGTTAAAAGCACCCGAAACGTCTCTGTGCAGGGACATTCTTCTCGAAGGCCCTGTACGACAGCAAGTACACTGAAGAGGAGGACCTGCCGTACAAGAAAAACGACCTGGTGATGGTGAAGGACACGGGCCAGGATGCCATGTGGGAGGGGAGCCTGCTGGCGACCGGGCAGCACGGCCTGGTGCCCGTGCACGCCATGCAGCCCCTGCCCTACCCCTTCTACCAGTAGGTGCCTCCGGAGCCAAGTGTGCCCAGCTCGACGCCAGGTAGCCGCCAGAACCGGGTCAATAATAACTGTGCGGATTTCATTAAAGGTGGTTTCTTAAGAAGTATCCAGGAAGTGCCGGGGGTGCTGCGAGTAAGGGCCCGTTCGTTCATCGCATCGGTGAGAGGCTCCTCATATCGCAAACGCAGCATTCCCATTACAAACCTAATGGTTATAATTTTCCGGCCATAGGCTACTGATAATTTTATCGGATACTCATCTGAGCAGTTTAATAGGTACTCAGAAGTGGAATGTTTTATGTGTATAAGTGAAACTTATTTTCAATCTGCTGTTGGACCTGTAGCGAGAGGTACCTGCGTGGCTGTGGTGGACCATGATCCCACTGGGCAGGATGAGCTGCAGTTCAGCAAAGGCGACCTGATCCAGGTGGAGGGCTTTCTGCTGGCCAGTCTGGATCTCTTCGTAGGGAGACACCTGCCCAGTGGCCTGATGGGATTCGTCCAGAAGGCCCACGTGAAGGCAGAAAGTCTACAGCCACTGTGAGCTTTAACACAGCCTTTCCCAATCTGGTTCTCTTGGTCACACACAGTCCATGTTTTTGCTCCCTACTGGGAGCTGGGAGGGAGCAAAAATGTGGACTGTCTGATGGTCCCCAAGGACTAGATTGAGAAACACTGCCCTAACTTTACATCATTATCTAACTGTCATAAAAATCTTTCAATGTGCCTGACTGTTGTCTAGACCAATAAAGGGCATGTATTTTTCTACTCTAATATGGAGTATTTTCAGAATAACACAGACACACTTTCTTATGCACAGCTTAAATTATAATAACTGCT
This sequence comes from Mormyrus proboscirostris, assembly GCA_026779585.1. Taxonomy (NCBI): domain Eukaryota; kingdom Metazoa; phylum Chordata; class Actinopteri; order Osteoglossiformes; family Mormyridae; genus Mormyrus; species Mormyrus proboscirostris. The sequence goes on along the minus strand of JAODKF010000002.1, from coordinate 14,253,846 downwards.
TACAAATCTGAATTTATGATGACTGACATCATCAGTTCCTCCTGACTGTTATTGATGGAACTTTTTAAGATGAGGATGCTTCAAAAACACCTACTTCCGCATTTTCTGGTTGTTGCATGCTTACCACTATCAAGATGGACTGGTGGAGAAATGAGAGTCATGTGTTGATAATGGCCTCTTTGTTTTGCTTTTTGAGGGATGGACAATTGGTTTTTCTCAGTGAGAACGAGAGAGCAACCCTGGCTCAATACAACCCCTGCACAGAGCAGAGCTACAGTGCTCTCTTGGGCAAACTGTCCGCGACCGACATCAGCACTGTATATAGATTAGGTATGAAGCCTCTTGAGCCTGCAGGAACCTGCTCTGACACTGTGATGATGATGATGATATTTTCAAAGCTCACTGCCCTTTGCTGCCCAGTCAGGTTTCAACACATTGCTTTTTGTTTTTCTGCAGATAGACTAGATAAATCTGACTTCACGTACATTAAAAATCAACCAAAGCAAGGTACTGGAAATTCTTTTGAATTCTTTGATGTCTCAGATGTGTATTTTTTTAAAATATGTGCATGCTAATTACCCTGTTCCATTGTCTAAATCAAATGTTTTTTTAAAAAAAATATACAGTATTCATGCTTCTGAATGATATCTTTGTCTAAACACACAACAGAGCCGTTAAATTTGAAGGAATGCACTGTCTGCGTTCAGCTCATTATGGTGAGATGACACTTACGGTTTTTTCATGAGAGCTCATTGCAGGGCGCTGCTCTGTGTTGAATTTTTTTCAGAGCAGAAAAGTCTGATCTGTGCTCGACAGAGTACCGTCTCCGAGAAGAGCGCCAGCACCTTTTACCAGTCCTCTCCCCGCTCCTCAATCTACGTCTCCCAGAGTCAGCTTGAGAAGGATGGCGAGATGCTGTCGTTTAGCCTGGATGACACTTTCAAAGAGATGGATGAGTTTGAGGAGGATCCGCAGCTCTTCATGGATGACAGCAGCTGGGAGGCGGAGGAGGCGGAGCTCTATGACCCAATAATGAGCCTGCTGAACCAGGACCACTTCCATGAGACATCCCAGGCCTTCTGCGACATGTCTTACTCCTTCCTGGAGACCACGTTTAGAGGCTATACAGAGGATGAGCTGTTGCTGCACCTGGAGAACGTGCGGGAGGGCGCAAAGAAGAGTGGCATGCCGTGGGCGCACCGGCGGGCTTGTTTCCTCATGGGCAGGCTGTGCGCCAAGAAGAACAAGTACTCTCAGGCCAGAGTGTATTTCGAGGAGGCATTATCCATGCAAGTGAAAGGCTTCGCAGATCCACCCCTCCTAGTCGCCCTTTACACTAACCTCACCGCCGTCTACCTGAAGCAGAGGCAGTTGGAGAAGCTGTCCCACACGCTTGAGAAGGCCAGCACCCTGCTCCTCTGCCTACCTGAGCATGACTTCTGCTCCATTGACGAATTCGAGGTCCTCAAACTCCTGATCCGTAAGGCCATTGTGGAGAGCGACAAGTACCTGGAGGCAAGAACCTGTTACCTCATCGTCAAGCTCTTCCTTAGAATGCGGAAGGTGGAGGACACTCTGCCTTTTGTGGAGAGGCTACAGTTTCTCACTATAAGTCTCTCCACCCATTCTAGGAGTCCTCTTGCACCTGTGGACCTCAACTGGATGCTGAGCAGACTCTACCATAAGAAGTACTTACCCTACCTCACTTTAGCATCATTAAGCCTTGACTCCAGCTCAGATCGATCCCTTCAGGATGCTTTTCAAAAGATAGATATGTTCATCAAGAACTCTGTCAGGCTCAACCCGCAGTGGAGAGACGGAACCTCGGTATTCCCTGCACAGGTTGTGGTGTACCTCCAGCAGGCTCTGTCCATCGCCAGCCATGGGGATGACATAAGGACCCAGAGAGACTTATGCCTGAGCTTGACCAATGTGTACCAGCAGCATGGAGCCTTAGAGAAGGCGGTCCATTGTACCCAGCGAGCTGTGCAAATAGGGGACCACCTCAGCGAGGAGGAGGGCTTTGAGGCCTCTGTGCTGCTGGCCTGGTTGTTGGTCCTCAGGGCAGAGACAGAAAGGGCTTTGGACACCCTGCAGCCACTCTTGCAGTCCCTGAATGAGACAGATAGCCCCACCCAGTGTGGTGTTGTACATAACATCCTGGGCCTCTGTCTCAGGCATGGGGGGCAGGTGCGGGAAGCAGCCAGAAGTTTCCACTGTGCCCTCCAGATCTCGCAGGAGAACGGGAACAAGCGCAATGAAGGCCTGGCCCTGGCCAACATAGGATGCCTGGCTCTGTCCGTCGGCGCCCCTGCTCTGGCTGAGCGCTTCCTGCTAAGGTCCCTGCAGCTCTTTCCAGAGCTCTCAGACACCCCGACGGATGCGGAGCACGTCCAGGCCTACCTCTGGCTGGGGAGGAGCTATAGAGATAGGGGGAAAAGCCAAGAGGTTAGGCTGTGTTATGAGATGGCTTTGTTGATTGCCATCGGTGCCAAGAACCTTCACAGTGAGTGAACAGCCTCAAATCAATAATCTAACAGGACATCTTGCCTGTTTCACCTCCACATGCTTCACTGTAGAATGTAGCTGATTTCTCTTGTCTCTTTACCAGGTCAGATTGTGGTGGCGAAAGAGCTGAGCCGTCTTTACGCTGATATGCTGCTGTACGGTCAGTGTATCATCTACTGTGAGCACTGTGTGCAGCTAGCGCAGGAGCTGAAGGATAAGAAGCTGGAGGGCGAGTTCCTGGAGATGCTCAGCAACCTCTACCTCTCATTAAACACCGAGAAGTAAGGCTGCCTCACATATTCACACACTGCAGGATACATAAGAGCATCCAGCCGGAAGCTTACTCTTCACCGTTAGGTTAAGTGAACGGCATCACCCTCTGCTTTACAGCCATTTAACAAAAGCTGTGTTTACCTGGCAACAGTCGGTTAAGGGAAATGTTACACATTTTATTCTCAGATAAAACTGGAATATAAAGTTAGCACCGCTGTCATACACTCACATTATTGAGTTAGTAAGGCCAAGCTTGCTCAACAATGGTAAAAAAAGGGAACGCTCTCCAGGTCTTCAAGAAAGTCGCTGGACTACACCAAACAGAGTCTTCGGATCTCCATTGACCTCGGCAAACGAGAGGAGGAGTCGGAGACCTGGCTTCAGGTGGGCAGGATATATTACCTGATCCAGGAAGACGAGCTGGCCGACATGTACCTGCAGGTACCTCCATTTTAGAAACTCTTTGGTTTAACTGGAGAGCCATGCGACACCATTGCCTGCCTGGCTGCTTTTCAGAGCCCAGTCAAACAGACCCCTTGTTGCAGGCTGCAGTAAAAACTGCGCTAAGGATGCACGACGCATGCTTTGCCGGGCGGATATATGAGGAGGCTGGCGACGTGTTCTTCACTGGGCTCAGAAACCGAGCGGCAGCCTTCCCCTTTTACCGGGTAAGCGCGTCCTCCCTGTCTGCCACTCGGCAGATAAGACGCCCTGCGTCGAGCCGTCTGGGGGAGAGGCCAAAGTCTGTCGGTGCCGCTGTTTGTTGACAGCAATGTTATCACCTCACCCTGTTCTTGTTCTCCTAGAACTTATTGTTTTGTATCAAGACGAGGGGGCACAAATTGAGGGCGCCATTTGTAATTGGTCACAGAGCTGTTTACTCTCGTATACGTATCGGTTTCTCAGTAATATGCAAAATGTCATTCTGCATTCCTGCGCCTTCATTTAGGACGGGAGCCTTCCCTTCGCCAGAGGCGTCAAGGATGTGCGGGCGGAGTTTCGGCTCCTGAGTAAAATCACAGAGCTGCTCATGGACGGGGGACAGTACGAGGAGGCGCTGCAGTATGCCCTGCTCGCCGTGGAGGTCGGCACGGCCACAGGTACAAGGCTTCCAGGCCCAATGCCAGCTCAGTGGCGCTTTGCCTTCCTGCCCAAGTCAGCGTGCCTGACACTTTCTGCCCCGCAGGTGTGCGCCGGGAGGAGCGTGTGGCCTTCCACCGCCTCGCCACCGTGTACTTCTGCCTTCAGCGCTTTGAGCTGGCAGAGAATTATTATCTCAAGGCCTTGTCCCTCAGCTCTGCCATCCTGGAACATCCAAAAGAGGCCAGATACTTTGTTAAAGTATACTGTCGCTTGGGAGCTATAACACTGCACCACCTGAAGGTAGGACGGAAGCGCGGTTTGCCCTGTAAATAAATGTCTTTGTTAATGGGCATTACAGTAATTTGTTAATTTTGCTGGTCATTTGTTTTCTTGTAAATTCAAACCACTGAATAAAAGTTTATATTTTCTTTGCTGGTAATTTTATATTCATAATTTCAGCCAACTTTTCTCCTTTTATCTAATGAAACAGGGTGTTAAGCTGTGCACAGTGATGGGCTGCACTTTTAACTTAGTTCAGAGTGATTATTAGCGAGAGGAGGCCTGCAGGCTCTGTAACAGCGGCACTGTTAAGGTAGTTCAGAGTGATTATTAGCGAGAGGAGGCCTGCAGGCTCTGTAACAGCGGCACTGTTAAGGTAGTTCAGAGTGATTATTAG
>JAODKF010000002.1:14204023-14220127 GCA_026779585.1 Mormyrus proboscirostris | reverse complement strand
GCATTGTGGGTAGGGATGATTTAGGTCTGAGGGGGATAACTAGAGCATTGTGGGTAGGGATGATTTAGGTCTGAGGGGGATAACTAGAGCATTGTGGGTAGGGATGATTTAGGTCTGAGGGGGATAACTAGAGCATTGTGGGTAGGGATGATTTAGGTCTGAGGGGGATAACTAGAGCATTGTGGGTAGGGATGATTTAGGTCTGAGGGGGATAACTAGAGCATTGTGGGTAGGGATGATTTAGGTCTGAGGGGGATAACTAGAGCATTGTGGGTAGGGATGATTTAGGTCTGAGGGAGATAACTAGAGGCCGAATCACTTGTCTGTCAGGATTCCTGGGCAAATTCCTACAATTGGCCGACATAACAATTCAAGGACATCAAATCGCAGCAAATCGCGACAGGAAACCTGTTCCATCCTCGTTCTGTGCCAGGAAAAAAATTTCTTTTCTCAAAGCAAGTATAATAAATTAATTGATATGAAGTAACCCTTATGACCCTGCACGAGGAAGCTGACAGTGCTTCCTTTGTATTATACATAGCCAGTTAAATGGACTAATAGGATAAAAAAAACTTCTGCTTTTCAGGTAAGGCCTGGTGCCACACCCCTCCCCCCCCACAATGGCGCACACTGAAATGAGATGTGACGCTGCGGATTAAGGTGGTGACCTGGTTACAGCTTTAGCTCCACCCAGCTCCTCCAGGTCAGAAGAAACGTCCGCAGGAAGACAGCCAGCAGACCCTCTCTGGCAGGGAAGGGAGGAGGTCTACGCTCAACCACAGTTCATGGGGAGGTCAGGAAAGAAAACGCGCAGTCCTGCATCAGAGGCTCTCCTTTGGCTTCAGCCGCTCAGGAGAAGTCCGGGATATGGTGACCGAAACACTTAAACAGATGGGTAAGAAATATCCTCTGATCCAAACTGATTATTCAGCTAAATTCACACAATGATCTATTAAGTACAAATTTATTTCTGGAAAGGTCCAGCCATACATTCATCTGTCAAGCTCTAGTCCTGGTCAGGGCCTTGGTGGCAGGAAGGGGGGCCAGCGGCATGTAGTCTATGCCAGGAGAAAAGTGCAGACGCCTGAGGCCTGACAACCCTTCTCTTCTGGAAACCGCACTAGCAGCCTGCCTCTGTGTTCCCTGAATGCTGATTTCAACAGCAGCACTATTCACTCCTTGCTTTGTTCAGTAGGTATTGTTTACACGTAGCTGCTCCTCCTATGCTGCTTACACTTGAACCTGGGCATTTACTGGGAGCTCAGCCAAGCTGCATTTTCTCCTTGACAGCCATATAATTGGAATGTGCTGTTTGTCTCACCTGTATGTCTTTCTACTACGTAAGTAAAACATAAAAGTATGGCTGGCCTATGCAATGGACAGGATGCCATGTTTGTAGAGGAGTAGGTTATCTTTCCAGGGTAATTATTATTGCTATAGGCAGCAAAATCCAAATGTTTTGTTGAACAGTTGAGTAATGCTGCATTCTACTTATTTTGTTTTTATCGAATGACAGTGATAAGCGAGAAACGAAGCAGAGTCCCAGCTCTTCCCTCCACTGACGGAGTCCCAGCTCCTCTCCCTGCAGGCGGAGTGCCGGCTCCTCTCCCCGCCGACAGAGTGCCAGCTACTCTCCCCGCCGACGGGTCCCGGGTCCTCTTCCCGCCGGCGGAGTTCCGGCTCCTCTCCATGGCAACAGGGTCCTGGCTCCTCTCCCCACCGACGGGGTCCCAGCTCCTCTCCCCGCCGAGAGAGTGCTGGCTCCTCTCCCTGCTGACGGGGTCCCGGCTCCTCTCCCCGCCAACAGAGTGCCGGCTACTCTCCCCACCGACTGGTCCCAGGTCCTCTCCCCACCAACAGGGTCCTGGCTCCTCTTCCCACAGGTGGAGTCCCGGCTCCTCTCCCCGATGACGGAGTGCCGGCTCCTCTCCATGCAGCTGCTGGTGAGCTGACCTTTTTGATGAGAATCAGCCCCTTTGTTTTCTCATGCAGAGCTACACCGACTCTGGCTCTATGAAAACCGCGGCAATCATTCTTGAGCGCTGACACAGGTGCACAGGCAAATAGAGGTATAAATAAAAAATTATCAAAATGCAGGTTGAGATTTAGCTGCCCTCCCCAGATGCCTCTGAAAAGAGTATCCCTCAAAGTGTATTCCCCTCAGTGTTCAAACATCTGCGAGACACGTTCATAATTAATGATAAAATTTTCCCCTGTTTATAAGCATAAGATGAAATTGCATATCGTCGTTGCCAAGGTAATACCTCGTATGTGCACATATATTATATGTGCACATACGAGGTATTACCTTGGCAACAACGATATTATTTTCCTCAGTGCATCGGTCCTGGCATTGAGCACATCTGCTCCTTCTTACATCTTACAATCTGCTCCTTATGAAGCAAAACATCTCTGATAGAACACGCAGCACCAAAGATCTGTAAAGGAAGTATCTTTTTAAACAGGATTAGTCTGCTGAAATAGCCCACTGGACGTAAACAGGAAGAGAAGCCCGTTGGTTTTTGTCAATAGCTTTTCACGTGCTGGTCCAATGAGCATTCATGCCGGAATATCATGGGCTGACTTTCACGCTGTCCTAGCAGAAAGCTTACCTTTTTCCCTCCTGCCTCCTCATTCACCGTCTTCCAAAACCACCACAAAGAGCAAGAGAGCCAAGCGAATGGACTGCCTGTCAGTCCACCCTAGGCAGGCCTGACTGCGAGACCCCAATGTGTTTTTGTCCCAATCACATTGGCCTGTGTCCGGCCATTAAAAATAGAGTTCCTATTCAAGAGAGCATTGCGTGTCCAGACGCGAGGAGACAGATCCGTATCAGCACAAATCGTGTGGAAGTACTGCCAATTGATTATGAAACCACATTTACAATCTACTGTATAGTTTTGTAGTGCACATTCAGCCCCAGTCAACAACAATGAAGGCAGCATTCAGTGGAGCTCCATAGCTTAATTTTAATCATTTATATCTTTATGCTTCCTCAGAGGCTTCCACTCTGACCTACCACACAAGACGTTTGTCACACTACCAAAAATTGTTCCCCATCTGACTGTGAATGCAGACTAGATTAATGCTCTTATATAGATGCTCTTAGGAATGTCAAATTTGCATTCAATCATGATTGCTTAGACATGGTACAAAAACATCTTTAATGGGGCGTAACAGGTATTTGTGAAGGGCTTTGGCAGTATCTCTGCTGATGTAAGGCTGTGTCCCCCCACTACGGAGGCTTCAGTGACAGCTCCCCTCCGCAGCTTCCTCAGAGATTGCTCGCATCCTTCTTCGGAAGTCAGCACCTTCTCTTCCAATTCATATAGTTTCAATTTGACTTCATTAAAAGCATCTTGTGTTTTTTAATTCTGACCTCTCAACACTGATGTTCATTCTAACCCTAAGCCCTGACCTTTGAGTCTTTTTTATTTTAACCCGAGACCTTTGATTCTATTTCATTCTAACCTCTGAACCCTGACCTTTGATTCTTTTTCATTTTAACCTGAGACCTTTGATTCTATTTCATTCTAACCTCTGAACCCTGACCTTTGATTCTTTTTCATTTTGACCCCTGACCTTTGATTCTATTTCATTCTAATGTCCGAACCCTGACCTTTGATTCTTTTTCATTCTAATGTCTGAACCCTGACCTTTGATTTTTTTTCATTTTAACCCGTGACCTTTGATTCTTTCTCATTCTAACCTCTGAACCCTGACCTTTGCTTCATCTTCATTTTGACCCCTGAGCTTTGATTCTATTGCATTCTGGCCTCTGAACCCTGACCTTTAATTCTTTTTCGTTTTCACCTCTGAACCCTGCTTTTAGATTCTGGTTGAATCTCAATATCAAGAATACAAATACCGTACTTATGGTTTTGGCAAAACCGGTCTTGCAAACTTCGAGGACAGAGAACGCACCAGCTGTGGACTGAGGCAGATGTGTACTTGTTGTTCCACTATGCAATGTGCCCAGCTGATTACACCAGCCATATTTTTTATCATTTAATAAATGACACATAATCAAAATGTCCAGTCTAAATGATTGATTATTCCTGGTATGATTACTTGTGCGTTTTTCACAAAAGTTTACACTTAAAATATTCATCTTTATTTCAATTCCACTTTTCAATTCCAGTTCAGCAGTCTCATGAGCCAAAAAGTGAAAAACAGCGGGAAAATACTATCTAACAGGAACAAAAGAAACATTACTCGGATGAAAGTAACCCCGATTAAGGTAAGTAACAGTTCGTGGCTTCTTCCTCTGTCATAGCAACTGCATGGGATTGTTCTTGTTTGGTCAGGAGGCACCTGACGCATCCTTCATATTTGGGGCAGAGCAGACCGTCATCCGGAGATTTTTACCATCCTCTGATCTCATTTTGACCTCTGACCCCTAACCTTTCATTCTTCACCACAGCAACTATTGGCACAGAGTAGCCTGGATCTATCCACCAGCAGCAATGTGAGAAGCAGTGGCTTTGGGCATCTTCACTTCTGGTTTCCCTCATGGAGGAACATGGGGACAATTACATCTCATTAGATATCTGACCCTCGTCACGGCCACTGTCTCATATCATTGAATGACTCTGAAATACAGGGGTGTCGGTGGGGCATGAGTACCCTGGTAAATTCATGGGGGCTCGGTACTTCATAGGGATGCTTGAATACGTAAAATTATGTGTAAAATTGGGCCAAAGTGACATTTTTTGAGGTGACCAAGAATTTCTAGGCACCCCTGCCCACATGTGATCATAGTATCATCTTTCACAACCAATAAAATACCCAGAGCATCAGCTACTGTGAAAGAGCTTTCAAAAAAGAAACACTGGCACCCAAAACTGAAAAATAAAAGGTAATACTTCATCCATTCATGACCTTCAGGCTCATTCTCCCGGATCCTTTCCTGTGGTCTTTCAGATGGTGTTCAGCTATGCGCTGATGCATTGTGGGAAATATGCTGTTTTTCTAAAAGTATCCATAATTCTCAGTGCTCATAAATAGCTATGCACATAAAGGCATGCTCTTGGACTCCTCAGAAAAGAGTCAAGACTAATAATATAAACCCTTGAAGCAAAACCAGTATAAAAAAAAGTGAAACATGAACCAGCATAACCTGATGCAGGAATTTTCTTTGAAAAGCAAACGTGAATTTGAAGATAGAAGAGTGAACTATTCTTATAAACCAGGCTTTATGAGTAAATAAAAACAATAATAAAACTATAATTCTGTAGATCCTAGAAAGGTTTAAAGACAAAGTGACTTTTTTGGTTGTTTTCCCTTGAGGCTGCATGTTGTTTCTTTATTAAACGCCACGTTGGCGATCACATGTGCGACTGCGTTCCCACACAGGACTGTCTAGGGAGAGCCATGCCTTGTGCATGGAATTTCCTAGACAGACTCCAGACTCAACAGAGCCCTGCAGTTGATAAGCAACTATGGAAGATGGATGGATGGATCTCTGTTTATGTCTGTGCTGAAGAATATTTTAATACAAGAATATTTTAAGCAAATTTAAGCATATTTATAGGAATGTCAGTTTACTTCACTTGGCAGGCTAACATCACAGCAATGTGTGAAATATGGTTACAGCACTAAAAATGAGGTGCGTATGATTTGAGCTACCCTTTAAAAAGAAAACTTACTTAATCTGATCATCTGAAATGAAAGTTAATCAATTTCAGATATTAAATCATTTTTATGTGTTTATGTCAGTACATTGTGTCTTTGTACATTTTAACTGGATTCATTTTGAAGAAATATATTTGTTATGAGAGTCTACATTATTTTAAGGGACATTTTTGCTATGAGTCTTCAGATTCCATCACAAGATAATCTTCAAGATCATGGACTGACCGCATAAAATCTAACTCTCTGAGAAAATGAGCAGCAATATTCTTATTATTCAATATTATTGTTTATGGTACATGTTGAAAACTATAGTCAAGCTGAACTTAACAACATTCTCTGCTATTTAAATACTGAGTCTTTGTTAAGGCTCAGTTCAGAAATAACATAACGGTGTCCAGTGAAAGGTTGAGTGAATTCAGACTAACCCTTTACTCTATGATGTCCCGTGGGCTTAAATGAAATGTTCTCTTGATGCCAAAGTATCAGAAAAATCAAAAATAAATAATCACATCCTGGTGTCTGACTGGTCAGGAAGCTGGTCACCTAACTCTCATGTCCTAATATCTGATTGGTCAGAAAGCTGGTCACCTAACTCTCATGTCCTAATATCTGATTGGTCAGGAGGCTGGTCACCTGATTATCATATCGCCACTTGGTTTGATGTTACATTAAGGACTGAAACAGATCACCTTCTCTAGCCATGGGAGCATCGCATGTATAGATCCTAGATTTCCTATAGACCCAGATGGCGACTCCACAAGAAGAGGTGGTAGCTGTGTGGCAAATGGGACTGAGATACATTGGCATTTGCTGTTATGTTGTGTGACAGGAGGAATGGTCAGGCATCAGGAGTCTGTGGCACTGATTATTTTCACGTGTCCCTTGTTACCCTTTAGCTCTCGATAGCTAAAAGCCATTTGGCTTATTTTATCCGTGACACACCCAGCTTCTCACCCAGCAAAACATTGCCCTCTTCTCCCGTGCTAAAGGCTCTGATGCCTTGACCCTTTCTGTACTCTGATGCCTTCTTTCCTGTAAAGGAAACTGTAAACAAATCCTTTCTTACCCAATATCTGCCTCATCTGGTTCTGTTTTATTGCACCTCATACTAGCATATGTCTGTTCTTTACATCCAAAAAAAAGACATCTTGTATAAATGCAAATCCTTTCCCACTGCAGGTCTTACTCATTACTGCAGTGAAAAAAGGCACGTTGCCAGTCATATGCAGTGGTGTCTGAAGGAAGCCTTTTTCATCTACACCTCAAGCCTGTCTCTTCATGATTGTCTCTAGTTACCTTCAGCATTGCCCATAGGAGGCTCTTGGAAGGAGAAGACTTCCATTGTCCTACAAGGCGATGCTCCATGCAACAATTAAGCAATAACCCCACCAGGACACAAAAGATCAGGAATTCTTGCCCACATAGTTAGCCTCGCATTGCTAAATGCTGTGTGTGTCAGGGTGCAGACAGCTGGCCATTCCAGAGAGGAGAATGTGAAGTGGCCTATCAGACAGATGTGGTGATGATGAGACCTCCCACTGCAGGATCTCCACCGCTCACTGAACCGCTGCCCATGTCCCTATCTGATTTTTCTCTTATCCCTTAGATTGTACTCGTGGCAATGACCACTCACACACAAAGCTGGAAAGTCAAATAAAAATTCCTGACGATATCATTATTTCTTATATCATTTATTTGATGTAATGCTGACATTAGTGATTCCTTAAAGTCTCTGTAGATTAAGCTGAGTCATCTGGGCTTTGAAACTATCAGAGAACCAAATAGAAGGTTCTGTGCCCTCTGAGAGAGTGCTACATCCATTAGATATTTTATTGCAATATACAAAACAACACAGATATTACGAAAGTGATGTTCTTGGAAATCGAAAATAGCCTCCAAATTGTCTGCATAAGGGACACTATTTGACTTAATAAGAGTCTCAGAAAGACAGGGCATTTGGTAAGCAAATTCCAACAGGAAATCAGCCAAAATGTTTTTCTGTAGGGATTTCCCTGGTATAAACTCTGTTTGTAGGCTGTTTTTCTTAAATTTCACTGTCCGTATCACCCAGTGCAATGCATAGGACTGAGAACTACAGACACTGCTGACATTATCTGAATTATCTGCCAACAGGTTCCAGCAGTGGCTGGTTTATCTGAGAAACAGATCCGAACCCCCCCCTAAGAAAAGAGACTTCCTGCTGGGAGCTGTGCATCCTGGGGCCTGGGGATTGAGCCCAGTGGCTTCACACAACGGTGAAAGTTGGGGTCAGGCCAAGTCAAATATCGTGAAGAGATCAAGAGACCAGATCAGATGTTTCAATTGCATTTGGAGTGCTGGGGGTTTACTGCTAGTGGACTGCTGGCGTGGGACGTGAGACCTGACTGCTAACATGCAGTCTTCTGCGTGGCTCTTCAGCGGGTTTCTCCACTGACGTAGAGGCCACACCCAGCAGTGGCCATTCAGGGAACGGAACACAGAATGGAAATTTTCAGGGTGAACCATGAATCACAAACAGAACACAACACGCAGTTTATGAAAAGCACTGCTTATTATGTCATTCAATTTGCAAGCCATCCTTTAATTCCTCACAACACGAGCCTGTTCTTTATCTATGGTGATCAGGAGATACAAAAAAAGCTGAGTTAACCTCTTAAAGCAAGGGTGTCCGGTTTCGGGTGTGAGACTATTTAGCACGAAAGGTTTTTGCAACATCACTTTCTCGTCTTGTGTCCTACAGACTGACCGTGGTAAGAGCGTCAGACTTCCCTGGCGCTGCCCAGAAAACAGTGCGAGTGGGATACGTGTTTGTGCTGCTGCAGACAAATGGACACTCTCTGTTTCTACCGATAGCGTGCCGCAGCCGAATCCAGCTGCACGGCTGCACCATGCAGCTCACTGCTGAATCGCATGCCTAGTTCCTTTTTCAACACTTGATGCTCTTCCTTTGTGGAACTGGTACTGCCCGCAGAACAGCACTTCTCAGCACGGCAAGGCTGACAGAGAACTGACAGGTCGGTTCATGGCACCCAGCCCCCTCCGCAAAAAGGAAAAACACTTGTAGCGGATGAATGGAGTTCTTCTTTAACCAGCTAATGTCAAGGCTACATTCTTTGAATAACAGTGCATCGTCTCATTAGGTTTAGGGTCGTTTTTCAAATATTCTAAGCTTGATCATCTGTAACGATAGTCAAGAATACTACCAAACCAGGCTCTAAATGTCTCGAATACTAATAAGAAGAGTGATTTGCCACACCAACCAGCCAAGCGGTGAGGGAGCACTGACCCGACAGGAAAAGCTGAATGCATAGCGGCAGAGCCTGGCAGAGCCATCTGTGTGATCTGACACTCGGCTGTGAGCGGCACACTTTCCTCTTACTCTGCTCCCTAATAACACAGGTAACCTCTTACAGCATGACCTCATATACTTTACATGATCCCACATATCATGGCGGCAGGGGACGGCATGGGAGAGCGGGGACGGTACCGGAAGCGGACATGGACATGGACATGTGAAACACACACACACACACACACACACACACACACACACAGGGGGTTGAACCTGCAGCCCTAAATTCAAATGACAACAATGTGTGGGCCAGAGTGGGTGAAACAGGAGCATCCTTTTGATACCGATAATTTATATGGTGGATGAATCTGCGCCTTCCTCTGTCAGAAGCCAGGCCTCACTGTGTGGCGCATTATGAAGCACATCACACAGCTGCCCTGAACGGCCACCTGCCCCGCTCTGTGTCCCCGCTGACAATGACTGCTTCAGTCAAGTGTGTAAGTGCTTAGCTAAAGCGAAGGTTTGTCAGCGATTAAGAGTCGCCCTGTACCCTGCAACTGGGCCCCTTTCATTCGATTGATCTTATTGGTGAAAATACACGGAATCGAACCAAACTGATTCCAAATTAGCACCGGGCTGTTTCAGGTACATGCAAAGATGAAACTTCATAATATACAGGATGTAAAAAATTCCCCAGTGTAAGAGAAGAATCCAGCGTGAAGTACCAGAACGTGACCCACGTCATTAGGATATTATGCATGCTTTCCCTCCTAAAAAGGAAAAGCTTCATTTCTTAATCACAAAGTCTGCCTACAGTGAAGCTGCAGTCAAACTGCTGCAGAGGTGGAAACAATCATCTATCTTCTCCCTATTTTTTTTAATAGAATGACTCCAAATGAACAAAAGTCAGAGACGTAAACAGAAGCCGGTGTTTATGTCGTGGTTTATCTCAGGTTTCCGTGGCTTTGCTCGCCTGAGGCTGGGCCAGCATTCTTGCTCATCTCTGCCGTGTCCTGTGTGCTGTTGAGAGTGCACTCTCTCCATCCCCTAGCATCCCTCTGCATTCCATGGCACCGTTTTATCTCCACACTTGTCGGAATCCCCCGCCGGTGTTCTGACTCGCCGCCGTGGTAACGTCACCAATGACCGGCTGCGTGGGACGTGGCGTTCCGCAAGCCGCACGTCCTGGAAAGAATCTGGCCCCTCTGGTGGCCCCTCTGGACCCCATGCAGGGTGACCAGGGGCCTCAGAAATGTCACCTCTCAGGTGGCAAATAAGATGAAAAGGGAGGAGAGATTTGACCCCCGTAGCCTGAGGATCAGAGATTTTAGCTGGTAATTCTTCTCCAGCATGAGATGTAAATCAATGTCTCATCACCAGTTACTGGTACCCTTTACTAAAAGATTGAAAATATTAAGAGGGTTCGATGGCACACATTCCTAGCCGCCCAAGGGTGTGTGTTGAGGTGACACCACCAAAACAGGGGACAGCAGTGCCATGGGCATGGAGCTAATCGAGCATTCACCCTCCACACAGGGAGGGAAGGGAGGAGGCACTTCGCCAAGGAATTCCCAGAACATGAGCCCCATTCGGATTGCAGGGGGTCCCGGGATGGACTGACCTTAGTGGTAGCCGAGTTGGACCAGTTTAGCCCCGTTTTTGTCCTGGCACCTCCTGGACACGGTAGGGGAGCACAGAGAAATGCAGGCCAGTTGATGGCCTGATTATTGCAGAGACCCCTGGACATCCCACTTAACTGTATCCACAGCACAGCAGGATAGCAGCACCAGGCCCAGATCCGGGGCATCGCAATGCGGGGAGGCCATGGCGAGCCGGCCGCTTGGGTCACACGGCCAAGGTGGCGGAACACTGAAGCGGAATTCCATTCCCAGAACGTTACGACAATGTTTCCACTGACGGCTCTGAGCCCCAACCTCCTGCTTAATGACTTGCATAGTCATACTCTCTTCTCTTCCTGGATCTTTATTGCCTCATGCATACGCAAAAGGGACATATTATGCAAATTCAGGCCATTGGTAATTACAGAATACGGCTACATTTTAGAGTGTTTTTTTTTCATTGAAGTATATGTGTTTGTAAGTTGCGGGCCAGTAGTTTGAAATTAGGCACCACCTCCTGACAAAATGGACTTGGTGGATGTCAGGAAATTACTCTCATAGGGACAATTTTTAATTAATATACATTCTATCAAGCCATTGCCTAAATATTTATTCACTCCATATCTAAGATCAGTTGTATGCAGTCCATGCCTCTGGAAGGTTACTATAATGTGAGTCTTGTACCCACAACCTCATGGTCCGGGACTCCCACTGTCACCCATGGTGATGGCTGTCTCACATGCTGCGCATGAAAGCTTACGAGACTATCTGCATTTTTCGTAAGGATGGGAGCGCCACAGAGGATGGGAGGAAGGGCAGGAAGGAAAAGGGTGTAGGAAAGTCTCCAAAAAAGGGAATAAATCTCCCGCATCTCTGACTGAACTTGAATTTGAAATGATTCCTTCCAATACCATCGGCGGAGAGATTAGTGTGCTGAGTTTCTTTAGCAAAAACAGCACGTATTCCGAGAATTAAGTGCAAATAGTACAAACATTATTTTCCCAGCAAGTTGGTAAATGATGTTTGAGTTGATATTTGGGTTTATGGTTCACTGCAAATGTCTTCTGGTTAACTCAGGACTCGCTGTGCAGACCATGGGACTGAGAAGGAGGGCCTGTGGACCCGTAACAGATGTAACAGCAGTGCCCTGCACATGCAAAGCCTGCTTCCGTCGGCAGTCGTGTTAACACCTTTCTGAGGTGTGAATGCATCTGTAATTGCCACAATAATTAATCACCATGTGACCTCAAATGAACAAATGACTCGCAGCCCTACAGATACGTTCGGGAACACCGGAGGAGTGGTCATGTGATCCACTGCCCCCTCATAAACGTTCCAATAAAAACATTAAACTTACAGCCCCCCCAGCAAAACAGACTGCGTTTCAGTACAGGGACGGTCGGCTCAGCATGCCGACTCAGACAGGTTTATATTTAAACTGATTACCGAACATTAAACCTGAGAGCCGCTCGCTTCTCCATAAATGAGTAAATGTCAGAGTGGAAGAAACTCACAGTGTGACCTCACAGTGTGACCTCACAGTCTGTACATTGCCAAATTTATGACAAAACCCTCAAACACCGAACACTCATGACTATAATGATGCATAATCACCCTCAGAGAATGAAAATGTCTAACCTGGTCTTCTTCACTGAGATGCTCATGACTGTTGAAAAATGACCTCAAATCTTGTAATTAACTCGAAAAAGCAAAGTGAATTCTCAGAATTTAGCTTCTGTTTTAATTGAAGCAGCCTTGCACTTTTTACATGTATGCTGAAGTACATGCAAAGGCTTTAGATGGTCCTTATGTTTGAGAGCACTTACCATGTGACATCGCCAGTTGGAGAGAATTGGTGCTGCACCCTACAGGCTGAGGCATGTACTGCAAGCAGGAAGTACCTCTGATCAGAACTTTGAGAGTGACAAACAAAAAACTCATTTCACGTTCATAGTGGGAAATGCAGTCTAGCAGATTTAAATGAAACCACTATCGCTTCTTTATCAAGCCTTAAGATGTTCCCGTTAATTATGGACTGAAACAGATAAGAAGTGCCATCAGAAAGACAAGCTACGTAAAAGGCCAGACGTCATTGAGGCTCAGACCTGTATTCACTGCTGCTCTGCACTGCTCCTTTCATGATGCTGGTAATGTAAGAATCTCACATGCTGCTTAAGGTGTGGATTTCATGAGCATCACAAGTCAGCAGCCCTGGCTTCATATTCAACCTGATATCAGCTTCAGAAGTTACATCTTCTTATTATGAAATATGAGAGCAGCTAAATAGATTTAATCTTTTCTAAGAAATTGTTGTTGGTTGGCAATGTATTCAATCAAAGTGATGTGAAATTTTTATGAGATGGAATGAATTATCCCCCCAATTACTGACATTAAAGGTGATTTCCTGGTGATTCCGAGCAGCTGCAGGATGGATGGAAATCACAGCCCGTTTCTAAGGACATTTCAGAGAGGGGTCCCATAAAAATGGAACTCAATTTGGAAACAGGAGGTCTAGTAAAATGAGACAACTGTAGGATGTAAGAAGTGGAGCATTTCCACAGTGGGGTTATAAAGTAAACGCTGCTGAAAATTAAGTGTGTTCCTTATGAATATAGTAATTATTAAGAAGAGAAGAGGATAAGAAAAGAGAAGAGAATGAGAAGAGATGGAGAGGAGAAGAAAAGAGAAGAGAATGAGAAAAGCAGAAGAGAAGAGAATGAGAAGAGAAGGGGAAGAGAAAAGCAGAAGAGAAGAGAATGAGAAGAGAAGGAGAAGAGAAAAGCAGAAGAGAAGAGAAGGAGAAGAGAAAAGCAGAAGAGAAGAGAATGAGAAGAGAAGGAGAAGAGAAAAGCAGAAGAGAAGAGAAGGAGAAGAGAAAAGCAGAAGAGAATGAGAAGAGAAGGAGAAGAGAAAAGCAGAAGAGAAGAGAAGAGAAACGATGCATGTAAAGTAAAGTGCAGGCAAATATATTGCAATATAATGTCAAAGACAAGATGCAGAGACAGAGTCCATAGTGCAAAGTAAACATACAAGCAAATTTTAAAAGTATACAGTACATGAGCATATTGGACAATGAAGACAATATTGGACAAAAATATACATAAAATACAATAAAAACTATAAAAAATTTGGCCCATGATATATTTTGTTGAATGAAAATATCACAGTATAAAGAAAATATTACCCAAGCCTACCCTACACCTTTACAAAAAATGCATATTAAAAGCCCAACGCTATTTAAATTCTCCCAGAATAAATATCGGCAAGTTCCCCATGATACATTTTGTTGACCAACTATCGGACTGCTACTGATTATGCAACCAGCACACCTATGCAGCCAGCTTATTGTGCAGTTTTTATTTTCTATATCTTTTCCCCTAACAGATTTGTCTGTTTTTCAATTGAATTGTACAAGTTATAGTTCACGTTAAAGGTGGGAAAAGTTTTGAAATGATTTATAAGGGCCTCATTTTTTTATATCGGGAAAACCTGGCATTTTAACAGAGGCACGGACACATTTTATATCCACTGTGGAAATAACATTGCAGCACACAGTTTGAGAATCACTGACCTGTTCACCGTTCCTGGGCAGTTTGAAAAGGACACTTTCAGATCTCAGATGACTGTGACTGTGTTCCCAAGATGGCATCTGCGGGTCTCCCTTTACGTCCTCTGCTGCCACCTATTGCTGCTGCTTCAGTTTTAGGGCAGCTTGTCTCAGGTCTATCAGGCGTAAATAATCCATATAATGTTATTGTGAAGTGGTAATGAAATCCATCCAAGGTCAAACAGAGTTATCCTGTTGACAAGGTCAAGTGTCTTATTGAAGTTACCTTTCCCAAAACTTTCACTAAATGATTTATCTCGAAATCTGAAGATCCAGATCTTTACCCATACAATTCGCCTGTAAAGTTTAGAAAGAATACAACATAAACGTCTTTTTAGTATCATGCTGACACGATTCAGTGTCTGAGTCTGCCATTCTCTGTGCTATCATTAAGTGGTGCTGATTCAGTTTTGTGGGCGATCTGTCTCAATATTTGATCACATTCAGGTTGTCAGTCCTACTCTGGGCTCTATTTTCCACTTGTGCAAAGCACACTTCATATCAGCGCACTGCTCATTTTCACACCACGCCTGCACGTTGTCAAAATAACAGGTGATTTTGCGCCATATAATTTTGGTTACAGAGTTTGAAAAAGATCCTTTTAATACTTTATCTGTTATCACTCTAAAAAGATTTTATCTAAACTGCCGTTTTTTTTTTGCTATCACTACTGTATGTGGTGCTGCTGGAGTCTGTAGGGCAGTCTGTCGCAAAATGTAATCAGTTCCCATATGTTACCCACACAATTCCTCTGGAAAGTCTGAAAAACATCAGTCAAATACCTTTTGAGTTATAGTCTTAACAAGAAAATGGCTCCATTGGCAGCGGTCCAGTCCTAAACTGCATATATTATCCCCTTCTGGGATGGTATGTGTGCAATTAAAATGCTGATAGCAGCAGACTTTTACTACACTAGGCTGGTTACATTAGGCTGAGTCTCTGCATTGCTTTTCGTATTAAGTGTATGACTGTTCCCTGTAATGGACTGTCATCCCGTCCACGGTGTACCCCAACATGGGATTGACTCCATTCCCCTGCCCCGTCCTATTGAGGACAAAAGGTTGGAAGATGAATGGATGATTTACCAAGACCTCACATGATGTGAATTAAAATGTACTTATATGTGAGTGTTAGAATGAAAAGGCCTGGTAACCTTGTTTAGGAGAGTCTTGGCATACCTGGCCATCAGGCATTAACATTTCCATTATAATTGCATAATATTGGTGCATAAATGCAATGCTTTGCATGTTTGTGAGCTGAAGCAGAGGGTTGATGGTTACATGCTGTGCCTTTTTCTACCTCTGGCTCAGCAGATACCCAGTCGTGATACACATTTAGACTCCGGAAGTTGTACTAAAATTGAGGACGTGCTAAAATTATCTAGCTGAGTTTGATGGCATCAAAAACTGTATAATTTAGATGCAAAGTCATACAGTGTCCTTGTTTTTTGTAATCCTGTTATTTTAATGTGTCACTGCTGGTCGTAAATCAAAATTTGGCTTTTCAACTGAGGTTATGATGAAAAAGTACAGGTATAATATACACTGCTTCTTCTTTTTCTGTTCTTTTTTCCCTCATCCTGCCTGTCATCTTAAAAGCACCTTCCTCTCTGCAATAACGGAAATGAACCCGGCACACTGGATGAAGACACCTCATTGATTTATTGTGTTTTTGGGCTGCAAACAAACAGGCTCAGTGACTTCCAGATGTGACGGGTGCTCTCCATGACGACGGGACAAATCGCAGCATATGCCCGCCCATGAAATTGGATTTTAAAAACTGCATCAAGCAGGTCCCAGTGACAAATTTCTCCCTTTTAAAAAAATGAACAGAGATCAAAGCGAACATATGTGGCCGATTTGTTTCAACAGAGAGAGAACACACACAAGATTATTATTTTTTTAGTGGGTTATTTATCCCCGACTGTATCCAATGGAATACAGCATGAATTT
>JAODKF010000002.1:14176920-14189692 GCA_026779585.1 Mormyrus proboscirostris | reverse complement strand
GCCCCCCCCCCCCCCCCCCCCCCGGTGTTATACGAACTCAGTGGACAGGCTGGTGAACAGCACACAGGAAAACAAATCAGAAAACCACCAGGAAACTAACACCAGTGCTTTGATCTATGTAGCAATATCTCTAATACATGTCTCAATTACTCGTATCATAGACTGAGAGCTTCTGTTGTAAGATCTTGGAAAAAAATAAGACCACTGTGAGATTTTGGATTTCTAGGTTGAAATTAAATGATGGCAGACAGCCAAGATTTATTACAGATTTAATTTCAAGTTTTCACTTCTTAGTCTGGCAAATACCCTGGGACATCCTGATATGAGTTAACTAATATTGAAATAATTATTTGGCTGAACAGAATCCAAACCTGTTAGAATCTTAGATACTTGGATCATGTCCCCCCTTAGTCTCCTTTGCTTGAGGCTGAACAGATTCATCTCAGCTAACCTCTCCTCATAAGACATTATAAGACCAGGAATCATTCTTGTACAGTAGCCCTCCATTGCACCTTTTCTAAGGCAGCAATGTCTTCTTAAGGTATGGTTACCAAATCTGCACCCAATATTCTATGTGGGGATCTTACCAAGGAAGTATGAAATCCTAGCATCACCTCCCTTGACTTAAACTCCACACAGCTAGAGATGTAACCCAACATCCTATTGGCCTTTTAATTGCTTCTCCACACGGGTGAGAGTGGAACATGGAAACATCAACATGCACATGAAGGTCTTTCTCATAATCAGCTACCTTTATTTCAGCGGAACCCATAAAATATATGTATTTTGTATTTCTGCTCCCTGCATGAATTACCTTGCATTTGTCTATATTAAATTTCATCTGCCAGGTGTCAGCCCAGTGGATAATTAAATCCAGATCCTGTTGTAGCCTCTCTGCTGCTAGATCAGTATCTGCTACACCACCCACCTTTGTGTCATCTGAAAATTTAACCAGCTTACTGTATGTATTGGTGTCTATATCATTAATGTAAATTAGGAACAATAGTGGTGCTAAAATTGAACGCAGGCCCCCTGTGACATTGTGCCTCTAATAACTACTCGCTGCTTCCTGTCAGTTAACCAGTTTTCAAACCAAGTTGCTACGGTTCCTAAAATCCCTGCTGCTTTAAGCTTAAGCAGGAGCTGTTTGTGGGGGACAACATCAAAGGCCTTCTGGAAATCTAAGTAGATCACATCGTAGGCCTTTTTGTGATTAATTTCTCTTGTAGCTTCCTCAAAGAACTCAAGTAGATTAGTTAAACAGGATCTATCTCTCCTAAATCCATGTTGACTATCCCTCAGTGTTATTTGAATCCAGGTAACCCTCCATTTTCGCTTGGATTATAGCTTCCATTACTCTTCCAGTTATGCGAGCTAGACTTAGTACCTCATCAGCCTCAGTTATACATCTATTTGTCAAAGATGACGCTGTAATTCGTACTAAATGGTGGTAAGTTATTCATGCTCTCTACTGTGAACACCCATGTAAAATAATCATTAAACTCATTTACTATATCAATTTCATTTTCAATTATACGGCCCTTTCTACCCTGCAAATTATTGATTTCAGCTTTTAGAGCTCTTTTGGAGTTAAAATATTGGAAGAAACATTTAATGTCATCCTTAGCCCCTAATGTAATCTTCTTTTCAACATTCCTCTTAGTGAGTCTAATATTATTTTTTAACTCAACTGTAGACTTAGATACTCCTACTTTATTCTGAAATCATTAGTTATCTTCCATTTGTGGAACAGAGCCCTTTTCCTCCTGACTTAATTTCCTTAGTAAACCACCTTGGTTGTCGTTTCCTAGATTTAGTTTTGCTGCAAACAGGTATGAAGGCCTATTGCACTTGCAGCAAATGTGCCTCTTCGACCAACTCCATCCAGTTTACAGTTTCAAATTTCCATCTCATACCATCAAAGTTAGTCTTCCTAACATTGTACACTTTTGTTTTGTGCTCTTTGGACACTAAAATTAACCTTGAATTTAACCATATTATGATCACTACTGTCCAGTGATTCTAAAACCTCTCATTTTCCAATCCTATCGTGGTTATTAGAGAAAACAAGATCAAGAAGGGCTTCTCCCCTGGTAGGGGTATTAACAAACTGAGTAAAAGAACAATCCTGTACTAATTCCACTATCTCAAGTTCATATACAGTAGGCCAAAGACCATGTCCCATAGACTATGATAGGAAAGATGTGAGCATATTCTGAACGCTTCCCACTCTTTAAAAAGGCAGTGTCTAAGTGTTCTTACCACGCCATGCTGTCTCATTGAGCTGCACGCCTTTTATTGGCTAATTGTATTGACTGTGATGTCATGCGAGATCAAAGTCTGAACGATGCATGAAAGTGAAACAAATTATGCCTCAGATTGCTGGCATTACCACTGAGCAGCTTTGACCCCGCCAATCCCGGTTAATAAGCTTCCTTTCTGCCGGCATAGCCCCCGCCTCGTCTCCCCCAGGACTGGAGGGCCTCCATCTGCTGACCTGTGAGTGGCAGTGTGTCGCCCCTGATTGACCACTTTATTGGGGTGTACAATTAGTGCCGATTTTCTTAATCACACATAAACAGATCAGCGGAGCTTGGAAACCAGCTAAATCAGGCTCACATCTGTTCTTCCTGATGTGTGTTAATATTTTTTCAGTTGATGTTCAATAAAAAAGTAAAGAAACACTTCTGTGATGATGTGTATAAAAAAGTAGATGATTTTACGGCCTGGCTTGGCCTACAGCTGTCCCTTGCTGTGCAGCCCAGTTCAGTCTTATAGATTGTTCCATTATCTTCAATCTTCCATCAGGATAGCTTGGTTTTATATATCAGGGATTTCATTTTAATATGTGTTGGTGGTGGGACTGGGTGTTTTGTTTTAGGGTCAGCACATGTCCATCCCTCCCCTTCATGCCTCTTCCAGGCTTGGCTAGCAGGTGTCGCTGGCCATCCTGTTCCCTCCTCTGTCTTTCTACTAGACCCTTGCATGTTTTCCTTATTCCCCAGATTGTTGTGTGTGGCTGAATGGCTTGAGCGGGCAGCGCAGAGGCTGTAACCCTCCTATCATGGATTTGTAACCAACCTCCCCAGTTTGTATTTATTGTTTTTCTGTCCTCTAATGTTTGTTATTACTTATCTTTGCTTCCCTGTTTTAGTTTGCCCTGCTTGTGTCCTGTTTGATTTTAGTTTGTTCCTAGTCTTTTCCTAGTGTTGTTAGTCGTCTGTGTTTGTAAATGTTCCTTAGCTTCTGCTCTTGTTAATCCTAAATTATTCCGCCTGTGTCTTGTTGCTCTGCTCCGTTTTTGATCGGTTGATCTTAGTGTTGGTCTGCACCTACTCTTAGTTAGCCTTCATTATCTGAGTGTATATTAGTGCCTGCCTTTGTGCTGTTCAGATTTGTTATGTTACTGTGTGTCAGCTGTTCTCTTCCCTGGCCTGTTCTTGGCACTGGTGTCGCCTTGTTCCCTAACCTTGTTTCTTTTTGTTTTCTTGTTAGTCCTTGTTAGTTCTGTTTCCTGGTTGTGTCAGTATTAGTTTAACTGTTTTTCCCCATTCACCCATGACTCAGCAAGGTTCTTTTGTATTTTAGTGTGATTTATTTTGTTTGTTGTGATTTCAGGGTCAGCAGTGAATTGTCACTCTTCCTGCCCGCAGCATGCTGTGCTGTGACAGTTGAATGAATGGAAAATGAAAAGGACTTTCAATAAGAATTCCTATTATTCTGCAGGATTTCCTAAAGTAAATTCCGTTTGGCTATGATGAACCTAACAAAAATGAAGTGTGGACTCTCCAGTTTCTTTAAACTGCATACTGGATGGACGGATGGATGGATCGATCAATCGAACATGTAATCAGTACAGGTTGCAGTTCAGATACAGGTTGTTAGTTCAAATACAAATGAATTCAAATCTTGTGGCTATAGGTGGAAATTCGCAGGAAAACATTTTAAAATGGATTTGAGAAAGCACTTTTTTACACAGTGTATAGATAGAGTATGGAATAGTCTTCCAGTTAGTGTAGTACAAGCTGAAACCTTGGGTTCCTTTAACAGCTATGAACTATTTGTTGAGTTCTCCTCAAACGTGCTTCATGGGCTGAATGGCCGCCTCTCGTCTGTAAAGTTCTTATGTTCTATCTGTAGGCCATTCAGTATTTAGCTGGACCATTGGAAGGGCACTTTAAGACCAGAACCACATGACATAACATCTGAGCCAAGCCTAGCCCCCTTTTCAGGGGTGGGGTGAAGTGCACCACATGAAATGAAGGAAAATAAGAACACTTGTCATACTGTTTTGGTGGGATAGGGCAAGCCCAGTAAATCAGAGCTCAGTGTACAGAACGGGTGGGTCTCCTGCTGGTGGGGTTGGGGGTGTGTACACTGAAATATATACCAATATAGAAGAGACTCATTCGCCCTGGTCGGTATCAGTACATCAGAACTGTTACTCATGCACCTTCCAGCGAACTGCATGAAGGCAGCAAAGAAAACAAACCACCTTTTTCATTCTCAGATGTTGCCACTTAATTTCCCAGATGGCAGGCGTTCTTCATTATTAATCCTGAATGTCAATGGCATCGAATGCTGTTGTTTTTTTTTTCCCCAAACAGGAAAGCCATGCTGTGCATCAGGGACAAATCTGAGATCTGTCATCCTTTATCTGGGCGTGGGTGCATACTTTTCACGTCTGAAAGGTCAACTACTCCCACTTGCAACAGGAACCAAGAAGCCATTGATTTAAATGGACTTCATTTCCCAGGAACTCTGTTGCCTGCTACTCTGAAGGAGATGGGGAATCTTATGGGTGAGCTGTGGGAGGGTATTAATCCCCCATCCATCTTCCATCCCCATGTCACACCAATTGGTTTACCATCCAGGGACATAATGAGTTAATCATTTCCATCTATCCATCCATCCATCCATCCATCCATTTATCCATCTTTTAGCTTCTTTTCGTGTTTAGTGTTGTTCTGACTCTGGAGTCTGTAGCAGGCAGAGGTGCATCATGGACCAGTCCATCACAGAAGATTTCTCTGTAAAAGAAAAAAAATAAGAAAAACTGGCCACTGCCCCAAAATAAATGTTGTAATAGTCCTGGTTTGGCTTCATCTCATAGGCAGATGTCCTTATAAAGACATTTATTTCTGTCAAACTGAATTGCTTTGCTGTTAAATTATATAGAGAGAAGCTGGCAAACATATCCGAGTTCTCAGTTAAGCTGTTGCAGGGTTCAGATAAGATGGCTATCCATTCGAATGTGTCCATAAACTGACCGCACCAGGCCTGAAAAAACAAGAGTCTCAGGGAGCCTGGCATCCGACACTCAGCATTTCATGAAGCCTGTGTATCTGAGATCCTTTGGAGGATCATGCTGAGGTTTCTCGTCCCAGGATGGTGTGTTTCTTATGAATCGCACACCTCGTCGTTATGCTGAGAAGCACTCCGTGTGTCTACCCGGTTGAGGTCGTGCATGCTTTCCACTCGGAGGAAAGCTCATATATTGCTCAGGTCTAAGCAGAGCCATGATAGCGAGATGAGCAGCAGACGAGAGGGTCAGAATGTCAGAGTCTTTGGCGAAACACATTACAGGCCTTAATCGTGGCTTTGCATGCTCACGGCTGAGGATATTATTCTTAGACGTTTCGAAGAAGCAAATGGACTGGCAGGAAACAGGAAGTCCCTCTCTGGTTTACAGCTTACTTCCTGTGACTCATTTCCTGAACGTGCCAGACCATGGTTCTGGGTGGCCCCTGGGCACCTGCCTTTTGGAGGCCCCCCTTTCATGGGGGGGCACATACAGCTAAAGTAGATATACCATATAAAGGCTCTGGATTGTTCTGACAAGATACCAAGCTAGCATTATTTGTTATTATTTCACACAAGGAGGTATGTTTTGGGTTAACGACAAAACTACAGCAACACAACGTGAAAATGTCAAATCTAATATTTAGCCTTGATAAGTGTTGCTGGGATGATGACTACATCCACAAAGCTAGCTAACTAACAGTACAATATGAACATATTGTAATTTTTAACCAATTAACAGTGTCAGTAAAGAATCTCATATTGTTACATTGTTACTATTGTTACATGTTTACACAAGGAACTTAAATCATCACTAGCTATGTCTATTTCTGTAGCTTGCAATGCTCAGGTCTTGAACTAATTAATGCTACTTGACAAATTAGCTAGCTATCATTATTGGCCTGTGTCTAAGTGACAGAGGGACATGTGAAAATAAGGTGAACTTGTGAATGACCACGTTGTAGTGCGGTTGAAGCCATGACATAAGCAGCACGACATCCTTCAAGGTTCTCTGCTATTCTGCATTAACACTTTTCTGTGTGATGGAAACCGCCAACCTGCGTATGGAGGGGGCCTGGTGGTTAACACTGGTCTTGGTGCTCAGTATGTTCTTTATTTGCTGGAGTCCCTCATGATTAACTTGCACTGTATATGTCCCCTGTATATGGGGCCCTGGTGGCTAATTTGCACGTATATGCTGAGGGGTCTGGGGCCCTGGTGGTTAACAGTCACTATATGCTGCGGGGTCCGGGGCCCTGATGGCTAATTTGCGTTGTATAGCTAAGGGACCCAAGGTATGGCCAGAGTATCACAATCGCCTTTTGTCACCCTTTGCCCTGACCTTTGACGTGGTCTGTCTCAGCAGAGTATCAGCTCTCTGTGCCATGTTGCCAAGTAGTACACATCTATTCCATGTGATTATTTAATCCTGTCAACAGCCATTATCCCTGAATGAATTTACAACGGGATCAATTAACAGCTTAGACAATGTGATGTCAGTTTGAAGAGACTATAGATCCCTGTTGCTATATAATTTCCTGTAGCTGAAATGGATCCAGAAGAGGAATATAACTAGACCACGTACTCTCAGCGTGAGAGGGACGGGCCACCATCGGTACGACCCATTGTGAACGGCCACGTACTCCCAGCGTGAGACGGACGGGCCGCCAGTTGGTACGGCCCGTTGTGAACAACCACGTACTCTCAGCGTGAGATGGACGGGCCACCAGTCGGTACGGCCCAGTATGAATGACCACGTACTGGCAGCGTACTTCCTTACTTCAGCCCAATGCATAACAGATCTGTGAAAATGCACCAAGACAGTAACATAAACTGGCCTGACATTTCACTGTGCCCTGTTGGTACAGCCAACTGAGGGCACCATTAACGTGTCAGTGTCTATGGCGCATTTCATCAGGGGAAGCTTTGAAGAGAGGCGCTGGAAGAATGGCCATGACAACAGCACTAATCCAAAATCACGGATTCAGCGCACACATTACAACGGATTTCACGAGCGGCGAGGGATACTCTTTCACAACAAGTGGCTAGATCTGTAATCCCTTAACTCCTTCCCAAGGGAGAGTGGATGAATGGCAAACTATAATCGAGGCCCCGGGGCCCAAACTGCAGCAACACACCACAAATTCCTCTATATGTCTGTAGCTTTGAAACCAGAGAGAGATAAGGGTGCACCCGCCGGAAATGCAATTAAACACTGCACAAGGGAAATACTGTTGTGGTACTGCGGAGAGAAGGCGACAGAGCCAAGATCAGGCCTCCAACCCCATGTCAAACAGCCATTATCTAACAGAGGAGTATGTGCAGGGGTATGTGGGAAATCAACAGGCTGTCACTTTGCTTCAGAATGTCACACCTTTTAAAAACCTATGACAGCCTGGAAGAGAGAGATAAAAACCCAGGGAAAGCATTAGCATGCATCATTGCAAAGGGCATCCTTTAAACTTTCAGTTCTAAAAGTTAATATTTACTGCCTGATTTTCAGCACCACCAACCCCCGACCACCGAAATGGAAAAAGGAAACAATACTTTTATATTCTGTATATACCTTGCACAACATCGGCACTTCTATTAATGTTGCACTTTCTTACGAAACTATTATGAAATCGTGGGGTTCTGGCAGCCTCTAGTGGTCATGTTAAGTTCTGCAATTCAACACTAATAAAACCGTTAGATAAACAGCTGAACTCTTTTCATTCCTTTGGGATGTTAGTAGCTGCCAAAACGATTGAAGAAAATGTGAGGGTTACTGGGATAGACCTGGAACTACAATGGAACATGAGGAAACATGTATCCAATTTATCATGCAATTTATTAAAAGATAGGAAAGGAAGCAGAGGGAAGAGGGATATATGCTATGAGGCTATTATTTTTTAATATCCAGGTGTTTCCCTCCTTTCTGCCTCACAGTGGCATTCAGGTATCATAATGAGCTTAGTGTCAGGTTTGATTTCATGTTGGCCTTTTACATTTTCCGATGCTCCTTCATTCTTATTCATATCTTGTTTTCCGATGAAAATGAGGCTGGAACAAAAGTACGTTAAATATTCAATTCTGAAATTGTAGGCCATCTGCCATGTGTCGCTCCTGCTTTTTGTATCACTGGCCAAATCCCCTTTAATCTTGCAAAACCAAAGTGCTTTGTCTGGCATATTTATACAGTAATCACTAAGATATATCTAAGATTTATGGATGACAGATGCGAAAAGTTATCTCTGTCCACAAGAGGGCAGCAAAATATCCTTGTTTATACTCAATGTATCCTTTGTTTCTTTGTGTTTGTTTATCACTATATAAGGGCAGCGCCGGTGTACCCATAAGGTGAGAAGGACGGTTGCCATGGACACCATCTTCTGAGAGGGCGCCGACTTAGAAAGCCGGTTTTTATCTCTGAGGGGTGGTGCCTGTGATGACGCTTGCCAAGATGGCCACATGTGCTTCAACCTTAAGCAGAGTAAGGGGAACTTGTAGAAGAACAAGAATGGGAAAATTTAATGTTATAGAACAGGATCCCTCAATTCCGATCCTAGGGAGCCACAGTTATCAGATTTTCCTTTTCAAACACACCAACTAACACTGTTAATTGGCTGATTGAGGTGCATGTGACCAAGGAAAACTGCAAACTGTGTTGGTTTCTGGCCCTCCAGGACCGGAACTGGGAACCCTGAATCTGAGCTATATACAGGCCTACTTACATTATTCCCTAAGCCTATGTTATACACAGGCCTACTTAAATTATTCCCTTAGTGTGTATGTACAGGTCTACATACATTTTTCCCTAAGCCTGTATTATTACAGGCTTACATACATCATTCCCTGACCCTGTGTTATATACAAGCTTACATACATCATTCCCTGAGCCAATGTTATATACAAGCTTACATACATCATTCCCTGAGCCGATGTTATATACAAGCTTACATACATCATTCCCTGAGCCTGTGTTATGTACAAGCCTACATACATTATTCCCCGAGCCTGTGTAATATACAGCCCTACATACATTATTCCCCGAGCCTGTGTAATATACAGCCCTACATACATTATCCCTGAGCCTGTGTTACATACAGGCCTACATACATTATTCTCTAAGCCTATGTTATATACTGTACAGGTGTACATACATCATTCCCTGACCCTGTGTTATGTACAGGCCTACATACATTATTCTATGAGCCAGTGACGAATGGCAATCAAAAGAAATTCCTGAGATATTTACATACAAGAAATCTGCACTTATCCTGGAAACAATTCTATAGAAGTCTGACTGTAAGTGTATTAATTATAAAAACATTTCTGTTCAGATGTTGAGAGAGACAGAGCAACGCAATATCAACATATATTATTAATGAGAATAAAATTAGAAATGTCCTCTGGCAGAAAAGTCTAACTGCTCATTATTGAGGCTGGAATGGCAATAAAAACTGTCCATCCATCTTATATTACAGCTTGTCCCATTCAGGGTCACAGGAGTATGGAGCCAAGGCAGGGAACAGCCCAGGACAGGGGGCCAGACTATGGAAGGGCGCAGGGTGCAGGCGCACACACACACACACACACACACGCACGCGCGCACGCACACATACACACATTTTGGTAAGTCCAATTCACCTTAGCATACTTTTGAACTGTGGGGATTCCCAAAGGGAGAAAATGCCAACTCCACACGCGGATTCAGACCCGAGACTCAAACCCAGATCCCAGAGGTGTCAGGTAATACTGCTAACCACTGCACCACTGAGCTGCCCCAAATCTGCAATCATCCTTATGGTTCTCAGGACAGACAATGCTGTCCCCGTCCCTGCTGCAATGGACTATTCTACTTCGAGACCTGGCTCTCCCCAGCTTTCTTTTATCACTGGAGTCTGCTGGTTGTTCACTGCCGAACGAACTGGCACAAAGAAACAAGAGTAACATGTCACATCTCCCTTGTCTGATACTGTCTCATTAGAGTGGTAGGCAACTTGTGAAGAGACGTGGAGAGAACACAAATATATTAACGTATGTAAAAAGAATAACTTTAGCCAAAGAGGGAACTTAAATTTCTAAAACTTGACCTAGCGTAATACCCTCCTCCCCCTTGATCAGCGAATACTACCTACGATAGTCCCGCCCCCACCCAGATCAGTAAGCCTCTGGTATCCCAGTGATTTGATTAGAATATTTTTATATTCCATTGTTTTTTTTTTTTTTAAATGTGAGACAGCACCAATTAATGTTCCAGCATTTTAGACACAATATTGTGTCATATATGTGATTTTAAAGTTATTTGCAGAATAAAACACAAGAAAATGGAGTCTGTAAGCTGCCTCTCTAACAGTGCACTTTCCTGCTTTGTCTACTTTGATTTATAATTAACTTAATTATCCGTTAGATTCATGGGAATGTAAGTTAATACAATGGGGTTATAAAAATCACTACGTTGCAAACCTAAAATATTATCAGCATAGATCTGACAAATGTGTAAATTGCCAGCCTCCACCTCCTCCAAAAGGCCCAGTCAGCAACTTCCAGAACAATTTCACCTGTGAAATATGCGAATGGATTTGTAATGACGGAATAATGCCTCCCCCCGCATGGGCACTTCTTGGGGACCAGAAACAGGGACAGACCAACAGACGGACCACCAGGCCTCCGACCCCGGCTGTCAAAGCCGTAAGATACACTACCGAAAGGCAGATCTCCAAGCAGGGTGAACTGACGCGGCGATGCGATTTGGCTAATAGAGAAAACTAAGAGAATCGTTTATTATTTAATTGAGCCGATACAATTCACTTAGCATGTAGTGCGATTAGTGTGCACATACAAGTAATTGTGTTATTCGGGATGTGGTTAATGATTCCGCCGTCGTTGTCATGACTGCCAACTAACTCAACTGTGCAAGCAAGTGCGATGTTGCAAATGAAAGTGGAAAATGAGACATGGACTACCAGCTACACGACCACCGGTAACCCAGCGGTCTGTTTCCTTCGTGAAGCATCCGAAAGGTCTCTAAAGCTTCTCCCGGACGCTTTGACATGCCCCGGCATATCCTGCAGCTGCACGCCTCTTCTCTCTCTCTTTCTTCTCTCCTGCACTCGCATCTTCCTTTCCTTCCAGCTCTCCCCCACCACCCCGTGATCATGAAAGCTGGTCACCTTGTGATGATGTGTGCACAGCCCGCCCCTTCCCAGGCGATGCTCGCCTCTGCTCCGAGAGGAAGGGAGCTGAGCGGAGCTGAGGGGGGGAGTGCAACGAGCTGAGCCGAGGGTCCGCGGTGGGGCACCCATGGGCGGCTGTGTGGGCAGTCACCGCGACTCCTCGGGCAGCCTGAACGAAAACTCGGACGGAACCGGAGGTAAGCAGCCAGTCTTGCCTAGTTTGAGATGTTTTTTCGGCTCTTTCTTCTTCCGCCTCGCGGTCCCTCGTCTCTGTCCTGTGCCGCTGCTCTTCTCGTCATGACTTGTAGACGGAGCTCCGGTGATTGTATATCTATCCCTTAGCCTGCTTGCCCTGGGCTTTCAAATTCTCAATTTGTTTTGCTTAAGTAATTAATTCAATTTAACCCAACAAACTACGTGCTGCTCGTTAAATCGACACGCTGGTGATTGCACGCCTTTTGTCTGTATTATCATTCCTTGTGTGTGTGTGTGTGTGTGTGTGTTACTGCCCTTACTGTTGGTGGCTTTCTTCTTTTTTCTAAACAAGTTAGCTGTTTAAATATTTCATAAATATTTAATGTGGGTCACAGTTCTGGTCCCGATGCGACTAACTACCCGGCGTGTGTCAGCATAGAGTCATCTGTGAAGTATCGCACAACGTGCCTTTGTAGGTTTTCATTTATCTATGACTTCGTTTCATCGCTCCTGGGGGGATGGCGAGATGTGTTTAAGTAGAAATAAACAATGAAACATACAAAGAGGCAGAGAGAGCCGCTGTCAAAGCATAAGGAGATAAAGACAACGCTTATTAACTTCCCTGACAAGAGACGCTTCACTTAGTGCCGTGGGGTTTGCCTCTCTGACTTTACTTTGTGTGGCTGTATATATGTCTTTTGTTTTTTTTTTTAACAAATAGGCGTTAATACGGACGTACTTCTCTTGCGGAGCTTGAAGTATTTGTGCTGTCAGCCGTGATAACTTTGCTTTTTTGCTGTGATGGCTTCTTTGGTTCTGTGATAGTTGTAGGCTTTGGGGGGCAGTTGGGGGGGGGACGACGGTGTCACCAGCTGCACCACCTGCAAGACATACATAGGCACACATTTTCTGTATGTGTTTTTGGGGGGGCTGCCATCGTGTTTTACGGATATCAGTCTAGGAGGGAAAGCAATGGGGCAGCCAGCTAGGCTGAGGGGCACATCGTACCCCTGTCTCTTTGCCTGAAAAGGGCCCTTTACAGGGCCTGCAGACCGTACTGAAGGCGGGGCCAGGCAGGGTGGGGAGGGGCCAGGCAGGGTGGGGC
This sequence comes from Mormyrus proboscirostris, assembly GCA_026779585.1. Classification (NCBI taxonomy): domain Eukaryota; kingdom Metazoa; phylum Chordata; class Actinopteri; order Osteoglossiformes; family Mormyridae; genus Mormyrus; species Mormyrus proboscirostris. The sequence continues at coordinate 14,176,933 of JAODKF010000002.1, read as the reverse complement.
CAGGCAGGGACCG
>JAODKF010000002.1:14159092-14176820 GCA_026779585.1 Mormyrus proboscirostris | reverse complement strand
ACTGAAGGCGGGGCCAGGCAGGGTGGGGTGGGGCCAGGCAGGGTGGGGCCAGGCAGGGTGGGGCCAGGCAGGGTGGGGCCAGGCAGGGTGGGGCCAGGCAGGGCGGGGCCAGGCAGGGCGGGGCAAGCACGTGTCCCTCACGGCTGACAGCCAGTACAGGAGGATCACCTTTCTGCCTTCATGTTCCCAGACTTGTGAAGCTCAGATCTGTCAAGTTGCTCACCCTGCGTTGATGTGTACTGGCTTGGTGTGTTAAGGCAGCCTTTGCACAGGACGTTTGCAGAATCAGCCATGCCACAGTGTATATTCCTGTTGAGTACTTTATTGTTTTTTTTTTTTTGTACCAGTCATTACCTATTACTCTTTACCTTTCAAAATATAGATGCTCTTTCTGGTGGCATTTCAAGAAACGGGAAATGAGGCTGTCGAACAGTTCACTTGAGAGACAAAACACTTGTGGAGTTCATTCCCCGACAATGAAAAGGTTTATCTGTGCTGTTTGGGTTCTCGCCTTAAGGTATAGACTCATTGCTTACCTCGTTTGCTGATTAATTCATGTTATTCTTTTTCTGACATGTTGATTTGAAATGATGGTTACGTCACTGCCTTGTGCATATTTTATATGCCCTGAAGGCCTGGGACCATCCACATGCTGACATGTCAGATACGTGTCAGTTAACCGGCATCGATACCTCCTGCGGTCGGCCTGATCTTCCTGGTACATCTCCATCACGTCACCCTGAATCCCAGTGCAGCTGCAGAGGTCTGGCTCCAGAGATCCAGGAGCAAAAAGTTCAGCTCCCGGACGAATCTGCTTCCTGGCCTTGCAGGGCTTTGACGTCTCTCGGAGCAGATGCCAGATTCTTTGAATAACTTGGCAGGGGTCGAATTCGAGCACCTCGCACCCCCTCACCTTAAGCTTTTCTGGCTTTGTTCTCGTCAGTGTAGTTGTTGTAATTTTAAGAATGAATTTGCTGGCCCTCGCTGTGTGTGTGTGTCTGTGTGTACATGTGTGTGTGCCATTCTCTGGATCTCTCACAGGTGAGATCGCCTTGGACAGTCATGATAGGGGGCAGGGTCCAGGATTTGGGTCCCTTTTTCAGCAGTCAGCGTGGCTGGGGCTGTTCGTACCATGCACACGTCATGGTGGCACCAGCTGTTCACTGGCACTTTACCTGTAATATAATACTGGCCCTCATTCTGGCAGTTATTTGCTCCTCCTGTGTACAGGGAGGCCCTGAAGCTTTCCGACTTCGCCTTAAGTTTGTGTGAGTTTTGGCTGTGGATGTAAGCGGCTGGTCTTCAGAGAATCACCGTCGGAGGGAAGTCCAGGCGGCGTGGCAACGTTTTCGTTTCGCGGTCACAGCTTCCGCGCAGCGTTAGTTAGCTGCTTCTCTGCCCCTCGGTGAGGCTGAACCCAGGGCTGTGCGTAGGAGATCATTGGTCGTGTGTGTGTGTGTGTGTGTGTGTGTGTGTGTGCGTGTGCGCGTGTTAGCCTCAAGCTGCACTCAGAGGTCAGAGGTCACGACCTTTCACGCATGCCGTCTTCACTAGGAGAGGCACATCAGTTAATCATGCCGGCAACCGCAATGGGCCACAAACCCAAAATGGAGACGCCAACCAGCCACTTCACCGGAGCAGAGTGTGAGTTACGGTCGTGTTAAATGTTTTATGTGAGTACGTACGTGTGGTGAGGCCAGGAGGGGCCGGACCGCCCTGTCCTGCTATGCCTGAATCAATCAGGTTTGGGTGTCAGGCTAACCTAGTGAAACGTGCAGCTGGCCGGCTCAAAACCCCGTCCCCCCATAAGTTTGTCACCTGCAGAGCCCGTAAGGACTCTCTGCACTGCCACACAGTCATATTAGACAGTCGAGGCTTGTTGACAGGCAGGTCACACGTGTTTCCTCGTGACTTTCTCTGTCCCTTCTGTGTACTCTGGTACGGCTCCGTGGTATGGCTGTGTGTGGAGCTTTTAACGTCACCACCCAGATGGTCCTCATTTGGGATTCCTGTGAAAATTAAATCCACGCTTTTGGATCCGGCAAAAAAAAAACAAAAAAAAAAACATGGTGAGCTCTGTTCTTCCGTCACGTGGTAATTAACCCTTGGCTGCACACGGAGAAGCTCCACGCATGACTTATGGATGTGAGGGCTTGGGCGGGTCCGCTCTCCTCTTACATCAGCGTTACATCAGAGTGCCTGCCTTTTATGCGTGTGTTGAGGACAGACACGCTAGCAGAGTTTCTGTGTGTCGTGTGACTGCACTCCCAGGGGATTCTGGACTTTTTTTTTTTTTGTTCTTCAAATATGTTAAATACAAATTTCAAGCCTGTATATGCCTTAAAAAAAGTCTAATTCCAAAATTCAGGCTTGTGTTGCAATTTCATCAAATCCACAGCTAATATATTGTTCTTGTGTGGTGCTGCATGTTCTATCATGCACAGGTGCAGCGGCACACAGAAAGCCTGTGATGTATGTTTATGATATATGTTATATGTAAGGTTTCCCTCGTTGTCTGTTACCAGTTTAGTCTACCTACTTCTGTTTACTTTGAAGACAAACTTTAGTGACCCGAATTGAGGGTTCATTGAAAAAACATTTGCGAGAATAAAGCTGGAAGTTGGTGGACACTAATTCCTCATATTGGAATAAGCAAAAATTTGCTTACCAAACATTTGTAAGTAATGGGTAGTTACGTCTAATTATACACATTTATATCGCACAGCTTGGCTCCATCCCTTGGACTGTTGTAGTGCTTATGTCACAAACAAATGAATGGACGCTGATTAATTCTGAAACACTGGCTGCATGTTTCATGTATTTGTCCTTCTTGATGTACAGATAAACATCCCAGAGAGAACAGAGGTTCACTTGGACATGTTGGGGGATGTGTTTAGGATGAGGGCTGTATGCCATCGACATCAGACGCTGGAGGCTCCGCTTATTCCCAGGGGCAGGAGCCAGAAGGACAGAGGAAACTCACTCAGAAAGAAATGCGTCTCTAGGCATCAAAAGCGTGAGCCCAGTGCCAGCTCCCAGCACCCTGCAGGACAGTTTAATTAGAGCCTGACTGATACAACGTTTTTCAGCGTCTCCTGCCATCTGTACATCCAGAGCCCCCCATTAATCAGCTGACTTTACACATCATCTTCACCTGTGTGTGTGTGTCTGTCTCCCTGTGGATGTACAGTACCACGTGAAAGTTCTTTGTTCTGAAAATACGGTTTTAGGAAATCTTTAATATTTATTCTTAATTTAAAAGAGTTTAAATGAAGATAACCGATCCGTAACATGCTCAGACACGTAGTGAAGAGGATCAGAGTGATCGGCAGTATCTAGAGATCCTTCAGAACACCGTGAGATGGATCTTGTTAAAGGAGATCTTTCTGAACGATCGCATGGGTATAACTGCTGCACGTCCATGCTGCATGACATGAAGTATGCTTCGTAGCAGAAGTGTTCTGGGTGTTAGACGGCAAGAAACACTTTTCTCTTAGAAGATGATTTTGCAGACAACCTGGGTGATCCTATAGATATTTGAAAGAACTTTTGGCTAATAGGGCTAAAGTTGATCAACCTGATGTTTGTGGCCACAACCAAAACCGTTACAGTATGATATGAGCTATGGCCAAGCTTCTGCCTGCGTTCCAACTTCCAAGACAATATGCCTTCAATGGAGCCAAACGTACTAATACTGTCTGGTTCTTCATCCATGAGGTGGATGCCTTGGAGCAGTACCAATTCTCCAAGTGAGACAATGTCCCACACATCCTATGCATTCCAGCATGTCTACCCAGGAACAGACTAGGAGCACAACATTCTGATTTGGAGTGAAATTCCAGAAATCAGCCCAGCTGAGATGTTTTGGGAGAACTTCACTTAAATCCAAAATTTGTACAATATTGCTCACATTTTTTACAACGAACTACATTCATAACTTTTTGACATAGCTGACACTCTTCTGGTCATTGTACTGGCCCCAAGTTGTACATCGGCTAGACTTGAGATGACATCTGACCGATATTTCTCCTCTTTAAAAACGTGATTGTCATCAAAGCCCCTTTACCAAGCTCTCCATCAGAAAACGTCTTATTGTTTTTAATCAGAGAATGTGTAGCTCTGAATGAAGCTTCGGTTGCCTTTTTGGACTTCTTCAGCGGTCTTGTGAAAAAACAGTGCTGCTTGCTCAAAGCGGCCCTTAACTCGCGCGCTTTCTCCGCCCGAAGCGCACTCTTGGGGGGGGGAGTTTGTGTGGAAGCTGCCGTGAGTGGTTTGATAGTGTCTCTCCACATTGTGCCGCTTTGAAATCGCTGCGGTAGCTCCACAAATGAGACACACACACACTTATCTCGTATTGATGTAAAAAAAGAACTCTTCTTCCCAGTCTTTGTTAAAATCATGTTTGCTTTCTCTTCCCAGCCATGCTTTTTAGTGCAGTGTAATCATGGATGTATTAGCAAAAGCGGGGCTAATTGTCATGCGCAAGTGACAGGTGAACTATGACCTTGAAACATACAAATACATTGTTTTTATATGTATATATTTTTATTTTGATTACCATAATAAAATTTGCATGTTTGAAACTTTCAGTACAATTAACATAAGGTGCAACATTAAAAAAATATATATTTATATTTTTGGTGAACCAGAAGGGCAACTTGCGATTTTTAGAACAAGTCCGCGGGCAACTGAGATGAAGCAAAGGGGCGACCGGGTGCCCGCGGGACACAGGGTTGGTGAACCCTGCTCTAAAGGATCCCTTCATGTCTGTGGGTTCCAGTGCAGCATGCCTGTGTTAAGCTTCTGATAAACACACGCTGTCAATAGTCATTCGCATGCATTAGCTTGTCTCTGGGTGATGCTACATTTGCCGGTCATTCCCATTGTCTCCTTGGATCACTTTGTGCAGGAAGGATGCTGACATGGTGAAGGCTGCATGTGTGCGTTTTTGTATTAGTGCGTGTCAGAGTGTGTTTGTATGTGCACTTGTGTGTATGTCGTCCTTTGTGTCTGTGCATCTGTGTCTGCATGTCCATTTGTGTCTGTGTGTGTCCATTTGTGTTTGTATGTCCATTTCTGTCTGTGCTTGTCTGTGTCCATTTGTGTCTCTGCGTGTCTGTGTCCATTTGTGTTTGTATGTCCATTTGTGTCTGTGTGTGTGTGCACGCGCATGTCACGCCTTTGAGGCTTCGCACGATCTTCCTCACCGGGTGTACAGTCACAGGATGCCCACTGTAGCTTTGAGGAAGTACGATGTCAGCCAGCATAGGTAGCCTGCACATCCGCCCATGCATGACCTTTGACCTATAACAGCTTGAGTCAAATCTGAACATGTACATGGGATGTAAAATAAGCAACAATTGCAAATGTAGTAAATCACTGCAAGAATGATATTTATCATTTAGTGAAATTCTAATGTAGCATTTTCTGCTTGCTGGAGAAGGTTTATGTTGACCATTTATCTTATATGACTAGTGTATAAATGGCGCTGTTTCTGCAGGAAAGGTGCTGCATGTTGTGTAGCACTTAAGGAAAGCCGCCATCTTGGTGCCTAGGCAGACTATCACAGGCTTACCTCCAGGTGGAAGCCAGGGTGACTGGCTGCGCTATGATAACTCTCTGAAGGGAGAGGTTACGATCCAGAGCAACTCCTGATGTCGTCAACGGCTTAAGTGTGTGTATGTGGGGGGGCACATAGGGGTGGGGGGGGCTGCTGATATACATGTGGATGCTTGGCTGTCATGATAACACTACAGTGTTACAGGAAGTAAAAATCATAGATGTTCATCTCGAAAGAAGAACCAGAATCCCCCGACGGCTGACCCCAGTGAACAGCAGGGATGTGCTCCAGCAGAACCTCACTCCCCAGCAGGGCCTCACGCCCCAGGAGAACCTCACACCCTGGGAGAATCTCACGCCCTGGCAGGGTCTCATACCCCAGGAGAACCTCACGCCCCAGCAGGGCCCCATGCCCCGGGAGAACCTCACGCTCCAGCAGAGCCTCACGGCCCATGAGGACCTCACACCCTGGGAGAATCTCACGCCCTGGCAGGGTCTCATACCCCAGCAGGGCCTCATGCCCTGGGAGAACCTCACGCCCCAGCAGGGCCCCATGCCCCGGGAGAACCTCACGCCCTGGGAGAATCTCACGCCGTGGCAGGGCCTCATACCCCATGAGGACCTCACACCCTGGCAGAGCCTCACACCCAGGGAGAACCTCACGCCCAAGGATTTCACAGAGATGTGACTGCAGAAGATGTCAGAGCTTCACAGACAGGGATGCATGTGATGTGTTGCAATCAGCAGAGATCATATGGTCAGTGAGATGCTTGTGAGGTCAACAAGACACTCATGAGGTCAGGGAGATGCTTGTACGGGGTGGGGGGGGCTGTTATGGAGGCCTTCTAGAGTTACAGAACCCATCTCAGACAAAAGGTTCTGCATAATACTGGCCAGATGTTTCCTGCATGAACTTGTGTCCTCCTGGTCATCAGGGCTGCGGTCACCACTGGTCCCCCCTGTATTGGGCAGGTGTCTATTCCGGTGGGGGGATCGATCATCTCACACAGCCCCAAATAGCGGTAACAGCACAATGGGTGCTTCTGTGGTTGTGCCCCTCTGTGTTCTGACACTCTGTGTGTGTGTGTGTGTGTCTGTCTGTCTGTCTGTCTGTCTGTGTCTTTCAGTGTGTGTCCACTTCCTGTCTACCCAGAGAGCACATGAGGTAACAAACTCCACACATGTGACTAAGTCGGGTGGGAAAAGGAGTGAAAGAAAGTTTTTGTTTCCGTTATTACAGGATTAACGTAGATTATAACAGGCCATTAAATGAACCAAAAAGGATTCTGGTAACGTAAAGGGCCCTCTGCTCACATCCTGACGACCAGGATAACAGCTGAAGCTGGCATGAAGCCTTCTATAATGGGCTTCCTGGAAGCCCCTTCCCTCCACAGGGAAGCTGTGTTTTGGGGCTGTACCGCAGCTGGCTGCCTAAAGCTACCCCTTTAATGGACTGGCTGGACGCCGGCCACATCTGGCTCTTAAGCCTAAACTTGTTGCTCTCTGGGTCGAGAGCCCACCTCAGTTGCTTATCAGCATGGCTTGTACGATGTCACATGTCTCTCTCTGTCCCACAGTCGCTCTGGGACGTAACCAGCCCCTGCGGAGGGAGAAGCCCCGATGGAAGAGTGACTACCCCATGACGGACGGGCAGCTGCGCAGCAAGCGCGATGAGTTTTGGGATACAGCACCAGCATTTGAGGGCCGCAAGGAGATTTGGGACGCTCTGCGGGCTGCCGCCCATGCCTTTGAGGGCAACGACCATGAGTTGGCCCAAGCCATTATCGACGGAGCCAGCATAACATTGCCTCACGGTACAGTGGAGCCGCCTACCCCCAGAGCTGATGGTTTAACCTGCAGCTGGCCTTTTCTGGCCTGCCGTTCTGTTCCCCTCCACCCGGAGCCGATGGTTTAATCCGCCACCAGCCTCCTCAGGCCTGCCTTTCTGTCCTCCCCCCCCCCCCCAGAGCTGATTGGTTAACCTGCCACCAGCTTCCCCTAGCCTGTCTTTCTGTGCTCATTGAATTGCTTTGGGAGCACAGGAGTCTCTTTAAACATGCCCTCTGTGTTGCATGTCCCTCCCCCCTCATGTACCTAGCTCAAACCAGCCAATGAGTGACGCAGAATGCCTTACACATCCAGTCTACGCGATGTGCCAGGGGGTGGGGGTGGGGGGGTGCAGTCCAGGCAAGTGACACACGTTTGGCAGGACAAAGCTAGGAAGGAGGGCATTAGTGATGTTAGGTTAAACTCCTGGGAACTTGGAGGGGAGAAAATTGCTGAAGAAAGTTTACCAAAGTGCGACTAGAAGATTAACGCAAATTACACGCAATAGGCTTGTCTAGACACATCACGGGCGAAGGGGGGATGGATTCAGGCTGATGAGTAACAATATGGCAAGTTATGAGAAATCAGAGAAGTGTGGAAGATGAGATGGGGGGCTGCTTCGGGTGAGTGAGCAGGGCACTAGCCTGTGACAGCGCAAATTTAAAGGGGTGCTCGCCAGCCTATGGATCAGTCAGACAGAGTGTGCAGTTAGAACCTGAGCCCTCACCTAGTGAGAAAACTCACCAGAACCACTTACCCTCCACTCCTTCATCCATTGTGCTCCAGCACAATGCTCGCCAAGATACGGTTCATGCTGCAAAACGAGTAGCACCCTATGCTGGGAGAGAAAGGTGCACTGCAAAAGTCAGGTTGTTTTGTGTTCCCATCGAAAATACCGCCACTGTGACGGAGCTTAGAGAATACCGCCACTGTGAAGGAGCTTGGAGAATACCGCCACTGTGAAGGAGCTTCGAGAATACCGCCACTGTGAAGGAGCTTCGAGAATACCGCCACTGTGATGGAGGTTCTGCTCTTCTTTCTGATCAACAATCTGGGCTTTGGAGTAGGACCACATTTAAAAACGTTCCTTTCTTTGGGCAATGCACGCATCGACTGTGTTCAAATTCTGGGGCTACATCCTTCTAAGGCTGCATTTGAAGACCTAATGCGTCACAGCAATGCGACAAGGGTGTTTCATTTTGAAGGCTCCTTCAAATGCGGTCGAGAAATCCTTCTTTTGTAGAGTTGTGAAGGATCCACCTGTTGTATCCTTTGCAGCACAGCATAGTGATTGCATGGACCTTCAAAGGACAGCCAACATTGGTTATGCAGACCACATCCTTCAAATGATGCAGCCCCTAAAATCAGACCCAGCTGTCAAGAGAAGAAAGACATTTTCTTGTGAACTATAACCCTAACCCTGAGTTCAATGTTCCCCTGCCATGCCCATAGTGGCTTCAAGGCCCCAGAAGAATCTCTTATACCTCGTGCCTATCAGATGCCTAACCCTGGTGTGAGGGAATCTGCCGCAGGCCCAACCTCCTTTACATATGAGATGAGAGATGTGCCAACCTTGGGGATGCAGGACGAGGTCATCTTGCACCATCTGTCTGTGCCAGCCTGAGGCGGTGTGGCGTTTGATGGCTGTCAGTGTCAGTGCTGAGGAGCTACAGCTTCCCTTGCTGGGAGGAGTGCATTCACCCCTCCTCTCTTAAAGGTCCTCTGAAATTTGAGCTCTGGGTTCGAGAGCTCGGCACCAGCTATTGCGGACTTACAGGACAGACTCAAACTCTGCGATAAGGTTTCCTGAAACGGGATGTAATTCTCATCTGCCTGGGAAAGTGTGATTTTTGATGTTGCACACAGTTTAATATCCTGCCGATGCCATATGCCCAAATTCTGATTCCGGGCCTGTCCACCCCATCCTGCTCTGCCCGGCTCCACCCCATCCTGCTCTGCCCGGCTCCACCCCACTCTGCCTGCTGTACTTGAGCCACTCCCCCTGGGCAGTGGACCAAGTCACCCATATTTCTGTGACAGTGATGACGATACCTGGGGGAGAAGCTTTCTTAAACGCCTTTTAGAGAGGAGTGGAGCTGGGATGCTAGCCAAACAGCTTCACCTCTTTGTTGCCTGGATATTGCTGAAAGAGGCCGAACCTTTTACTTGATTGGCTCTCAGAAGGATTCTCTGAGATCTGATTGGGCGTCAGCCATAGACGGGTGAAAGCGAGAATTTCTCCTTGTTGCTGTGTTGCTCCTGTTTCTCACCCCACATCTTTGTTGATGGAATGGGGGCGACTTAAGTTTCAGTTTATGGGTGTTGGCCACTCATAAAACGTGGGGGGTGGGGGTTGCTCGGGGCACTGGGAGCTGTGCTGCTCATTTGAAACAAAACTTGTTTTACTCACAATAATAAAAAGATGTTAAGACAGCGACCAGGTGCTATTCCAGGAAAGCTGGCCCAGTCGGCACTTTCAGCAGCTAGCGGAGGGACAGCTAGCGTGTCAGTCGCGGGACAGTGTGTCAGCTGAGTGAGCCTTCAGCAGCTAGCGGAGGGACAGCTAGCGTGTCAGTCGCGGGACAGTGTGTCAGCTGAGTGAGCCTTTAGCAGCTAGCGGAGGGACAGCTAGCGTGTCAGTCGCGGGACAGTGTGTCAGCTGAGTGAGCCTACAGGTGGCTTGGGAGAACATCCAGGCACTGCCTGCCCATCTCGCTGTAATCTGGGAATATCCCTGGAAGTTCTCAATCTGGGAGTGATGGGAAGTGGTTTCACTAATAATCCCCGGAAGCTGAGTAGGAGTTGGAGAGGTTCCCCTTCTCAGGAACATGGGGGGCAGGCAGAGTTTGAACGGGCCCTCTGCTCAGGATAGCCCCCCACCAACATGCCTCTGTCTGAGAGCATTAGGTCCAAAGGCAGCCCACTCTCCAGCCCCTCCTCTACTCTGTCAGCTACCGCCATCACGGAAACGCTGTCTGACGTCTGACAACAGGGAGGCCAATTCATGGCCCTGATCGATGGTGAGGGTTTTAACGGGGGTCATCTGCTTCTCTGATTGCCTGGCAGGTATTGATTACTGGGGAGGGGGGCAGGGAAAGCCCTCTGCATCGCTGTCTAACAACAATGCTGTTCAGGTGCCGGACTTAACGGAGCCTGCAGTTCATACACTCGCCTCCAAACCCACCCATCTCTAAAAACCCCGCTGTTGATTTATTTAGCCACCTAAATAGCAGCCTGCCTGGTAACAGTGATGCTGCTGCACATGCCACAGAGGCAGAGGGGCTCGTTACTCGTGTGGGCGGCACCCTGGGGTTCTGAGTCCTCTGTCAGCGGCAGCATTCCGCCCATCAGCCATCCTGCAGAGAGCCCCATTGGCTCCCGCTGTGCACAGGGGGAGCGTGTCGCTGACAGCTAGGAGGTTCCCCAGGCCGGTGGAACCTAAGGGGTGGGGTCTGAAGCCGCAGGCATTCCCAGCGCCTGCATCCCATTGGTGACCTCACCTGCCACTCAGCCAGTTGAGCCACAGTCAGGACTCCGGTCGCCACTTGCCAGTGTTAGATGCTCTGCAGAGAGCTTGGATGTGAGACCTGAGAGGTCGCTGGGGTTTAGCGCGAGCCGATCCGGGGCCACTGGGACCCCTGACCTGATGCCAATGCGCTATAATATCAGCACGACCTTGGTGACTCTAACGTTCACCACCCATGTGTTTGAACTCCGCACCGTTTGCCCCTTCCCCCACAGACATCCTTCTTTATGACATATTACCTGAGAGTGACAGCTGGCTGTCAGCTGCATGCGTGTAGTCCGCTCACATGTTTGGATCACCCTGGTTATACTGGGCCCTAAGCTTGCCCTGATTTCCCAGTCCATATCCCATAGTAGCCCTGCCCAAAATCTCACACCCTGTATGTCTCTCAGTTTGGCACCTATTCCTCTCCACTGTTTCTTCAAACCCAACTCCACTCCCACACTCTGGTAAAGTCAATTAGGACCTTTTAAAAAAAGCGTTTGTCATGTAGAAGAGTGCTGTTCCTGCTGGATCCTGGTCCTGCTGAATCCTGTTCCTTCTGTGTCCTGTTTTGCTCTTGAATCTCAGACCAGTTCTTTGGCTCAATTCTGAAGCTGACGGAGTCTGACTTCTCGGCTGGCAGCATCTGCTGCCTTCTCCCCACATTTGTCCCTGGTGTTTGTTATAAACCAACAGCTTGCGGGGCTCCCAGCTTTCTCGATGGCTTCAGTTTCAGGACAGTGACCCCTGGTGGCAGATTTTATGCACGCACTGCTGGATTTAAACGATCATGGCTTTTCTGTGGGTATTGCTATTTTATTTAATTTTGATTTTTTTTAGTGGATGGATTAATCCAGGCATATTTACCTGGTAATTTATGATAAAAACATTTAAAAAAAGTACCTTTAGAAAGAGTTTTAACTGTTGTCGTTTTCCCTGCTACTGAAATATAACGCCGCTTCTGGCTTTAAGTGTAAAAAAGTAAGAATTGGGCTTGTGAGCAGGGCAGATTGTAATGGCAGTTAGAGTAAAATGAAAATGTAACCTCTTATTTTTTAAGGCAGTTATCAAAACAAGCCAAAAGATGGCAGTATGATAAGTGGAGGGAAATGGAACAACTGGATGCTTGGGTTTTCTGACAAGGCATGCCCCCTTTGGCCTGGGGGGGTGGGGGTTGTAACCAGGGGTAACAGGAGGCATGTGGAAGATGAAGTATGTGCATGACCCAGCAAGTCATATTTAATATATGCCAAGTCATTCATTTTTAAAACTCAATTGTTCACTTATTTCCTGTTTGTGTGATAGCCAAAAGGCAGAGTGGCCTCTAAATGCCAATGGACTTTTTGGCTCCGACTTTGTACTTTAAGATTTCTGTCTCAGCAGTGTCAGTTGATGCAGACTGTCTCACCCCCCCCCCCGAAGGCTTCATTCAGGACACACAATGCCTCCCCCCCAAGGCTTCGTTCAGGACGCAGATTGCCTCATCATCACTCCATTCTATGCGGCGGTCAGAATGCAGACTGCCTCACCCCCTCCCCCTTTGCCTGAGAAAATTTGTTTTGGAAGCATGTTTAATTAACATCACATGACTGATTCCGCCTTCATTTTCACTTTGTAATGTAATTTCGGGAAGGAGGGCAGATGACAGCTGCCTCTCATGGCTGTCAGCCCTTCTGATGCGATACTCCTCTCTTGTGCTGTGGTTTTCACTTCCCTCTTCTGTGGCCTTTCAGTCCACCCCTGCAATCACATAGCTGAGCTCTCCCTGGCATCTGTGTCGCAGAGCCTCGGAGGCTGAGAATGAGTTGGCCGCTTTTTGCTCCATTTCCTCCAGCTAGGTCCGGGGTCCATCAGCCCGGGCGACCTGCTACCATAGCGTCAGCGGCCACAAAGAGGGAACCTCCAATGGCTCTGTGTGAGCGTGGTATGCCCGAAACTGGCTGCTTGGAATCTCTATGCTGATATTTGGCCCGAGAGGGGCTGTGGGATGTGCTCTCGTGATGTCACATATATGATGGCCCTCTTTTCAGTGTGAAATTTGGAAGGATGTGAATTGCAGGGTCTGCTCTACAGGTGCTTCAGGAATTCAGAGGAAAAAGTGAAATGAGTTGATTGTCTCTGATTGTGTTCTATGTCCAGCCTGCTAAATTGCGCTTTGTCTACATACAGGGCACCTATTTCTGCTCCATAGGGTCCCAAAATCAGGCCTGAAATCAAATAATTAAGGGGGGTTCTTTAATATCTGAACTAAGAAAAAAATAGACATCCTGGGCTTTTTGCAGGATCCAGGTACCTGTCGGTTCGAGGTGCTATCCTCCACCTGTGCTGCCAAAATGAAGGCAGGTAGCTTTGCTCTCCCCCTTGCTCTGCCAATCCTCACCATTCGGGTTTTTCATCCACCCATCCGTCCATCTTACAATCATACTTCTAGTGCTTGGTCACGGTGAACCTTGAGCACAGGACGCAAGGCAGGGGACACCCTGTAGAGTACCCCAGTCCATCACAGGACACAGGACAGGGGACACCCTGGACAGGATGCCAGTCCATCACAGGACACAGGACAGGGGACACCCTGGACAGTTGCACCCTGGTCATCTGAATAACGTGTGCATGGACTGCATTAGGAATGCTACACAAACACAAGGAGAACATGCACACTGCACAGCCGCTGGTGAAGGGACTGTGTAGACACAAGGTATTACAGTCCCTATAGTGCTGACTGCTAGGTGTCTAGTCTGCCTCTTTCGTTAAAGGTAGAAGGTTTTGGCCTTAGGTCTAAAGGTCAGTGTGTGTCATTAAGTGAAACCGCAACCTCATTAGTAAAAGGGAAGATGTACTTTTAATGTATGTTTTCTAGTTTGACAGAGAGTGTAAAATTACCCAAGAGAAAGCTGTGTACTCTCACTTCTGCATCTCATCTCTCTGCCTCTCCTCTCCTCTCCTCTCCTCTCCTCTCCTCCCCAAGCTCCCGCACCTTCCTCCTTCAGCTCCCTCAGGTTTGACTCTTGGTCCTCACACCTCCTAGTTCTCTCTCCTTCATTGTTGATTGGATGTCTCTGACTTTCTCTAATGCTTTTCAGATGTGCCTGCTTCTTCTAGCCTTTTTTCTCATTAGCTTTTATAATTCAGCACAAACTTGTTGCCTACTCAGCGATTTCCTCACTCTAGTTTTTTTCCCATGATGTCGTGCTGGGCTGTAACCTCTGACCCTGCCCCCCCCCCCCCCCCCCCCCCCCCCCCAGGTGCTCTGAGCGAGAGCTACGATGAGCTGGGGAACCGCTACCAGCTGCCTGTGTACTGCCTGGTACCTCCCATCAACATGGTTGAGGAGAAGAGCGAGCTGGAGACGGCGGACGTGCAGGAGCCACCTCCCGGCACAGGCCAGGAGAGCCGCCTACGCCTGCGCCTCTCCACAGGCAAAGATCTGTGGCTGCTGGTCCGCAGCACCGACACGGTGCAGCACATGAAAAGCCGCCTGCAGGTGGAGGAGGGCATTGCACCCGGCACCCAGCGCTGGTTCTTTTCGGGGCGCCCGCTGACAGACAAAATTAAACTGGAGGAACTGAAGATCCCCAGAGACTATGTGGTGCAGGTGATCGTCAGCCAGCCCCCCCCACAGACACCCCCACTCGGGGAGAGCTAGATATGTGCCGGGCACAGGGAGGAACCTGTGGCGGGACGGGCGATGCTCCTGGCTAATGCTGCCCTTTGTTATTATTGTAATTATTATTATTGTTATTATTATTATTATTATTATTTGTATGGCCGTTTTGGAATTTGCTTTGGTTTTGTACTCTTCTCTAATGTCTTATACTTCCGCTAGCTGTCTGAGTGAAACTGCACAGCAGCGTTCAAAAGGTCCCTCCCGGATGAGAGGGGAGACCTTCAGCAGGGTGGGGGCAGGGATGGCATAGCAACTGTTGAAAGATCCAGAAGGAATTCGCCCCCTTGGTCTTTCTGCCGTTTTTGTTTTGCAATTTTTGTTTGTTTGTTTGCTTTGTTTTCTTTTTATACACAAAAATAAACAAATATGAAGTTCTGAAGAATAAAACAAATGCTTCTTAGGGAAGGCGAATGTTTTGTGGTGATATTCTTACGATCGTGGACCAAAACATATAAAATGAGACCACTTTTATTTGCAGCTTAAATCCAATCACAAAAAGCCTTTTTCACATTTGAAGTTGCACACTCTGGCTGAAGCATGTACAGACAGGTGCAGAGAATGTAGAATTTCCGATCAGCCTCCCTGTATCTGGCTGTATTCTGTCAGCCCACATTCCAGGTGAATAATCCAGAGGGACTTTCTGCAGAATCATGGCGCCCCCCTCAGGACTGAACCAGCTACAAGTGAACCCAAGAGGAATGAAAAATAAGGGAATTCTGTCGGCTTTACGGGAAGAAGGGAGAAGAAGGGAGGATGAAGCAGCCAGCGTGAGGAAAGATGAGAGAGGGCAGCTGGTGTGTGCTGGGCAGAACAAGCGCAGGTACAGGCCACGGCCACTAGGGGGAGAATGGGGTTTAAAGTCCTCTGCTACGACTGAAACCTGCCAGAGGGAAGTGGAGCTGGTTACCTCTCACATGTATGTCAGTGAGCTTATTCACAGGTCACACCTTAAGTGTTACTGCACATGCTCAGAAAATTAGCTATGTTTAAAGCTTGTGTTTAAAGCCCCTTCTTTCAGATGGACAATTGAGCCATAGTACTCGGGGGGGGCGTGAGAGCTCAACCTCCTGCTGACGGCTCCAGCCAGTTACACGTGTAGCAGGGAAGGTTCTGCTCTTCATTCTGAATCCCCCCGCACCTCCTGCTGATGGTTCTGGCCAGTTCCATGTGTGGCAGTGAAGGCCCTGCTCTTCATTCTGAATCTCCCCGCACCTCCTGCTGATGGTTCTGGCCAGTTCCATGTGTGGCAGTGAAGGCCCTGCTCTTTTTCCAGAGCTGAGCATCAGTGTGTGAGCCACTTGGTGGCCTGCTGGGTGCCACGTTGCTTCACGTCTGCACAGACATGTAAGTTTGGTTTGAACGTTGCGAAGGTTGAGGTCTCCTCCCATTTGGGGGAGTTGTATTACCTGGTTTTGATTTATTGGGGGTTACACCCCCCTTACCACCATAATTTGCAACCATGTCTCTATGTATCTGCTTTTTCTGCAGTCCAAAGACATGGAGTTAGGCTGATGCGTGTGTGTCCTGGGGCACCCCTGCCTTGTGCCCTGTGCTGCCTGGGGGGGCCAAGCAGCCCTGACTAGGATAAACGGAACACTGGTGCCTGAATGTGGCGCAGTGCCACCTGTCTGGTCATCACAGACAAACGGGGTCCCTGACTTTCTTTTGCCAGCGAGAAAACGCTGTGCCCCCCCCCTGTCTCTCCTCAGAGCTGGATCATTTGTTTTTCACTGTATGCGATGAAAAATGACACCGGCTAATTATATATTTTCATATATCAGATTTCTGTATAGAAATGCAGCCCTGTGCAGTTCTTCTTAACACCAACCTTGTAATAAACAGCAACAGGATTGTCACGAGTGGTGTGTCCAGTAAATTTGATCCACACTTTTGTCATATTAGCTCATTTTAGTGAGTGGTTTATATTTACCCGTTTTCGGTGTTTTCAGCGGCGGCTCAGCCTGTGCTCCTGAGTGCCCTGCCCCGTGGGCAGTCTGCGCTGTACCAGCGCCAAAGCACTCCAGCCGGGACCAGGGATCTGTCAGATGACCCCTGCCCCTCTTTCGGAACAAAAGGGGAAACTGACCCCATGACTCCAGTGTCTGCTGATATTTGTGTGTCATGAACTGGACCTGACCTTTTCCAATGAAGCAGCCTCTGTCTGGCAGACTGGTTGGTGCAACGCAGGTGTCTGATATGTTCTGGATGTCAGGGGTTTTCCGTTGCTGTCCCGCTTATCGCTTCCCCCATTTCTGGTAAGTTAACCTATGGCTGAGAAATCTGGAAATTATACTGTAAGTCCTCTTTAGTACAACTTCAAATTTCATGTTGAAGCATTTCAGTACTCCCTAAAGAGCAAAAGAAGGACATTATTGAATTTATTAATGTGGTCATTTGACCGATATCAGTGATGTTTATTTAGAAATGGCAGGATACAGCTGGTGGCTACCGAAGAGTGAAAAATTTGCATCTAATGAACCAGTGAATTAACTTTATATTCTTATATCTTGCTAACCTCCTAGATCACATTTACTTTTACTTAAGCACAGTTATAAATATTGACTCACTGGGTAAAATTGACTCACTAGTGCAGTTTTTGAGATTAAGTCATTGTACTAATTGGATGACCCACGTTGTTCCCACCCACTACTGAATCCTCAGCTCATGCCATGGAAGGTTTTTGACGAGTATCTCAGTTTGCAAGATCAACACCATCACCATCAGCTGTCCTCCCATCATCTTGGCTCCTGTGACCCATGGGGAGGCCCACCGGGATGGATGATGGTACTCCTGGGTGACGATCTTCCTGGGCGATGGCCCTACTGCACGATGGCGCTGATGGGCAATGGTGCTGATGGGCGATGGTGTTGATGGGTGATGGTGTTGATGGGTGATGACCCTCCTGAATGATGGCGCTGATGGGCGATGGTGTTGATGGGCGATGGTGTTGATGGGCGATGGTGTTGATGGGCGATGACCCTCCCGCACAATGGCGCTGATGGGCGATGGTGTTGATGGGCGATGGTGTTGATGGGTGATGGTGTTTATGGGTGATGACCCTCCTGCACGATGGTGTTGATGGGCGATGGTGCTGCAGCATGTGGCTCAGTGGGCTAAGCCTGCGTTCCTGTAATCACAAGGTCGCAGGTTCAAACCCAGCCTCAGCATGT
>JAODKF010000002.1:14129920-14146768 GCA_026779585.1 Mormyrus proboscirostris | reverse complement strand
TCACAGGGCACGAGGAGAGGGACATCCTGGACGGGATTCCAGTCCCTCACAGGGCACGAGGAGAGGGACATCCTGGAAGGGATTCCAGTCCCTCACAGAGCATGAGGAGAGGGACATCCTGGACGGGATTCCAGTCCCTTTCAGGGTATGAAGCAAGGGACACCCTGGATTGGATGTCAGTCTATCACAGGGTACAAGGCGAGGGACTTCCTGGATGGGGCACAATGAACTGGATGGCAGGCCATCATAGAGTACAAGGTGAGCAATTATAATTGGCCACAGTAAAATAATGAATTTCACACACTAGGGTAAATTTAAATTATTTTATTACTAATTACAAAGGTTTGCTGTAAAAAATAATCCAATTGCTATTACCTCAACAAAAATGAGTGTATATTTACTAAATGATGATGATGAACAAACATGTTATTAGTATTTCACTTGTCTTATTCATTACTTAACATCGCATACCTAGTTCACAAAGATTTATTGAATTGTTAGATATACTAACAAATATACTAACTGCTTGGGATAAAAGATGCGTACTGTTTCAATATGTAACTAAGACTTATTTGTGGTTAATTAATACGGAAGTAATAGCATAATGCTGTAATAGATTATATTTGTGCCTCATGTAAAGTGTTCAAAGAAGTCAGTGTGAATCCCAGCTAAAATCTGGTTATAGGCGACAGCTACTCACTCGGCGAACAGTCCATTTATTTACTGTAGTGTATGTCTATGATCCATGCAGAAATACATTGCTGCTAATTGTATCCCTAATGTTAATATTAGTAATATTGGCATGTTAATCCAACAAATAATGACATTATCAAATGTGCTTAACAGATCATTATGTCTCCAGTTTGCTGCTATACTTGAAGTTTAACTTGAACTTGAAAAAAGCTAAATGTAATTCAGGATCACTGTCTAAATCAGTTCTGCCCTGGTGGTGGTGTGGGGGGGGGTTTCTGTCAAACCAGCAGAAACTTTCCCAGTCCCTCTCTCCCAGTGATCCCCTCTCCCAGTCCCTCTCCCAGTGTCCCTCTCTCCCAGTCTCCCTCTCCCAGTCCCTCTCCCAGTCTCCCTCTCTCCCAGTCTCCCTCTCCCAATCGCCTTCCCTCCCTAGGCATTTTCCTGTCACATTTCTCCTCAGTCCTAGCTTAGTCATGCCTCCCGTTCAGTCTCTGTGCCCTTCAGTGCCCCCTGAAAGAGAAGTTTCATATTCACATTTAATCAGATCATATTTATTTTTCATGTCTAGGTTCTGCTTTTCCCTTCTCAGCACTGCTTCCCAAACAGGGACGTTTCAATATGAAGGACCAAATATTCACATATTTTCCTTCCAAGGTCTTGTTGGCCCCTTTGGGGTTACACTGAAACTCTGACACACAGAAAAACCTTACTGGTGAATATATTTACTGGTCCTTATGTTTGGAAGCTTCCCAGCTCTGGCTCTGGGAATCATAAGTAATAAACCCTTGGAATAATGCTGACCCTTGCTGGCTTTTCCCTCGTTGCCAGTTGACATGCAGTGTTGGGAAAATGTTTTTTGTTTTAATTTTTCCATGTGAAGTGTCAGTATTACCTGCTGCCTAAAATCTGTGCTCTTTACGTCTCTTTGAAGTTGAGCTGGGGATGCCAGCTACAACCATGTACCGTTCTGAGATCAGTTTTGTGTGACTGACCTGGGGCCTGAATCACTAAGATGGATTTCTTGCTTATCCACATAACTCGTCAGATTTAAGGTGCCCCACTTTAAATGGACTTCATCTTTTTTTTACTTACATTTAGCCCAGACTATGTTAAATACAGTAAGTTATATGGCTAAGCAAGAAATGCTGCTATGTGATACAGGCCTCTGTTCTACAATACATGCCGATGACGCTTAAATGCAGACGGAGAGAGGGGCTCTATCCGCTGTGTCCTATTCTAATGCTGTGTATGTGGCTGACATTTAGGGGAGCTTACTTCTAAGGTCATGACCCCAACCCATCAAAGTTCATCTGTCCCTGTTTCCGAGACTCGCAGAGTGCAGATCACCAGTGCACCTGATTTTAGTGGGTCTGTCAGTGCAGATCACCAGTGCACCTGATTTTAGTGGGTCTGTCAGTGCAGATCACCAGTGCACCTGATTTTAGTGGGTCTGTCAGTGCTGGCTTCTGGCTGGAGAAAGGGACCTGAGGCTCGGGGGTTCCGTGCTTCTGAATGCTGGTACCAGGCCGTACAGATAAACCAGAGCTTGCCTTTTGGCACCGTGATGGTCAAGCTGGGCTTTGTCATGAACCAGCGAATGGAGATGTAGAGGGACGCTTCTCTGCCGCGGGGCCAGCGGGCCAGAGATGGTCATCAGGATCTCTTCCAATACATCATGTGAACGCAACGAAATCTTTTGCTGCAAATTAGGTTTGTTTCAAATGTCAAAACTAGGACTAAAATCATATTTAGCAATTGGCGTCATCTTGTGGGAATTGGGAAGCCGCAGCATCGATTCTGCAGAAGCAGCTTTCACAACAGCGGCGTTATCACACAAGGGCGCCTGTCAAAATGATGGAGACCTCAAACCTCTCCATGGTGCATTTGAAGAAGAACGAGTGCGACCGAGCACAGACAGTGGACCCAGCCACCAGGACGACCAAACAAAGAGGGATCCAACCCAGAGATCAGCCCCCTCACTGCCACTTTACCACAGCGTGCCACCGGCAGTAGCTATGGTAGCACGATGGATATAACTAAGAGATGTTTTACGCTATGCACATGAATTATACATGTTAAAGGCTTATATTAAAGGGTGTATAAGTAATACCACTGAAGACTAATGACTGCACCCTGAGGTGAGACGTCCAAATTTGATTTGAAAGGTTCTGCATGGGTGGGTTTAAAATATTATTAAGCAGAGTTATGTGGGACCCCTTGTTATAGGAGGCCCCTGCGCTTCAGCCTGGGTGACCCTGTGCGCTAAAATGCCCATAACAGGAGAGGAACATGATGATGGTTCCTCCGGGTAGGATCCTGCAGTGCCAGTGCCCCCAGGACCTCCATCCGACCTGAAGAGTAACTATCTGCCGGAGATCAGGTGGTGCCTCATCAGAGACCAGCTAGGATGGCAGCCCTGCAGGCTACCGGCCCTCCTGGACTGGGGCCGCCTGACTCTGCTTCAGGGTGTCCTTATGATGTCGAGGTCATCGCCAAGGGCAGCTCCATTCCCCAAACTTCCCCAGATTCCATGTCTCATCAAATAGAGATGACTTCAACAAGAGGACATACTATACACACATTCTTTTTTAGGGGGATTGTAAGTGTGTCATTCTGATCTGGTCATTTCAGTACTTGGAGACCACAGCAGAATGCCAGGGGTTATTCAGCCTGCTGAACTGTACCAAGCGCATCTTGTATTTTTAAAGCACGTTTCTGTTCCTTGCTGCGAGAACAATATGGCACAGAAATGTACCTGTCTGCAAATTTATTGTCCAAAAGGTGCAAAATCACCAGCAGAATCTTGTTGCTTTATTGTTTTGGGAGTTAAAATGAAAGGCAAATGAAAGAAAATGGTGATGGTTACTGACTTAATAAAGCACCAGAGGTGCTCAGTGATACAGGAGAAACCTTCACTTTAGGTTGACATCATCTTGGCAATAGATTGATGACGGCACTGTAATGCTGAGGTTTCGAGGTCCGTCTGGCAGAACTCAGCGTGGCCTTTCATGTTTACTGTCACCCCAGCTGTGGAAAAAGGAGAAACCTCTCAATGACACGTCTGAGCAAATCCTACACAGCCAGGGGTCTCCCTGATCTTGCTCGCTGTCATGACACACCATGACAGACCTGATGTGTCCCTTCGTGCGGCGTGTCACAGCTGTCCTGCTGGGTGTTACCATAAAGCCGGTTACCATTGCCAGGAATAAAACAATCAAGGGTAATAAAGGAGGGATGTTCTAACACAGGCGCAGCACGGTGGCTCCGTGTGTGTGGAGCCTGCATGTTCTCGTCGCATCGTCATGGGGTTTCCTCTGGGTACTCCGGTTTCCCCCTGCAGTCCAAGTACATGCTATGGTGACCCGGAGTTGCCAAACTGTGTGAATGTGACTGGTGTGTGTGTGTGCGTGTGTTTATGTATAAATGAGGTTTAAAAACTCTGTTATGTTGGTGTTGTGGGGACCATTTCTTCCATCCTCATAAGGTGACACTCAATTTTCTAATAATCTGTGACTGCAATGAAAAAACGAAAAATGCCAAAAGGCTCGTATTTTGTGTGTGCCCTGTGATGAGTTGGCACCTTGCCCAGAAATATTCTCTTGCGCCTGTAGCTTCTGGGATAGGCTCCGGGCCCCCACGACCCTGAATAGGACAAGTGGGTATTGAAAAATGGATGGATGGATGACCAGAGATAATCACTGATGTGCGTCAGCCCACACACATAAAAGGCCCCCCTGCAGGGGTGATTATTTCCATATGCTACAGATCCCACAAACTTTATAAACATCACAGGATTCTGTGTCCGGCCACAAATAAGAGAAACATCTGATAACTGCTTTAACGTCTGCAAGACTCACCCATCTGTTTATGGACATATAAATGGATGCTTATGGTACCTTACAAACCAGACACAACATAAAATTCCATTTGATCAAAAAGCTGTGAAAAAATACCAGGGATTTCACTGATTGCTTTGAAAAAAAAAAGATTGCTGTTTTCTCCTGTGAGAAATGTGAAAGGCAGTGATGATCGTGTTATGGATGTCTGCAGTATGGAATGGCACATTTGTTCACCGACAGCCGAGATCTGGTGGGGTCCCATGCTGAGATTAGCTTCTGATGTGCAGGAACTGCTTGGCTGATTGCTAATATTGACTCCGCGCTGGATAACTATTAATTTTCCTGTTCGGACAGGAACTGGCTTTGACTGTGTATGTGTCACTCTCAGAGTGACATAATGGATTCCAAATTAACCAGAATGAAGGTGAGGGAGACAAGGTAGAATCCTGAGATTGTACACCAGTTAAATAATGTCCCACTGTCTTTCCGTTCCTTGTGTTTATCTGCCAAATCCAAGCTGGGCACCGTTACTGAAACTGAGTGTGGCATGAAATTCCCTTTTCTGGTTATATGGCTCACCTACGGCGTGTGACGCACGTGGTGAAATGGCAGCGGCAGTGAAAAACCACAACCTGCCTTAATTGAATTCAAAGGCAAAAATTCGGGCGACCTCATCTGACTAAAAGGCTTCATATACACATTATAATGTCATTGCATAGTGCCGTTAGCTGCTTGTACTTGATGTCTGCCGCCTGGATATGGATATAATCCTGTCGCGACAGCAGCATGAGCTTCTCATATATGCTCATTGTCATTGGTCAATGTAACCATGACGTCATTCATCCATACATTAGCATCATCCATCCAACGCGCTCCGCTACTGTCATGACTCATGAGGATGAGGAGTCACTATACTTCTGGGCTCATGAACAAGGCCCAATAGTTTAGGGGTTAGCTTACATAGTACACTGTTACATAGTACACTGTTACATAGTACACGGTTACATAGTACAGAAGTGTTTCCGAAATAAATCCATTTGAGTAGCATCCATCCAGCCTCAGGTGGGACTGGGCTGGCCCACTCAAAACACTGGGTATTACACGTGTGGAAACTCCGGTGGACAGACCTCACTAACTTCTCACAGTACCCGTGATTGCACAGTCACCCGCGGCTCGACCGCGACACCGCGCTTCCTCATCACAGGCCGGGCAGTTACACGCCATGTTTGGACAGAATAAGGCTCTCAAAACAAAAGCACCAAAAAAGTCCAGGGATGTTTCAACAAATCATGTGTATGAACCTAGCAGGCCTGGGGGAAGGCACGCTCAAGCACACTCAAACACGCTCAAACACGCTCAAACACACTCAAACACGCTCAAACACAGGCTACAGGCTGATAGCAGTATCAAACGAAGACCATCCAAGTGAATGATTTACTATTAGTATAATGATTTGCTGTTAGTACAATTACTATGGTAATTAATGATTTTAAGCAAAGATTATAGCCATGCCATTTCTCCAATTAGAAATAAATATATGTCTTTTAATTTTTTTTATATAATATTTACTTATATATATCACTTGTATTTAATTTGAATAGGGCTTGTATATTGTCGGTAAATTGTATGTTCATTGTCGTTACTTATACTCACATGTCTAATTTGAGAGACACTTCTGGCCAGAACTAAATTCCTTGGTTAATGCTACATATTTGGCCAATAAATCAGGTTCTGATTCTGATATTTATATAGCGGGTTTTAGAATAAAGTAGACAGTCATCCTGAAACTCACACTGGGCCGAAATGAAGGATGATATATGGGTGGATGGAAAATGGCTACAGAGCAGAACTGTACTTAAAAAGAACAAACAAGTCAGCTCCCATGGACATTGTTCAGATTTGTAGGTATTTCAGAAACTACTTAAACCCTCCTAGATATCCAGTTCCTTTAGTTACAGTTCGCAAAACTTAACTACCATTGTTGGATACTACTTAGCAACACTACTGGTGCCTGACAGAAAATGTATCTTTTGACAGGAAAAAGGATGAAAAACTGACATATTCATCATTGAGTTGGTATCAAAATGATTCAAAGATCATACAATCGTTTCGTTTTAGTTTCACAATAACCAGTCCTGTGTCCTGGGTATGATTCTGCACGGCCATTTCAGTGCATGTGTACAAGTTGAAAGTATATTCAATTTTTTTAAATCCGTTGCCATAAAATTATGCAGTTGATTAAAAAATCTAGTAGATTTAAGATTTTTGTGACTCCAGATGTATACCATCTAAGTTTAAGCCTTGATGTCATATGTCCCTTTGTGGTGATGAGCAGACAACGAGTCCTGAACCCAGAGCTGTTTGTGAGCGATGCAGCCGATGCTAACGCGCTGTCACTGGTGACTCCGACCTTGCTTCGGCGCTGCTTTGCCTTCGGCTCTGGAATTCTGACGCGCCTTTTCATTGTGCTGTAGTAGCTTTGACCACTAGGGGGCCCCTATCGTTCGCCGTTCCTCTCCCCCTCAGGCATATCTAACTCACAAACCCCCAGTAAAAATAGATGGATTGATGCATTTTGTAATGGCAATTGCAAACTTGTTTGGAATTATGATAATATATTTGGTGTCACCAATAAAGTCAAGGAAGTGTCTTTTTTTCTTCTCTTTTTCTCATTTTTTTATATTTCCTCCACCACCCCCACCCCCTCTGCTAAGGACTGCTTTATTTTTAATTTCCATTGCAAAGAAAAAAAAAACGAGACGCGTAATAATTATGTAAATATAAAAATAAAACAATGGGCAACAACAACAGTAACAGCAATACCAACATTGATAACAACTGCAGCTGCAACCGTGATACAACAGTAACAGTAACAATGGCAACGTCAACCACATTATACAAATTTACAACGATTTTCCAAACTGTACCTGCTGAGATGCCTACTGTATTTCATCAGCTATTCGGGAAACCTTAAGTCGTCTGTCTAACAAAATTGAATCCTCAACTTTCATGCACATTTCTGTGGAAATTGCTTCCACTGGCCGTCCAGTGTGAGGGTCATCTTCAATGGACTGTTTACCCCACTGAAACTGCTTGCTCCAAGACTGTTCTTTGTAAGATGAAGGGGCAGACTTCAGTCATGCATTCATGGATCTCCTTTGGCTTTTTTCCCTTTTGTGAAAAACTTTATCACTGATCATTGCCCCAAATCTAGCATTTTCTTACTTGATTGGTATGAGGACTCTCTGGTCATCCTGTCTCCTGGAATGTTAGACTGCCGCTGAGCCACAACTGTGCAAGAGTAACCTTAAGACGTGTCACAACATGCCCAGACTTCATTCATTATGCTTGCTCCTTTCTTTCATACTCAGGTAGATAAATAATTGAATGATAGATAGATAGATAGATAGATAGATAGATAGATAGATAGATAGATAGATAGATAGATAGATAGATAGAAGGCAAAACAAACAAAAAAAAAATTCTAACCGACAGTTTACACACGCGCAGACCTGGGTATAGCAAGGCTGATGTTAAAAGACTTAGATGAATTTCAGTACTTTATTTGAGACATTATTGCCCTCTGCTGGAGGAATATTGAATGAAACGTGCACCAAGAAAGAACTAAATCTGAATTTACCGGCATCTACAGTAGCACTAAACATTGTTTAATGATGTGTATCATCAGTTAATATAAATGATCAGCTCTTCTGTGTTGCATTGACTGACGTGACAGATAACAATATGATATTAATAAAATTCAAGGAAAGAAGAAGAAAATAAAAACAAGGAAAATAAGATGAAACTATTGAACTGGCCTATTGTTTGTGTAATTTAAGTGTTATTTCCGATCTATTATGTTTTACTGTTATCCATTATCTGATCCGTTCTTCCATCAATCCACAAGGATCAAGACACACTATCGATCTGACGTATATCAGCAGCTAACTGTTATGTCACCCACCACTAGCAGGGTAATAAAATATCTGAAGTGAACGAATTATTAAAAGTTAGAGTTAGTTTGCAGCTTGTCATTAGAGCAAAAAATACAGATTAAAAATGTACTCAGATCAGAATCAGAATCAGATCAGAATCCTTTTAATTAGCCAAGTATGTTTCCATATAAGGAATTTGCCTTGGTGGTGCTTTTAGAAGACATTACAAAAACATACAACGATTATCAAAGGTATGTACAGGAATTAATAAACACTAGATTGTCAATTAGGTAATGTGATAATTATATGGTAATTCGTTTTTAACAGTAGCAGTAATATTGATAGTGATATGATTAAACATGTAATATGTATGTGTGTACATAGTAATAATTGTAGTATAAATATAAAACTATTTGAATATGAACTATATATAAGATATAATAAATTAAAGGGCTCTTAAATAGTGGAATTAAGTAGCCAAGCCAACTCTATATGTGTGAGAGTGCGATATGTATGCAGAATTAGCAGTATGTGTGCATAATGTGCAAGAGTGCAGAATATAATCATAGAAGAAGTTTATCAGCTGTTCACTGGTTATGCTGGTCGATATTTCACTGAAGCTCACGGTTAATTGAACTTCCATTCAGAGACTGGTTTGTTTAATGTGAGACACTGCCCGAGGGAAGAAGCTCTTGGCGTGTCTCGTGGTCTTGGTTCTGATTGCTTGAGTCTTCTCCTGGAGGGTAAGGCTTGAAAGATGTGGTGAGCAGGGTGAAATGAGTCCGCAAAGATTTTGTATGCCCGTTTCCTGGTTCTGGTGGTGTACAGTGTCTGGAGGGGAGGCAGGTTACTGCCGATTATTCGCTCTGCTGGGTGGATGATGTGTTGCAGTCTGGCCTTTTCTTGTTCAGCTGCTGATCCCAACCAAGCTGTGATGGAGGAGGTGAGGATGGACTCAATGATTGCAGTGTAAAACTGGACCTTCATAGACTGAGAGAGATGGTGTGTTTTTAACTGCCTTAAATAAAAGTAAACCTCTGCTGGGTTCTCTTTGTGATGGAGGCGCGCTGCCATTTCAGGTCGTGGGAAACTGTAGTCGCGAGGAATTTAAAAGATTCAACAGTGCTGACAGCTGAGCCTTTTTTGGTTATGGGTGACACCTTCACCTGAAGTCCACCACCATCTCAACGGTTTTTTTAGGCATTAAGTTCCAGGTTATTTGAACAACACCATGTTGACAGCTGCTTGATCTCCTCTCTGTATGCTGACTTGTCGCTGTTCTGAATCAGTCCGATCAGGGTTATGTCATCTGCAAACTTAATGAGTTTTACGGTGGGGTCTCCCGATGTGCAGTTGTTTGTGTACAGAGAGAGGAGCAGAGGAGAAAGCACGCAGCACTGTGGAGCTCTGATGCTGATGGGTCGTGGTTGAGGTGTGTTTGCCCATTCTCACACGCTCCGTTCTGTGAAAGGTCCTTGTGCAACTTTTCTTTTCAAGCAGTGAACGTCACTGGTGTGTCTGTTTTGCATTATTGCAAGGTCGCTTTGACCGTAAGTTAAAGCCCTTATAGCGGTGGGCCAGCTAGAGCACCGCTGAATTTACTCGGGATGCCAGTGTAAAGACGCTTTATCGGACACCCTCCGTCGATATGAGATAACGATCCGTTTTTCTTGCCATTTAATCAAAAATTAAGTTTTATCCAGCAGAAGCAATTGTGTGTGGTAGAAATCATAACTTAATTCAAACACTGCTTTTATCTTTGAATTCCACTTAACATGTACTTCTTTTCCCCCACAAACTGGTAAAACCTGTTACTTTTTATCTTATAAGGACATCTTTCAGATCCTCACAATGTAAACGTAGGGGAGCCTTTTACAAAAACATGTGACTGCAATCAAAAAATTAAAATCGCCAAAAGTCTTGCATTTTTTTTTGTTTGGTGACTTATGGATAAGGTTGGGGCTGGGTAGCGGTTAGACTCCCAAAGGATAAAATGTTGTAACTTTGCTTGTCACTGTAACCTTAACCATAGGTAAATGTACCTTTTAGAGCACAGAAATAGACTCTGAGGAACATGTGTGTACCACTCACGGTGCATTAATGCTGTTGATAAAAAATAAAAAAAAGATTTTAAAAAATGCCAAAAGGCTTGTGTTTTGTTTGGTTATTTATGATTAAGATCGTTATGTTGAGATTAAGTTTATATAAAAATGGAGACCCCCCATAAAGTTATGAATATGCGGGCTGTGTGTTTATGTGTGTGTGTGTGTGTGTGTGTGTGTGTGACAGAAAGAGAGAGAAAGAGAGAAATTAAAATTTCCATGATTTGTTAATTCCATATACATCTGCTGTGGCGATTTGATCTTTTAATGCCACTTTATAGACTGTTGTCTTATTTCAGGATTTTTCAGAATATAAACATGCGTGTGGTTACACTTGAGGACAAGCCGCCGCCGGAGCAGTGCGAAAGGGGGAGGCACCGGCGCACATGCTCAGTGCGGAGCGGCCAGATCATGGCCGCTGCTCGGGGGGAGCAGCGCTCTGACTCTCTGTCCGGCTTCGCGGCGCAAGTCGCGATAAAAACCGATACCGTTAATCTGATTGATTTCCGACCGGACAAGCTGCCTGAAAGCAAAACTGGCGGAGTAAAGTGAATCCTAACCACGCAGGTAGGTTTATAATTTTATAATTTCATTTGAAATATTTATTTATTTATCATTTATATTAAAACTGTAAACGGTGGGAGAGGCGACCCTCCCGGAACTGGCTGTGGCTGCCGGCGAGTGCAGAAGCGGCGGGTTTAGCTACTATAGTTCATATTGGCACCGGGGTGACCGATACGTCATATAATATATATATATATTATATAATATATATATAAATATATTTTCTTCGGTCGGCGTTTTTTAAGCATCAATCTAATCATTTTTAAACGCCAGTTTTCCAGTACTGAAGTACAAATGGTCAAGCCCCTTATGAACCTGGTTAGTTAAAAGTGATGTGGATGACATGTGAGTCCTTCACGTGCTGCCGGATAACTAGCGTCACTTTGTCCTGTGAGTTTTTTTTATTATTATTTCGGTGCATTTGTTGGTTGTGCTCCTGTCTCTGGTAAAAGTGTTTCCTGCATGATGACGGTCGCTGTAACTCATGCTTCGCTTCGGACCAGCTTTTTGGCACGTTTATTTTAGCAGTAATGTCACCGTCTGGGTTTGCAGCCAGCCGCCGCGTGTTTGTGCGGTTTATGCTGGAGATGTGGCGCGGCTGAGGGGCTGATCTGTAACCAAGGATCGGAGTGGGTTATGCGCTGGTTACTGGTTGGGTTATTGCCATTCGTCATAGGACAGAGCCGATCGGACGAGCAACCAGGCCCGATATGCCCTGTCCTGCTTGCCTGAGTGTGTACTTGTTTGTGGGCGTGTGTATTTGTATTCGCGCGTGTTAATGTCTGGTCTATGAAATTAGAGCCGCCTGCATAGGATATATGATTTTACGGTTAGGTTCATGCCAGTCGTTTAAAAAATCATTCGGACTGAAAGGTGGCCGACAGGCGAGTTGCTGATAATTAATTTTTTCTCACTGATTGTTCACATCAACAAATAGTGACTAAGAGAATTAGAATAATTCGAGTTAACTGTTTTTATGCGTGTGCAGGAAGGCTTACACGTCAACCCCAGAAAATGACCTAAGCAGCGACGGAGGTTACAGAAAAAGAGTGCAAAACCGGAATTTACGCCACAGGTCCTCAGTAATGCTGTTAAGATTTGCCTTTGATGCAAGTTTTACCGGATATTTCAGAGATGACGATTTGACCACTTACTTAGTGTACATTGATGTTGTGTAAGTATTTATACTTAAATCCACAGGTTACATAACTTTCAGTAGCTCTGTTGCGATTGTGGGAATTGTTTTGTTTCCAAACAGTTGCATTTGAAAAGCAAATGTAACTTTAAATAAATTTTTCAAAATGTAAAAAAATTCCCTCTTGAAGCACCTGGAAAGTGTAAGATTTAGAAGGACACTTGCAATATCGTTGTTGTACTGCATTTTGAAGGCACAGAGAATATAAGTTCTTTGTTCTGTATTACAATTTGTTTGTAAACAGATGATTTATTTTGTGGGTAAAATTCTGAAAGTGAAAGGACAAGTCTATCCAAAGTCAGGTTCTCCTGCCACTCTGCTCTGTGAAAGGGTCATAGTCAGGGTCTTGTTTATCTAATGCTTAAACACTGGCCTGTATGTTGCTGCAGGCTGGGCTGGTCTAGTGTCTGCTCTTTTTTTGTATTGTCCCTGCATGTTCCCCATTCATTTCCTTCCTCTGTTTCTAGCTGACTTTTCTGAACAGTCTCTCTCTCTCTCTCTCTCTCTCTCTCTCACACACACACACACACACACACATACACCAGCGGGAGTGTCCACGCTACCTCTGCATCTGTTCTCTGAAAACGTTTTGCCCCGCCTATCCCATCTCCCCTCCTGTCTCCCTCCTAGGGTGTTCCCCTCCCCCTGCCCGACCCAAAAGTGCCGACACAGTCTGTTTAGTCCTTGTTCACCTCCTCCCGCTGCCTCAGTGTCGTCGGCGTGGCGGTGAGGGGCGGTTTGGCGTGGAGCACTCCGGCCATGCTGCTGAAAGAGAAGCTGGAGGCAGTGCTGAACGTTGGCCTGCGGCTGCCCAGCATCATGCTTCTCGAGGTGCTGTACCGCTGGGACGTCGGCTCCCTCTTCCTGAGGGTGCAGAGCAACAGCCTCAGCAACAGTCCACTCTTCCAGTACAGGTACCTGGCTCTGTCCCTGCACTACACCGGTGAGTGTCTGCCACACTTGGGCTAGTGCACTCACCCCTCACTTTCAGGGAAATGACAAATAGCTGTTTTCCTCGAAAGGTATTACTAATGGCACCCACTTCGGGGCGTGGGTCAGGGGCAAGGCATTGCCTTTACCGGATCCACGTTTTTGGAAAGACTGTGGCTAATTAGCATCTAACGAGGATGTGCACAAATGAGAGTTGAATAGACCTGCTTGATTGATTGTGTCAGACTAGTTCACAATGTTATTAGATGTAATTTCTTTAAGTCTATTTTCTAGATTAATTTTTAGGCTCATTAAAGGTATGTTGCTCCAAGTCAAGGATCTTTTTAACATCTGAAAGGATCTGTTTTCTTGACCAATCTGTTTGACCTTAGTGGCGTCTGGTGCTGATTTGGTCCTGGGTCTTTGCATACTCTTGTATTGTTAGCTAGGTGGTGCTTGGGAGCATGTTCCTGATTCTGATCTGGCTTTGATGAGACCTCACATCTGTTCCCAGACATGAGGGTGTTGCTTGGTGGAGCGGACAGGCTGCGTACCATATGGTTGGTGTCCACTGGCTGTGACTGATTCAAACTTCTGTTTCACACAAGTATTCTTCATGCTGCTCAAAGCCAGGCTCCTTGCGCAGTGGCCCAGAGGGTGGTATCTGATCAGTCCTACAGAGCTGATGTGGAGTGTGGTGCAGCTGGGGTCCGCGAGCATGTTCTAGTCTGCTTGGTCGCTGCCCGCGTCTGTCTTCCAGGGGACCTTGTACTTTCATGGCAGTGGCATCTTGCATCCAGCTCTTCAAAGCAGCCTCCCAGTGCAGGATGGTATTTCTGTAGCTCTGTGCTGTAGTACCTGTATGGGTGCAGCAGGGCACAGTAGGGAGGACATTTTTGCAGCACATGGTGAAGGGGATCATCATGCCAGTCTAAATGGGCTGCTTTTGGGGGTGTGACTGCGTGGGTCAGTGGAATTAGGGGTTTATCCATGGTGCATACCAGGCATGCGACAGTTCTCCAAAAAAAGCAGAACCCTGTGCACAGGTGGTCGCCCTGTCGTGTTGGCATCCCGCGGTCGCCCTGTCGTGTTGGCATCCCGCGGTCGCCCTGTTGAGTTGGTGTCCTGCGGTCGCCCTGTGGAGTTGGTGTCCCGCGGTCGCCCTGTCGCGTTGGTGTCCCGCGGTCGCCCTGTTGAGTTGGTGTTCCGCGGTCTCCTTGTCGCGTTGGTGTCCCGCGGTCTCCTTGTCGCGTTGGTGTCCCGCGGTCTCCTTGTCGCGTTGGTGTCCCGCGGTCGCCCTGTCGCGTTGGCGTCCCGCCGTCGCCCTGTCGCGTTGGCGTCCCGCCGTCGCCCTGTCGCGTTGGCGTCCCGCCGTCGCCCTGTCGTATTAGTGTCCCATAGTCACCCTGTCGTTTGCTTTGAACATAGAGTTATGGTGCATTTCTCTGTCTAGTGAGCTGCTCTCCCTACCTGTGTAACATACCTCCAACTTCGCGATGATGGAAATGGTTCCTATGGTTAGAGTCGGGTCACGGCTCAGGCACATGTTCCTGTGCTCTGGTCCTGTCTAAAAGGTGACTTTGTTATTTTAGGTGGAATGCCTCTTATTCAGGCTGCTGCAAGTAAATATTTTCCTTCCATTGTGCCTTTCATCTGTTATTTTTGTGTCAGGGTAATTATAATTATGGCCCAGAGAGTGGCATTGTGCCCTCACTCCTGCAGGGTTATGGGATCAAATCCCTCCCAGGTCTGTGTGGATAGAGTTTACTTGCAGCTTGGTGGATAGCTGTCTCTCTATTGCCTGTGTGTGTGTGTGTGTGTGTGTGTGTGTGTGTACCCTGCCGTTAACTTACATCCCACCCAGAGTGTTAATTATCTTATCCCCTGTGCTACAGACTGACGACCTCCCCCCCCCCCCCACTAAATAAGTGTTTAGGAAGATGAATAGTCAGCCATGTTATTGGCCTCACAGGGCATTCGGAGAAGCACAGTTTAATGTGCACGGGGAGAATAGAACCAGAAGTAGGGACGTGACCATCTGCTGAAATAAATATTCAAGAGATTTTTTTTCAGCCCAGGGGTTAAGTATTCTGTCACAGCCGGGGAGTGGCTCGATGTACACTGAAGATAAGCTAAGCGCTCATCACTGCACAAACCCAGGTCGATGTACACTGAAGATAAGATAAGCGCTCTTCACTGCGCAAACCAGGTAAATATACACTGAAGATAAGCGCTCATCACTGCACAAACCAGGTAAATGTATACTGAAGATAAGATAAGCGCTCATTACTGCGCAAACCCAGGTCGATGTACACTGAAGATAAGCGCGCATCACTGCGTAAACCAGGTCGATGAAAGTGAAGTTAGGGCACGCTGTTGTGCCAGATTGATGGACCCTTTAATTCCACGGCTTCCTGCCCTCAAACAGGTCGATTGGTAAATTTATCTGTTCTGATGTCGAAGGTTGTCGAAGGGCGGAGTCAGCAGGATGGGAACGTCAGGTCTGTGTGTAATTCCTAACCTTCCGGAAGGATCTTTGCCCACTTGCGGCGTGACAGTTTCACCATTTGATGTGGTGTTTGCTGACCAGAGGTCACGGTTTCTGGGCGAGTAACAGCATGGGTTTCTCTACCCTCGGGGGGCCCTTCTGTCCTTGGGGGGCTTGTCTGCCCTTGGGGTAGTTGATGAGAGCCCTCTTTTGCTTTACAAGAGGGCATTTGGAGCAGACTGATCTGTCGTACCTCACCTGGGGTGTCTTACCGCACCGGGGATTTGATTACCATGTCAGTCCTGCTGACTGTGACAGAAGCTTCAAGCTGAAAGGGGAACTGGATTCATTCAAAAACACTCTCTGCTCTGGTTGCTGAACAAGGTCGCTGATTAGCGGCATCGACCCAAACGGTCAGTTCAGAGCTGTGGATCAAGGTTTTCCGGTTTCTGTGTGGCACTTTATGACCCCTCCAGCTGCACAGACCATCTTTTCTTCTCTAACAAATAAGGTCACCTTCCCCTGTGAGGTGACCCTCTCCCCCAGTCACAATGGCCCCCTCATCTCTCCCCTCTTGTCTGATAGTGGCTTAAATCATGTCATCAAAATTCTGAAAGATCATTGATCCTTAAGACTGATCGAGCACTCACTGACATAACAAATGCCCTCCCCGCCCTTCTGAGGGCATTGGGGTCTGTGATGAGCAGTTCAGGCTGTTTATTGCCTCCCTGTGGCTCTGTGGTTAAACATTACAGAGGAACCATGGTAAAGTGTGGGGCTGCACTTGGTTTAGCATGAGAAATTGCCCCAGGTAGGGTCTCCCAAGGCAAAAAGGTCCCAGATGAGGGGCCAGATGAAGAGCAATCAAAAAACCCCATGATGAAAATGTTCTACAGCAAGGTCTTGTTACCCTCACCCAAACTAGGGTCACCAGGGCCCCACCCTGGAGCCAGGCCTGGGGGAGCGGCCTGTTGGTGCAGCCTGAAAGAGTTACACTCACCTAAAGGATTATTAGGAACACCATACTTAATTCTACATGGCATTGATTCAACAAGGTGCTGAAAGCATTCTTTAGAAATGTTGGCCCATATTGATAGGATAG
>JAODKF010000002.1:14105908-14129820 GCA_026779585.1 Mormyrus proboscirostris | reverse complement strand
TTTAGTTCAATTTAATAAACCCCATTTGTGTTCCTGAGCCCCAAGTGGGTCGTCCACCTCTTTGTGCACTATGCCCCATTCCCGTGCCCGCACCCGGGCTGCCCGCCCCCTCGACACTAAAAGGTTCTGGCAAACTGTCCAGAATATCTGAAGGGGGAAGCAGCTCCTGATTTCTACTGTTTACAGTGAGGAGGGGGTGCTGTTGACCGCACCTGGGACCGTCCTCAAACTGTAAATGATCTTGCACTGCAGTATGTGAGTGACCTCATTTGCAACTACATTCCGAATCATACACTTCGATCGCAAGATGCAAGTCTTCTATTCATACCCAGAATAAAGAACGTTTGGGGGAAGAGAATTCGCTCATAAAGCACCATAAAGCTCTGGATATTCTGGGGCTGTCATAGCTGACACACTGTCTCAACAGTGCGTGGAGGTCAGGGACAGTGCCACTGGATTGGCAGACTGGGGTAGTGGTCCCCTTATTCAAGAACGGGGACCAGAGAGTGTGTTCCAACTACAGGGGTATCACACTTCTCAGCCTTCCTGGGAAAGTCTATTCCAAGGTACTGGAGAGGAGGGTGAGATCGATAGTCAAATCTTGGATTCAGGAGGAACAATGCGGTTTTCGTCCTGGCTGTGGATCACTGGACCAGCTTTATACCCTTGCGAGGGTGCTGGAGGGGGCCTGGGAATTTGCCTATCCAGTCTACATGTGTTTTGTAGATTTGGAAAAGGCTTACGACCGGGTTCCCCGAGGTGCTCTGTGGGGGGTGTTTCGCGAGTATGGGGTCCGGGGTCCACTGTTGTGAGTGATTCGATCCCTGTATGAATGGAGCAGAAGCTTGGTTCTCATTGCTGGTAATAAGTCGGACGTGTTCCCAGTGCGGGTTGGGCTCCGCCAGAGTTGCCCTTTGTCATCGGTCCTGTTTATAATATTTATGGACAGGATTTCTAGGCACAGCCAGGGTGTTGAGGGTGTCCAGTTTGGTGGCCTCAGGCTTGCCTCGCTGCTTTTTGCGGACAATGTCGTCCTGTTGGCTTCATCTGCTGGGGACCTATGTCATGCTCTGGTGTGGTTCGCAGCCGAATGCGAAGCGGTGGGGATGAGGATTAACACCTCCAAGTTTGAGACCATGGTCAGCCAGAAACCCTCTTCAGATCAGGGAGGAGGTTCTGCCTCAAGTAGAGGAGGTCAGCTATCTCAAAGTTCGGTTTACAAGTGAGGATAGAAGAGATCGAGAGCTGGACAGACAGATTGGAGCGGCGTCTGCAGTTTTGCAGCCGCTTAACCGGTTTGTCATGGCCAAAAAAGACCTGAGTCTGAAAGCCAAGCTCTTGATCTATTGGTCCATCTTCGTCCTTACCCCTCACCTATGGTCATGAGCTGTGGGTAGTGACTGAAAAAATGAGATCACGGATACAGGCAGCCGAAATGAGATTTCTCCGCAGGGTGTCTGGGCTCTCCCTCAGAGATAGGGTGCCTCAGTTGGACTGGGAACGCCTTGGCATCCCCCCGAGGAGCTGGTAGAGGTAGCTGGGGAGAGAGAGGGCTGGGTATCCCTGAAGTTGCTACCCCCGCGACCCGAACCCCAGACAAGCGGATGGTGATGGATGGATGGATAGACGGACAATGTTTAGTGTGAATGAAATGGGCAGCTTTGTGAAACCTCTTCCCATTGTCTCATTATCTATTTGCTATTTATTGCATTTATACAGCAGTTCATTATTTACAGTGCTCAATGGTAGTAAAACAAGGCCTGTGGTTTGAGATGGCAGCTTTCGCCACATGCTGGATGCCACTGACATTGCGTCCCCTGTGCCACGCAGGATACATCCTTAGCGTGGTTCTGCTCATGCTGCCACGGCAGCGCCTGGTGCGGCTCTACCTGTACATCCTCACTGCTCTGCTCCTGTTCGCCGGCCACCAGATCTCCAGGTGAGGACCAGGATAGGGGTGGGGCTGGGGGGATGGATGGATGGATGGATGGATGGATGGATG
This sequence comes from Mormyrus proboscirostris, assembly GCA_026779585.1. Lineage (NCBI taxonomy): Eukaryota > Metazoa > Chordata > Actinopteri > Osteoglossiformes > Mormyridae > Mormyrus > Mormyrus proboscirostris. The sequence goes on along the minus strand of JAODKF010000002.1, from coordinate 14,127,818 downwards.
GATGGATGGATGGGAACTTTATTGATCCTGACTGAAATGTTGGATAGACAGACCTCAGGTCTGCCCGAAACCCTGCCACTTGGTGCAGACATACCTGTGAGATGACTGACCCCCTGCTGCCTCCTCGGCAGGTGGCCGTTTAGCAGCCGATTTAAGAGGTGCCTTTATCTCCAGCCCTTCCTCCCCCCAGTGTCGCTGAGCACACAGCCAAAAGATACTCAAATTAAAACCTCTCAAGTGTGTAAAAACCATTACGGGGGACTCCTAACTTATCTGCCGGGATGTGCCAGTGTGGGAGCCGCAGCGGGTGGGGTACGGCAGATGGTCTGGGGGAAACAGCCCTCCTGCTTCATCTTTATTTAGCCCCTTCACCGGAAGGCAGAGCTGAAACGTGGGTCTCATTTCTGCGCTAAATTAGGAGCTAATCAGCCTGACAATGGGGTGAGGCATCACACCGATGAGGGATGCAGACGATCCCATGGACACTGTGCTTTACGTTACTTTATAAATCACGCAGACTAGGCTGTGAGTGTCCAGCGGTGTTTAGTCTCTCATGAAAAATCAACAAGCTGACGTTTTATTGGCTTCTGTCCCTCACGGTGAATTCCCTCAGTAATGTGGAATTGTGGAAAGCTTTCTGCCATGGGTGCCTGTTTGGGATGTGGATCGTTGGCTAAGCAGCAGGAGAGGCTCCCTGCAGACCCGTCTTCTCGTCCTTGCAGGGATTATGTCCGCAGCGAGTTGGATTCCGCCTACGAGGGGGCACTCTACCTGGAGCCTCTGTCTACGCATCGCTTCATCACAAACCTCGTGTGTAAGCTAAGCCGGGCTGGGGGGCGGGGTCTTCCCACGTCACTGCGGGCGGCATGCTCTCTGCTCATCGCCCTTCCCGAACACAGCCGCAGGATTTATGCGTCTGTGTCCCAGGGTGCTGTTAAGGTCACATGGCAGCCGATTAAGGTGCCTCTGCTCAGGCAAATTTTCTGGATGGGAGCGCTTTGTGGATCATGCTGACGCTTCCTGTGGAACCAGAGTGGAGGGGCAGTGACTCTGGCCCTCGGCAGTCCCATAATGCACCCTGCCCCCGAGGTCCAGTTTGTCTGTCATTTGTGTCAGTCAGTGCTGGCTCCAGAATCAGACAGACACAAGAACATCATTCTGGGCAGCATTCAGGATAATGAAACATTTTGTTATGTGTCCAGCACAGTCTGATCCATCCATCCATCCATCCATTCATCCATCCATCCATCCATGCGGGGAGACTTCATTTTTATTGCTTGCTTTTATTTTTATAGCGGCAGCGTGTTGGTGAGGCCCCTGCAGTTCAGGAGGTTTCAGTGTCCTCTGCCTCATTGGAAGGTCCTCTCCGGGTTTCAGTGGCCATACCATGCTTTTCAGTGAGGGTACCTGGGGGTGACCTGCGTCGCATCCACTGACTGCACTGGCCGCTCCCAGACTTTGCGTGGCCCCCCACCAACGCTCCGCTTGCCCCCATCATTCTCTCTCCCGCCAGTTCCCGGTGATCCGCCAGCAGGACACCGGAGTGGTCAGGCACCTCCCATGGACTGGTGGAGCCCTGGCTTCCTGCTTCTCCGCCCTGCTGGGCCTCAGTCGGGTTATTGAGGGAGGCGACACTTAAAACTGATGGGTTCGCTAAGGGATCAAGACTCCATTAAATAAAATTGCTTGCTGGGACAGGCGAGGGGTCTACTCCTGTCTTTGTGTGTAACAGGTACAATTATCCTCAAGTATGTCAAGTTTAGAAGTTTAGAATTTGAATTATCCATGCTCCCTTGTATCCTTTCTCCCATTCCTCATCACCATATATTTTATGCTTTGAGTCTCTCGTATATGCTATGATTTTTACAGGATTGCAATATCTGTTTTGTATACGAGGACTGAGTTATTGTCTCTGACATCCATTGGGAATGTCTTTGTCAGCTTTGATGTGTCTGGTAGACAGGAGAGTGGTTGACTTAACTGACATTGATTAAGAATGCCTGTGATGTCTTTGCTGTGCATGTGACAGGCCAGCTGGTGGTCTGCACCCTGAGTTCCTGTATCATGCAGACCAAGCGTATTTGGCTCTTCATGGCTCACCTGCTCCCCCTGGTGGCTCGCCTGTGCCAGGTCCCGCTGGAGACCGTTGTCTTCATCAATCAATTTGCCATGATCTTCACAGGCCTGGAGGTGCTCTACTTCTTAGCTTCCAACTTATTGGTTCCCTACTACCTGGCCAAGACGGCATATCGTGAGCTGGTACAGGTACGTATCTGAGTAGCCTGGTGTTGCTGCCGCTAGCTGGTAGTGTTCAGTGACCTCTGCTCCTCTCTCTGACCACTGAAGGTAACCGGCACCTTCCTGTGTAAAGCGTATGTTGTTTTTCAATGAGACGTTCACCATTTTCCATTCGAGTGTAACTGGGTGCGTGTCACCAGCAAGGTCTGCTGTTTGACCTGTCAGTCAGATGCACTCTGCTCTTACTCTCATTGTTGTACATTCTCCACCCTCTTCCTGCATCTCTCCTTCCAGGTGGTGGAGGTATACGGTCTTCTAGCGCTGGGGATGTCCCTCTGGAACCAGCTAGTCCTGCCGGTGCTCTTCATGTGCTTCTGGCTGGTGCTGTTCACCTTGCAGATCTGCACATACTTCAGCACCCGCGACCAGCCCAGCTCACGTGAGAGGCTGCTATTCCTCTTTCTCACCAGGTGGGGCTGCGTCGTGGAGGAATATCTGAACCATCTAAATTGTAACCATAGGTGTCCCTGTGTATGTATAAGCTTGGTAATTTTCTGGCAGATTAACTCTTGATGGGGGATTGGTGGGAGACTGATGCCTGTTGGTAAACTTATGCAAGGTTTACTCTGTAACGTATCGGCTGTGTCTTTGCCTGATGTCAGTTGGGGTCCGTTGCAGTGGTTCCCTTGTCTGTGTCTCCATCTTCTGTGACTCCGAATGTGTGTCTCTGGCAGCATTGCAGAGTGCTGCAGCACTCCCTACTCCCTCCTGGGCCTGGTCTTCACCGTGTCGTTTGCGGCCCTGGGCGTCCTCACCCTCTGCAAGTTCTACCTGCAGGGTTACCGTGCCTTCATAAATGACAACGGCACGCACCGGTGAGTGGCCTGTGGGTGAATCGCCGTGCCGGTGAGGCGCCTGTACGTGTGTGTGACTCCGCTCTGCGTGCCAGGGGTATGACCGAGGGTGCCACGCTGCTGATCCTGGCCGTGCAGACAGGCCTGATTGAGCTGCAGGTCATCCACCGGGCCTTCCTCCTCAGCATCATCCTCTTCATCGTGGTGGCATCCATCCTGCAGTCCATGCTGGAGATCGCCGACCCCATCGTGCTGGCGCTGGGGGCCTCCCGGGACAAGTAAGGTGCATCTGCCCACTTCCAGGGTCACACTACTGCTGGCCCGAACGACACTTCATGAACCATGTGGTGTATTTTCTAACCCCACTAGATGGTGCTCTTAGTTTAGTTTTAACCATGCTTTGAGCCCTTTTTAAAACCAAGAGTGTGGTCAGAAAATGTCTCATGAGGCATCACTTTGGGCATCACTTGGTCTGACCCCTGGCAACTTACTGTAATGTGTCAGACTGATTTTATGGCTCGGTCGCATGAACTTGGGTACTTACGAGTCCTTAGCCTGGGCCAGATCTTCCCTGTGTGGCGTCGGAGCCTCTGCGCACTCAGCGCTCCTGCTGTCTTGCAGGAGCCTCTGGAAGCACTTCCGGGCGGTCAGCCTCTGCCTCTTCCTGCTGGTCTTCCCGGCCTACATGGCCTATATGATCTGCCAGTTCTTCCACATGGACTTCTGGCTTCTCATCATCATGTCGTCCAGCATCCTCACCTCGCTGCAGGTGACCGACTCACTCACTCATGTTCACTGGCTATGCTAATGATGGACCGCAGAGGCTCATTTCACCCAGCTGGTTTTCTTACATGGCCGTACACCACCTCATTTTTTTATTTTAGCCTCTGCACCACCTGGTGTCCATGATGGCTATAGTTAATGAAATGTTGGTTTGTCATGGATCCTGCTGACGGTCATAGCGAAGAGGAAGTGACTTCTACAGCCATCGACTATCCCATAATGCACCATGTCCTCCCCTAGGGCCAGTTCATTTGTTGTTTGCATCAGTCAGTGCTGACTCCAGAGTCACACAAGAACATGATTCTGGGCAGTGTTCAGGATAATGAAAACTAGAGCTGTCATGATTACTCGATTAAACTCAAAATGTTCCTGTTTGATTACTCTGCGATATGGTGGAAGGAAGACAGGGCAAACTGGATGAGGATGCAAATAGAGTGAAAGCATGTGGAAACAGTTCACATTAAAAGTAGCTTTGGGATAACAAAACGTGTTTAATGAATTATTCAGTAAGTACAGTCTTGGTTTGGCTTTGGCTTAACAAATCATGTTTAATGAATTAATGAGCAAGTACAGTCACTGCATGGCTTTGGGATAACAAATCATGTTTAATGAATTAATCAGAAAGTACAGTCTCGGTTTGGCTTTGGCTTAAATCATGTTTAATGAATTAATGAACTAGTACAGTCTCTGCATGGCTTTGGGATAACAAAGCGTGTTTAATGAATTAATCAGTTAGTACAGTCTCAGTTTGGCTTTGGCTTAACAAATCATGTTTAATGAATTAATGAGTAAGTACAATCTCTGCATGGATTTGGGATAACAGCGCGTTTAATGAATTGATCAGTAAGTACATTCTCAGTTCGGCTTTGGCTTAAATCATGTTTAATAAATTAATGAGCAAGTACAGTCTCTGCATGGCTTTGGGATAACAAAGCATTTTTAATGACTTAATCAGTAAGTACAGTCTTGATTTGACTTTGGCTTAACAAATCATGTTTAATGAATTGATGAGTAAGTACAGTCTCCACGTGGCTTTGGCTTAACAAAGCGTGTTTAATGAATTAATGAGTAAGTACAGTATAGTCTCTGTGTGGCTTTGGGATAACAACACGTGTTTAATGAATTAATCAGTAAGTACAGTCTCGGTTTGGCTTTGGCTTAACAAATCATGTTTAATGAATTAATGAGCAAGTACAGTCTCTGCATGGCTTTGGGATAACAAAGCGTGTTTAATGAATTAAAGAGTAAGTATCATCTTGGCATGGCTTTGGCTTAACAAAGCGTGTTTAATGGATTAATGAGTAAGTACAGTCACCGCGTGGCTTTGGGCACTGAGTCCTCTCCCCACCGGAACATGGCATCCTGCTGTTACGTGGTGGCATGAGAACCTTTGGCAGATTTATGGCACATTTAATAATATTTGGATGGTCCCCCCCCCCCCCCGATATTTTTTGTCTATGACTGACCTCTAGTGGATAAATGGCGCCACTGCGGGGAAATCTTCTTACTGTAATTAAGAAATCAGTGCTCAGCAGTAGTTGATGATAAATATGATTTTTTTTTTTTGTGCAAGTTTGTCACACATTTTGTTTACTCCATATTAACCAAACAATTCACATGAAAAACAATTCAAAAGTAAAATGTTTTTAAAATACCAGCTTCTGTGACTTCTGGTAAATAAGATCGGAGCCCCCTGCTGATGACGGTGGATCACAACGGCACTGCACCCCTACAGGTGCTGGGGACCTTGTTCATCTACGTGCTGTTCATGGTGGAGGAGTTCTGCCAGGAGCCCCTGGAGAACATGGACGACGTCATCTACTATGTGAACAGCACCTACCGGCTGCTGGAGTTCCTGGTGGCCCTGTTTGTCGTGGCCTACAGCGTCTCGGAGACGGTCTTTGGCGAGTGGACCATCATGGGCTCCACCATCATCTTCATCCACTCCTACTACAACGTGTGGCTGCGCGCGCAGCTGGGCTGGCAGGGCTTCTTGCTGCGCAGAGATGCCGTCAGTAAGATCAGGAGCATGCCCATCGCCACCAGTGTGCAGCTGGAGCAGCTCAACGACGTCTGTGCCATCTGCTACCAGGTGGGGGCGCCTGGGAGAGAAGGGGCATTTGGCTTTTGTTTGGTGTGCAGATCAATCTGGGCCTGGCTACTTTAGACTACATTTACATGGCAACTTCGCTGCTTTTGTTGACTATGTCTGAATTCAGCGACTGCATTCTACTAAGGCTCCATTCAAAGGTTGAATGTGTCACGGCGGTGCCAAAAGGCTGTCCCGTTTCGAAGTCTCCTTCAAATGCAGACTGAGAATGCATCCTTCTTTGTGAATGAAGTACCTGATAGGTCCTTCACAGCCCAACATATCCCAGGATTCATTGTGCGGACTGTAAAAGGACACAGCCCAAAAAGGTTACGCAGACGCAAATTCGAACACAGCCGTTTAGTCTTGCACTCCCTGGTGGCCACTAATTGCAAAACTGCAGTTGATTTCAGGGTGGGGGTCTCAACTAGTCTGATGGTCAGCATGAATTGCACATAACTTCTGTCGTCACACTGAAAGCCATGGGGCTTGTAAATAAGGTCTTTCGGTCTCCTTCCTAGGATATGACATCTGCCATCATCACTCCCTGCAACCATGTCTTCCATGCCGGCTGCCTGAAGAAGTGGCTGTATGTGCAGGAGGCCTGCCCTCTCTGCCACAATCAGCTGAAGGGCCTACCCCCACCTCCAGAGGCCCAGGACACCCCACAGCGTCCGCCTCTGCCACCAGCCAATCACAACCTGTTAGAGGCAGGAATCCCTGATGCAGAGGTCTGCTCTCCTGACGTAGCAGAGTGTACAGCTGAAAGAAGCATGGGTTGCCCTGACCCCGACATGCTGACTGAGCAGACTGCTCCCTGCTGTGCTGAGGTTCCTCTCCTCATGCCCTGGGTCTTTTGCGCAAATCTCGACTGTGCCCAAACACGCAGTGAGGGGAGTGGGAGGGAACCAAGTCCGGTTCTTACAGGGGGCCGGGGGGAGGTGTGTAGTGGACTCTCCCTGCAAAGCAGCCCCCCTGCTGTGCCAGACCAACCTATATCCCCCGGCAGTCTGGCTGTCACACTCACTCCAGAGCAGGAAGGCAGCGAGCTGAAATGAAGAACCAGGCCTCGGTGGGTCACATGCGCTCTCCTGTGTCACCATGCCTATTGGCAATCTCCCTGCCCCGCCCACATCGGCCCCCACCGCACATATGCCCTGCCCACATTGGCTCCACCCTCATCGGACCCCACCCACATATGCCCTGCACACATTGGCCCCGCCCATATGGGGGTCTGCCCACACTGACCCTGCCCACATCGGGCCCCACTCACATATGCCCTGCGCACACTGACCCTGCCCACATTGGCCACGCTCACATCAGCCCTGCCCACATCGGGCCACATATGACCTGCCCACAGTGGCCCTGCCCCGCCCTGCCAGCCTCCCTTCATGCCTGGGCATCCATGTGCCCTCTGACCCACAGCTGATTACTGCCATTTTCACAGCCTTCCCCTGACTTCTGGGCCCCCCATCTTAACATTTCCTGCCCCCTCATGGCTGCCCACCTTGTTATATTAACACAATTGATTGCTGTTTCTGATAAAGAAGGGTAGGAGAGATCATTAAACAGCTGACTGGATGTGATGGAGTGACCTTAACTGAAGAATGGAGATAGCACTTGTACTAAAAGCTTTAATCACGCTTTGGCTAAGCACGCCCTCACTGCCTCATAATGGCTGTTTGATTCTCTTCTGGCTTGTGTTGGACATGATGCTGCGATTGCACTAATGTAGTCATAGCAATGCTCCTAGCAATCTCTTGTCAGGCACCAGATAATTTTGGTTTCTATGCAGAAAACTGGGCAGAAATGCATATATCTCTTACACACATCTACAATAATTATGTTACTATGAGTAAAGTTTTCTGACAGGTGCCTTTGGGGTCAATTTGACCCCATGGTAGGGGTGAGAGAGATGTATGTATGTACATATGCAGAAGTATTTTTGGTATTTTGCTGTGGTGATGCGTTGCCAGCTCACGTGAAGTGGACAGGAGCTTGTGTGAACACTCTATAGATCAAAGTGGGAAGAGCTTCTGGTTACGGATTGAGATTTTGGCAAAAGCAAAATAGCAAGACTGTATTAACTGGCAATATTACATGGCATTTATTGCATTTCTGTAAATAAATACCTTTATGTACGAAAAAATCAGCAAATGCCATAAAAATGATTGATGCTTCCACGGAAAACAGAATATCTGATGACGCATATGAACTTTATTCGTATGCTGATATGTTTTTGTGTGTTTTTGATGGTATTAATAAAAAAACTTCCTTTTTATTATGAGCTTCTGTTCCACAAATGCTGGATTCTGGTCGTAATGTGATATAATGATCCGTTATAGAATTAACCCAAGGTCAAATTTTTATTTTATAAAACTGAATGTTGAAATAACTGGAAAGAGATGTGTCGCTGGTCTTTTGCTATCATAGACATCTTAGACTTATTCTTGGACATCACTTTAGAAAAATTCTGATTTCAGTACAATGCTTGCAGTGTCTGTCTGTCTGTGTCTGTGTGTGTGTATGTGTGTGTGTCTCCCTTAGAGGATGCTGTTTTATTCCATTCAGATCATACTGACTTTCCATATTGTCACATGTCCCCAAGGCGCTCTGATTGGCGGCCAGCAGCTTCTCCCAAGGCCCGTTGCAGTATTTGAGGATGGAGTGCAGGAACAGGCTGCCACACGTCCTGTGTGTGATTCTATCGCCCTTTAGTGCTATCTGAGGTACAGGAAGAAAACGACGCTTTCATATTGCAGAGGAGATATTCTCTTTGCCTTCGTGTCATTAGTGAATCCTCAAATCCTAAAAATACTCTTCTTGCTACCAGCAAACCTGTTTCAGTGTTTGTGGAGGTTTAAGGGGACAAAACGACAGAAATGAACCATAAATAAACCACCAGCTTTGTACAAATCCTATTCCTGGATTTCTCTGTCGTGTACAGAGTAGCGATCAATTTGCGTTCGATATGTACAGTTTATAGGCAGCTTTCGTCTGCTTTTCTGTAACAACACCTGATGGCGCTGTTGCATAACATTGGTGATGCTTCTCCTCGCTCAAACAAACCTTTGTATTACTTATTCAGACTTTCTTTTACAACTCTACGTCTCAGTTAATTGCATATGGTTAGCAAAACATTAAAAAAATAAAGGATTGAATTATACAACCACCAGATTCGTTTCTAGTCCCTGTGGGATGAACGAGTTACTGTTTGAGGGGCTTGGTATAATAAATCTACTAACACAATATTGTGAAAAAAAAATACAAGCGCATTAAGGAAAGCCATTAAATTCTGCGCCTTTTTTATGCAGTGCAGAGTTTAAGGAATTCTTGGTGAAGTACCAAAACAATACAATGGGTTTGCAACCACGGGCTCAAAACGTTGATTTTTTTTTTATTATCTTTTTTAATAATTTTATTGTTCAACTTGGATGCTCGCACTACACAAGCACGAAGTTTCTGACTGTCCCGCGTGGAAAGGTCACGCGGGGGTGGGGTCGCATCGTCCCTTATATCCGTTGGCGTGCTTGCGGAATGGCAGCATTTAAAAATCCCCCCAAAAAACAACTGCATTGAATCGTTTCGGATGCTGTTTATGCGTTTCCATTAGCGGTGCATTTGCCAGAACCAAACAGATAAAATCACAAGAGTAAGCCAATTTTAAATCCGGCCCTTATCTGACTTCATGTTTCAATGCACACGAGAGTGGTATTTATTGGAAGACATTTGTCAAAGGATCAGTGGAAAAAAAACGATCGTTGGCCACAGCGAATAGCGCATTATACACGTTATTTATTTAAACAACAGCTTGTTGGACATAAGGTGTATATATAAAAAAGTCATATCTTATTTTTGACATACGCCCTATTCTATGACAGGCTTCTTTTTACGATTCTTCAATTAATATAAGGTTATTACTGAAGCATCAACATAAACTTCGTGATTTATACGAGCATCTGTTTCTTTAATGAATTCCATATTTCGAGTAGAGATTAAAGAGGAGATGCTTAATTCAGAACAGCGTTATTTACAGACTTCATACAAAACAATCCTCAGAAGAATAAAGAACACATTTATTTATGCAACGTCTGAAATTCGCTCTCTGAAAATCTTTCAAGAATATTTGTTTTATCCTTTTGTTTTATTGAAATTCCCCCACATTGTAACTATTACAAAAGCGGGAGATTGTTTTAAATGCTGTTAAAAAAAGCCAATACACAACAGTCGAAAATATGAAAGAATAGCCAGGGATGACATACTACTAAAACTAAACAATTTTTTTAAGGACATCGGTAACTCAGATCAATAGATTGCGCATTGAAATTGGGGATCCCGCATGAAACGCTGGAATTGGGAACTACGCCTTTAATTTGGGGGGATCGCTGAGTTTAATTTGCTCAAGAGACCCGCTAGTCAAGTACAGAAATTTATTATGCACACCTCAGTGAGCTGCTAATGTGGCCTCGCAAGAGCTGGTGTCTCCTGCAGCCTGACACCGGACAAGTTCAAGGAATAATGGATAACCGTGGGCCCGCTGTCTCCTCTGAGCGGTCGCCTTGCTTTCCTCTGCTCCCAATTTTCTCAGTCATTCAAGGGAGACCCTTGGCGAAGGGAGTACGGGGCTTATTAAGGGGAGACAATAGCTGACTGAAGTACAGCCTGTAAGTTCAAGTGGAGAGCGGTCTGTGTCAGCTCGCAGATGAAATGAAAGTGGGACTTCTTTTTTCTTCTTTTTGCAAAAATGCATTTTATCTCAGACAATCAGGAAATCCATCACTGTTGGCGACAGCTTCATTTTGAACTCCGCTATCAAACTGCCGTTCTGCTAATATCTTAATGGTTCGGTCAGAGTAAATAGATACGACGATAACCGCTGACTTACGATTAACATCCACACTCTCTTATAGGGGGTAAAGGGTGATATTCCACCCACCCCCCAAATTTCGGGACTGATCTCATGCCTGCATTCGAACCGGCTCACTGTAAAAGATTCCCTGCTCTTTTTTCAGGCAGCCGTGTAGGTCGTGTGGAGCCCTGAGCCCAAGTGAATTTGCAGCCTCCGGCCCCCGTCATGCTTACAGCGTTAAATCATCAGGCCTGACTTGTCCGCAGATATCTTTGTTATTGAATTCTGGAGTCCTTTTAATAGCTACCGCATCTCCACCGGGGCTCTGCGGCGGCCCGCGGATATAAATACTGGCGGCCCGCGGGGGTTAGGTGGGCCTGCTGCCTGTCCGTCAGTCAGGGCCGGCAGCTCGCTGTTGAGAAGCAGGGGAAAATCAAATGGCCCCGCTGAAGGACAGCCGGGGAAGTCTGCTCCCGCCGCGGCTATGTTTGTGTGCGGGCAGATGCGAAACATCTATCTAACTGAATACTTTTCCATTCGCCGTCTTCTCTGACTTCTCATCTCCCTGCATGACGAACCATCTGTATCTTGTTCTTAGTCCATCATTAGTTCCCATTATATCTATTTCTGGATTTTTTCCAATTTGTTCACGATCCTGACACTGATTATCATACTCCAGATATACACACTTATAAGAACAACTATATTTTTCAAGTTCTTTTTGTCTGCTCAGTATAACAAGTAGGATTGGGATTTCAAGATTTTACGATTATTTAAAGAGAAAATGCCAGAATACAACTAATTTGTAGTAGTAGTAATAGTAATCATAATAATCATAATAATAGTAATGATTTGGTTTTGCACTTAGTGATTGGGGATCAATCAACTTTTTGTATCTTTTCGCTATTTAAAACAATAAAAGTTTGCAGTCTGAGGAAGAAAATTACAAAATCATATCGTTTTGCTTTTATTGTCAGTCTTCGACAAACCGGTACACCGAAGAAACTGAAAGTCGGCGTCCGTCATTCCGCGTCTGGCCGTAAATCTTCGCACAGAAAACGCCCGCATATACAAGCTAACAAAACAAGTTATAAACGCATTTTATGGTGCAGTTTGCATAACAGCAGAGTAAGCAGCAGCAATGGCATCAAACAAATAATGCAATGTAATAATTTAATGGTTAATTCATAATAAAATACATAAGGTCGTTTGGTGTCGCAACGAAGATGTAGCCTATGTGCAGATCAGGAATAAAACAAACGGTCTGGATAAGAATAATAATGAAAGGATGAAAAGCCAGAACAACATATTCTACTTTATTGGAATTTTAATCTAATAATTGAAATGTTGTTATTGTCGCGCATTTTTTTGTTTTGAAATTCATTTGCTTCCTTAATTATGCGGGATATGTATTTCAAGTTGAAAACATTAGGCGTTCACAAATTAGACTGAACAATTGACCAAATTAAAGGAAGCAGTGAGGATGCTGGATGGAATTGCTTACAGGGAACAATTCCAAAGCTGGGCATTATATTCCTGAACCACATTAAAAGAACGTGTGATTTTTGGCATTTCAGGACTGTGCACTGAAACGAAACTCTTATCCTAACTAATTTTAATTTCCCTGCACAAAAGCACTTCCGTATTTACTGCTACACACATTCGATTTCATATTATTATCATTTCATTGACAGGAATTTGTTAAGAAAAATCTAAAACATATAAACAAATATAGGGTACACAAAATAAACTCATTTTAAACTTTTCATCACAAATGCAAAACTGGCTTCTTATACGAAATACTTGCACAAGGTCAGAATTTTTAAAATCCTGTGCCGGAGAATCGACACGGACAATGCTGGTTCTGCCCCTGCGAGTAGGGAGGGAAAGTGCAAGTTTGACATATCTTGTGATTGATTGCGGTTGCCCGTGTGAGGAGGAAGCTGATGGAAGCGTAAAGCGCACATAGACACCAGGATCGATGTCTTTCCGTTTTTCATTTACTATCATTCAGGTCGATTGGTTAAATGCTATATAAAGTTCATCATCACCGACAGATGTATGTTTCCCCGTTCCGTGTTATTATCTCAGTCAAAGAATAACAGGTCCATCGTCAGTCACCGTATTTTCGTTCCCCAAATAGTTTCTAAAGGTGCTGGTCGTCTAAATGCCGACGAAACTCCAATAAAAGTCACAGCATTTCAAATAACTGGGTGACTTTTATGTTTGTGTTTCTGAATGATGCTGACTTATTTATAGGTAAAATGTAAAAAAAAAAAAAAAAAACCTTCATTAATTGATCATTTTAAAAGTTATATTCTATAACTAATTTAAACTAGACATAAAATTCCGGCTTGTAAATGACGATATAAACCTGCAGAGAGTTTAAGGCGACAACCTGTCGATCATCAGACTAATGACAGCCACGCTTCTCCGCCCAGTCTGATGCGGCCGCCAGCTCATCCAAATCAATTCATGGTACGTACACAGGTACGGTCACGCTTTGTTTTAAGTCGATCGGCTAATTTTCCAGGGATTTCGCGGGTTAAAAGATATAAACGAGATGAGAAGCGATTGCCTTCTCTTGGGTCTGCTCCCGCTGAGGACTACATTTATTTAGAGAAATCACGTTAATTTGGAGCCTCCATACAACCCAGTGCAAGGTGTTTCTGGACTATAGTTTCTCGGCTGTCATTAATAGTAAATTGCCCCAAAGCTCTGCGTTGCCTGTCGAGTAATATATTTGACATCTGGTTTTGAGGAGCCTCGTTCGGCGTTTTCTCGCTTGAAATCCTGCTGTTTGTTAAATGGAGGGGGAGGGCTCACACACGCAAACGGGCCACGAGAGCCGTGGTTGGGCGGCTAGCAAAGCGGAGTCCGGGCTTGGCGCGGTTTGGGGGCGTCCCACACTCTGCGGCCACTCCCTCTTCCCTTTGGGGTTAGTGTGCCCGTGTTTAGCTCCCAGAGATAGTCAAATCGGATTCCTTAGGGAAGGGACACAAATCACTCCCATTTTAACAAGGGGAGCGACGCGGGATCTGCAGCCACAAGGGTCTGTCTACCTCCTCTCCTTGATTTTCCATTTCTCATTCATTTGATTTTAAGAGAAAGATCTTTGGTGGAGAAAAAGAAAGAAGGAGAAGAAAAACTTGTCAGGGGATGATGACACTTGATCTAGCCCCGGCTGTGAGCTCTAGTTGATCCTATTGTTTCTTAAAGTCACTCCCGAGCTTTTGTTTTAACTGAGTCTCTTTAAGCGGACACAGCAAAGTCTCAAGTGAGCTAATAATCTTCGTTTGCTCTTCCATTCCTCACATTTTATTTTCATTTTTCTCATTTGTGATGTTCTCGCACCATACACCTAAACCTGGATTCTGACCGACATCACTTCATCCGATACTTATTTTTGTACCGGTATTTTTCAAAGATTGACAAGTGAGTAGACTTACGGGCACTTGGACGGACTCTCCCCCGCAAGCGGAAAAACGCAAATCGTTTACTGGCGATCAGAAGGAACGGGGCCGGGGCGTATAAGAACAGGCAGAAAGAGTGACAGGAAAGAGAAGCTGTGTTCATGTTTGGGATTCAAGAGAGCATTCAAAGGAGTGGAAGTAGTATGAAAGAGGAGCCCATCGGATCCGGAATGAACGCGGTTCGGACATGGATGCAAGGAGCCGGGGTGCTAGATGCAAACACGGCCGCTCAGAGGTAAGCCCCCGGCAGCATCCGCTGCCCTGGGGATGACTGCCACAGAACCCTCGGATCGTTCGCTGATTTTTTTTTTCGAGCGTTTTTTCTCAAGCAATGTTCCATTAAGAAAAACATTATGAACGCGGTGTATTATTGGGATCTCATTTGTAATGTACTGTTCTGCGTGTACTGCTGTGTTAACTTGCGATGTTTCGGTGCGTGAACGGTAATTCTCCGTGGTTGGGGATGCTCCTTCCGTCGAGGTACCTTCGGACATTCAAATAAAGTATCTATTTTCCGGGAAACCTTTTATCGAATTTGTGCAGATAGGAGTTCAAACATCTGAAAATATTAAATCCTAAACTACATAAATAGGAAGACGTAATGTGATTTATAATTTGTAATAAAAAATATTGCTATAACAGATTAATTTCAATATAGCCTATTTAATGTATTCTAGTTATACTGTTTGTACAGTGAGGAACATTAATTGTAACATATGTATTGGAATAAATATTAAATACACAATGTTACATTTCAAAATGTCTCCACCATCAATATTTGTTCTTCGCTCGATCGCGTTTGAAAAACTTAACGAGAGAAATTCATTTGCGCAGAACTTAAGACGGTTCTCATAGCTGCCCATAATTTTTATGTTTTCCGTCAGCAACATGCAAAGATTTATTTACTTCAGTTGTTACAAAGTTGCCTAAACATCCATTTGTCATTTTGAAGCTGAAATTAAAACCGAGGTAATTACTGAGATCACGTAATTACGTTTGTACTTAACATGATTTGTAGCATTATTTTTGGTATTGATTTTAAATAAAAATACGTCGGCTTGTAGACACAGTATGGGCTAGGGAAGGGCGGCCAGAACGAACGCGGCGGTCCCCTTTTTCTGCCAAAAAGTCCTAGATGCTCATAACTGACATTTCGGGCACAAAATGAAATATACTGAAGTGTCAGTATGACCCATGAGAGCCAGTGAACTTATACAACCGAAGGTGACTTTAAAGATTCATTTTCTCCACAAATAGCTTGAAACCACGTCCAGTTACACAGGCACTAGAATGACTGATTAAACATCTAAATTATTAATCATAATTCTCATAATAATTTATATCGTTAAGTGCTGTTTTAACACCACTTCATCTCGCGTTTGTCGACAGTGGAGTTGGTCTTGCCCGGGCGCACTTCGAGAAGCAGCCGCCGTCAAACCTCCGAAAATCCAACTTCTTTCACTTCGTTTTGGCGCTTTACGACCGACAAGGACAGCCTGTGGAAATCGAAAGAACTTCTTTCGTTGGATTTGTTGAAAAAGAAAGGGTGAGTTATGTAAGACTGACAACGTTTCACAAATGCTTATAAGGGCAGATCAGATCTCGGTAATTTAGTGTTTTTACATTGTGTAATAAACTGACGAGAACCCCTTCTTTTAAATTTGTTTTTGAAGATATAATTGGTGCGCGTTCACTCCTACCGGGATGTCCCTTTTATGTGCGATACTATTTCTGGCTAACAATAAAGAAATCAGGTTTCCTTTTTTATACAAGCAAGTTTGCCAACCCTCAATAAGTACTTCAATTAATTGCGTTTATTTTCTCCATATTTATTTATTAAATCTCGGTATTTTTATAATATTTGAAAGACTTATTTAATCTTTGTTAGTTTAAACATAATCCAGAAATCTAACTGAGGGGACCTGTGTACTTCTCATCGGTTCCGAAGTCCCATTTTAATCAGTTTTACTACAGTGTACCGAGTGTCATTTTTTGTTGACTTTGAATTGTATTTCCTTTCCATGCGAGTGAATTACTTTTTCAATAAACAGTATTTTTATTCTCGCTGTTCTACCGATTCTCGTGTATTTGTAAATTAAATCGGTTGCTTGTTATTTCGGCCAATTTCTCGGATTGTTAACTTTTTAATGGGCTAATCGTCCAACTGATATGAACAACCGCTAGCAATAAAGACGTAATTTGCTGGTTATACCATACGCATATGCGCTCAATCACAGGCCCTGTACCTAGTATTAGGACTTGGGGGGTAGGGGGTGGACGCAGGATTTGTGTGCATTTCCCAGCTATTGTAATTTAGGTTGGCTTCAGTTCGGAAAAGGACAGCCTCTATAACTGAACCATTTCGGGAATGAGGAAAGTTTTCTCCGTGAAGACATAAGACAGATGGGTTTAATTTGTTGAACTTGAAATGGAAATAATTACGGAAACCTCACTCACTCCCTCACATTTATTTATTAAATTGATGCTCATGGGTATTTATAGGCCTACGTTATACATTGTTAAAATAATTTCATACTTTATTGAATTTTTATTTTTTAGTTCAGCACGTTTGCTCCACCTACGTTTAGGGGGCATGTAACCGTCTGATCCCCGCAGGCCTTAGTGAAATTCCGTGAGCGCCCACAGTTAAAATCAGGCGTCGTAACCTTTGTGTTTCCGTAGGAATCCAACGGCGAAAAGACGAACAATGGGATCCACTACCGACTACAACTTCTGTACAGCAACGGTGAGAGCAGCCTCCAGCACGGCTGGCCCGCGTCTCCGGCTCACTCGCAAGACCTAGTTGTTTTATGTGAGAAGAACATAGCAGGAAATTCACGCGGCGTATTTGCATAACCTTCTACAGAAATAAAATCACCCGAAGACAGGTGCGAATTAATCATACAGTTTACGCAGTTTGCATAACACATTAATGGAAATGTCGTGCAGGATGTTAACTGTTGTCAAGATTATTGTACACTGTAGATCTATGCAATTGTGATTTATTATGGCCGAAATGCCTATAATAGGGCATAAAATTAATGATGGTAAAATAGTTTTAGTGTTCATTTTTATTTTCGCGATCACAAAAATAACGGTATTAGTAGGCTTAATGGGATACTAAAAGTCATCGGAATTACCATATCCTACTTGAAATGGCTTCATATAATAAGACTAATAGACTGTTTTGTTATTTGCATTTCATTATTTCCGTAATTTTTCGATGTTTTTATTAAAACCACGATGGTGACGTCTGTATATTTAATAGCGGCAGAAACAACAGCAGCAGCAACAACAACAATAAAAAATAATAACGACAACAACAAAAACAACAACAATATTAATGCTAATAATACCTGCGGCCCTAATATATTTGAATGAATAGATGCTGACGTTCAGCAGTTTCCTTTTTATTCATGGGTTAGCGATTATCTGTACCATCTGTAAAAAAGAACGTTAAAGAAGTGGTTGTAGGCGGCGATGGTTCTTCTTGTATACTGAAATTTAAAGCGTGTAGTTTTAGCCTTCTCCTCTCGTACATTGAATTAACGTTGCAATGCGTTATCCTTATTAAGTCGGGGGTTTTAAGGAATGGTTCGCTTTCTCCACTTTTAAAATTTAAGTATGACCACATACTTTAAGCAGAATCCTTTGCGTATATTTTATGTTTACATTCCTCTGTGACGAAAATAGAGATTTCAGTATTACAAGGTTTTAAGTATTTTAATTGGATTTTGTCTTTGATGTTGCGCACTATTTACTTTATAAAGCATTTGAGATGCCTGTGAAAATAATGTAGTGTATATGGGAAGAAACTGCTTTGAATACTATGGAGATTAATATGAATTAACAATTGCATTAGTTTATACAATTTGCGCAGGTAAGCTTCTACAGATAAATAATAAAGAGATAAACTAGCAAATGCAGGGCCATCTTTTATGTACAATGTCCGACTCCATGATAATCGGAGCGTAATTGATGATCGGTGAGCAATGTGGCATGCAGTCTGTCAGGGGTGAGGAGAAGACTTCCATAAACGAGCTATGCTTTCACATAAAACCAAAAGAGAAAAACGAGAAGTAAAACAACATATACCGAGAGAGGAGCGTGTGTTACTTCTGCACAATGAACAAAATCATTCAGCCAAGTGAGGCTATCATTAACATCCTAAGTGAGGGGCACTTTGTAACGTCGATGTAGCGAGCATAGCAGGCGGGGGGGGGGACTCACAGGGCCCTGTGTGTGCTGTCAGGATCCTCTCTGGGTGAGTGCTTCTCGCTGCCGTTCGGTTATCTGAGCCACTCTAAATCTCCCCCTAATCTCGGCTCTCCTGCAGGTATCAGGACAGAGCAAGATTTCTATGTGCGACTGATCGACTCCATGACCAAGCAGGTAAGGTTTCTCTTTTTTTG
Organism: Mormyrus proboscirostris; assembly: GCA_026779585.1. NCBI lineage: Eukaryota > Metazoa > Chordata > Actinopteri > Osteoglossiformes > Mormyridae > Mormyrus > Mormyrus proboscirostris. The sequence goes on along the minus strand of JAODKF010000002.1, from coordinate 14,109,120 downwards.
AGGCCCCTCCCTGCCTGGTCCCTTCCCCACCTCAGACCCAGTCAGGAACCAGAAAAGTTCAGGCCACTCAGAGCAGAGTATTGTGGCTGTGTGCAGGGCTGTGTGCAGGGATGTGCGCGGGGCTGTGTGTGCGAGGCTGTGTGCGAGGCTGTGTACGTGGGGCTGTATGAGAGGCTGTGCAGGGCTGTGTGCGAGGCTGTGTGCGCGGGGCTGTGTGCAGGGATGTGTGCGAGGCTGTGTGCAGGGCTGTGTGCAGGGCTGTGTGCGAGGCTGTGTGCGAGGCTGTGTGCAGGGCTGTGTGCAGGGCTGTGTGCAGGGATGTGTGCGAGGCTGTGTGCAGGGCTGTGTGCGAGGCTGTGTGCAGGGCTGTGTGCGAGGCTGTGTGCAGGGATGTGTGCGAGGCTGTGTGCGAGGCTGTGTGCGCGGGGCTGTATGAGAGGCTGTGCAGGGCTTTTTGCAGGGCTGTGTGCGAGGCTGTGTGCATGGGTCTGTGTGCAGGGCTGTGTGCGAGGCTCTGGTATTTCTGTGTTCCTCTGAGCCTTCCTATATGTTGGTATGTTTGTGTGCTGGTGCGGTGGCCAGTAAACCAGGCCCCAGGGGCATGTGGGTAGTGTGACATTCAGACATTCTCTGACTAGGGTAGTTCTGATACTCTGTGGTGCCTCGCAGTATGCTTCTGACAGAAGGACAGTATGCAGTATGTAGTATGCAGTATGCTTCTGACAGAAGGACAGTATGCAGTATGTAGTATGCAGTATGCTTCTGACAGAAGGACAGTATGCAGTATGTAGTATGCAGTATGCTTCTGACAAAATCCTACTGTATACTATATACTCCATACTGCTTGTGCTCTGGCAAAGGGGGACCTATGGGTTTTTTGGTAGTTTCATGGTTGTTTTTTGGGGGTGGAGGGTGATCATATTTCATATGAAGTGGCTACTGTTAGGAGGGGAAAATATTATTGACGTGGCTGTGGTGGCTGGGCTGAGAACGTGGTGTGAGGAGCTGGTCATGTCCATAAGGAGTGAGGAGCCCCCATCTGTAGCGACGGCGTGATCCGTTAGGGGCAGGAGCGCCTTCCTTCTAAAAGCTTTCTGAATTTTGCCAGAGCTGAACCTTTACAGCAGACATCAGACCCACTCTTAGATATGTGACTAATATGGGTTTTTAAGCCTGTTTTCAGTGCAGGGGTTTAGGGTCATTTTATTTCGCACTTATTCGTGGTCTTGTTTGATCAAAGGTGCACAATGAGCTCCACACTCTTGTCTGTGTCACCAGCAGGAGGTCAGTCATTCGCATCCTCTTCCTGGAGACCCTGTGAGAACTCAGGTTATCAGGCAGGGGTTTGTAATACATGGCGCATGGGGGTCGCCGGTCACACGGTGTGAGGGGCCCGCAGCTGGGCTCTGAATGACCTAAACTCCGGTCTGCCCCCCTTCTGCGGTGCTGGGAGGGTTGCACGTGGTCACGTCGCTTGGCCTGGCAGTAATCACTGGGGGATCAGAGCTTTCGCTCAGAGATATGCGGGTTTGGCGTCATGAAAGGAGGACTGTGGAAGTGAAGAGTAACGGGAAGATGCAGAATGTCACTTTACCATCGCAGTATTTTTTTCATTAGTTAATTGCCTGGTAGTGAATATTTTTGCTAAAAATTTGTGCAGTTTTTTACAAATATTGCCCTGTAGGCTTTGCTTTGTGGCAGGTTGAGGTTGGTGTTTAAACCCTGCCAGATTAAGTACAGTATTAAGTAATAACCTGTGAATTTCTGCGATGGACTGGCAACCCACTCTGGGTTGTTCCCGACCTTACGGCTGTAGCTTCCAGTATCGGCTCTGGACCCCCACGACTCTGAATAGGACAAGTGGGTACCAGAAATGGATGGTTTGTGAATCTTTGTGTTTTTTAATAGATTATTGTCACCATAGGAGTGCTGTCACAATTTCATTGGTAGTTGGAACATTCTGGAAGTTGTCCGGAGTATGCAAAGAGCGCAGGTGTTGTTTCCTTGTTTACCCACCATGAGCCCATACGACACGCAGCTATTGGCCACTGGAATGAGAGAGGCGGAGCCTGTGTCCCTGCCTCAGCTCCGCCCCCAGCCACAGAGTGTTGGCATGCGGCCGGCCCTGTTTCACTGTATCAGTGTGGAGGTTCCTCTGCATGTCTTTTGAGCGTCTGGCCGCACGCGACATGCTCCCAGCTGGCCTGGCGGGACCCGCTCCACATGCAGTGCTCATTAGGACTAGTCAAAGCAGTCAACCACACAGCCGAAACTGGCCAAACCTCAGCGGAGTAAATAAGAACTTTTATAATAAGCAGAGCTCACCACAAGCAGCTTACAGACTCACAGCTGCTGGTGCAGAGTCTACCACAGCTGGGGGGGGGGGCACTGCCAGGGCAGGAATGTCAGAATGATGATGACTTTTAAATGCCAGATAAATATGCTGGTGGACTGTCCCCCTGTCCTGGTCTGTGCAGTTCAGGTCCCCCATCCCTGGACTGATAAGCAGCTGGAGGATGGATGGATGGATAACTGCACATTTGTTTTAAATAATAGGAATTGTCAATTTGGTTATTGTTGTTTTATTACCGTAACCATGCTTTTGTTTCAAATTTCACTTTTCACTGTTTAGTGCCTACACAGACAGGCACACACACACACACACACACACAAACACACACACACGCCCATGTGCAGTACCCTTGCTTGCAGTCGCTAGCTCCGGGTGTCAGGCTGAGAGTGTTATCTGTGATCGGCGCCTGGGCCGCTGACAGGCCTGATGGAGACGGCAGGGAGGGTGCAGTGTCGCAGCCTGCCTGGGTTTGGCTTGGGGACAGTCGGGCTGGGGAACAAAGGCGATCAGAGCGCAGCGATCAGAGCGAGGCGAGAGCGGCGGCGGCGGCGAGAGCGGCGGCGGCGAGAGCGGCTGGCCAGACAGCGTCCCCGCGCCGCCGCCAGCACTCTGACGCCGAGGGAAGCGCCCCTGTGTATTTTTAGCTGCTTGTTTACGCTTCTCAGATGAAGCTGTCACATCAAGGCAGTCCGGAATGGCTGCAAATGAAATATCAAAAGTTAGCCGTGCAAAATAAAATATGTATTAAAAGGCACGTTGGGGCCGGGTGCTTGTTAACGCGAGGCGTGTTTAGTGTGATGTGCGTGTTTTATGGGAGCTCTGGAGCAGTTTGTTCGGTTGCTCTGGCCCCCGTTCAGGA
>JAODKF010000002.1:14075897-14087055 GCA_026779585.1 Mormyrus proboscirostris | reverse complement strand
CCACCCCCCCCCCCATACACACACTTATCCAGAGCCTCTTTGGCATGCAGTGATGCAGAGGGTCCTTGAGTTAACATGGTCTCATGGTTAGCTAACTAACTGCACAGTGCAGTTAACAATGACCCTGCCCAAGAGTGAGCAGATTAGTCCTCCTGTCTCCTTTTTATGTTTTTATATTTTTCCTCAGTATTGATTTCCCCTTCCAATCTTACTTTTGCCCCTCACTCCATGGTGGGACGGTTCAATCCGGAGCGCGTTGACCCCCTGCCAGCAAGCAGCCCCGCGGCTGGAGGGGTCAGGGGTCACGGTGCTGCTTGGCGAGGGCGTAATTGATTACCCGTCAGGCCCTCCGAGCGCAGTCGGGCGGCGGGACGATGGCCCAGACCTCATTTCCATAATTGCCCACTAACTTAAGTGTGGCACCTTTCTGGGGGAAGTTGGGGGGGCAAAAAATATGATAAATAAATAAATGAGAATCACGCCAGTGTATGTACAGCAGGGCCTCGCGGCCGTATCGATTAGCTCCCGGGGCAGTAATCCACAGTGACCCCTAAGGGTTAAGTGAGTATTCTCCATTTTCAATGCGACTTATTTTTTCTTAATAAGCGAGGTCCCTGCAGCTGATCTCTGGCCGTGCCAACTGTGTCTTTGACGGTCGTAGGCTGATCCATCAGCCCTGCCCAGTGTTCCTGGGCTTTTTCAGTGCCCACTGCGCATGGAGCTCAGCAGCGAGGAGGTGTGGGTCAGCTTTCTCTGGCCCACCGCTGTCTCACTGTGCTGATTGGCCAAGGGCCCGCTGCGGCTAGCCAGGAGCATTAATAAGCATATCTGCAGATCGTCTGTTTATGGTTTCAGCCACAGCCAGGAGGAAGGGTCAGAGGTCATGGCAGGTGACCTTCAAGATGTCCTTCCTGACTTCTGGCATGCGGTGTTGGGGGGGGCACGAGTGTTTCCTTCTGAAAAAACAGAAGAGCCTTCTTCTCAGCCTGTGCCCCCCCAATGTGGGCAGAGTCCACCTCAGGCACACCGTGACAGAATAACGTACAGGCCTGCCTTTCTCCCCTGCATCGACGGCCGTGTTTAATCATGATGTCTGCGTCTGTCTGTCACCCCCAGCTCCCTGATGAATGGCATCATGCTTCAAAGCCTCTGTAATTTATGCACCCCCCCCCCCCGTAATCTGAGATCATGCGGGAAGCAAGCCGTGAACTGGATGCTCAGTCGGGCCAGAGGGCTTTACTGATAGGCATGAACAGGGCAAGGAAGACCATACAACATGCAAGAAAATGACAGGGGGCGGAAGAAATGTTTTTGCCCCAAGTGAGCCGTCTGACTCACAGACATATCATCTCAGATATTTTACTCATTTTAAAGACTCACCTAGTTGCCGTCCCTCGGGGCACAGAAGCAGGGGGGGGGGGGCGGAGGGCAGTTTTTGAGCCGTGAGTCTGTGCCGTCTTCAGCTCTGTGATTCCTTCAACGCAGAAGAGTGGCACGGTCATCTGTGTGCTAGGGCCCATGCTGACAACCGGGGGGGTGGGGGGAGAGAGCCAGCTGCAGTGTGGGACCACTCGGGGACCCAGAGGTGTCAGTAATAAACTGGGCAGGTTGGTAGAAAGCTTATGTCCCGCTGACACTGACCCAGGAGAGACCTTCTGTCTGCTGCAGCCACGGCAACCGCGGCTGCGTTTGCTGGTACTGTGGAAGGCAAAGTGGACCGGTAACATCCTGGATGAGAGCAATGGCCACGATACGTTATTTTACTATTTTAAAACTAATTTATTTATGTAGTTTTGTCAGATAAAATAACTGCGATCTCTTTAATGGTTTCCTCAGACACTGTCCCCATCCATAACACTCTTGCTTAGGGTGAATTTAGCCCTGTTCTCTGCTTTCAGAATTGCAAATAAGCAGAGTCACGAATAATGAACCTTATTTTTCAGCGGCGTGTAACGCTCTGTAATTTAGGTGCCCGCGAACACCGAGATGCTAATTAGTTAAATTACTAGGAAAAAAAGTAACATGGGGTTTATGCGTTTGTGATTTACAGCGGCAGGGCTTGCTGGCGTTCCTGAGAAAATCAGAGGGGGGGGGGCTCACAACAGGTAAATAAATAAATAAAATGGGTGATATATTAGCCTCTGGTGAACAAATGTAGGGGAGTGTGGTGACCCGGATTCTCAGGAAGAAAATCATAAATTTGAACCAGTAACCCTTCTGTGTTTCCTGTGTCCCCGTTACCATGATGGGGGTGTGGGCTGGAAATGGGGGGCTGTGGTTTTGGAGTCCAGTTGAACCGGGGGGGGGCTGGTATTGTGTATGTGAGTTGGGGGGGGGTCCCTACTCTATAACTACCCGAAAAGGAGATGAGTTCAATTTGCTTTCAAATGAAGTGCAATCCAGCACTATGAATCTCACACGCCTTTAATCTATTAGGACACCCACGCCCCAAGCCCTGTGCCCCCTTTGGAAATTATGTACCGGACCACTGGCCCATAACCACACGGTCTGAGAATCCGAGTCGGACGAGAACCTCCGTGTGTCTTTCAGAACCACATCACCTGCCGATGGACTGTTCAAAGACGGCGGGGGGCGTTTCATTTCATTTCATGCGCGACTAAAAATAAACAGACAATCGCTGGCTGGTGGCCGCATTCGGGGAGTGAGGTAAGACGCTATTCTGTAATGGTAAAAATACAGACCTAAAAATAGAGCATGTTAAGCTACGATCATAATAATAACCCAAGGAGTAGGGGCAATGACAAACCCTACATGCAGGCCTCAGGAACTACTATTTGAAAAATGATAATAAGGTCCTAAAATAAAGGAGAGCAGGCTTGGTTTCAACATCAGCAGGGACAAAACCAGCCTCAAACCCCCCCCCCACCAGCCCTCCAAACGTGCACAGTACTCCCAGATCACTGGTAGGGACATGTCCCACCATCCATACCCAAATCTACGTCCTTGATTGGCCCCAAAAAACCACCTTTGTCCATAATGCTGCCCGTTTCCCCGTCTCTGTGTGCGGAGTACTACTCTTGAGGAAGCTCGATTTCCTTTGGCAAGACGCACATGAACATGTGAAAATGTACTCACACGCCGATGGGAACCCAGCATGGAATAATTTAGATACACGTTGGTCCTAGAATTTTGGTGTCCTACTAAGGCACACAAGCATTTCAGGGTACCTAGATTGATGAAGAACTAGACAATAAACCATGAGGGTCTAGACTGTGACCCCAGAGGACCTAGACTGTGACCCTAGAGGAGCTAGACTGTGACCCCAGAGGAGCTTTTCCCTTCCTGCATCCTGGAAAGGAGCAGAGTGCTGGCCTGTTGTCAGAGGTCCCTGCACGACTGTATCTCGAGGAGCAGACACTTATGAGTTTCCTTGTCTTTCTGGATTGTTTCCTGTTCTGGAGGATCCTGGCTTAGTGTCTGTTGTCCTGAGGAAGAGGTTACAAGCCTCCTAATGTAGCGTTCGTGGGCCTGTGCAGATTTCCGGGACTGGGGTGGAGGGAGGATGAAAGAGATTCACAGGCCCAAAGCACAGGCAGACTTTGGGGGGGTGCAGGAATCGAATCCAGATGATGACGTCACATTGAATACACGTCACAGACATCGGGCGGAGGCCTGCGCCAGGACAGCGGGCAGACGGTGGTGTGTTTTCCAACGTCATGGCATTAGCAGGTCAAGGTCAGTCTTAAGGTTGGACATGAGCGAATGGCAAGAAACATGGCGGCTTACCACTTCCTGTATGTACCTTCAGTCAGCTAGCAGTACACGCCAGACACAGGTCCAAGGGGATATACGGTCAGGCAGCCATTCTGGGGGCATCAGTCGCACCACCACTTCAGTTACGAGTGATCTTCCCTGCCCTTGCCATCGCAAGCTGGTTGGTGTGGCATTTTGGCAAACACACGAGTCAAACCCCCCCCCCGAAGGGGACATGCCTCAAGGTCGCAAGGTAGAGTTGAAGTTCCCACCTCGACACAAAGGGTATGGGGTCCAGTTCACCTGGAAGTCTGTAGGAGCATGCGGGTCTAATGTAGGGCACTGGCTGGCTGTGTCGCCATTATGCCCCTCAGAGGTGTGGCGTGCTTGGCAGTGACAGGGGCCTCTATGCACCTACCCCCACTCCCATCACCATGTGATATTTTTATACACCGGTGCTGTCCTCCCTTTCCAAATGCTACGCTTCCCAAAAAAACACCCCTGGAAACCTGTAGGACCTGGGACGGGAAAGACGAGTGATGGATTTAAGGGGGTGGAGGGGAAGACAAAAGAAAGCAGGGAAAGCGCAAAAGAAAACAACAAATCCCACGGACGAGAGAAAGGTCACTGGCCTGTCAAAGGAGCGAGAGACAAAGAGCGCCATGTTCTCTTTCAGCCTTGGCGTTTTTCCATAGCGCCGACATTCCTTTCTGGAAAAGCGGCAGGTCGCCACGCCGCCGCAGGAGAGGACGCGTGGCAGTCTTTTGTTTCTTTTTATAATTTATCCCGGAAACCCCGACAATCGGGCCACAGTAATGAACACTGTTATCAATCTCAGGGATGACAATACTAGGAAAGCCTGCACTGTATGCCGGGTAGGGGCGTAGGGGGGTAGCAATTTCCCCCCCAAGCTGAGGGACTGACCTTCACATTGCATTCTCCAGCTTGACTGTAGTTTGTGAAGGAGAGAGACAGAAGCTCTCAAAGTCATCAAGGTGCACCTCACATTTTTGTTGAGTGCCTTTGAAAAGTTTGAAGGTGTCTTTGGGCACTCTGGAGCCGGGACCGCAAGAGTGGTGAGGTCTCGGCGATGTTAGAAACACCCCAGTCTCAGGAACTCCCCAAAAGACCATGCTAATGAGGCAGAGCACTAGGAAATTACGTGCTAATAGGGTGGAGCATTGGGAAAGTAGAGGCTAAAAGGGCAGAGCCTTGATAAACGAAATGCTAACAGGGCGGAGCCTTGGTAAATAAGAGGCTAACAGGGCGGAGCATTGGGAAACGAAAGGATAACAGGGCGGAGCCTTGGTAAATGAGAGGCTAACAGGGCGGAGAATTGGGAAACGAGAGGCTAACAGGACGGAGCCTTGGTAAATGAGAGGCTAACAGGGTAGAGCATTGGGAAACGAAAGGATAACAGGGCGGAGCCTTGGTAAACGAGAGGCTAACAGGGCGGAGCCTTGGTAAATGAGAGGCTAACAAGGCGGAGAATTGGGAAACGAGAGGCTAACAGGGCGGAGCATTGGGAAACGAGATGCTAACAGGACGGAGCATTGGGAAACAAGAGGCTAACAGGGCGGAGCCTTGGTAAACGAGAGGATAACAGGGCGGAGCATTGGGAAACAAGAGGCTAATAGGGTGGAGCCTTGGTAAACGAGAGGCTAACAGGGTGGAGTCTTGGTAAACGAGAGGCTAACAGGGCGGAGTCTGGGTAAACGAGAGGCTAACAGGGCGGAGCATTGGGAAATGAGAGGCTAACAGGGCGGAGCCTTGGTAAATGAGAGGCTAACAGGGCGGAGCATTGGGAAACAAAAGGCTAACAGGACGGAGCATTGGGAAACGAGAGGCTAACAGGGCGGAGCATTGGGAAACGAGAGGCTAACAGGGCGGAGCCTTGGTAAACGAGAGGCTAACAGGGTGGAGCCTTGGTAAATGAGAGGCTAACAAGGCGGAGACTTGGGAAACGAGAGGCTAACAGGGTGGAGCATTGAGAAACAAGAGGTTAACAGGGCGGAGCCTTGGTAAACGAGAGGCTAACAGTGCGGAGCATTGGGAAACGAGAGGCTAACAGGGAGGAGCCTTGGTAAATGCGAGGCTAACAGGGCGGAGAATTGGGAAACGAGAGGCTAACAGGGCGGAGCATTAGGAAACGAGATGCTAACAGGACGGAGCATTGGGAAACGAGAGGCTAACAGGGCGGAGCCTTGGTAAATGAGAGGCTAACAGGGCAGAGCATTGAGAAACAAGAGGTTAACAGGGCGGAGCCTTGGTAAACGAGAGGCTAACAGTGCGGAGCCTTGGTAAGTAAGAGGCTAACAGGGTGGAGTATTGGGAAACGAGAGGCTAACAGGGCGGAGCCTTGGTAAATGAGAGGTTAACAGGGTGGAGAATTGGGAAACGAGAGGCTAACAGGGCGGAGCATTGGGAAACGAAATGCTAACAGGATGGAGCATTGGGAAACGAGAGGCTAACAGGGCGGAGCCTTGGTAAATGAGAGGCTAACAGGGCGGAGCATTGGGAAACGAGAGGCTAACAGGGAGGAGCCTTGGTAAATGCGAGGCTAACAGGGCGGAGAATTGGGAAACGAGAGGCTAACAGGGCGGAGCATTAGGAAACGAGATGCTAACAGGACGGAGCATTGGGAAACGAGAGGCTAACAGGGCGGAGCCTTGGTAAATGAGAGGCTAACAGGGCAGAGCATTGAGAAACAAGAGGTTAACAGGGCGGAGCCTTGGTAAACGAGAGGCTAACAGTGCGGAGCCTTGGTAAATGAGAGGGTAACGGCAGAGCATTGGGATACGAGAGTCTAACAAGGCAGAGCATTGGGAAATGAGAGGCTAACAGGGCGGAGCCTTGGTAAACTTGACGCTAACAGGGCGGAGCATTGGGTAACGAGAGGCTAACAGGGCGGAGCCTTGGTAAATGCGAGGCTAACAGGGCGGAGCCTTGGTAAACGAGAGCCTAACAGGGCGGAGCATTGGGAAACGAGATGCTAACAGGACGGAGCATTGGGAAACGAGAGGCTAACAGGACGGAGACGAGAGGCTAACAGGATGGAGCATTGGGAAACGAGAGGCTAACAGGACGGAGCATCGGCAAAAAGCATGCTAAGGGAAACGGCAGTTCGTGGGAGTTTGACTTACACAACAGTGTTCTGAGGGCAGAAGGATAAATGAGATAACCAAACAAATTGTATAGGAGGTGGGTCTAAGCAACTAGGAGAGACAGGGCCAAGACATCTGATTGGTTGGTCCTACCTGCTCTAGTTAATCTGAGTGCAGGCGATAGCAGGATCTACCCAGCTGTGTGTGTTTTCTTAGCCCCACCCCCTTCTTTGCGTTCCTCACAGCGAACCTCTTAATGACGGCCTTGTCTCTGAAGCTCCCCCAATGTCACTCCTTCTAACTGTTGGCCTGGTGGTCTCCTGACATTTTGATGAGTACACCAGTAATGCCATGAGCGCTGAATTTTGATTAGTATGTGGCGTGAATTGAAGTCCGTTGACTTTTGACCCCTGGGACTTCCATGTAGCCAGTGATCTTACAGACGTGTGTGAGCCTGTAGCCCGGCCTGCGGGGGTTGCTGGGAAAAGCAGTTATATTGACTAATTGGTCATGTTTTTTTTTTTTTACCTAAATGCCATTCCTGTCAGTTACCCTGGGTCCTGCGGACACGGGGACAACATCGCCAATGTGTCCGCCTGCCAGCGGTCAAAGCTGCAGGTCAGATGGTCGGAAGAGGGTCCGCAGGAGTCCACGGAGCATGACAGCACCGATAACTTGTTGGGTCACGCTCAATTTAGACGGGCCTCCCAAATCCCCGAGATTGCCAGCTGCCCCACAAAACAGACAGGCGAGGCTGGCAGCCACGACCTGGACTGCCACGACCTGGACTGCACTTTGCGCTGCTTTAAGGCTAAGCTGCTCTCATTTCCTCTCATTTACACTGAGCCTCATTCCATTTCACACCCGTGCGTCTGAATCCGGCGGTGTGCAGCTTTGCAGATGAGTTTGACCCGCGTATTTCCGTGCTCACACCGCACACAACGCCTCTTTCTTGTTGTAAGATGCCTGTTCTTTAGCAGATGAGAGGGGTGTTTGCTTTTCCCAATGATGCACAAAGAGCCCGCAGCCTTTAGAGAGGATAACTTCTTTTGTTTTTTGCTTATTATTTGTTAATTAACTGTTTAGTTTCGTTTGGCTCACCGGAGCGCTCTGTTTCCATGTACTCTGCCGGGTGCACAAATGGGCCACCCGCTCTGTGCGAGGTCATGCGCTGGGTCACCGGGAGATGAGCCTTTATCTCTCTCTCTCTCTCTCTTTGCTCCCTATTCTTGTCAGCCAGCTTTCGTTTCCTTTATCCCAGAATCCCCCAGCCAGTTTTGTTAATAAGAGATTATTATTTATGTCACTCCTCATGTTCTTACATTCTGGGGTCCCTGTTTTGTCTATAACATCCTACAGCATCCTGCTGATTCGCACCCAGCACTGTGCCCCCCCAGGCTCTTTGGGATTCGATCCCGTTCTCAGCAGATCTGTCACTCTCTGACTGACTCATCACCCACCCAGAGCTCCATTAAAAATGTTTAAAATATGATACCAATTAATGGCGCTATTGGCACCAGGGCAGATTCAGTGTCATTTACATGAGGTGACATTCTGCTGGGGGGGCAGGGTGGGGGGGGCGTACTCCGAACAGTTACGGCCTCTCTCATCCCTGGGAGGGAATGTCAGACTCGTTAGCGGGCGGCCAGGCTTTGACACGATCCTAATGGAATTATATCACTGGGATCCTCCGCTGTGATGGCGGGGAAGGCAATGACATCCAATGCAGTCCCGGGGAGACGGCTTCCCCCACGCTCAGCTTGCTGGAGCGGGAGGCGGGTCTCTGCTAGCACTGACAGAATCAGCGGTTACAGCAAGGGAGTTTAGGGGCCGGTGGGGGCCTTACCGCCTTGGTGCGAGGCCCTGCCCTCCTGTTCTGCCTGCCCCCCCCCCCCCTTTTTTATGGACTGCCGTACATGAGGGCCGCACCTGTTTATGGCTTATTAAGCTTTTACAGGTTGCATTTTACGGGCCTGTTTGAGCAGAAGTCCTACCTGCATCAGCGCCGATCTCCAGGGACCGGCCATATCCTGCCGCGTGCACAACCAACGGCGTTTCTGACGCCACTGAGGGGGGGGGGACTCTCAGCTCGGCGTTACTCTGTGAGCAGGTTGGTCAGGTGACACAGGCAGTGAGCCCGCTACGTCAGGGGCTTGTTAATTTGGCTCTTTGCCTTATACTGATGTTCCCGGGTCAAAGGTCGCCCACATCCTGCTTGGTCTCCCTGGTGGATCAGGGAGGGGGGATCAATATGGATGATCCCGGGGGTGGGGGGTGTTTTCAGTTATGTTGTGGTTGTTTTGTGGAGACCTGCCACCTCATTCTCAGCGTCTGAGATGTTTCCTCTGGTGCTCTGATAAAATTTGCCCTCTTCCTACTCGTGTGCAGCCTTGCTGAGGCTCTCAGGGCCACAGATTCCCAAGAGACCCCCCCTGCCCCCCCCCGCCCATTAATCCGGAAAGGTACGCTGTTCTCGCCCCCGTCAGTGAGCTCCGTCCTTCCTCCTCACACCTTAATTAGTTGGGCTTCATGTCTGGATGCCAGACCCATCACCAGCCGATCAATAGCGTGCCAGAGGATGTTTCGGCGCTATCGGAAATGGATACCGCCGCCTGTACGCGCTGCCGTGGCAGAATTTGGATGGGGAGGAGGGGGGACACACACTTAATTATGCTGGGTTCAGTCTCTGATAAATGAGTTCCCCCAACCCGATACATATGTGACCTTGTTCCTGGGCGCCCCCTACAGTCTGCTTGCGCGTGTCCCACACTGTATTCAGAACCCGAATACTTAAACCAAATCGGATCCAGGCAAGCCCCCCCCCATCCCCCGCTCACCTCAGCACATAATTACCAAGGCGCAGACACAACCGAAACAAGACAGATTTGCAAATAATACAGTTTTGTTTTTTAAACTTTATGATAAATTCAGTTACTCTCCAAGTGGACGTTTATATGTAATTACTTAAGAAGAAAATGATTATCCCTCTCAGAAAAAGAAACCTTTCCTGGCATAAATTACATTTCAGGTTTATGATGTTTCCGCTTTAAAACACAACAGCACTGGGTAATTGCAATTACTCGTCCTATTAGTTAAATATGCATAATGTTACCCCCCAGAACATTAAATGGCAGATGTAATATTTTGTTCCCCCGCTCATTACTTCCTCATTCGCCTGTTTTGACCCTGCAGCAGAAAGACCCGGTTTTCTAATGAGAAATGTAAATTACTGCATAAATGGCTTCCTGAATGTCGGGCAGGATCCATTTAGACGAAGTTTGGGTGTAAAACAAGATTATCACAACCAACAAACTGAGCCCAGCCGGAATGCCCACAGTGGGGCGTCACTTAAACTCTTATAAGTGGCTCTTTAATCGAGCCCTGTGATTATTCTGTGATTCCCAACACGTTTTGCCCTGAGAACTTTAAAACTTTAAAACACTAGCATGTACTACGTACGCAGGGCTGGTGACTGCGTGTGGATTTTGCAGTTGGCGCTCTGGGAAACTTCACGCCGGACGTATGAGAAATATGACTGTGGCTGGTTCCATGATCCCCGGACCCGACCTCCTTCTCTTTCCTGTTCCTCATGGGGCTCCCTCCCAGTCTGTCATCCCGTTCCGCAGAGGCAGACTGGCCGCCAAAGTCATTTTCTCCCCATTCATTCTGTCAGCACATTTTTTTGTTCCCTGCCTCTGCCACACGAGGACGGACGACACTCCAGTGTGAAGAGTTAATTCTGAGTCCCTCGATTTAAAAAGAGAGGCGGGCAGGACAATGGAAGCGGCCTTCCGGATTCCGCCGCCTATTACCATCTCTATAGAGACCAGGGCTGCCGAGGTGAGGACATCTCTACTTAAAGATGGCGAATCCTCACAGTGAAACGTTTGCATAGCTCTGGCTTACAGTGGGGGGCAAACAGGGTCATCCTGTGGGTCCTCCAGCTCCGGGCACCCAGGCATAGCACCCCCCCCACCCACCCACCCAGAGCCGGTCAAACAGTTAGACTGGGGGGTATCACATCAGAAGCCCCAGAGCATGTGACCCAGCGCTCATTAACTACACCCAGGCGTTAAAACCTCGGGGAATAGATATATTTTCCCACAATCCATCAGGGTGTTCGTGAGAAGACAGTCCGTCGCGGCAGCGGGGTTTCCGAAATCAGCACTTTGATTGTTCTCTCACCGGGTCGCTGCTGAAATGGGGCATCCTCACCCTCAATCCTCACCCTCCATCCTCACCCTCCATCCTCACCCTCCATCTGCACCCTCCATCCTCACCCTCCATCCTCACCCTCCATCCGCACCCTCCATCCTCACCCTCCATCCGCACCCTCCATC
>JAODKF010000002.1:13999962-14015292 GCA_026779585.1 Mormyrus proboscirostris | reverse complement strand
AACCCCACCCCCCCCGGAATTGTGCCAGCTACTGATCCGGAGAGTGAGTGACGGAGAGAGACAGCTCTGGGATACTGCTGCTCCACCCCCCGTGACAGTTTAGAATGATGAGATCGCTTTGATGGCAACTTAAAAAGCAAACATGTCCAGCTTCTGTTTTTCATATTTCATCTGCCACTCACTAATAATTAAATACATTTTTGCTGCAGCTACTGATGTATAAATACGGACAAACAGGTAAGACGTCAGTCAGATCCAGGATCCCTGTGGAGCACCACCTGCAGCCGGACCGTTCCTACAGATCCGCTTCCCGTTTTGACTTTCTGCAGCTCCAGGGCGGCATTTTTAACATTCATTGTCATTAGGAGGGCAGGGCCTCTGGACCTCATCAGTGGTGTGTATACATGGAGTGTGCAGGTCCTAGGAGATAGGACAGTGTCTGGGGAGAGAGTGCAGGTCCTGGCGGATAGGGCACAGTGTCTGGGGAGAGAGTGCAGGTCCTGGCAGATAGGACACAGTGTCTTGGCAGAGAGTGTAGGTCCTTAGAGATAAGACAGTGTCTGGGGAGAGAGTGCAGGTCCTGGCGGATAGGGCACAGTGTCTGGGGAGAGAGTGCAGGTCCTGGCGGGTAGGGCACAGTGTCTGGGGAGAGAGTACGGGTTCTGGAGGATAGGGCAGGGTGTCTGAGGAGAGAGTGCAGGTCCTGGCAGATAGGGCACAGTGTCTGGGTAGAGAGTACAGGTCCTGGTGGATAGGGCACAGTGTCTGGGGAGAGAGTGCAGGTTCTGGTGGATAGGGCACAGTGTCTGGGGAGAGAGTGCAGGTTCTGGTGGATAGGGCACAGTGTCGGGGGAGAGAGTGCAGGTTCTGGTGGATAGGGCACAGTGTCTGGGGAAAGTGTGCAGGTCCTGGTGGATAGGGCACAGTGTCTGGGGAGAGAGTGCAGGTTCTGGTGGATAGGGCACAGTGTACGGGGAAAGAGTGCAGGTTCTGGTGGATAGGGCACAGTTTATACACGGTGAAGGAGTGCTGGAGGCTCTGTAGGATACATGTGGTTTCTGGTGGTGATGACATCCTTGATGAGGCTGCAGTTAGATCGTGAAGGACAAGGAATGCAAATCAAAGGGTGGGAGGGTGTGCATCTTGGGTCATCATTGAGGGACATACCCACACACACTACAACAGAAAAGAGGGATTCAAAAGCAGTCACATTATGCTGTTTGGGGTTAAACAGGACTTGATATGAGATTCTACTGAGGAGTCACAGTGGCTTAATAGCAAAAGCTGTCATCTCACAGATCAGTGGTCATGGGTTTCTGTGCTCCTGGCTCTCTACAGGTAGATAAGGTGCTTGAGAGGAAATCATGGATCTCGGGAATATGCATGATATTTCACTGATTCCTCAGTCTTCAAGTGAAACAAACTGATGCTTTGCATGTAAACATCAGTAGCTCGATATCTGGCAATATCTGGAGTTCTTTCCTGGCGATTACTCTGGCCTGGCTATAGATATAAAGGGTTCTTTCCTGGCGATTGCTCTGGCCTGGCTATAGATATAAAGGGTTCTCTCCTGGCGATTACTCTGGCCTGGCTGTGCTGTTTTGTTGAAACTCTTTCCCAAATCGAATCACCCACGTGATTAAAGACACTCCTGCTCGTTCATCGCAGTGTCGAAGGTAGTTGGTCCAGATATCTTCTGGTGCTTGTATCCATGAGTGATTGCGGTCCTCACTGGGAACGGAAGCCAAATGTGAAAACTGAAACAACATTCCACAGTCACATGCACATGTATAAACAGGAGTGGGATCACAGGTGTACTGGCCTTAGCTGAAAGCAGATTGACCCCTGGAGTGTCCCCTCCCTTGTCACTCACTGATTCACTACATATCATTAGCTGATGATAAGGTTGGCCCATTTATATGAATTCTATCCCCTCTTATAGCTCCCACCATAAAGAATCATAGAATCACCCCTGGATTGCTTTCTCCCTCTGCTCTGTCTTTGTGGAATATGCATGTTTTCCTAACATCTGGTTGAATTTCCTTCCAGAGTCCAAAAACACACAGTAAACTGAATTTGTGTCTAAACTGCAATGACCTAGCATCCCCATCCAGGGATGTCTCCCTGCCTTGTTTCTTCTGCATTATGGGATAGGTTCTATAGATGGATAAATTTTGCCCAAAACATTGCAGTTAAGATCACCTCTTGTGGACTGTAGCTCAGCTCCCTTCCCCTGGTTTATAACCTTTAACAGCTGACAGCATAATCACCAAGCACCCAACATCAGAAGAGCAGGGTAGGGAGAGCGGCACACATAGGAGGCAGCTGGCGGAGAGATCAGACCTACAGGGCCGGCTGAGCCCACAGCATGGAGGTGGTGGTCCTGCCTCACAACCTGGAGGACAGGCATATGTGCTCACATCAGCTTAAAAGTCAAAGCAGTTACAGTCTTCACTGGTCTTTGGTTCCAAATTGATGCTATGTTTGCGATCCCAGTGTGGCTGTAAATTTCCCTGCTGCCGGTGTTGAGAGATATATTATACTAGTGTGATTTTTATATGGATTACATATGATTTTTATATCATAGTCTATATTACTGTGATTCTTATTCAGACTTTTATACTCATTGAAAAGCTGTTCAGTCACAATCTGTTCTAAGGTACAGAAGATGACCCAGATGTGCTGAAACCATTATCTATCCAGTATCACTGCTTCCAGAAGATTCAAGCTCAACTCTAGCACTCCCCCCCACCCCCCATTTGGACTATTGAAGTGGGCAATTGGACAGGGAGCAAGTATGGGGCCTCTGCCTTATGATTCAATGAATGAAAAGATAAGACAAATAAGAGAAAAGATAAGACAATTAAAAATGAGGCCACAAGTAGGTGTTGACTAAAAGTCCCAGCATTCAGAGTGGCAGTGTTACCCCCAGTCTGGATCATGGCTCCTTAAAGCAACTACGGAGGTCTGAGTGGACTTGTAGTGGCCACCAGTTCCTCTCTGCCCTTGTGAAGGTGTGGACACTCAGAGTGCAGCGTGGTGCCGCCAGGAAAGGGAGGAAGGGGTCACCGGTTCAAGGGCCTTGGGGGGGTGGGTGCTTCCATTAGTAAAGCCAGAGATAGTGCTAGGTGTCCACGGCAACGCTAGGGAAGGGGGGGGGGGTGGTGTGCTGGGGGAGTGAGATAGAAAGCTAATTCGTGGCCACACTACACCCAGCAGTGGAGGCGATTCTATGCATTTCTTGCCAGCCCCTGATCCGCCAGCAGCGGCATGCTCAGACGGTAATTCGTGAGAGGTCGTATTCCCGCCATACCGCGGGGCAGCCCATTAATTCAAAATGAGGCTGTTTGTAATGAAGTCAGCCGGTCATGCGTTCGCAAGTCACACTAAAGCCCGGCTCACATTATTACCTGTAATTAAATGTGAAGTCTTCAAGGCCTGTTTTATATATATGCACAAACAAAAGAATACAGTTGGAACAATAGATTTCGGAATAATGAACAGGCCAGCCATGCTGCCTCAATAGCGATTGCTTTCGACTCTGATTGGAAAATGGGGGGTCACCTGGACTAGGACGTGCTGTCAAATGCTCCTACCACATTATTACACTTTCCAAATATTATGGAAAGGTTGGGAGTTGAGGGACACGGCAGAAAGCTTCAGAGACATTCATTCAAAACACGTATTTGCCAGGGAGACAAACAGATGGATCCTGAAAGTTCTGACCTTCAATCTGACCATAGTAGGAATTTTTTTAGATAAATTCCATCTGCCTGTTTGTTTGCTCATTTGTTTGTCTGATTGTCTGTATGTATGTTTATTTTCCAGTTTGCTTTTTTGTATATTTGCCAGTTTATTTTCCTTTTTGTGTATTGAATTTCTTTTTAATTTAATTACAACTTTATTGATCCCCGTGGGGAAATTCTTTTCTGTTTGTCTGTTTATTTTCTTTTTGTTTGCCCATTTATTTGTCTGCATGTTCATCTTCTTGTTTGCATATTCATCTGTCTGTTTGTGTTGATTGACAATTTGTTTATATGCCTGTGTTTTTCTATTTATTTTTGCATCTGGCAGTTTGTTTTCCTGTTTGTCTGTTTATGTTTTCTTTATGTGTTTGCCAATTTTTCCGTTTGTTTGCCCAATCATTTGTGTTTCTTTGGCTGTTTATTTCCATGTTTGTATTTTCCTTTTTGTGCCTGCCTATTTGTTTGCCGATTCATTTGTCTGTCTGTTTTTTCATTTATGTGCCCATTTGTTTGTCCGTGTGTTTGTCTGCTGTTTGTTTTCGTGTGTGTCTGCCCATTTTGTTTGCCTGCCCAGCATCACCCCAGCCCTCCCCGGCCCCTCTGCTCACCCTGTAATGTGTTTCAGACAGGCTGCCGCCTGTCAGCAGAACAGGCTGTGCAGAAGCGGGGCGGCGGGGCCCTCCTGGGAGATCCCCACCGCAGATATATGCATGCTTCACTTCGCCCTAATTTATTGTGGGAGTGCCTACATTTTATCTGCAGGAGCCAGCCTTGGAAGAATGATGGACCCAGTCTTTCTTGCACTCCCCTCCCTTCCCCCTCAGCTTCCACTCATTTTTTTTTAATTCGACGGAGGGAATTAAACCAAGGCTAACGTTGCTCACGTCTGATCATATGAGAAATCTGTGAGGTGTCGATGGGCTTGGGGAGGGGGGAGGCATGCAGAGGAGAGGGTCTCGCTGCTGGCCCACGGTCTATTTATCATCTCTACCTGGAGGGGTGCACACGCGTGTGTGTGTGTGTGTGTGTGTGTGTGTATGCTGGGCGGGGGGCAGTATTCCCAAAGCACTCACAGGGAAATACGCAATGCTCATGCACTTGGAAAACGTGGTGGCCGCACCTCAGAGCCGTGCACCTGCCGCGTCAGTTCCGTTTGCGGATTCAATCTGTAAAAGCGGGAGTGGGACGGTAATTAAAGAGGTAATGTTTATGGGGCAAGGTAATTACTTTATAAAAGATCACAATAATCCATCGCAGTGGCAGCAGATAGTAATTGTTCAGCCCTCACTGGGTCATGTGATATACTGTAAACAGAAAGAGACAGAACGAAAACAAAGCTTTTGCCCACATTAAAAATGGAGCAAGTGCAACATTGTTAATGCAGCAGTGACATTTTCCCTATAAATGAATACTATTTACAGAAGTAAAAAAACAAAAGCACATCATATTCCCATTGATGGCAGCAGTTAATATGAATACTCTTATTTTATACATGTTTGACAGCTTTGTGGGATACTCTCTGTGCTCGTATTGGGTTTGGGTCAGTGTGCACAGAGCCCACATGTTATCGGAGAGGCATCCATCCCAAGGGTCAAAGACACCAGTAGTGTCTAGCAAACTCATTAATGCCGGATCTCTACAGAGAGTCTGGGCTCAGGCCACGACAAATGACTTTCCAAATCCTCCCTGGCATCCACTGCTTTCTGGTTGGGCAAAATGATCTTTATTAGTTGTAAATGATGATCTTAGGAAATGTATTTTAGGAATCACTTCCACGATACGGCACCTATTAATATGTTTACTCTGCAGCATCCATGTGAAATGCATTGAGCATGCTTGATTAATTAAATGCAATGCCGTCAAAATAAAACAGACTGAGCCGTGGAAATAGGCCGTCCGGTCCCACAGCCATGTAATACAAATTTGTCTGCGCAAAACGATTTAGAGATGCTGCTGCTCTTTGGGGATGCCTGGACAGCAAGGGCCACATGAAGAAAAATGGAAACCAGCTGGGCACTGGGGTGATTCTTGGATTTTTTAAGGTGGGGAGCATAGGAGGGGCTATATGTCATACTCGGGGCAGGGTGGCAACCTTACCATTAGCCAATCATATGTTTCTATATATCTATGAGTGACAGGGAAGGGGCCAATCAGCTTTCAGCTGGAACCAGTGCCCCATTGACCCTGTTCCCTACACGGCTTTGGACTCTCCCTAGGTCCAGAGGCAGGTGAAAGCAGACAGCATGGTCCACGAACCTTCTACCCTTGTCACTGACCCTGAGAACATTAGCGGTAAGCAGGGATATTCGCACTCACGTACATACGAACACACACACGTGAGGCCTGTGGGGGAGGGGAAAGGAGGGGAGGAGAGGGGGGAGAGTGGAGGGAGGGTAGGTACATGGCAGTTTCATTTGCATTTCACAATATGACCTTGACTATGAAAGAAACAAGTTAATAAGCCTTCAACAAATGATAAGCTGTTTGGTCGATTTGCCTAGTGAACTGTTAATTGTAAAACTAGAAGACATTATGTTCAGCTCTCCGCATTACATCTTTTCTGTTTTAACAGAGACACTTCATTGGGCTCAATTAACAAAGCCTTGGAGATTTATTAACACACTTCTTCATGGTCAATGATCCATTACACTTAAGACATAACATTGTAAAATGCACATTATCTTCCTCTGGCACTTACAATAATGCACCAGGAAGGCGACAGACATATGTTTGCCCTGATAGAGTAGCATTATTAGCTGACAAATTGTACAATTTGTCGGACGCTTAATTTATCAGCCCCGGAGAGCATTTAGGCTGTCCAGATCCCCGTCATTGTCTTCCAGACAGCGCCTCCCCCAGGCATCCGGCCAGGCCAACACGGGTCATGACCACCCTACACAACATGGGTCAATCAGACGGCAAATAACTAGTGAGGGACCAACCCCCCAAATCACTCCCCCCCCCACCATCCATCATTCGGCCTTTGAATATTAACCAGCTTACACTGTTAGTTTAGCACTTACTAAAGCAATGTGCTCAATACCTTCTCCTCAATAAATAACCAAATGACTTCCGTTGCTATTGCTAAAGCTTCTAAAAATCACGTTCCTCCCCTCAGTCCTCCATTTGATGATATATAAGCACAGTTCATACCGGTTCGCTTGGTTTTTCTCCAACCTGAGACCTGTCCAGCTTGGGTTTTAAGTGACTTTCCGGAAATTGACATCGTCGAAAACGGGGCGGGAATGAGGGGGCTTGGGGCGTCCGTTAAACCCCAGCTCCGTTTTTTCGTATTTCATTACGATATCTCTGTTTATCACCATCCTTTGTGTGCAAATCCTTCGCCGAGGCGAGTAAATAGAAGCGGGGAACAGTAAGTCAGACTGATACAGTAACCTTTGAAATAATCACCGCTGTCTAATGGGCACCCTTAATTAACCTTGCAAGGAAATTAATAATCCTGTTAAATGAAGAAGGGAAAGATTCTTGATCACCACTGCGATCCTTTGGGGAGGACTTTCATTTTCAATTTGCTCATTTAAAAAGATAGAAACGTTTCCCGACTCGCTCGCGGGAGAATCCGGGGAGGCTCCGTTTCCGTGCTCTCTTAAGGCTGGCGGGAGTTTTGCGGTGCATGCAGTGTGTGTGGTATTATTTCGTGTAACCTGGACGTCATCGGTGAGAGTCCCGGGAGACACTGCTGTTTTTCCCTTGAAAAGGCTCTATATGATGTGTAGCTGAAGAAATGAGCAAAAACATCCCCTTGGCGTAATGGTCCGACTAAGCTGCCGGAAGGTAACGTAATAATACAGGTTTATTTCAAGCAAGAGTGAGAGTTAGCTGGACCAGAAAAATACCCCAGGACCAGAGGCTTCTGGCATTTTCTGCCTTTGTGTGTTTTTAATACACTGTCCTGATAGAAAAGGGATGGGACAGGACTTAATTACAGCAGAGATTAAACGATGAAATCACCATCCCTGTCATCCCAGCCTCAGTCAATAAGCTGATGCAGCTTGGTTGGGGTGAAATGTGGTGTGAGTGCGTGTGTGTGTGGCTTAGGTTTATAATACATTGTGGGGACCAAATTTACCCCACAATGTGATGAAACCTTGGTTTTCTGACATTGTGGGGAACATTTTCAGGTATCCAGAAAGATCCATGATTGCAATCAAAAAACTAAAAATGCCTAAAGTGTTGCATTTTGTTTGGTTACTTATGTTAGTTTAGGGTTAGGGTTACGGTTAGGGCTGGTTAGGAGCTAAGGACGTAATGCTGGGATTAGAGTTTTCCCCATAGAAATGAATGGAGAGTCCCCACAAGGGTATAATTACAAACTTGTATGTGCATGTGTGTCAGTGCACGCCTGTCAATGAGGGCTTGGCCAAGGCCAGACAGGCTGTTCGATGTGCCTCCTCTCCCAGTGCCAGGAGTCCATTTGGTACCAATCAGACCTCAGATCGCCAGTGATATGTGTGTAGTGAAAGGCTGGGCAGTGGGGGCGGGGCAGGGAGTGGGTTGTCTCCTATCTGACCACATCGGCCACACTACCTGAGTAAACATCTGCCATAGACGCAAACAGATGGAGACGCAAAGAGGACATGAGGGGCAGGAGACAGGAGAGGGATGTGATACTGGCCACGCCCCCAGCACCCGCTGGGTGACACGGCACGCTGCGGACCTCTAGGCCCTGAGAAAGGAGAGGATGTGATACTGGCTACGCCCGCAGCACCTGCTGGGTGACACGGCACGCTGCGGACCACTAGGCCCTGAGACAGGAGAGGATGTGACGCTGGCCACGCCTCTTTGCATCCCCTGGATAAAACGGCACGCTGCAGACCTCTAGGCCCTGAGAAGAGTGCTAACCTACTATCCTGCAGGGCTGAGGCTGAAGTACTGGATGAGAAGGAACAAGTCACAACTGGACTGTTTGGGCTTGGAGGGGGTCATGACTGGACTGTTTAGGAGGGACTGCAGGGAGTCATTGACAAATTGCATCACAGGGACTGGCGGAAGTCATTACCGGACTGCTTCACAGGGATTGGAGTCTTTACCAAACTGGTTCATTACTGGTCTCCTTCATGGGGAATGGAGCTAGTCATATATGGACTGTATGGGATGGGAGAAAGTCATGATCACACTGTGTAAGCGGGAGTCATGACCGGACTGTGAGGTCGGTATGAGAGGGATTCATTACTAGGCTACTTGGGATGGAGTGGGGAAGTCTTTACTAGACTGTGTGGGAGGTAGTCATGACTGGACTGTAAGTTGGGTACGGGAGGGAATCAGGACTAGAATGTATGAGAGAGATGAGAATCACGACCACAAAATACATGTGATTCATAGGGACTCTGCCATGCCAGGCTGAAAATGAACCCTGCCACCGCAAGGATATCGCCACTTGTCAATTTCTTCTTGCATATTTAACCCCAGAAGGGTTGCAGGGTTATTTTAAATCTGTGAGCAGAACATGCAAAGTCTGGGAGAAGCTGGAGAGCGGGGAGGGGAGGCCAGGCCTCTGGAATCAAAGAGCAACACATGAAAAAGTTAGGCTCCGCAGGAGAACTCCCACTGATCCGAGAGAATAGACTGGAAATTGTTGCTTTCAGTCTGTGGGCAAATTAGGCACATGTCACGCCATCCAACTTCTGATCCATATCAATCTCTTTCTCTCCACGGCAGTAAAGATAAGGAATACATTACTACCACAGTGCAGGCGGGGCCAACAGTCGTCTACGATAGCGAAGACAACTTCATCTCTCTTTTTTCCTCTTTCTTTCAAGGCAAATCAATAAAAGCATTCTCACTCCTATGTAAACACACCAGCGGCATGCCGCAGCCGCCGAATCCGGGGCAATGGAGACCCGCCAAGCCTCCCCATCTGCCTAGCAAACGTCTTCAGGTTGTGATGTTATCGGCTTCCAACTGTTCTCCGCGGGGGGTGCTGGCCTGAGGTAATTCTACCATTTGGAAGGTAGCAAGGAGGGATGGGGGAGGGATGTACATGCTGGGCCAAAACACCACCAACATGGGTAAAGGGTGGTGTGTGGCATGGTGGGTTAGGATGCAGTGGCTGTGAACAGAAGGTCACTGGTTCAAATCCCCAAGCCAGCAGAGTGGTTTCACCATCTGGCCCCTGAGCAAGGCCCTTAACCCCCAGTTGCTGCAGGGACTCTCAGGCCCTGCTTACTCAAAACCATATATTGCTTTTAATAAAGTAGAATGTAAGTGTACAGAAACAGATTATTATACATACCTGTAGACGACCATATTTCATGTAGCTGGTGCTTTTGTCCTAATAGAGGTCTGTTTTTACTGATTTACTCTGCTGAAAATTCTACTAAAGAAATTCCAGTTTATCGCTTTGCTCAAGGGTACAACAGAGAGTCCCTCGTGGACCCTGAATGACCTCTGTAGCTACAAGTCTGCATCCTAAACCTCTTGCCTCCTCAGTGAGGTGACTGTAGAGAATCACCATGACTACCCAGTGAAGAGGAGTATAGAAACGCCTGCGATCTGAAAGAGCATTCTGGAGTATAAACAGTTATGCTGAAATGAGTCAACGGCGTTTGCTATGGTATTTTTTTATGAGTAAAGATAAAGGTGGAAATTCACTTTTTGTAAACTGCAGAAGGTGCCTGACTCTGAGCAGCTCACACCATCTTCAGTGCTTGACAGCTTTCCCGGATCAGAACCACCTCCATTTGCAGGAAAACCGATTGTCCTTGCAAGTGCCAAGTGTCTTCTGCTAAAGATGCATATGGGCCTGCATATTCAGGGAGACTACGTTTGAGATTGCAGGTTCAAGTTCTGATCACTTCTGACCCAATCAAGTGGGGGTATTTCAGTCAACATCCACAAACAGGTACCAGCTCATCATGCAATCTCACCCACTGCCTGAATTGCTTCAAATAAAAATAACAAATAATGTGAATCGTGGTAGTTGGAGAATCTCCAGTCAGCATTGCTACACTCCACAATTGTGCGTGTCTGATTTGTTGTGACATTATATGTGATGAAAAATGAAGCTCAAATGCAAATTGCGTCAGATAAAGTGTGCTGAGATCATTTAGTAAGATGGCAATAGCTTGCATTTAGCTTCTTAGCTTATATTTATATCCAGTGCACCTCTATCAGTTTATACAGATTAATCATAGGTGTTTTAACATGACCCTGCATTATTTTAGCACAATTCTATGTTAGCTTAGCATTCCACTATGCTTATCACAAAGCTAACTTGCCTTACCATTTCACTAAAGAAACACGCTACCACTGCTCTGAACCATAAGCTGATATGCATTCTTTTGTCATCTTCCCTCCCTGCTCAAGCATCCCTATGTCCAACAGTGCATGCTTTTACACACATTTAATGGTTTCTGATTCTTGTATAGATTTCGGCACTAATGTGAAGCGAATTGAACAACAAACACAGCATGACAAGCCCCGGGTCTCATGCCAGGGGCCGTTAAAAGTTCCCTCAGAGAAAGAAGTAGCGCTTAATTATCCCTGGTGGCCTTGGAGAAAGGATGGGGGGAGGCACTGGGGTCATTGGGCTAACATGGGCCTCTGAATATTAGTGGCATCTTGAGAAAACTGTAAGCAAACTCGAGGACGTCCAGCCGGTCACTGAGTGGAAGAAAACAAAATCACGGGGCACCTGAGGGCAGCGGTCGCCGTGACGAAGGGGCCGGTCTGTTTGTCAGGCTCTGCGGCCTTCAGGTGAAGCAGACGGATTTGCTTAATTACACGATGTGCTGCTGCTCTGCCCAGCGGGCTAATTTGTTTTTGTTAGTCAGTGAGGTCAACTACTTTAAACACATATATTACAAGCCTACTGGTAGATTGGATTACGTTATTTAAATAAATACAGGGCAATTTGTCAATGTCATGTTAGAGAACACCCCCACGCACCCCAACCCCAACCCCACCCCCCTATCTCCTCCTCCCTTCTCCCCAGCAGCAAAACAGCAGGAAATGGTAATCTTGATTGCATTAACCTCTGTTAGACAGAGCTGACCTGAATACTCTGTTTAGGTAAAGAGTCTTCGCAGCCTGTGGATGCTGGTGCTTTGTGTCTGCATGTATGCGTGCGTGCGTGCATTCGCTGCTGCGTGAGTGTGCATATTCATGTGGACTTCTGTGACAGAGAGAGGGAGAGAGAGATGAAGATGTTGTTTTTGTACACCCTATCGTGTTTGCCTTTTGCAGGAATGCACTGACTTTGGATTGTGAAAGATGGAAAACGGGGAAACGGGAAGAAGTGTGGCCCCATCTTTTCTCTCTGCGGGCCCTCGCTTCCCACCTCGCCTGTTTTCATTGGCGGTTGACCCTCCGGGGATGGGAGGGGGGGGTGATCTACGCACCTCTGGTCATCTTTCAAAGGTTATTAAAAGCCCAGAGAATGGAAAACACGCAGGATGTGTCCTGGGCTGGTGCTGTGGTACCGGTCCGGGAGCCCAGCAGACTCCCAAAGAGAATTCTGGGAGCAGGCGTTTCTGATAAGGCTGGGGGAGGGGCATTTAATCCCTATCTCATGTCTTCTGGTGTCTCCATCCTCTATCATTCTTGGATCTGAGACTATCTCCAAGCTTTCCAGCTAGCGTTCCGGATCTGCCTTGGGGAGGTGGTGCCGGGGATTGGGGCGGAGGCCGAGATCATTAGACTCATTGTTTTGGGATTGAGGTGGTTGTGGGATGGGCATCTTCTAGCCCTCGGGGGCTGTGGGACATCGCCTCTGGGTGGGAGGGCAACAACAAAAGGGCGCTGATGGAGGGCATTACGTCATATTAAATAATTATATTAACAGACTTCCCCTTGATTTCCAGCTTAGCCCTCTAACCCCAGGTTGACTCTTTTACATAGCCAGACACTTTGCTGGCCTCATTCACTCAGTACTGCCCTCTATGGTTCAATAAGAGCGCCCCCACTGTTATTTGCCCCAGTTCATTTTGTTACCCCTTCTCCTCCTCTCTGCCCACGTCATCCCCCACCCCGCCAAGCTGCGGATTCACCGGCAACCAACCACAATGAGGCTCTTTGAAATGTGAAACCTTGCCCACGTATCTGCCGAGCTCTATCGTCCATCCACCACTCCAGTTGCGAGTAGATGGAACACGCCAGCCACCCCCCATGTTCGAATCTTCCGGCCCTCCGGCACATCCTCTTCAGGTAGCGGTTCCAGCTCCCCCTTAACCCAAGCTGTGTTTCCCTGACACGGGCTGTGTGGTGGGGGGGAGGGGTTAGATATGTTTTTCTGCATGGCAGGAGCCAATCTCACCGCCGGAGGTACCCTTTGCCCAGCAGGAGACACCTCTCGCACCCCCCCCCCCTCCCCAATGTCAGCGACCAAGAGTATCCCTGCTCAGGGGGGTATCGAAGATGGAGGCCCTGAATGGGGTTGCTCCAGGACATTTCATCACCCCAGCGGGAGCAGGAGAGGGGCAGGGGGGGCGGCAGGGCCTGCCTCCTGTTTTCCTTTGCTGGATGAAAGGGAAATCTGAGATTGTGGCGAGATCTCTGCTTTGCTCACCTCCTGTGGTCACACCACAGATGATGCCACTACAAACGTTTTTTTTTGGAAGGGGGGAAGAGCATGCCTCTTTCCTCCATAGCTGAACCTGGTTCTCAGCCTAGCCTTCCCACTAAAGTATTTCCTAGCCTAAAGCCTGGTCTCTCAGCCTGACCCCCTAGCCTGGACACCCCAGAAGGCCGCCTGTACAGCCGAACTAGTCAATCACTATTTCAGACCACATGACCCCCCCCCCCCAACTTGGGTCATTAATGGGATTGAGGGGAGGCAGTTCCATTTCTGTGGGAAGCAACCGTCATGTGTGACAGTGTTTAAGGACTTAGACTCATATCAGGTTTTTTTTTTGCTATCACAGAAGGTTGTTGGTATGAATGCCTGTAGATGCTGTGCTGCACCCCTGCCCTCTGTCTTTCACTTATTTACTGGGCAGATGCTTTCGTCCAAAGCAACAAGCAAGTGAGGCAGGTGATACCTCACAAGTGTACAGCTGTCAAGGTGCCAGCCCAAGCACAGCTAGGCTGAGCTTCCAGCGAATTCCCAGGTACAAGTGAAAGCAGAACTGGAGCAAGAGCTACACAGCATCTTCCAAACACAGCAAGAGCCCAGGAAGACAACTCTTCAAATCAGCAGGGAGAGTGCAACACTGCACTCATGAAGTGCAGTAGGGGAATAGAGGTGTTCCTGTAACAGAAGGCTCTTGAGGCATTCCTTGAAGGTTTTAACCAGTATCCACCTGTGTAAATGGCCAATTGATGCAAGCTGCTTCGGAAAAACACCTGGGCGGGTGACTGCTGCCCACGCAGCAGATGCTCGGGGCCACATCTCAGAGCCAAACGCCTCTGCACGCCCACCGCCGTCACTCGACCTTTAGCACTCCCATATTCGCCCCTTCAAAAGTTTCAGTTCTCCGCGTCCATCTTGAGATGAAAGAGTCAGCCTCTGTGTTAGCCGACCGAGTGGGGGGTTGTCATTTTATGGAGTGTGATGGAAAGTCAGGTTAGCTATAACATTTGTACATGATAGATTCATGTGGCTGATGCTCCTGTTGGTCACCGGGGATGCAGGCTCGCCCCTCCCGCTTTCTATGCTCACTCATGGTCACCGCGTCCCATGTTTATGTGCTCCTTCCATCCGTACGCCATTGCTTGTCTACATATGGGTCTGCTCCGGTGACCTGACCTTTATGAGCCAGTGCAAGTACAGGGTACCTAAGTTTAAGATGGAGAGAGCGAGGGAAGTTGAAGGATGGGAATGTCACACATCCAGAAAGCACTGTGCCAGGGAGAAAGGCAAGCTGAGAACCACCCCACCACCACCAGGATCGGCATAAACCAACAAGTGGCCCAGGGAAGTGTAGTATTGTGGGACTGAGTTTCAGGGTTGGGCCTACTTCTGTACCTTTGAACCTGAGTACCTGAAAGATATCCAAAAACAAAGACCATCCAATAAGACAAATCCATCTGATGAGTCACTCAGTGATGCGATGTAATGTCCTCCTCTTGGGGGGGTGGACAAGACCATGGCTGTGTGTTGCCAGTGCTGATACTGCATCTCACACCATGGCAGTGAAGAGAGTGAGTACACATGGATTTGACATATGTGGTGACCCATCAACCTGCGGATGCTTCCTCCCCCACTCCTCTCCCAGGCTCCACCTCCGCCTCCATCAGTCCCCCTTCTTATGTCAGGCCTGGATCATCTGTACTCTCATCACATATTCCAGGCCATTGTGCTCCTCTCTGCTCAGCTTCTCATTTCTCTTTTCATCTCTCTCTCCCTTCTTTCTCCTCTTTCTTGCCCAGATCGCTATACATTTCCTCTTCTCTTTCCCTCCTTCACCTCTCCATCTCTCCTCACACCTTTCCCTCATGCCCTCCACCCACACTTTCCATCTCCCCATCTATGCCTTCTCCTTAGTCTCTCTTCTTTGTCTCCCTCCATCTCTTCACACCTCCATCTCTCTCTCCACCCCCCTCCGGAGCGCCATCCACCGCCGGGCACAGCTCTCCCATACGTCTCCCTCACTCCCGCCATCCTCTCTCAGTGTCTTTGTCATCA
>JAODKF010000002.1:13970174-13982973 GCA_026779585.1 Mormyrus proboscirostris | reverse complement strand
CCCCCCCGGGGGGGGGGGGTGTCTTGTAGCCGTGACCTTGAGCGCAGTACTTAACCGGAACGCCGGCTTAGTGCCTCCAGCGGCTGGGGGCGTTAAGATATTTTCAAAAGACAAAAGCGTTTAGCGACTTTGAAGACTCACCGTTGGCGGCCCAGTCGGTTTGACGAGCAGGGGGGAGGTGGCGAGCTGTAAGCCGGACCACCTGGGTCGATGTGAAATCACGTTCAGCCGCGTTTGACGTTGGCGGGAGGGAGAAAGCAAATAAAAAAAACATAACTCCTGATAAATAAAGTTGCGGATTATAAATATGATAATACAGCAGGAAATCAGAGGGGGGCGCCGCTCCAAATGCCGCCCGGCTCGCGGTTCAGCCGCGTTTACCCTCCAACGCCATCAAGAAACGCAATTTTATCTTTAATAAAGCAATTTTTTTGTTTAATAATGCAATTCTCCTGCTCCTCATCTCTCCTCCCGGTGACAGCTTATAAAGCCGCGGCTAGCGCGCTCTGCGGCCGGCGAGACGCGCGCGAGCGGCGTTCCCGCCGTAATTACTGTCATGCCGAATAATGCGGCCCCTTTGTTTATAGGTGCTGGCGCTGAACTTATTACGGAAGTGGCGGGCTAGTGTGTGCTAATGCCCCGCGAGCCGTTAGGGGATCAGACAGGGTTAATTTGTGAATCATTAAGCTGCATTATTTCCACATTCACATCTCATTTTTAACACCCCCCCCTCTCCTCCGAACTGTCACACGCAGAACTGCTGTCCCTTTGGTTTTTTTATAACGTGACCGGGATGGCCATGGGGTGGTGCAGGTGATGAGGAGGTGCATCACAGGATCAATCAGACCTCCCTCAATCCGGTATGACGGTGGATGGTGGATACAGGGGCGGGGGCACATGGGGCATTGGCCCCACCTGAAAGCAGATTCGCTGACTGGGTGCCTCCCCTGTCACTCATTGACTCAAAACATATCATTGGCTATTGAAGAGGTTGGCTCTTCCTTATAAATTATGGCCCCAGTTATGTCCACCACCTTAAAAAAATCCTAGAATCGTCCCTGCCGGTGACTTCCTGTGACACAGATCTGTCTCCGTATTTTTGCTGTGGGTGATGATGACATTGTTAACCCTTCCAGTTCCTTGTGCCAAGCACAACTGGAGCCTGATCTTAGCACTGGTTATAACTACATTTAGCTACTTTCTGCAAGAGCTTACAGCATTCAAGGGACGGCTGACTTTGAAACTTCCCCCAGATGATTTCGACCCCCATAACCTCAGCTCTCATCTGGCTTTCTTCCCTGACTTTTAATATTGTCTAATTATGAGAATAATTTATAATAATACACGTTTCAAAGCCGCTGTAATCAGATGTAATGCTGTTGCTAAATTTTCGCTAAACGCTTCTGGGCACGTTCTTTGCAAAGGGTGTCACACAGAAATGAATTCAACGCAGTGCTCCATGCAGCTGCCTGCACCTCACTACACGTCCGGCATGCTGGAATGTCAAATTCTGGCCTGTTTACACCATTTGCATTTATGTCTGTGATGCAGCAGTCTATGGATGGATCCTAATATTAACATATTAAAATTCCTTTTCAGCAAAAGGCCACAGGCTCAAATCCTAAAGGGAGTCTTCATCTCAAAGCACGGCCCATAGCTAGCTGACTTAGGGGTAAGGTTGCCACAAGCCAGGTCCGATTATCACCAGGGCGAATGACACATCAATGTCTGGGTGCTTTAATCCGTCCCGTTTATTAAAACATACATTGCAGGGACTTGGCAGCTTTCAGACATCAGGCTGGGTCCTAATTGTTTCACGATTCATCCCGGTTATTTACATATCATTAATTGTTCCTGTTTTCCTTCCCCGTACACGATAATTAAATAGTTTGTGGCTGGAAGTGAAGGAAGGATTCATCACCGTTTGGGCTAGCCTTTTAGAGTGCTGTGTGTGTGTGTGTGTGTGTGGAGGGGAGGGGAGGGGAGTGATGGAGTAGGCTGGTAGGAATGATAATCAGAAACTATTATCGAAATGATTTTATAAAGACCCCAGTGTTCTTCATGGGGGGGTATCTTGGAGGTAGCAGGGACGAGGAGGCCCACTGCAAAATTTACCAAGGGTGACCCCGGCTGTCTTTTGATAACAGACGATCACTCAAAATTTAAAACAATTTCCTGAGAACTACCCCCCTAGTTGGCAAATCTTACTGAGCCCCCTGCCCCTGCTGTGAGACCCCATCTCCACCCTGTACTAAGGCACACCTTGGGGGGGGGGGGGAGTCACCTAAGAAACAAGCAGCACTGGGTAGGATACTGATTTAGGCAGCAAATGCTGGAAAAACAACAACCACTGCCTCTCTTTTCCTGCCCTTACATACACACACAAACACACAGAGCTGTGCAGCATCTGCGCAGAGCCTCTGCTAGCCGACGCAGCTGGGATGCCTGACGCACCCCGGCGGAGAGGACAGGATTATCAGGTTTAAGGATGAAGATGTTTACACTGATATGCATAATCTCCCTCGTCACAAAAATCACAGGGATAGTGCAGTCAGAGACGGGGGAAATGCCATTAACCTCACCCTGATTCGGACCCCGATCGCTCTCCCCTGCATTCCTTCATTCGGGGTTGAGTCATGAAGAGTGTGGGAAGGTCACTGCTTTTGGGTTTTATTTTTTTGAGTAGCCAAGTTTCCCGCGGTAACGTGAGTTACGGCTGCCAAGACAAATCATGCGCTTTAATATCGTCATTCATCGATTCGCTCGTTCCTTCTTTATGCATGAGCCCGTCTTCCTCGCAGTAATGCAGGCACCCGCCCCCCACCCCAAAAAAAACACCTCACACTCCATCTTATCAACCCCGCCGACCTTTTGTGTAATTCTGGACACAGGCGGGGGAGGGGGGACACACGATGAGGGGGTCAGCTCAGGAGGAAGGAGGCAGGTGTTTGGATTTCAGCTTCATTCAGAATCTAAACAAGGGTGCAGAGAGAGAGAGAGCTGCCGAGTTCAAGAGGTTGTTTTGTATCATAAGCCCCCCCCCCATCATCCGCCCCGGCTTCCATTAAGTGAAGCACAACAACACTTTCCTGTTCTTTCTGCTGGATCCCGACCTAAAGCTTCTGTGCTGAGAGGAGCGGGGGAGCCCTCTTGTGGCCGTGCTTGTAAAAGCAGCCTGGTGGCACAAAAACCCCACAGAGAAACTGAGCGTCCTGTATGTTTGTGGGAGTTTTGCTTGAGATCTGAGCAGCTGTGTAAGCAGGAGGAACGCAGCAATTAGCAAGACACTCAAGGTGACGCATACCCACCGTTAGGTCCTACTTAAGGCCAAGTAATTGGCGACACGCCGCCTCGGTTAACCAACACCGTCCAAATCCGGCGAAAAAAAATCTGCGTCATTTTTTCCCTCACAAATCTTTCACTCTTCTAATTGCCTGGAGGTCAGAAAACCTTGAAACATTTAAGCGCTTAGCATAGCTCCGTGCGTCCCATTTTTCTTTGTCTCTCTCGTTTCCCTCAACTTCACAGCAATACTGCTCAGCAATATTGTGCCAAATTGCCTACCTGGAAATTTAAGATAGGTAAATGCCGTGATGACATTAGTAATTAAGAGAGCTGACGCTACTGCGTTTCCTCTGATATCATAGTCAGCCGATGTTCCAGGTCGTGCATTTAAACCCACATCAATGTCAAATTCAGCCCCCCCCCCCCCCCCAACACACACACACACACACACACACACACCAAAGAAATAAACTGTCCTGCCAATAGACGACAGCTAAAACGTGGACACCGATCTTTGAGGTTATTTGTGAAAATCTATATTATAAATGATTTCATGTGTATGCGTCTGCTTCGTAGTTCCGAGATTTACATCCAGATGAAAATGCCGACCAAGCAAATGTTTGTATTTGAAATTATGACTTTATTTCCGCAATTAAAATTATTACTAAATACAAAAGGAAACTGAATGAGATGAAATAAATAGAGAAATAAATTACAGCCAATGCAAAGCACAAAGATCTAAATCAAAACGAAAAGAGACAGGTTAGTATTGTCGCTGGCGTCGAGCAGACAGAGCGGTGGGTGACTGGATGAGAGAATAAAGGGACAGACAGAAGCTGGAGCCCTGGCCGAGCTGTCCCCCCGTGAGGCTGCAGGCAGGAGAGGCACCGCGGGGGTTTATTTTATGCAGAACGAAGGAGCCTCCGTTATTGCCGGGGGGACGCTGCTCAGCTGACCGTCGCCTCTCTCCGACTGCCAGGATTAGAGCGCCTGTCACCAGCCTGACAAGAGTTATCAAACCTGTCCCGCCCCGGGCTGCCTGTCAGAGATAGGATGGTCAAACGTTCAGGCGCTCTCCACAATCACATTGGGGGGAGGGGGATACACGGAGAGAGAGAGGTCGTCTCCCAGCAAAATGAGGGTGGAAGAGCCCCCAGCTTCCCATCACACTGATCCAATTATAAAAGCACCTATTCCCCCCCCGCACCCGCATTTTAACTTTTTTTTTTTTTTTTAACAAAATCAATTTTCTTCTACTATCTTTCAGCCATTTTTCAGGTAGCACTCGGTCACGCATGTGCGCAGAAATAAACCGCGCGCTTTCGCACAACATGTGTTGGTGATTTTTTTTTTAGTTTGATTTATGTGCAGAACTCCAAAGCAGATTATAAATCTGTCACGCTTCGCGTCGCACTGCTGTGCCGCCTGATCCCGGTCCCGCGTGCAGGATAAGGAGGCCCGGGAGCGCTTCACAAAAAAAAAGGTGTGAGACTGACCTCTGC
Organism: Mormyrus proboscirostris; assembly: GCA_026779585.1. Lineage (NCBI taxonomy): Eukaryota > Metazoa > Chordata > Actinopteri > Osteoglossiformes > Mormyridae > Mormyrus > Mormyrus proboscirostris. Next base: position 13,978,186 of record JAODKF010000002.1, on the reverse strand, counting down.
CCCCCTGCGCAGGCTTGGAGTGAGGCAGGTACGCACTGATCAGACTGCCGGCGTACGAAACCGCTCATCGGCTGTACGAGTTGATGAGCTGACAGTCACCGCCGTTTGCAATTTGTCTGTAACGTTTTAAAAACCTTGCCGACAACGTTGGAGACGTCATGGGTCATGCATGTGCCCCTTTTTATCCAAAGAAACTTAGCAGTGCTATTCAGTATTATTGTAAAATTTTAAGTGATTATTGACGCAACATTCAAAATATTTTACCTTATTTATAAATATCGACAGATTTTACCTGCAATGTATTTGTGCTGATAAAACAGAATGAAGTGGAAGGAGGTGACCGCGCCTGTGCACCGAAGCCCCGTGTGCGCGCTTGGGCGTGCGTGTGAGTATGCCAAGTGCCTATTAAAACAAGCTCTTCAGCTGGCTATTAGCATGACTTTCATTCTGTTTCTGACAACAGTTTGATCAATTGCCGCTTTGAAGGAGGCAGCGTGTTTTTCGTCCCCCCCCCTTTTTTTTTTAGAAAAACGGATAAAAGATAATGGTCTGTGATTTTGAAAAGTAAATTCAGCCCCGAATTTATGCGGTTCCCATTCAGAAGAATAAAAGGGGAGTAAGGTTTAATATTTTAATAGTAATGGTGCTATAAACTTGCCATATCTCTTTCGGCTTGTTGCAGTTGCGTGAAAAATATATATTAAAATGATATTGATTTACTGGTAACGTCACAAACACCGAGAATAAGACCTTCTTTAGTTTTCAGTCAGGGTGTCTTGTCATAGTTTTTCTTCTGTTCTCTAGTACTATATGCTACAACTGTACGGAACTGCTCTGTGTGCGCTCGTGTGTCCCTGCCTGTGTGTGTGTGTGCGCGCGCGCACATGCGCAGCCCCGATGGATAGGGAGCGTGCCTGGCGTTGTTTGCGTGCGCTTCGGTCCCCCGCAGCTAGAGGCCTCGCTTCTCATCAAGGTCGCGTGAGTGCACGTGGATGTGGGCGTGTTCGTCAGCTGCCGCACACTGGTCACTGCATATGTGGAGTCTGTAGGGAAGGTTCGGGTAATATGCAGGTGAATATACTCTGTGTTAGGTGTGTGACAGTAATAACAAAACAGTATTAGAGACTCATAGGTAAGCTAATGAAAATATATTCGCACCTAGATGTATGTACGTAATTGTGTTTATGTGTGTCAGAGGACTGGCACGGAGTAATATGCAGGGAGAATTCTGGTCTCTCTGGCTGCAGCCTACATCAAACTGAAAACATCAGGCTCTTGTATAAAGCTACATTGTTCGAAAGCAGACTGCCTGGAAACTGGTGTTTTCAATTTATGCCTTCGGATTTCTTTGTGTATTCCCGCTCTGATACTTAACCTCTAAACTGTGCCGCTACATTTACAGACCCATTCCTTCCAACCATAAAAAAGCGGATAAGAGGTATATACGATCCACAATGACAAGCTGCATTCCCGTTATTTAAATTCTAACTCAGCGGAAAACAAAACGTGCGACAACTGTCATATGCAAATGTACGGGATGAGTGGCACATGGAAATCCCGCCCTCTCCCCTGTTCCCAGATGTCCCTCGGTCACATGACCAGATTTTATGGGGGAGACAGCATGGGGGGAGAGCAGTTGAGTAGAACAGACAGGTGGCATAACTATTGTGGTCAAGCAGACTTAAGGAGTAGCGCGCCATTCTTTTCCGTTCATTTAAGCGTGATCCAATTTCAGATCTGGTGCAAGGGCGGCAGCTGGGTAGTTAATCCGCTTGTCTCTGTTTCCCTTTTACATTGTAATTTCAGTCTGGTTTAACATAGTCTGGTGTGTGCAGTGGGGGGGGGCGCTGTAAGTAAAGCACAGTCGTAACTGTATCCATATCAGTTGCTCTCTAAAAGCAATCGCTGCAAGTCATCAAAATTTAAATTGTGAGATCAATTTGTGAGAAACTTCTTAATCTTGTTTACCAAACATACAGGTGGGAAAAAATGCTATTCGGTGCAACGTCTCGTCTGTCACACATCTAGAGCTGAATACAGTGCAGTTATTGTGAAAATAGTTCATTTAGTATAGTAAACACGCTTTAATAAAGTCTACTGCGAAATTAAATCACACCTCTGACCGATTTATGGAATAAAATGCTTCGCATAAACAAAAGGTTTATTTTCTTTTTGCCTGTACAGTGCTGGTTTTAAGAGTACTGGTAAATAGGCCTACACTACAAACAAGAAGGTGACTCAAGCTGTTTTAGATTTGAGCTCTGGGAATTAAAGGTTGTGACTGAGTTTACGTAGTTTGTGTGGATTAGCTTTATATTACATTGTGGGGACCAAATGTACTCTACAGTGTGATAAAAAAACTTTTTTCAGGTCCCCTACCATTTTCCGGTCCGACAAAGATCTGTGAATTAAATAAATAAATACTCAAAGTCTCTTGTTTTGTTTGGTTACTTATGGTTAAGGTTAGGGCTGGGTAGGAGTTAATGTTGTCATGTTGTGATTAGAGTTTTCCCAAAAGAGAAATGGGGAGTCTCCACGAACATATAATAACAAAATCTGTCTCTCTCTCTCTCTCTGTTTGTGTGTGAATTTAAATGACCGTCATCTGCCGGAGACGCGCGACCTCCCCGACCGCTCAGTATCATGGCGATGGAAACAAAGGCATAAACGTGCCGCGGTGAGACGCCGGGAAACAGGAGGATAAAAAGATAAACGTAAAAAGAGCTTTGGCGGTCACGTGACCTGCTGCATTGCGTGCGGTCACCGCTTTGCGGCGTTTCAGACGTCTGTCCAGCACGTGTTGCGCATCCCGTGGGGACCGCACGCCGTACGCAGAGCGTCCCCTGCGGCTTTTCTCCGTCTGCTTCACGGCTCTGACGCCTGTCCGGCTCCCCGCCATGGGCGGCCACCTTGGCTTTCCCTGTTCCCCGCTGGTCTTATTCCCCGGCACGTTTCATCGCTGAGGAAATGACAGAATCCCTTCTTCGGGCACCTGGCCGTGCGCGTTTTTAGACACGGAAGTTTGTGGATATATATATATATATATATAGCTAATATGTGTACTAATGTATTCTAAGTGAGCTTCTTATAATATGAGCCTCTTTTTCCGGTATAAATATAAACCTATCTACGTGCCTTCAGACTAGAGGTACGACATGCCAACTCCACACATACACAGAAGGTGGAATTCAAACCCGGCAGCCCAGGAGGTGTGGAATAATCACTTAAGTCTGTGAGCGAATCTGAATTTCTGAATGTTATAACTGAGCAAATTCAAAGAATTGAGTCACTGGAAAAGAATCATGATTTCCATCTCTACTGTCCAGGCATATTTCATAGCTTCTCTGCATTTCTACTGTTAATTCTACCGTAAACCATTGTTAAATTCGCTTGGGACCCAAATCCCACAACGTACTGGGACGGGCGTTATATTATATCTCGACCTAATTTTGTGTTTTTCATAGAGCTCCTGTACACCTGAAACACTTAATCTCTACCATCAGCACCAAAAGGAATTTTAAACTTTTATTAATAAGACCTTTGTTCGACGTCAGAATGTCATGCGATTTCACAAGTGTATTTTGCGATTAAACAAAATAATAAACGGTACTGCAGCGTGCAATACAATATTCAAAAGACAAAACAAAGTGGATTTAACAGCGGGGACAGAAAGAATAACTTTAGTAACATAGATCTCTGTAGAAATGCAGAATAACTAAACACAACATTAACACAACCCTTAAATATTACCCGACATCTCGCATAAAAATAACTGCTATATTTCAATTTTAACAAGAACTAATTGTCGCTAAATTCCAAAAACAGGTCCCTTTCGCCATGGGTCCTTAGTCATGTCCTGTACAGAGTGAAATATATAACCTACTATTTTTCTATGTAATCTTTTCTTGCCTTTTATGTACTGTGGAACAGTTGCCCGCAGGTAGTTTTTTTGGCAGAATACCCATACCTTTGAGTTTCTATTCATTTTACTGCGGGCGAAATTAATGCACGTTATGAGCTCCTGTCGCGTTTGCGCACGGCGGAGACCGGTGTGCTGCCGTTCACCCTTCTGTACAAAGTGAACATATTATTTTAAAGGTCTGTATAATGACATTTTGGAAACAGAATAATAACTAGAAATCCGTAAAATTTGAAATGGTTTAAAATAAAACGATTCCTCAAAATCTCACTTGTGTCAATTTGAATTTTGAGGTACAGTTAACATATTATTAATAATAATCACCATCATAATCATTATATGACTATAGAAAGCATTCCTGCAGAAACATATGTGACCAACTTAATCTGAGATGCAGCATCTCGCTCTCTTTTGATTGGTCGATCATCTATACCTCTGCACGTGCAAGCCAATAAAATAAAAAAGAAGACCGGAGATGAAAATGAGCGGGATCCCCGCCACAGCCGCAATGAAGGACCATCCGTAGTGAGCTTCCAGCCGAGCGTTGGGGCAGGTCTCCCCGCGTTCCTGCAAAACGTACTTCTTCACGTCTGCTACCAGCTCCTTCCAGAGCACGAAGAGGCTGACCAGGGCTAAAATGAGGCAGGCTGGAGACAAAAACACATCGCTTATAGTCAGAGAAGTAGAAAAGTCCAAGGGGTAGGTTCTGGGGCCCCAGTGCTTTACAGGGGCCCTAAAATACATAAAATTACAAAATTCTATGATGTGGGTTGGACAAGGTGACATCTAGCTACTGCCTTGTTAATACTACAACTCTATTCCATGTCCAGATACCCCAGCCCACTGTACACAGTCCTTTCTTCATTTGCTGTTCCTTCAGAATCTCAGCCTGACCAATAAATACACAGCATTCACAAAAAGAGTGTTAGCTAATCATGTGAGTGTCAGAATTATTGTTTTCCTCATTGGTATAGTGTGACATATGATAGCATTTAAAAATTTAACACTAAATTAGCCAAAACTCTGCATCTGTATCTCAGTGGGGGTTGTTTCTATGCTAGGCAAAATGCTACGTATGATAACAGGTGTGACACATAAGTGACAAGTATCCCTGAAAATGTGTGAACATTCCGATTGGATTGGTTTGTGAGTCATATACAGTTCCTGTTGGATTGCATCATCACAAGCTTATGGTAATTGTTTTGCAGTTGAGGATCTGAGATAATGGGAAAAAAATCAGCCAGTGTGAATGTAAGGCCTGAATCCAAAAAAGATCTCTAACTTTTTACAAATCTCAGCTACTAATGTTTTGAACTTCATCTGAAATTTCAATAATCGCTCAGGCTAACGGATGACATCTGCACATACTGGCAATGAGGAAGTTTTATTTGTTTGTAAATGTCAGCATTCAAGAAAGTGCAAAGGTGGAAATGTCAGTGTTTAATAGTAAGGTCACCATAAATAATGTTAAGTGGTCCATTCCACCAAGACACGCAAGCATGGCTCAAGGAAAATGTTAACTGCGTTAATGGGGTTGACAGTAATGTTGAATGAGGATGGCCGAGTTGCAAAAACCGTTTCTGCTGCTCGTGAGCTGCGCAGGAAGAGGGTGGTGAGGAGGTAACGTGTTTTGAACGTTCGTTTCTTTGAGATCAAATCCCAAGCGAGGACAGCTGTTGCACCTTTCCACGGGATGTCAGGGTTCTGCTGGCGAATGAACTATGAGTGTCTCTTGGAATATAAATGCAGCAACAGCCTTCGGCATTACGGCCCAGCCTGGCCTTCAGGTTCCAGAGCAACGGTCACACTTTCCACCGTCAAGCAACGATTGCTCCATTGAGACGGAGCAGTGCCAAACCTGGCCTGGGAGGCAGAGCAGCATCTGGTCGGCTAACCGATCCGCTGATGGCCCTCGAGCAATGCAAGACTATGAGCTGATGTCACAGAGTAACGCTATGGAAGTCTCTGGTAATACACAGCAGACCTCCAGCTTGTTGTGTATGAAGGAGGATTGTCCTCCGACTATTAATTTAATTGTCATATTTAATAATTGAGATGGCTGAATTTTAATATAGAGCAAAAGGATGGTGAGGTGGTGACACAGTGGCTCATTGGGGAGGGTGGGGGTTCAAATCTCACCCCCACACGTGTGAGAGAAGTGCCGTACTCTCTCTGCATAACCTTGCACTAGATAAGTGGTCGAAAGAAGGCTGGATAATGATGGTGAACATTGGCTGATGGACGATTGTCGTTTTACTCAGAAGTTTCCCGTTCCGAGGGTTTCCAGGCCAGATTCCTGGCCCGGCTGTGTGCTTATAAGGGTTGCGTGTTCTCACATTTATGTGGCTTCACGTTGACATGTTTGTGTGGCTTTATTCTGGGTTATGCCGGTTTTTTCTTACAGCCTGAGGAAATGGTTTAGGCGTTTAGGTGTCACTCGATAGCTTGTCTACAGTGTCCAGCATGTCCTGTCCGTCTGATAACGGTCATGGGACATGGAGGGATGGGGCAGGTTATTTGTCCGCGGGCCGGAGGTACTGAATCATGCCAGAGCGCATGATTCTCAGGAGGGGGGGCTGTGGGGCCCATGACACGCACCCTCTCACTGATCCCCCCCCCGCAATAATTCCCTGGGCTCTGCATTCCTACCGGGAGCACTCGGCTCTGACGTGGCGCATGATCGCGCGCCTTGGACAGTGTCATCATTTCCTCTGCAGGTACCAGCTCGACGCACACGTCTCTGTGGCCCCACTGCAGCGCCAGAAGTAAGAATGTCGGATCCAAGTCTGGGTCTGACTTCTCCAGACAGGTCAATAATTCCCATCACTGTTCCCATGTGTCACTACTTCAATTTGAAGACCTCCTGGGCTCTACGAGAACTACACAGATGTTCCAGGAAAAATAGACTGTATGTGTCTGTCTGTACTCATGATGGCTTCAGTTGACAGCACTGTGTGTGCATCGCGGCCATGGCAACGGTCCCGATCACAAGCAGGAAACCCAACATTCTACATTTTTTGATTTTTCTGAGATTGCTTTCTGCCTGGATGGGTGGATGGATGGATGGATGGATGGATGGATGGATGGATGGATGGACTGCCTGCTGGCATTAAACATGCTTGGGGAAGCTGATGAAATGAAAAGCAGAGGCTCCTTCGCTGGGTTGGTGACTCACCACTGGTGAGCAGCAGGATTCCTGCCACCTTGTAGAGCCGGGCACTGGTAAAGGGCACTGCACACACGAGCAGGAACCCCCCCGAAAGGCTCATGGCGACGGCCAGGACCATGAGCACAGTCCAGAACCCACGGAACACTGCAGAGCCGGGGGGGGGGGGGGGCAGATGAGCACCAGATCTGTAACGTACCGCTGCAGCATGGAGCCAGCAGCCCGGGGCGTAACACTCACCTGCCGTGGTGTCATAATTTGGGTGAGGAAGCGGTCCGACGGTGACGGGCAGCGGAAAGAGATGCCCAGCGACACAGACTTTGGGTGCCGGCTGCCTGGCTGAAAGCACATTTATCACCGCGGATTAGCTGTGTGACCTTTATTTAATTTATTTGCTGTGACTGTTCTTAATAGTTAGTCGGCCTGTTTCTGCTTCAGTATCCGTGTTGTGTGTCTCCACACCTATATGTTAGTGTCCATCTGTCTCTCTGTCTCTGTCCCCCTGACTGTCCATTAATTAATCTGTCTGTCTTTCCATCTGTCTGTCCATCTGTCTCTCTGTCTCTGTCCCCCTGACTATCCATTAATTAATCTGTCTGTCTTTCCATCTGTCTGTCTGTCTGTCTGTCTGTATGTTGCAGAGTAGAGGTTCCCAATCCTGGGTCTGCAGACTGGTACGGGTCTGTCTCCAGTCCCGGGTCTGTCCACCATGCAGTGGGAAGATGGGGGTTTTGCGGAGGGATTGGTTGAAAAAAAAAAATGACACGATCTGTTTGCATCTAAGTAAAATGGAAACGGTTAAACTTAAAATCTTAGGACTTCGAATTGTCAATCGATCTGCCACCACAACACCCTGCCACCCGTCAATGAAATTTTATTTTTGTATGATGCTGACAAGGCCGCAGACATTAAGATTGGGAGTGAGTA
>JAODKF010000002.1:13950202-13963220 GCA_026779585.1 Mormyrus proboscirostris | reverse complement strand
TTCTTCCCATAGTGCATCCCGGTGCCATCTCTTCCCCAGGTAAATGATGTACATGCCCAGCCGTCCACATGATGTAACAGGAAACATGACCCATTGGCCCTGGCCACCATTTTCTGTTGCTCTCTGGTCCAGTTCTGATGCTCACATGCCCATTGTGGGCGCTTTTGGCAGTGGACAGCAGTCAGCATGGACACTGTGACCTGGCTATTTTTCAACTTTATTTCTCACTGTATTTTCTATGACGTGTCCAAGTCTCAGTATTCCATGTTAAAATTGCACGATAGTAAGTGTTTGAATGTCTTTCCCATTGATATTTATACGCTGTCGCTGTTTTCTTGCATTATGACCAATGACACCCAATGACACTCATTTAATTTAAGCACATGAGGCATGACGCATGGGTCATACAGCTGAAGATGACAGCAAGGATGCTTTCAGTTGCCTCTTGACTTTGACTGCTATAATAATAATAATACTTATTATTAGAAGCTAAAGTACAGAAATAAAAGTGATCAATTCAAAATTCCCTCACACAACAATCATTTGCTAGAACCTAATGAGCCAACAGTCAAACAATGACACAGCTGGAGTATCATAACTGATATATGAAACCTGTTACGCAGCTGACGTGACTGGGGACAATGAGACGTTTAGACTGGCATTTATCCTTTCTCATCTTTCATGGAAACAGCAATGTTACAAGCTCGAACATCTTATGGTTTTTGTATAGCATAGAGTTCTATATGACAAAACTGGCCAATCAAAATTGAAATAGTACTAAGAAAAAGTTTTTTGATTAGCCAAACACTTCCCGGAGGGGCACAAGAAGATTCTGTGTGGGCAATGACCCCCCTCAACCCGATCATGGAATAAGTCTTTGCAGTCAAATCTCATGCTTGTTGAAGGTCTTCTTATCTTCATGTATGCCGCTGGTTCCACACATGTTCCACATGTAACATCCAGTGCCGAGGTCTCATTGCGTAAAACCCGAGATGTCTTTTTCGTTTTACAAGTGTGTAAACACCACTCTGTGAAGAAAAGCCCACCCGTCTCATCTCAGATAGACATCAAGCTTTCTTCAAAGCACTAGTGTTACGATTTTTTCAAATCTGTGCCATGATCCTGAAGCTTAAGCCCCAAGATATAACGGCTGATTGCGGCCTTTTAACAGCCACCTTCGGCGCCACTAAAGATCTCACCTTCCACGGCCTACAGATCAACACCATATGAGGGCCAGGGGCCTCCCCCGTTTACTCTGCTGTCCCATGGCACATGAATAAGCCACTCCAACGACTCATCTTGCAGTTTCACATGCTTCTAAAATCACCGCTGTCATCATCGTATATGTCACTGCGGAATCCAGTGCCGGGATAGAAATCGGGTTTTGATTTATGAAAGGAGTGTTTGTTCTGAAGGCTGGTTTGAAGTGCTCCACATGCCTTTCGCCTTTAATGGAAGCTGACAATGGTATTGGGACACACAGCCCCCATTATGCGGAAACAACTTGGCAAACAGTCTGTGTCCAACCGCTCATTTCACAGTCCTAGAGAGACCTTCCTTCAAGGCGTTTGTCAAGAAACAAAACTTTTCTGATAACAAAACAAAACTGTTTTTCCTGGTGTTAATGGTTTGACATTGACTTGTTGGCCTCCTGAAGCTGTCAGCCATGTCCAGCATTTAACCTTCTCTCCCGACCTCAGCTCAACGTATTTAACTGTCTGTATGCCGATGCATTCAGACCAGCAGCCGCGCGCATCAGCTGGAGATCGAGTTGCTTCATAAGAAGAATCTGTTGGACCAAAAAATGCATCACAAGAAAATAAATCCTTTACCCAAAATGTAGAATGGTAGCTATAAATATTTTTACAGGTTCAGTGAGAGTATGACAATGACCAAGCTATGCAGAGCAGACCAGCCACAGTTAATCAACAACACTGGAAAGCACCACTGTCTACTGAAGTATGGGGAGAACCTTCACGGATAGATTTTACGGAGAAGCTGGGGTTTGGGGAGATGGGGGGGGGGGGTTCCTTTCACCACGTGTCCACACTAGAACGGAGATCTGCTGGATCTGCCCCCACCCAATACCAAACAGCAGTTTTTCATGGGGTGGGGGATTTAGGTTGAGGCCAGGGTCTGAGAACTGTGAATGATATATGCTATGACAAGGATGTACGGTAACCAGGATGTTCTGGGTTATGGGTCCAATTCCAATGAGGGGTACGACTGCTGAACCCACAAGATCACTTCGGCACACACTCACTTGTAAGTGTTCAAGCTGGCAATACAGCTAATGGCTGAAGGGCTAGACGTTAGCTAGCGTGTGCTAAACAAACAAACAAAAAGACTGCGTATCGACAACCGGAGGAGTCTATTTGGTGATTATGTGCGGCTCATTAACAGAAGCGTTTACTGTTCAGTAATGTTTCCCCGGGATGGATGACGTCTGTAGACGAAGGCCGTGGGTGAGATGAGCGGATTTAAAACAGTGGGGGCAGGGAGCGCTGATCCTCATTGACGCTGAGAGGTGCCGTTAAATTACACGGATGGTGGTGAGGTGCGGTGTCGTGGGAGAGCTGAGAGTACAACAATAACACCCAGCCGATATCAGTGTACCAACACATTCACCCGGCGTCCCGTAATTTGCAACCGCAATGCGCATCGCGACTGACAAGGCGCCGCGAATAATGAAGGAAAGGTCTCAGGCTTCCCTGTAATTTGAGCAAAATTACAACTAATTAGGTGGGTTACTGGAGGAGGACAGTTATAATTCAGCGTCCATTTAATAAGTGGTTACGGTGAACGCTGGTGACATGTAGCACTTTGTTTTGTTGAGCAGAACAAATCTACTTAAATCCCCCAGGCCACATTGTGCACTCCCAGCACACTCCCGCTACACTCCCAGCTCACTCATACTGCAACCCTGCTGCACTGTCAGCTGGCCGTGAGCACTGTTACCTGCAGGCGAGTCCTCCCTCACTTCCCACTTTTCCGCTTCTTGCAGGCACACAATACAAAATATCTGCACATGAATCAGTAGCCTCCGTCTCTGTAGCCTACCTGTCTGCAGTGAGTGAGTCTCTGTCTGTATCTGTCTGCAGTGAGTCTCTGTACCTGTCTGCAGTGAGTGAGTCTCTGTCTGTGTCTGTCTGCAGTGAGTCTCTGTACCTGTCTGCAGTGAGTGAGTCTGTCTTTACCTGCCTTAAAGTTTGTGAGTCTCTGTCTGTACCTGCCTATAGTGACTGAGTCTCTCGGTGTACCTGTCTGCAGTGAGTGAATCTGTCTTTTTCTGCCTGCAGTGAGTGCGTCTCTGTCTGTACCTGTCTGCAGCGAGTGAGTCTTTGTTTGTAGCTGCCTGCAGTGAATGAGTCTGTCTGTACCTGTCTGCAGTGAGTGAGTCTGTCTGTACCTGCCTTGCAGTGAGCAAGGATCTGTCTGTACCTGCCTGCAGTGAATGAGTCTGTCTGTACCTGTCTGCATTGAGTGAGTCTCGGTCTGTACCTGTCTGCAGTGAGTGAGTCTCTGACCGCATCTGTCTGCAGTTGGTGAACCTGTCACTGCACCCGTCACTGTATCTCAGTCAGGCATATACACCTGAGGCAAAGTTTATCAGCACCAATGAGACTTTTCTCATATCTTCTAAAAATAAATATAAATGGAAAAGGAATGCTTGTTCTTCAGACTTTTATTGGTTTGGATCTCAGATTCAAAGGAAATGGAAATGGAGTTACATTTAAAAAATAATAATAAATAAAATAGTGAAAAAACCTTAGCTCTTCTCTAAAAATATCCAGTTTCATTTGATGAGAAACGTCCTAAAGTCTGGAGATACCATTTGTTAAGAAGTCACTGAGATGGCCATCACACTGCCCTCTTACTTCCTCTTGATGGTACCCAGATAGAATTTGCACTATGCTGCTCAGTTCCTCTGGAAACAGGGGTCAGCTTTGGGTCTGCTAGACATCCCAGCATAGACATGGGTTTAGCAAAGAGAGTATGCAAGATTTTTTACGAGCCTATACCAGTTTGGACCATGAGAACAGACAAATGCTAAGATACAACCCCCTTCCCATGAATGACAACCTAGACTTTCTAGTCTAAGTTTGTGTAATTTAAACTGAACTAGCGGGTTATACTAAAGTCGCTTGTGTCATTAATATTGGCTCAGATTTTTTACATTTATAAAACCGATTCCAAAAAGAAAACAGACCGCCCGGTCTCATCCTCTAAGTGCCGCACTTACAAATGTTGGACCGCGTTTAGTGGCACAGTAAAACGGCGCCCCCTGCTGGAAATTATGAATTTCTGAACTTCCAAGGAATCCTGAAATCTACATCTATGCCAAGTTCTTAACACGCTGTAAAATGAAGTGAGACTGGGTATTATTAGTAATAGGATGAGTTGTCATAACATTCATTTGTCTATTATTAATTACTTTCTCTATTACTAATATGATCCAGAGCAATTTACAGATACTTAGCATACTAATTTTAGATATTTGCATGCATGTATAATTTTGCTTTTAACACATTAAAACACCACATTACAGTACAGCAGCTGTGGTCTGCATCACTGTGGGAGAGATGCATTATGGGTTATTACCATGCCCTGCTGGCCAGCTCCCCCATATCACCCAGCTGCTGGTGTACTGGTACAGGCATGGGTTAGTAGATGCCAGTTCACCTAACAGCATAATTTTATACTGCAGTAACTGGAATACTCAGAGGACCACATAACACCAATCAGACCATGCAAACCCCCCACCCTCATCCACTCAGATTCAGTATGACAACCTTTAATCCCCCCATACACCCCTCACCTAAACCATCAATAACCAAACAAAACCCTCACCTAAACCGTCAGTAACCAAACAAAACCCTCACCTAAACGTCAGCAACCAAACAAAACCTTCACCTAAACCGTCAGTAACCAAACAAAACCCTCACCTAAACGTCAGTAACCAAACAAAACCCTCACCTAAACGTCAGCAACCAAACTAAACCCTCTCCTAAGCGTCAGTAACCAAACAAAACCCTCACCTAAACGTCAGTAACCAAAAAAAACAACGCTTAGCTTTTGATTGCAGTCATAGATTTTTATAAAATGTAGTTTCTCCTTGTAGTAACAGAATAAGTGATCATCAAAATAACCGGTTTTATCACATTGTGGGAATAGTTGGTCCCCACAATATAATATATACATGACTCACACACACACACACACACACACACACGTCATTGGTGTGTAGGAATTGATCCAAAAGTCACAGTATTACCAACTAGGCAACTAGGCCACTATACCACCCATAAATACGATATATTGTATTAAGCATTTTCCAAAATCTGGCTATTTTTTACCTTTTTTACCTTTATCTAGGGGGCACCGTGTTTATTACTGTCACTTGCAGCAGTCCTGCTAAGTGTGGTGCTGCTTCTCATCATGATTCCTCTATGGCTAATGCTAAAATGCTACTACAAGGAAATCTGAAATGAAGAAAACCAGGAAAAAGACTATCTGCAGAAGATCCCTGTAGATGATACCAGGCTCTGAGTTAGAGGAAGCCAAGGCAGAGTAAGCAGGCCGAATTAGTTTAGCTCTCGGACGGACGCAGTCTAGCTACCGCAGGCCCTTCAGAAGAGGCAGAAGAGGACTGTGAAACAGATAGATAACCAGCTCCAGCACATGGACATCCTGAATGGTCAGAGTGCCATAGACGCTGCTCCCCTTCTTCAGGAAGTAGTCGATGGCAGTGGACTTCAGGGATATGCTGGCCTCCGTAAACTTCTTCATGGACCCGGTAAGAAGGCAACGCTCACGGGACTAACCAACATCACAAAACCGCACTATGTGAAAAAGAAAGAAAGTGCAGATGTCGACATAAATTATCCCACAAAATTTAACTCATTTTCAATTATTTAATAGATTGGTAAGAATTATACTTTACATAAATGTATGGATTTGCATGGCTGTTTCCCCCACCATGTTGAAAAGAGAGGGGCAGAGGGGATATGATATCCATGCCTGTACCTGGGGCAGCTGTAGTGACTATACTGACCCACCCCCAGCCCCCCCCCGTCTGGGGCAGGCAGGAGGGGGGCATGCAAATCTCCAAGTACACAGGGGTTTTAGGGAAAATGCAGTTCACAGCAGCAGTGCCATGTAGAGATTATCGAGGGGTGAGTGATCAACCCCCCCCCCAGAACAATGTGGCATCAAAAAGGACAGAGAAAGGAGTCTTAGTGAGTTATAGGTATATTAATAAATCTCTGCAAGATGAAGAGGGACACCTGGAAAAAGTCAGGGGTCCTCACCGCTCTCGGGACTGAAGTGTAGCCTGAGATGCAGCGGTAATACCTGAGGCTTTAAATACTTTTAGATTGGATGCCGAAAAGTGTTCTCATACCTCTTTGGGATTCATTTCTGCTATAAGGGCATTCCGCTGCATCGACACATGTGCCAGGACATGCAGAATCGTAGCAGAAGCACTAAAATGATCGCCCCTCTGAGCTGCAGAAGTGCTACGCTGTGGAGGTGAGGAAGGAGAGGAAGATACAGGCCAGCCAGGAGATCATGTGGGCTACCAGACCAAAGGCAAGGAGGATTTATACAAGATCTCAAAGATCTCATATTAGACAGTGGTTCCTAAGATGGCTAAGGGCCCACACTAATTTTCATTCATCATTTTTCAAAGTAGCAACAAACTGATATCTAATATCTCCTACTTATTTAGCTGCTTGTTACCGATCCTGCGGAAATGTTTACAGCACCTTTATCCACAAATAGGACAGGCCTGTTTCCTGAATTCAAAGATTTTCCTGCAAATATTGTCGCATCAGCTTTTGATGTACAAGAGGCCGGCTATCCTTTAACGATAACTGATACGGCGTCGCTGTGTAGCGGCAGAAGAGCAATCCATGATATCCCTATAGCTGCCCCACTGGTATTTATGCTCAGTGATGAGAAAAGCCTTACCCAAGCCCTGTGCAGGTTGGGAGTCGATGCTCTGGAGGTTCAGCCTGGTGGGGAGACCCACGGGGGTGGTCTGAAGACTCAGAATTTGGGGCAAGGTGGAGGGTCGAGCAATAGAAGCAGCCAGGTGGAGAGGAGGGGGCCAGCAGCACCTCCAACAATTCCCATAGTGAACCTGTCCTCAAAGCTGTACACCCCATATTAGAAGCACCCAGATGGTAATAAGCGCAGGAATCACTTAGCTAACAGTGGGACATAACTAGCAGCAAAAGGCCCTTAAAGACCATTGGCACCATTCACAGTATAGCAGTGTGAACACCACAGGCTAGAGCTGAGTGGGACGCTAAACCAACTACCCCAGGACCCCTCCACCATGTTCTTGGTATGACTGGAAATTAAGCTCTCGAGTAATTCAGATGAAGGCTAGCACAAAAAAACTAAACATTGGCTTGTGAAAAACTGAATGTAAAAGTTAATCCATTCGCGTTTATTTTAAAGTAATAACGCCTAACCTATTATAATTTCTTAACGTTACTGCAAGCGTTAATTTTCATGCCCCAACATAAGAACAGGATAAGCGAAGATTTTTAATAGACACCTCTATTGGATCGAAAACAAATAGAAAAGACTAACTAAACTAAATGCATCTCCGAAGTATCCTAAAGTAGACTTTAAAATATGAGGATGTGTCGACTTGGAAATAGTTCCTAGTGTAATAGTTCCTAAATACATCCAATCATTTACATTAAGATATTGAGTTTGCGATTTGTTACTTAGTGACGCTGAAGCGGGTATCAAATGCGTACTCATTCAAAGCCATCAGACCAATAATATCCATTACATAGTCATAGAGTAGTACCAGTCGGGCGCAGACCGGCAATTGAGACATTCTGGAAGTTCTTCCCCGACGTCCCGGCATGATCATTTCATATATGATCACGATCGGAAAAAATATACGGCCCAGTAGCCGAGAAAATATCCAACTGGGGCTGCTAGATAGCAAATTTCAGCGCTGCTTTTTGTTGCGAGTCCCAGGTGCCAGTCAACCCTTTGGATGACATGGGCGGCCGCCTAGCGTCGTCTTCTGAGGGGGTGCCCTCGGCCCGGCAAACTTTGCCACCAGCGCCCCCATCCTAATATACTTAAAAAACACAGGGATGTGTTTGGATAGTTGGATGACTAGTATGGATTGCACCGACCACGTTACCACATGTTACTCTGAATGAAATTGTTTCTGGTAATTTATAAATGACATACTATAAATAACTTTTTTACATGACAATCTATTACACTGGTTATACTCAGTACACTGTCGCGGCTCATTTTAGTGGAGGATCCCCCCTTGCAAACTTCACCAGACGTTTATTTCATCGCTGAAATGTGGGCTTGTATGCGTACCGTGGTCCGGGAAAATCTTGTGTCACCGTATGCAGCGTACTGGATATGGTTGCTTTAACAATAAAGCCCCACTTGACTTGACTTTAAGTCCTAACATAGACTTAAACAACATGAGGATGTGAGCATCAGAAAATATTTGGATAGCTGGATGACTGGTAGAGATTAGCTGTATACCAACCCTGTTAGCATATGGTGCTCTGAGTCAGTAAATTGGAAAATAATAAATGATATACTGAAAACAAACTTTTTACACGGCAATTTATTCCGCTGGTTATAGCCAACTCAGGAAAAGGTTGTGTCTCATTTGGCCCGAAGATTCTGAGTTTCCAAACTTTGTTCTATTAGCATACAAATCGAGGCTGAATGAGTAATTGTTTTTTTAAAAAAAAAAATAAAATAATAATTTTAAAAAAACGCAATACCAAAATGAGACAGCAGATGGCAGGCTTTTACAAAAAGATATGCTTACTCTATGCCGTACGCATTTGAAATGCCGTTTTGGCCATTTATCGACACAGATTAAGTGTTTACACCCATCAATTTTCTGCAACTGCTTGTCTAACGGGTGAGTGGTGGGGGGGGGGGGCAGACTCACACAAGCACACCTATGTGCAAAATGTAACTCAAATTAACTTAATTTAATTGTTTTTGGACTTGGGTGTGAACCATGCCTTGTCCACATGTACGCGAGTATTTTTTAAAACGGTGTTTTTCCACCTCCGTTTTAAAAAAAATCCCGGTCCACACAAACATTGTCTTCTAAAATATTTCCGTCCACATGAAACCGCTAAAATGCGCTGTCAAGAGCATGCCAAACCAACAGGCGGCATTATAACTCTAACCATACTGCCATGTTAGCCAATCAGAAGCCTAATTGCCAGTCCTGTTAAGTTGAAAACCATGGCGCACATTCCGACGCCTGTGTTGATCAATATAATGTGAGAGTGACTCAACATTTATCTGTACACATGTAAGAAGTCCTGTCAGCAAGGTTAGCACAAGCACTATTCCGGCTAAGTCCGCCATTGCTCAAACTCGCTTAATGTATACAGTAAACAGCACACACTCTGACGTTAAACACAGTGGACAACGGCGCACAATGTGATGTTTTGAGCCAAAAACTCTGTTTTCCCTGTCTACATGTCGAAGCTGAAGAGGAGTTTCTTAAAATCGTCACCCTGGATGGAGTTTTGCAAAAGCTCCGTTTTCAGTGACCTAAGACACCGTTTATGTGTGGACAAAAGCCCAAGATGTATAGAAAAAGGTACGTTTTAAAAAATACCCGTGTACGTGTGGACAAGGCACCAGAGTACCTTGAGGAAACCCCCCAACGATGCAGGGAGAACATGCAATCTCCACACACATGGAACCCAGGGGGGCTCAAACCTGGCCCGGAGGTGCGAGGCAGCGCTTCATACAGCACCTTCCTCAATTAAAAATATATTTACAGGCAATGACAGGAATAAATAAAAAGAGAATAATATTTTACATCAAGACGATTGTATTTATTTTGTAAAACACATTATTTACGTACACTATATATAACATTTAAATCACAATGACTAAATTAATCGGATAGTGTCACATTTCTTAAACTACGGTGCCGTTATAACCCTGTAAAGCACAGGCATCTTGCTTTACAAAGAATGAGATTCAGCAAATTTCTTCCATCTTGTATAGGTTCCCGTTTTTTCCCATCTCTCCGTCCTCGTGGCTTCGTGTCCACGTGACTGCCACGCTTATATTAGTCTGATTCAGGGAAGAGTACGCGGTTCCAGCTGTAGGGAAGACGGACCATTCGTACGGAACGGTATCGATTTCTCTTCCCACTTTGCGTGTTCTACTGTTCCAGAAATATGACTTACTGCACATGCGGTTCCGCAGACATCACAAACGGCATGTCATGCGTCACACAACTATTTCTGTCTTCTCGACCGCTTACAAGTCACATATAAGAAACAGGAAATACTGCAGAATTCTGAGTAGACAGGAAGTAACATCATGTCAAGTGTGTGTGTGTGTGTGTGTGCATGCGTGGGGGGCATTTTGTGTGTTTACAGCCTCAAAGAACCATTTAGAGAAGTGTTTCTCAAACCAGTCCTCGGGGACTCCCAGACAGTCCACGTTTTTGCTCTCTCACAATTCCCTGGAAGTTGGGAAGGAGCAAAAATATGGACCATCTTGGGGGTTTGAGAAACACTGGTTTACAGTAATGCTGGTCTATTATGACCTGGACTGTTCCTTCTAAAGGAAGGCTTGTGTCTGTGTGCCTGTGGTCTAGTTAGCTACTTCTAGCTACTGTCAGCAACTATATGAATGAAACCTGAACTTATCTGGGATGCTTCCAGAATTAGCAGCCAAAAGAAGCAGGGTTCTCACCAAGGGTTTGTATTTTGATCCGCCTTGTAGAGCACGGTGCCTGCAGGTCATTGTGGAAGAGAAGAGGCTGCCTCTCCCCTGGGTCAGAGTTGGAGATACGTAGCACAGGAGAGCTGAAGTGGGAGCTGACAGTGGTGTTGGACTGGGAGGTCAGGGGACCCACTGTACTAGGTTCTGTGGATTGATGCTGGTTGAATTGGAGAGGGGTGGACCGGGCTGGTGTGGACGGAGCCAGGTTAGGGGAGGCCAGGCTGGGAGGGAGCATGCAGCTGGGTGAAGAGCCCCCCCGGGCCAGCATGTCCTGTACGTGCTGCAAGTAGACCTCCAGTTGCTTGTTCTCCAGGTAGCTGTTGAGCATCGAATCAGATTGCGGCTCCCCTGCCAGGATGATGCTGCTGTCTGCTGCCTCTCCAGCGGGGGGCGCCACATCACACTGTTGATCCAAGAAGATCGGCTCCAGCAGCAGGGGCGCCATCTCGGCCAAATCCTCGGACTTCAGAAACGGGCCCCCGTAGGCCTTATCGCCCAGAACGGGGCTCTCAGAAGCCATGTCCCCAATGAGGTCCCCTCTCAGCTGCAGATCGGGGTAATCTTTGCAAAAGCTGGGGCAGCACCAGGAGCGGTAGAGCTCCAGTCCCCAGTAGGGGTGACCCTCGGTGCCAGGGATGGAGAGGCTGGGGCTTGGTTGGGCCAACACCTTGGAGCTCAGGTTCTCCACAACTTTTGACATGCCTGGTGCCTTGACTTGGCCTTTACGTGAATTCACCAAGAACCAATCAAGGAAAATGATTATCATTAAACTGAATTACACTTCTTATCTTCATTGCTTTTCATAACTTACAAAAAAAATGTTTCCCTCACCTTTGAGACATTTTAGCCTTATGAGGTCTGAGGTGTTCTCAGCAGGGGGGGTGCAGGTGTGGGCGCCTCCGTTGTCAGGGTTAGGGGGTGTCCTGCCCTCCGCCTCCTTATACCTGAGCACAGACAGGAAGCTCTCACTCAGCATAACTCAGCTGGGGCGAACGTGAGGCCTGGGTGAAACAGGTCATTGGTCAGAGGAACGTTTGCGAACCTTCAGCTAGGATCAGCTGGTAACACGTTTCATGTCTATTGAACATTCACGTACGCTCAGCATATCCTGTGGAATATGCTGAAGGACACACATTTTATAAACAGAGACTGAGCACTATAGTAGAGGCATTCATCTGTTTTTAGTAACCACTTTTGTGGCCGTGGGAACCATAAGAGATGGAGTGGGTTATTCCCTGGTGGGATGTCAATCCATCTCCAGGGTCACCCACACGAATACCCGCTCCCTCACTGAGTAAAAGCTAGCCGGGCGAAGGGGGCGGGGCAAGTCACAAATTTTGGTATAAATACCCTGAGGAAACCCAATGGACGAACATATGACAACCACCCCCATAGCCAGAGCACAACCCCCAAAGTGCATGACAGCGACGTTACCCATAAAGCCATCACACCATCCAGGAAAAGAGAACACATGAGCCCAAAGAACTTTCCAGAAAAACAGACGTCTGACAGACAACCATAATCAAACACAACAGTCCTTCAATGTCCACTCTTAAATCTGACTCAGAGATGTTCCTCTTTGTTGAACATTTCCTTAACTACATAGATCTTTTTTTCTCCTACTTGTCATGCAACACTGAGTTTCTGAAAGGTGCCCTATAAATACATCCAATGTTATTAAAGGAGCTGAGCTCATCAGAAGCCTTACCGGCGGCTGTGGATGGAGAACCAAGAGGGAAGGCACTGCCCGGTATGCGGAGGGGAGAGCAGATACGGTACTGAAAGCGCTATGGTCATCGCTCTTTGAATGCTCACTGAGGAGGAGGAGCTCTTGAAACTCTTTCACAACAGAAAAACAGGAACCGGTAGGCACTGAAATATACGCCCACAAACTGTAAGAGACTTTGGGTATCTGTAACACGGAGCCTTAATGGATGAATGAACAGCTGACTGAATTTGTTTTTTCCTTGATTGTTTTTGGACCACTTTGGGCACAGCCATAATCAGAGGAAGGGGAAGAGACCTGATTTTTCATTATCTCTGATCATAGGATTCTGTCTACTGTCCGGCTTTTTAATGGACAGAATGATTTGCAGATTATTTTTTTGATAACCACACTATGTAAGAGGATGAAAGCCATACTGTGATCACTCTTTTGCTTAGAGCTAATTAATATTTTGCAGGTTTCGTATTTTTACCTTTTGTTTTCCACCGTAAAAAAATTCAAGGGTATACATTTTAC
>JAODKF010000002.1:13927450-13946166 GCA_026779585.1 Mormyrus proboscirostris | reverse complement strand
CCCCCCCCAGTGATCTAATTAAAAGGGTGCAGGAACTACGGGCAGTTACTGGAGGAGAAGAAATGGAAAGCTGGGACCAGCCAAGCTTGACGGGGTAAGACTGGAACTTCAGCTTAATTAACACCCTGCCTATATAAGTGTCAGCCATTACTCTGTGGGGTCATACTGACCTGTGATGGAGCAGCAGTGGGGCGATGGGGGGGGGCGTTACAAAAAGACCAGTAATGATAAGTTATTTGGCCAATGACAGATTACTCTTATTGGCTACAGCTGTCATGCTGTCCTGCACAATGGCCAATGGTGCTTGGTTGTGCTTGGGACTGATGTGGGGAACCAAGTCAATGTCTGGTGTGGGAGCTGAAGCTGCTTTGGTGTGTCTCCTCCTGTGTGAGTGCGAGGGGGTGGGGGTGTTTGCCTGTAGGGGGCGCTGTTGGTTTCCAATACCAAGTCTATTCATGTGGGTCAAATGACAGCTGTACATGAACTGTGGACAAAGTGTAGTAAAGCCTTGGATTCTCATTGCGTGTGTGATGCTTATGAGTACAGGATGAATGGAAAGTGCTTAGTAGTAACACCTACACGTGTGTGTGTGGGTTTGCATGGATGTCTTGTGTCTTGTTTGGTTACATATGGTCAAGGTTAGGGATGGGTTAGGGGTTAACAGTATTGTGACTGGGATTAGGATTTTTCCCCTAGAAATGAATGGAAGGTCCCCATATAGACCTGTACCCGAACGTGTGAGTGAGTGAGTGAGTGAGTGAGTGAGAGAGACAGACAGACAGACAGACAGGGGACCAGTTTCCCATTGCCAGTCGGGGGTTACATGCCAGTTAGAGTGGCCCATAGTGTGGAGTTGTGTTCCTGAATAAAATTCGCCTGCTTTGGGATTTCTGGTACATCTTGGAAATTTTCCATTCCAAGGCGGCCTCTGCCTACAGAGACCATCACGTCACTGCTCACTGCCGTCTCACTTGCAATATCTACTGCGCTTATTTCAGCCTCTTATGATGCCGGTCTTGCCTGACCTATACCATCTTTGTTGCTATCGCAGCCTTAAATTCTGAGGGAGCAACATTTATAAGCAGACATACACTGTACATACACGCACACAGATACAGGCAGACACACACTGTACATACACGCACACAGATACAGGCAGACACACACTGTTTACAGAAACTGAGAAATACAAGCATTCAAATATGGTATATACACCTCATACAGACAGTTTTGGTCACATAAAGCTGTATAATTCATCATCCACCATCCTAAGTCACCATCCAAAAAGATGAGCAAATCATCAGGAAGGCGGGGCTTCCCTAACACGCTGGCTACAACACACATGTGCTCGCTCTTCCTTTTGAGTGACAGGTATGTAAGCGCAGGCCGGCTGGGAATGTGACCTATGAGAGGGCAGACGGTCAGACTGGGGCCCACCTTGGAACCAGGGGGCGCGGTCAGGCCCAGGAATGCATACACAGCATTTTCTTCCCTGGCGTCAAAAAAAGCCTCGTAATTCTGGGGAAAGAAAAGACCGAGTCACGGGAACTCTTCCTAAATGTTTAAGAGAGAGTGCAGAGGAAGCGTGAACATCACCTGCTGGATCAGTGGGAAGCACCTTGGCCTCATAACTCCAGGCCCGTAAGTGGCCCCCAAGTTCCCCTTTGTTTGTGTGTGCAAGTGTTTGACTTCATATTCACCAAATCCACGCCTTTGTGTCCTGATCTTCCAGGGATAGGATTCAGTCTCATTGTGACTTTAATTTAGATAAGTGGTTTTGGAACACAGATGGATGGATGACACAATCTGGGAAGAATCAATAAATATTTTATATACAGTCGCTCCTCTACTTACGAATGAGTTACGTTCTGAATGGCCGTTCGTAACTTGAAATGTTCGTAAGTCGTTATTCAACATCATTTTAAGGGTATGCGCAAGTACAAAGAACTAGGATGCTGGAAGTACGCACACAACTATGTTGCAGACAGGAAACGGGAGCCCAATGAACACAATTTGGACTTACAGTCCTCTTTGTACGCATGTCTGAAAGTTCGTAAGTAGAGGAACATCTGTACCATCAAATTTCCCCTTTCATCTGCCTTAGATCTTCAGAAAAAAGGAAAAACCCACAAGTAGATCAATGCGACTGGCCAGCCTGCCTCAGTGTGTATCACAGTGTATCATAGCACCAAAACCCAAACTCTGGTTGTTTATCAGTATCAAGAATGCAAAGAACACATGTGTTCTTGGCAAGAGTGTTCTCACTAAGGAGTCTCTCAAGACTGAACCTGGGACATGAATCATGAGATTGTTCTTGTTGGGGAGGATATCAGTGATATTAGCCATCCTCCATACTTCTGTTCAAGTATTGGAACTGTACTTTGCTAATGGAAGACGACATCAGAAGGGTATGCGAGAACACGAGAACAGTGAAGTACGGATATTGATGAACAGTCACTTTATGTCTTTGGTTTTAAGGTAAATCGATCTCGACACTCACCCCGCAATACTGCTCATCGTTGAAGATCTGCGGTGGCAGCGGGTTCCCGGTGGCAGGCCGGGAGTTCTCTGGAACGTTCTCCTGCATCCACTTTCGGTTCTGCTCATTTGCTGCAATGTCACACTCCTCGAAATCGATCTTGTTGGCCGCCAGGAAGCCCATGACATCCTGCTGCTGCTTTTTGATCTGCATGGGATAGGTGGAGGGGGGTGGGTTTTCACGAGGACGTCCGAAGGAAACCGAAAGTGCCACAACACAATGTTACATCAATCTTCCAAATACATAAACTTACAGCGGTACGGTCAAATGAAAACAGAGCATAAACAGTTTTTCTTCTGTGGTGCGTTCTGATGTCTGATTTTGGCTCCTCCACTGGCCAGTTGAGACACCACTCCTCTGCTATCCAATCAGAGGCAACACGATTAAACAAAACTGGGGAACGTGGCTTCCCCCACATCCCTGATGATGGTGGTGGGATCATAATGCACACAGCAGGGAAGGAGCCTTGAACAGGCTCTGGTCCACGTGCCCTGGGCCCTGATCTCAAACTACACCTTGGACACTGTGGCAAGGGAAACACTGCAATCTCCTTTAATGAGACCGCGATGAGGAAAAGTCAAGTATTTGCCACCATGTCAGGAACGTAGCCAGCTCAGAATCAGAAAAACAGAAGGCGTGTATCAGTACGACGTCAGCAAGAAACCTGGAGCCAATAATCAAATGTACTTTTAAAACCTGCAAAAATTCGCTATTTTTGAAATTCCGTCGCTGTCTAACCATGTTCAAACATTTGGTTAGTGCTGGGCGCCTGAGGGCGTGCGCCGTGCTGGGTCTGTTTCTGTCCGGGCCTCATGATAGACTCTGCAGCGCCATCAAGAGGATCTGTTATATTCGGAGGGCTGCACAATAGCCGCTGCTCGGCACGGTACTGCCAATAAAATGGCAGCAGTTATGTCAGCCAATCGCATGAAATGGAAATCAGATACAAATACAGGCCTGTGTATATCTATAAATGCTAGTATGTGTTAGTAAAATAAGGCAAGATCCCGGCCCTGCACTTCCTCATACAGCCGCCCCGAGCTGTAGGTTTCACCTGGTCAAACAGCCGAGCCCTGAACCTTCTAGAAAGTGGGAACCAGACTAAAACCCAGACTTGTGACCCCCGACACATGCAAGTTCACAAAGCATGGACAGGCTAAAATGAAATCAAGACCATTAAGAACTAAAATTACACTGTAACAATTATATGTATAACACATGTAATTCAATATACATTCAGGGTCAGTAAGTGCCACGCTCCAATTCAGTGTTAAATTGTTTCAGCCAAGCATGGTGGGGAAGGCACTTTATAAAAAGAAATTAAAATTGAACACGTCACTTAATAATCCAGGAAATGAAATAACCCCATGTATAAAATGACCTTTCTTTGGCAAACACTCTGTTAAGTTCATTATTGCTCTTGACCAGGACATGGTCTGAAAAGCCCCCCCCCCGACTCTGCATTAAGCAAACATGATTTTCATGTCACTACAAGGAAAAATAAAAAACTTGTGCTATTATTATACTATGGACAATAACTAGCACCTATATCAGTGTAACATGCATTCCTTAGTAAGGCCACATTCATAGGAGTGTTACTGGTGTGCAGCCTGGATGGAGGTATGAAGAGAACTGCGTGATACAGGGAGCCCGGGACAGATAAGGAGAGAGAGCTAAATCAAGGGATTTCTTTCTGGAAATGGGCAGGAGCACAAACCAACCAGGCATTTTGAACTGTCCTGTTAAGTGTAACACTAATGCAACGTCTGTATTCACACAAGTAAATCCTTCTTATCACAGATTTAGAGGTCTAGGGTCAACTGCCCAACCAGATACAAAAAATGAGCAGAAGGTCCAGGCCATGAAGACCACGGGGAACAAGGAGCCCATCCTGCGGTCCTGATGTCTGTCATAGGTAGTTATTTTTGATGAAGCCCAATTCTGCCTGTCGTATGTTCCTTTGGGTTTGTGCGCCTCTTCTTCCTCTGTGGTTTCCGTTCGCGGAGTCGTCGCCGACACACGCTATGCTGCTAACTGCTAAACTCCGGGCCTAGCTAGCCAAATTTGGACTGAGAACATTTTTTTTTTTTTTCCTTTTCACTTACAACCCGGAAACAGTTTCAGTCATTTTGAGTCACAAGGGCACCACAAACCCACAAAGAGACTTATCGCAAATTTTTGGTATTGTGACTGGCTTGCCCTGGGGAGACCTACAAACCAGAATAATCCAGAAATGACTGGAACGTTTACCAGGGCCTCCGGTCTGAAGAAGATCGGCCACAGAACAGGCAGTAAACCTCAGTGTCGAGCAGATTAGCTGCTATCACGATGGCCTCTGAACCTGGGGCTTCAATCATCAGAGGCTTCTGTGTTTGATTTCCCCGATCGCAGGGAATACTGCACCATTTTATATGGCTGGCAGGATGTGATGGGTAACGAATGCCAGTCAAAACAAACCCACCAAATCCCCTGTGCGAATCAGCTGATCCACGGTTCGAGTCTTAAATCCATTCCAAAGTCATGGTTTATAGGCAGATGAGTATGTACATTTATCAGAAAGAGAATCATACAGTCTGAGGCCAACGGATTATACGGATATTTTATCTCCAATGAAATTTCAAATTCGCATACGAGACATCAAATGGCCAGTCTGTTGCAGCCACTATATTCTCAAATTCCCAGAAGAAATGAAATATTTTTCTGAACTTTTGCTATTCTGAGAAATGTCTGTGAGGGAGGTAAGGAGATGACTGGGGATGTAATAATGAGATCAGATGCACACGTTACACCTGTAAATGCCGATGCATCTACATAATCCGTCTATGTGGATGTATTTCTGACGGTGGCAATTAGATGTTAGACTACCGTGAGCTGTGCTCATTTAATGCTCGATGGAGAATCGCAACACTGACCATATCGTGCCTTGTGGCTGATAAACTGAAAAAAATTAAGACTACAGTAGGGAGGAGAGGAGGGGGGGCGAAAAGAGGGGAGTTAAAAAAAAATAAATAAAAATTGCTCAGGCTAATACAAACAGCAACAGGAGGGAGTGTGTTTTTCTTGCTTGGGGGGGGTCTTGTTCCTCCCCATCAAGTTCTGGTCTGTCCTGTCCCCGGTAGCAGCACAGAAAAACCCGCCAAATAAGGAGCTACGGAAACTGGGAATCTGGACGGAGGAGGGAGACATGGGGGGAGGGAGGGGCCTCAAACCCTCACCAAATATGGGCAGCTGATGTGAGCCGAGAAGCCCCACGCTCCGCTTCTCCGTGTCCCAGGACAGCCGCGCACGGCACAGAGCAGCGCGCGGAGGCCCAGACGGCCGCGCTCTCCGCACCTTGTGGTAACCATCCTGTAAACAGCAGCATTACTGACATACCCTGGCTGATTCCACTTAATGACGGCGCCCCTCCAATTCACCACCAGGAAATGCCAGCAACTCTGAAATCTAATCAATTACTACACATATTATTAGTGGAATTCATTCATTTCCTTGTACATTTGTAAATCGAGTGAGTGCAATGTCATTAAAACAAAACACAGATTAAGTTTGAGTCAATGTCCCCAAAACTGGTATATAAAAAGCTCATATGTATGTTTTCAATTTAACAATTTGGATGGTTAGTGCAGCAACACTCCAGCTCCTCTGCTCCTAGTTATTTTAACAGTGTATACACTCAGATTTGCCATTTTGTGATGCATATCAATTTTAATATCAAGTACAATCTTTTTCCCACACCCATAATAACCAGAGTAATTGGAGTAGGGCTGAATACTGGATTTTTCCCTTAGGATCTCTGAGTGCCCAGCCCACAACGCAGCCGGCCAGCCCCACTGGCCCATGAAACGAGCACCAACACAGTCAGATCTATAAGCCAGGCTGACCCACTTTGCCCGGTGCATGCTGGGAAATATGTCATGCCGTCACCGGTGGGCCCATCGCCCAACCCACCTTCAGCGAGCGGCAGGAGAGAGGAGGATGTCTCTTTCAGGGGCTGCTAATCACAGAGCCTCCATTGTTTACATGCCAAGCTAAATTGATTTGGCGAGGAAATGGGCCACACTTATTATCTCATCTAGCCCTTTGCATTTCTCCGTCGCAAACGGGAGCGGCTGTCTTGCAGCCTTGGTGATGACATTCTGGAGCGTCTGCCCGTGACCTTTGCACTAAAACGTAATTCCGCATCGTCACATCAAACAGCTCGCCGCTCGTCTTCTCCATGTAGACCTTCTTCCTTCCCTATTCTGGAATATTCCTGTTGTTTCTGGGGTGTGGATGACACACCGCGTCCCTTTCTAAATGTCCTTTGCCCTTTCAACCAGCAGAGGGGGACACAGATAGGGGGGGGGAGGTAGACATTGAGTCATATGTAGAAGAGACTGATAAACAAAAGCTACAGTGAAGCAGTGGTTTGCACAATCAGTAGAACGAGTCCATATTGACAAATGCAACTTACATAAACCACAGAATAATAAATAAAATAACAGACCAATTAGAAAAATACTGTATTGGACTGTGCCTATGAAATCAATGTGTACAAAAACTCCTCCCTTCACTATTTTTATAGAATAGTGAAGGCCGTTATTGTATTTTTAGCAAATGCACTGGCAGGCAGCAGTGCCATATGAAGAACAAACCAATATCCAAGCTAATGGTTTACAAAACACATTTGCATCCTGGACATCTGCCTCATTGATGATCAGCCAGTCAGACAGTGGGGATTTACTTCTAGGATTTAATAGGAGCTATTAGCAAGAAAAACAAGGGTCCAGGAAAATACAACCAGAACAAGTGCGCAAGACCTCCCTGTCCTGCCCACACAGAACCCACAGCTGATCTGTCCCTTCGTATGATATCTCGAGGCCCTAAAAACTTCTTGCCTCAATTGCACCGCTTCCAGCCGACAGAGGAAATGGGAAAAAGGACCGGCACAGAAACTCTGCTCTCTGACCTTCCACATCGAGCATGCTGTCCGGACGTCTGAGCAGACACAGCGAATCGATTATTTTTATGAGAATCAGTGGGGCGACCAAAGGAGTATCGTGTAAAAGTTATGCTAGAACGATCCTGGCCACGCCCGCGCACGCCAACCTTCACTCTTCGACTGCCCACGCTTCTCTCCTGAGATCAGTTTATTGGAGTTCGATACGTCTCACACCCCCCTCCCGCTTCCCAATTTAGTTGATGCCCCCCCTCGACTGCCCTCTCTTGATGCTTAAAGGCCTCACTGCAGTTGCGAGGAGGTTTTGTAGGTTCCAGGCTGCACTAGGCATTGATACAAAGCACAGCATGCTTCTTATGGTTTGAATAAGGGCTAGTTTTCTGTAGTAGCTACCGGAAATGCAGCCATTTATATATTTGGTATGGCAACTAATAAGACTGATAATGCTGTACTACAGCGATACCAAAATAAAGCAGAAGGTTTCTTCTGAAAAGACTTCACGTTTAGACGGAGGCAAAGTCTGGAGTTCCTAAGAAACCTCTTGGATTTTAACCTGAGGCTAATATGTCCATGAGGGTTTTCTAGGCACACAGCCTGCGAAAATCAAATCAGTCCAGATTGCCTGTAATCGAGGGTTACAGAATTAACGAGCAGCTCCATTAACGTCCTGGTGTAATAGCTAACAGTGTTAAAAGCACACCGTTTAGAGAAACTCTTGCAGCGTCAAATGAAAACGGCTGATATCCATTAACTTGGAGGAAGATGGAGTGTCAGAGCAAGACTTGACGTCACAATACGACTACGAGGTTCCCCAGGCTATAGCTAAACTTAGCTGTCAAGGCGGAAAGACGCCGCACCAGTGCCTGGAGACGGCAGACAAGGAGCACAGACAAATTACTTCTGCTAGACCTAATGGCCGAAGGATAGGCTTGATTCCCCTACCATGGAAAAGCTTGTTTGATCAATATAAACACAGAAAATGGCTGCACAGAGTCCTGACCTTTGGATTCAGCTGCTCCACATCCCAGAACCACCAAGGAAAACGCTCCAAAGCACGTCATAATCAGGCTGAGGTAAAGAGACCCTTTCCCCTTTCATCAATACACTCATTCTACCCCCAGTCAATGGACGCCACATGTAACGTATCGAGAAAAGGGGAAATAAAGGGCAGCGATCTTTGGAATTTGGATAAAGGCTCACTGAAAACAAACCCTCCATTGTAAGTTTCAGCTTCCCTTTACCTGGAGATCATTCACTGTCTAAACAAGGAAGTTCCTCTCAATAGGTGGCCTCAGATGCCGATTTCTGAGGACGCAGTACACGCACATGTTTTGCAGTCTTATTACGTGCAAAAGAACCTTGCGAGCATAACTTTGTGTTCTGAAACAATGGTTTAACTGTGCTGTGGAGAGTCATTAACATGGGAGAAGGTACGAGATGCCATGTAGGAGTCGGGAACAGTCGGATGATTGAAGCAGCTAGCATCAGGCTTGGCCCACTGCAGACTACTAATGCTTTCAACTCCGTTTTGTGCCAGAGATATTTAACCAGATACTTAAGAGCAACTGCATACCTATAGCAGTGCAAAAGCAGTGCTGTGTGGGACTGATATCTGTTTTTCTGGTGGAGTAAGAGCAAGGTGGTAGATTTCCGTTGCTTTTCCTCAGATCCACAGGAAATATCAGAAGTTGCACACAGTCCTGCGGGGTTTGTAACGTGATACCTTGGCAACGTGCGGTATGGACTGTCCTTAAAGACAGGAGGCCAAGACAAGTACCAGACTGGGGGAGGTGCTGACAGACACGAAACTAACTCCTCTTTCCTAATCCTGGGTACCGAGATTCCGAAATTTAAAAAGCCTATACTGACCTTGCATCGGGATGATTTTGGTTTCGCAGTACACACACACATACAATATCCAATACCTAATGACTCTAAAGCATTCTACTTTTATTCTCCATGACAGTATACCTCGGTTATGAATTAGTTTAAACTATGCATACAATAATCAATAACTGAGAAAAATATTACAAAGCACATGTTTTTAATTCACAGTGCTTTCACAACCAGCTGTGCCCGGTAAGCCAAACGACAGAGCGCCTCCCTCGGGTTAGTCGCCGTTTGTCTGGCTGCCGTTACGTGAAACGGGCGTCGCACCACGCGCTTCAGAGAACGGCAAACGGCGAGCGTTTTATCTGCAAAGCCCACAAGTATCCGACCCTTTCCGGCTGCATTAACTCACTAACAGCATAATCTCGACAGAGTCTGAGAGCATAGACCTTCAGCAAAAAACAACTTATTTTCCCCCTTTGAGACCGCTCTTCACTTTTCAGTATTTTTTCTTTAATTCATTACCACCAAAGCAAAAATGTGAATGTTTAACTGCAATAGTATAATTGCTATTTAAGTCGTCTAAAAGTGCAGCTGTATACGTTGATGGGCGTACGGCTGACGCGCGTTAAAAAAAACTCGTAATTAGATTTCGCTCAAGGCATCAATACAGCAGAATTAAGTTATGTTGCAGTAAACCATGCATCGCTACCTACCGAGCAATGCATCGGATGGAGATCATCCAAATAATCTAAATTTGGACCCGAAAACACAACGTGCAGCTAAAAGAGGAGGTCGTTTTTAAATGAAAAATGCGAAAACTGGGGTGTACATGGCATGCCATCGAAAAAGGTAGCAAGTTAAGTTCTTACCGAAGTCGACCCAGAGGAGGATGCTATGAAAACTTTGATAACCATGTCGATTTTTAAAATAGATTTCTTCTCTTTATTTTTTCCCTTTTGTAAAAAGAGTGCAGACGTAAGACATGCAATTTAGTCGAATCAAAAATAAGTATGGAAGTGACGGAAACGTCAGTCCTCTTGGCAGTGTGAATTGGACTCAACGCTGCTCCTGTGCGGAAGAGCCGATCGGCCCGAGATGTTGCCTAACTGGGTGCGTTTCAATGCTGCGGTCACTCAGCTCCCCACCCACCGCATTCTCCGCCCTCCTTTTGCTGCCTTTTCATATCTTAGCCATAAAATGCAAAGCATCAAAAGTAAAAAAGTATATATATACACATCCAAAATGAAAAATCGTGTTCTCTCGCAAGTACCCGTGCTTCTCTATTACTGTGGGACGAACAATAGGTAGCTAAATCTGAGGAACTTCAGCGTTGTGAAATGTGATATATGCATAATTAAAAACTTCAGCCACCTATCTTTCGGGTGGTTTTAGAGAATGCAAGCGTGTTTGGTGCCGTTATTGCACGAATCGCCTTTCATGTCCGTTAATTTCCTCCTGTATAACGAAAACGGAGCCTCCATGTGTAAGATTTGTCCGTATAAATTCATTAAATTTAGATCACAGTTTTAAAAATGGGTGCCAGTCATATATCCCACAATTCCGCGTTCAATGATGGAATATAAACAAGCAATATTTTGCCATGCCAGGAAATTGCTTAGCCCACTTGCTTCCTCCTGTTACTAAAAGCGTTTTTTTCAGTTGCAGATATATGTTAAACGTGCAAAATGCAGTCCTTTCTGTAATAATTTCTCTGATAAGTGAAATGGCTGTACTATGAACATTAACATGGCATTAGGCTTACAGTATATGCTGTTTCTAAATGGAACACGCGTACAGTATATGGCTCTATTCCTTCTATTTAAGTTACACTATTTTACGTCACACGTAACGTCTTGAGAATATAAATACCAGATTTGCATGCCATGAAACTTAATTATTGAAGGATTGGGGCGCCCTCTACTGATTAGTAGCGTCTATGTTATTAGATGCTTCAGACGCATTGGTTTGCTATTTAAAGACTAATATCTAACAGGGAGGGCACTATAACGAAAGACATTAACTGACATACTATGCGAGTGCCAATTAACTTCGGTTTATCGTTTAACATTGCACACCAGTGGTCTTTCAACGCGACATTGGTCTCCATCTGTCTTTCGTTATGTATTTAAATTGGGCAAAGCAGTTGGTGTAATATGCGGAGGCTAGTGTTCGTTTTTTTATTAGTGATCGTATTTCTTATTTTCACCTTCAGCAAACGTCTGCTGCTAGCTGTGTCTGAGACGTTTTAATAGCCAGACCCTCACTATAAAACCATGACGTATGCATGTTGCACGATATCTTGTAACCTCAATAGCAGGACACCAAGAACCAGGACATATTTTATGTAATTTTTGCACAGGTTGTCAGCAACAAACCTAGGGAACCAGCAACTAAAAACATGCAGCATGCCACTCTCTCGTCGTCTCCCTTACATCCCTCTCTTACAGTACATGACGCCACAGTTCTTATAGAGGCGTGCAATGGTCGCAAGGGGCGCCATAAGCCGGAGCGTCCAGTCCTGGCGAAGCTTATATCCACTCGCAGCATGTACGGCGCCGCAGCCGCCAATAGGAAGCCGGCTCTCAAAAACGCCTGGTAAGGTTTTTCTTCCACGGAGGAATTTGGTTAAGCCGCCAAAGAAGAATGTGTCAAGCAGGCTGGGCGCCATGTTGGAAGTACTCTAAGCACACGGGGGGGATCGGTGTTCAGTTTTCAAACTTACTACCACTCTGTTTTCGCATCTTTTCGGGGAAATCTGAAACCGTCCACATTGTCTGATTCCGCACCTCTGGGTGTAAGAAGATGCAGTATGTTACCTTGCAGGGGCATTTAAGGACACAGGCGAGCACAAAAATCTAGGAGTATGTCTCCCTTGCAGAAAAATGTAATTTTATTTTTCTCCAAAAAAAAAGAACAACTTCAGATTTAAAAGAAAATCTTCCCCTCCCATTTGCATTTACGATTTCGCGCGTAAAAAAATACCGGCGCTGGAACTCCGGCTGTACTGCAGCTGCCAACACTGAGCGGCGATTGGCCAAGCGCCGCGTCAATCATGGCTTAGCCGCACCCCTCCCCCCATTCAACCACTGGGTTTAATGTTGCTGTGTGTTTACTACAGTATTTAGTATAAGGGGCTATTCGCCTTTTACGTGCTGTGAACTCTGAGTAACACAACAGAGGTTTTTAGGTTTATTTTTAAAGAAGCCATTCAGGAATCCAACATGCCCAAACGAAAGGTACGTAGTTAACTGAAATATGCAAATACTTTTTTCCTCCTTCTGAAATCAGAGAACCTTTACTGGCGATTTCACATTAGCTAGCTATTTATTGTGAAGCCTACCAGACAACGGTGATTTAATTATAAAATCCGTTGTGCGCAAAAAGTAGACTATATAAATTGGCGTGCTTTATGTAAGAATTAATGACTAATTTTTTGGCCAAGGAGGCGTATTTTTTCGCACGTAATTGTAGTGTTTACACTGGTTTCTTGATCAACGCACTCGTCTCATAGGGAGTCTGAAGTCTAGCTTGGTCTCCATGCTGTTAAACCACAAGCAGCCATGCTTTGCAGCTCTGACTGTGTCCGCCGTAAGAATGGCAAATCACAAATGCTCGTCTTTATCGTTATAAGCGCTCACGGTGACTCAGAACAACACTCACAGACGCTTTGGGACCCGTATTTTTTTGTGAGCCGTCTTAAATCGCTAACGATGCCTTCCGAAGACAATAAATGTATTATTTTTTTCTTTGTTCGCGGTGCCAGATGGCTGCAGTGTCACCGTTCTGCCGTCAGATGGCGCTGCAGTAGTTTCTGTTTCAACCCCTCCCCCTTTTATATGCCCCCCTCCTCCCCCGGCGGTGTGACAGAGAAAAATCAGAGGAGGGGAAAGTGGGGTTTTCACGTGGGGATGCTAAGGCAGGTTTTCTGCAAACTGGCACGGACCAGTCAGTTACTTATTACTTTTTTTTATTATTATAAATATTATTCTAATAATCGAATCGCAATAACTATATCGATGTTTTTAGGTGTTTGATCGCATTAACCCAAATACACAGCGCGGCGCTTGTGTTCAGTATCACTAAACATCCTGTAGGACAGATCTTCATCGCAGAACATCTGCTTGCGGTCTTACTTAAATTAGTTGGCTTGTGTATTTTGGAAATGCGGTGTTAGCTCAAGTTATATATTTTTTTCGCCTATTACATTTTAATAAAATATAATTTTTTATACTTAAATAGTTACCTGCGACCCATCAGGGACAATTTGCAGTGAGGCTCTCTGTTGACTGCAGACAAAATCACACAGAATTCTTTCTGTTGTTATTGTTATCATTATTATTATGAAAAATAATTATGTCTGTGATTCTTTAAATAATACATGTTGTCACTTTTCTTTCAAATTATTTATATGAATGCTGAATTTTTATACATGTGGATTGTCAGGATTAACTAATTTTTTTTTTTTATCAATACTTTTTTTGACCTGACATGTCTTACCTTCTTTTTCAGCAACAAGGAGCTGAAGGTGACGTTAAAGAGGAGGTCTGTGTTTTAATTTTTGTTGTCATACATTTGTCTACAAGTATCTAATTGCAGAAGATGTAGCTCTTACATTTTTAACCGCTTTGGAAGTAAAAGCTTAGGTTTAAATTAATGTAGCCGGTTCTGTAAACATGAATGCCCTTCCCTTCCCTCTCGTTTCAGCCACAGCGGAGATCTGCTCGGTTATCGGCAGTAAGTGTTCAGTCTCCGCTTCTCAAAGTTGTTTTTCTGTCTTAAAACTTTGTTTACATAGATGTCAAGCATAATCACATGCATTTGTATGGAGTAAAAGTTCGTTGCTGGTTAGCCGGGTCATTTCTTGGCCTGTCACAGTTATTTGGAGTAATGTCTTGGAGAAATTTTGATGAGTGCATATACAAAAGGGGTATTTGACCTAAGCTTACTATTTAAAGTAAATCCTATTCAGATGTTTGATTTTATAGCAGTTCTTTATGGGTGACTTATAGAACCTTTTTTCCACCGCAACAGAGGCCGCCGCCACCTAAACCGGAACCAAAGGCCAAAAAGGCAGCAAAGGTAACGTTTCCTGGCAAAAAGTGGCATCCGCACACTTAATTTTGGGCTGTTTTGTGTGTGGGATGAAGCCATCCAAACCTCGGCCTCTCTCAGTCAAGATACTTCATTGGGGAAGATGGTGGCGCAGGATGTAGTGCTATTGTTCGGCAACCAGAGGGTTGCGGGTTCGAGCCCTGGTTCCTCCTGACTCATTTGAGCAAGACACTGAACCCCTAATTGCTCCCGGTGTGCAGGTTGGCCTTGCATGGCAGCCTCCGCCACCGGTGTATGAATGTGTAGGATGCATGGGTGAATGTGAGGCACGTATTGTAAAGTGCTTTGAGTACTCGTAGGAGTAGAAAAGTGCTATATAAATGCAGTCCATTTACCATTGGCTCTCCCCTGACTGTGTCTGTAGAAAGAGAAGGCAGTGAACGATAAGAAAGAAGAGAAGAAGACCAAGGGGAAGAAGGGAAAGGTGGAGAGCGAGGCAAATGAGGAGAACCACTCTGAAAATGGCGAGGCCAAGACCAACGAGGTACCTGCCGTGACGCTCGCGTGCTAGAGGCTGCACCCCTCCGGCTTCCTCCGTCAGTATCGCAGCGGAGATGGAACTTCACCTCCTTCTGTAATTTCACTTTGATATCTGTCATCTTAAAGTATAAACGCACATGTGGGAGTCGTTAAATTAGAGTTTAAACCTATTTCCATAATTAGCTTGGGGTCAAACATTGACAAGAATTAAATTACTGTTTGTGTTTTTAACAAAAGGAAGAACCTTTCACGTTAAAAATGCATAGCATTCATTCCTCAGTAATGCAGGCTGTCATTTACAGTTGTATTCCAGCTTAATGCTTTTATGTTCACTATTTGCACCTTGCTGGAGTACTTCAGTACTATGGGGATATGAACCAGGCAACACCTTCAACTAGTGTTCAGAGTACTTTTAAAAAAAAAATTAAATAAAAGATAATATAAAGTGAAGAAATATACAAACTTTGAGTAAATATGTGGACACCTTCTAAAATGTAAATATCTTGACTTTTATCTGGTCATTACAGCTTTTTGTCATTTATTTGGCAAATGAAGACTGGAATTGAAATCATGTAGAATTCTGGGAAATGGTCCACTGATGCTGTCTGTCTCTCCTGATTCCAGGTGGGAGACACTCCTCAAGAAACTGAGAAGGAGGAAGCAAAATCTGAGTAGCTGTACTGCCACCCCTGAACCCCCCCCCCCCAAACAGCCCCGCCCTGAGAAAAAAGCCCACAAACCTCTTATGTAGTTGCCCTCAACCTCCATGGCATATTGTTATCAGAGGAATATTTTTATCAACAATTTTATAAATATCGGTACAGGTTTTTAGCACAAAACAAAGCTAGTTATGGATGGCCTAGCATGTCTGCAATGGTCACATCAAGTGTCCACGTTAAAGACGGATATAGTAAACCTTTTTTTAAATGGCGCTTCTTAATTGTCGATAACTTGCTCAGTGTAGGAAGATGACACCAGCCGGCAGGGGTGATTTGTGAGTTACCTGACCCGTTTTCCCCTTTAAACCATTTCTTGTTTGTGGATGGCTATTATTTTTATCTTCTAAATGTGCGGTTCTGATTTCGTTTTTTTTTTTTTTTTTTTTTTTTTTTTAAATTAATTTTGTTTTTATTTGGGGGTTTTTACTTTTAACTTTAAAAATGTATTGTCCATATGAAAGAGGAATACAAACATCTGAAAAAACATTCCAGGCAGAGTTATAATGTGGGCTGACTTGTTTTATAAACAACCATGTTGGAAATTATTTTAATAAAACAAAAAAAGATTGCAAAAAGCTACTTCTTTTTAGCAACAAGAGGTTTTTTTTTTCTTTTTTTTTTTTTTTAAACCGAGAAAATTCAAGCAGATACAAAATATGCAGGTTTCTGTGTACCCACTCTTGCGTTCTGGATGTCTCTTAATAAAATGATCCTTGGAATTTTCCTCATTCTGGTGCTGTGCCATGTTACCTTTCTTGGGAGCATAATCCACACGGGGAACTGCTTTCAGTTTGGGCCAGAGGCTGCAGGCTGTGGCCTTAGCTGACTGACGATGTGTCTGCTCGTTTACTCACGGGATGCTTGAGTACATTGTAGCTTACAAGGGCTTTGTGTGCGTTTTTGTGTCTTTAAACAGCTGCACACTTTGCAGATGTGAATTCAAGCATCGGGGGTTAAATGGGAGATGAGCAGCGCTTATCTCATTTGTTCTTAGCCCTGTTGGGGAATCAGTATTTTTCATGTGTGTAAGATAAGACTGACAGGCGAAAGTAGGATCTCTTATGCAGAGGTTTAAAAAAACTTCACCAGTTGAGGTATTGAATCTTCAGTCTTGTGTTTTGGTGCTGGCTGGCTATGTCAAAATTATTTAAAATGAGATTCGTATGGAGGGAAAAGTTTCGTACTGAACAGCTGGGCAACCGTAGAATTTCACATAGCAAGAAATCTGATTTACCGGGCTTGATTTTCACAAGTGATTCCGTTATTAAATGTAATGGGGCTCCTTGAGCAAGAAAGTCGCCAAGCATCGGGTCAAACCAGCCCCAGTAACTGGGCTCCACTGAAGACAAGCCCTGTCTGTGAAAACGTATGACCTCAGCCCTGTCTGATTCTGCCACCCACAGCTGGTGAGGGGGCGCCTTGCCCGCTGTGCGCTTGTTTGCTTTCGCTGAATGCAGAGCAGTGCCGGGCAGGACCAGAGTCACCGAGCTGCGGAGCGTAACTGTACGAGTTCTTTAGAAGATGAAGAATAGCAAGGACTCTTAAAGATGGGAAGAGATTAAATGTAATCATGGAAACAGGTCGAGCTGGAGAGGGGGGCTCGATTTAAAGAGAGGTACTGCTGAAGGTGGGGAGGTTATAGTTGAAATACAGTGTAGCTGTAGAATTCTTGGATAAAGACATGTCAGGAGGCTGTTGTATGTTGAAATGCAACATATATACTGATGTGAAAGTATGGCTGGAAGCCGCAGAACAGCACCGAGGAAAGATGTGCAAAAAACCAGAGCAGCAGCACCCAGAGATGTTGAAGTTGAGCTTTCTTTGGGACCTAACCTGGAGATCCAGAAGCGGTGGGGCCACGGGGCCCTGGCCTCACCCGAAAGCTGATTGGCTGCTAGAGTACCCCCTTCACTGTCACTCACCGATTCAAAACATATCATTGGATAAAGATAAGACTGACCTAGAATTGCCCCTGAGATGCCGGGGATATGACCTTTGGCTGCATGTATTTGCATTTCTCTTGTGGAGTCCCATCTCTGGGAGCTGGTCAGGCCTCACTGCGGCGTGTGCCGAGAGGGCGTGGCAGAGGCGGATGCCGGGTGACTTGCCCCAGAGCTGTCAGCAGCGGCAGGCCTTTCAATTACGTGATCCAAAGTGCCAGAGCTGAGCGGACAGAAGCTTGATTGGGTGCAGATGTGCGAGTCGGACACCATAGGGTCCCACTGTACCACACAATTGGACCCACTGAGCTGCTGTGATGCAATGATTCCTGATCCTCCCAAACGTCCGTAAGGCTTGCAACAAAGACACCCAGTTCTTGGGTACGGATTAGGGTCCCTCGAAGTCTCTGGCCTGGTAACAGAGGAGGCCCAAGACTAAAAGTTACCAGGGTTTTTTATAACATATCCTTTTATTCAAACTTACAGAAGGGTCTGTAATTGGTCCAGGAAGGGATGAGCAGTGCCAGAGTCCAGCCCTGGTGGAGACTCTACTTGAGTGATGGGGTTTTGGTGGTCAAGAAAAAGTGGAGTGTGAAGAGTGGGACCCCCTTTTGCTTCATATTGGTGGTCTCTGCACCTGTGGACCCCAGAGCTGGTAAATAGTCAGGGTTGGGCAGTTAGAGTCGTCAATACGTCGTTCACAGGTGGAGCCTAACTTTGGTCCTAAACCTCCACACATCCCCTGCTGCAGAAGTGGCGGGTGAGAGTGTGGGCGGAGCCCAGCATTAACGTGAGCCACCGCGTGACGCCAAGTGCCTCTGTCTCCGCCTAGACTGGTTACATCATCCTAATTGCTTCGCTCAGCTCTCTGCCAGCAGTCCTCAAACGCTCCCTGATTTCATTCACCCACCTTTCACACACTCATTGAATGGTCTCCATTGAAAAAATACATCCTTTTGTCGGGAGGGATCATGTTGCTGAAATAAAGGCAAGACCAATATTTTCATCATCCATCATGCTCCATGCTCTGGTTCTTGGGGGAGTCCGTAGCCTATTCCAGGCAGCACAAGGCTGGGGTACACCCCGTCCATCACCCTGTCCATCGCACCTGTCCATCACCCTGTCCATCGCACCCGTCCATCACCCTGTCCATC
>JAODKF010000002.1:13900384-13910519 GCA_026779585.1 Mormyrus proboscirostris | reverse complement strand
GGGGGGGGGGGGGGGGGGGGGTACACTGTGGTGCAGGTTGAAGTGACCCCCCACTGCTTCTGGAAAGCGCTTTGGGGGTCTCAAAAAGCGCTTTAGAAATGCAACTTTCATTCATTCATTCATTCATTCATATTTTTAATATCTATGAGTGTTGGGCCTTGTGGGAAATTTAGTCTAAATGAAAGCAGGCTGTAGTATCAGTGTGTGCATCTAC
Source organism: Mormyrus proboscirostris (assembly GCA_026779585.1). Taxonomy (NCBI): domain Eukaryota; kingdom Metazoa; phylum Chordata; class Actinopteri; order Osteoglossiformes; family Mormyridae; genus Mormyrus; species Mormyrus proboscirostris. Next base: position 13,910,305 of record JAODKF010000002.1, on the reverse strand, counting down.
ATTTACATATAGTTCATTTGACTAATGCTTTTACCCAAAGCCATTTATAGTGGAGGAATGGGCTTTAATTTATGCACCCTGGGATATATAAGGTGTAATGGACTTGGTAATCTTGGAGTGGGTGGAGCTTGATTGTGCCTGAATTTATACCTGTGTAAAGGCTGGATGAATTATAATGATTTCTTTATTATTATAATGTTTCTTAAGTTAAAACATTGTCACTGTTCAGCTCTTTGCCAGGCGTCTAATAAGCGTCCATCTCCTGCTTCGCGTAAAAATCTATCTGACAGGAAGAGGAGGGACTTCTTGGCCAATCACCCAATTACAGCAGGGGTACAGTTTCAAAATGGCATCTAAGATGTTTCTAGATCAGGGCTGGGCAAACTTATCCCCAAAGGGCTGGTATGTGTGCAGGTTTTTGGGGTAACCTTTGGGTCAGCTGTTCAAACCCAGGTGTGAGCACTCTTCAGCCAATCAGTCCTCTAATTAGTGACCTAATTAGGGAGTTGCAGCAAAAACCTGCATATACAACAGCCCTTTCTGGAAAAGATTACCCACCCCTGTTCCAGATCAAGCAGTTTTACTACCAAAATAATGACAATTCAAATTCAGCTGTCTTATTAAAAAGTAGAACTTGAAAGTTTCCAGTTAGTAGTTTGCATAATGTTTCAGACTCAGCATGAATCCATGGTATCACCTGGGAAGATTAATTGGCCATTTTCCCTGAAGCAGTGACTGATGGAGGGATATCCCTCTAGGGGCCGCCACAGCCCCTGCCGCTTCATGTTACCGTTTACCCTGCTCTGTTTTGGACCCCTGCTGAAGGTGAAGAGGGAGCCGTTTTACAGGCTGGCTGTAACTTTTCCCAGCATGGAGGTCCTTAAACGTGGACGTTAGCAGTGAGTATTCCCAGATGAGCAGTGCTGCCCCTCGACTGGCCCCGATAACGATGATGAAGCATTTGACAGCCTCACCCTTCCCCAGCCGCTGCCTCCTGTGTCCTCATGTGCCCTTGTGGCTGTGGCCATCTCACTATCCTGAACGCCTGCAGATTCAGGCCATAATATGGCAATGAAATCAATCGGCTGTACAAAGAGCAAATCACGCAGCTTTCCTTCCTGCCTTGTATGTTATGTTGCCTAAAGGTCCACAGTTATATCAAAATGTATTTTTCTCCCCTGCTGAAGTTGCTTTAAGTTATTACTCTGATTCAGTTAAATATAAAGAGTCAGTCACAGACGACTCAACTGGTTGGTAGAAACAAAATCTTGGTCTGGATTTGAATGCTTCTGGACCTGAAATACCCAACACTGATTGTCTGTGAGAGAGCTTTTTAAGAAAGATTGGGGGGGTGCTATATGATCCTTTTACCATTTCACTGGGTCAAGCCTGCACCCCTGAAAGCTGACCCCGGCACCGGTCACAGGTTTGAAGGCAGCTCTTCTGGAGAGCCGGGAAGAGTTTGTCATGCAGGCCACGTAGCTTCTGATGTCAGCGGCACTCATGCTCATTTCCCATAATCCCCCAGGAGCAATCTCTATTTCCAGCTGAAGCCACACCCATTCCCCCGAGTCCTACTCCAGCCCCCGGCACCGGAGCCAAGCTCGACATCCAATCAGATTGACGCCTGGGATCTGGCAATATCATTTGCCCCAGGGCGACAGATGAGGAAGTCGATGATTAATTTGAGTCACTTGATAATTTCGGAAATATAATTTCATGCCTTCGAAGGGCAGGTCGGTCAGTGAGGTTAGAGAATCCTTGAATTTGCACACCACACAGAAAACCACTCTGGCTTCTCAGAAGGTTCTGTCTAGGAAACAACAAACCTTTATGAGGGATGTTTATCACTTTCCTGTCCACGTATGATGTTTAATTAAATTAAATTTTTAATAGAAGGCTCTCAGATTTCAGACTCACTCACTAATGACATGGCGGGGGGGGGGGAGGGGGTATTTGCACGTTCCCTCTGCGGCATGTGGGCTAACGCTAATGCTGTGACTTCATTTGCAAGTCGAGATGAAACACAGGCCAGGAGGAAGGGGTCTGAACCTCGGTTAGGCTGTAAATAGCCCCGAGGAAATCACTTGCAAGGCCACTGTCACACATACAAATGACCCCGGCGGAACACCCTGGAAGTGTGGACATTGCAAATGAGCATATTTAAAGCAAAAAAAACCAGAGAACATTTCATTCTTTAGTCAAAATAACTTTTTCCCTACATATCTGAGAATTTTATTCTGGAGCATTACATTGTATTTATATAGTAGACATTTTTATCCATAGTGATGTACAATTGAGGAAGCATGGTCAGCCCCTGGAGCAACTGGCAGTTAAGGGCCTTGCACAAGGGCCCAATGGTGAAATCACTGTACCAGCCATGGAATTTGCACCAGTGACCTTCTGATCATGTGCGTAGGGACCTAACCCACCAGAGCCACATCCCCGACCAGAGTCAGCCTAAGGGCTACGTCATCCTTACTGCAGATGTGTTACTGGATGTTCACCAATGCACCAGGCCACATCATGCAGTTCTACGCCAGGTCTGGGGTGGTGCTGTAGAGCAAAGCTACTCCTAAGTATGTTATGTTAAAAGCAAGCATTTTACTAAAACTAATTGTGGATTATACACTTATAGTACACAGGGACATTGACAGGTATATGGCACTGCAGTTATAAATGTATTTTATGTGAATGTGTAGCCGTCTGGGAGTCTTCATAATCCTGTAGCGAGGAATCATATACTGTAAATGCTGGTATTTCCAGACTTTCTCAGCCGGCCCTTCCTCGATTCCGCTTCCGCTGTTACCCTGGTCATTGGCAAATCTGGGCGTGTTTGAGTCACAGAATGGTCTGTCCGCTTCGTTTTTGATTTCCCATTGGTAAGCGCCCTGTGCCCTTGCAGCAAATGTCAACACGGTGATGCGTCTACAGTAAGTATGAAGCAGCCTTAAGTGGTTAGAACTGCAGCCTCACACCTCCAGAGCCGTGGGCTTGATTCCTGGGCGTGTGGCTTGCATGCTCTCTCTGGATGCATGGAAATCTCCTCCTGTGGTCTTTTGATGGACTGACATCCTTACCCAAAGCCCCTCCTGGGATAGGTTCCAGGCTCATCACGATCCCCATACTGGATAAACAGGTTTGGGACATGGATGGGTAAGAAGATCGCTAAATAGCCAGCAGATTCCAAGGTTACAGTCCATTTACTTGACCACTATGTTACACTGCAGACAGAGTGGCGTCTCTGGAGCTTAGGATTGGAGGGCTGCTGGTTTGAATCCCGTGAATGCCAAACGGTGATCCTACTTGAACAGAACCCCTTAACTTACAATTGCTTCATCCTGGGTATGACGTTAATCAACATCACACCCCTGCAAGAAGGACCCCCAACTTTCAGGGATAATTTCGGGATTGGTGGCAGGATTGGCACTCCAGCCACTGCGAAAAAAACTTTACACTGTTCCACTCCATTCAAACTAGTGTGGTGCTGAGGTATCACCCACTGCACGGCTGCACTTGGGTCTCATCCCTGAGGTGGTTTGTCGTGTGGTAGGTGCAACAACATGCTGTATCAGCACATGCTCCTTATCTATGTTTTATATACACTGATGTGACAAAACATTAATAAAACTAGCATGCTGATGGTCCTCCACGCGCCGCCAGAACATCTGTGACTTGCTAAGGCATGGATTAAAGAAGACCTCTGAAGCTGTCCTGTGGTGTCTGGCACCAAGATATCAGCAACAGATCTTTTAAGTCCCCTAAGTTGCGAGGTGGATCCTCCTCTGCTCAGACATGTTTGTCCAGCACATCCCACAGATGCTTGATCGGATTGGGATCTGGGGAATTTGCCTGCCAGGACAACACCTTGAAGTCTTTGCCGTGTTCCGCAAACCATTCCTGTTTGTGCAGCGTGGCAGGGCAGACGATCGCGTTGACAAATGCCGCCTCTATTGGGGAATACCGCTGCCTTCTGTGGGTGTCATGGGTCAAAGGCCCGACCCAAGCTTCCTAACTGGATGTTGCACAGAGCATCACAGTCCCTCTGTTTGCTCATCTTCTTCCTACAGAGCATCCTGGTGCCATCTGTTCTATGGGGCTGTACACATGATGTAAAACAAAAGAGAACTCCTCAGACCAGGTGCCTGTTCTGATGATCACGTACCCATGGCCGGTGCTTTTGCCGGTGGAGATGGGTCAGCATGGGTACTCTGACCAGCCTGCAGCAGCGCAGCCCCTCATGCAGCAGGGTGACATGCACTGTGTGTTGCAACACAACTATTTCGTGCACAGTGTTACAACTTTCCATCGGTTTCGCCACAGTAATCCTTCTGTTGCTCTGTATCAGACAGGACAGCATCCACTGCCCCTGTGCTTCAGTGAGCCGTGGATGCCAACAGTCTGCCACCTGGTTGTTCCTCTGATCACTGTCAGGAACGGGAACACTCCACAAGCCTTGCTGTTTCTGAGATGCTCCGACCCAGTTGCCTGGTTATGGCAATTTGTCCCTTCTCAGATCTATACACTTGTCCGTTTTTCCTGCATTAAACTCATTGCTTATGTAAGCCGGCTGTTTGCTTGCTATTTAATATATCCCAGATATTAATTAGTACAGTTGTTCTGAGATCATCAGATCATCAGAGGGTGGTCATAATGTTTTGGTTCTTTGATGTACATGCGTGTGTGTGTGTGTGTGTGTGTGTGTGTGCACATGTACATGCGTGTAGTCCAGGTATACATTACTTTGTGGGGGTCAAATATCCCTACAATGTGATAAAAACCTGTTATTCTGACATTGTCAGGACCATGTTTTTTCAGTCCCCACAAGAAAAAATTCAGTTTTATGAAAATCTGGACTGCAATCAAAAAACTAAGAATTTCAAGTCTTTTTGTTTGGTTACTTATGGTTAATTGCAGGGCTGGGTAGTTTGTCATTGTGGGATTTTGCCCATAGAAATGAATGGACGGTCCCCACAAAGACATGAATACAAACATGTGTGTGTGTGTGTGTGTGTGTGTGATGTTAATATGCTCTGCGTTGTCTGTGTTCTTTCTCTTTGACTCGTATCAGTAGTTTCTGGGCTTTTGTCCGCCTGCCCGCCCATGACGTACTGATGAGGAACCCGTAGGCAGCGGAAGCAGGAGCCGTCCGATTAGCATAATCGCCGTCCGCTCTCGTCGCTCACCTGCGCGCCGAGAGCATCTTCCGGAGAGCACCCGCAGCTGTTCGCTCCGCGCACGTCATCCGTGACTGTCATCAGACTGCTGCCACCAAGAGATGCGGCTGAGCGGTGTCTCCATTTCTATCCACTTAGACGGTTACTGTCCTGCTTTGTGATACGCCAATGTAAAAGTGTCCTTCTTTTTCCTTTGTACCAAAAATAAATCTTCTTCTTCTAAAAAAAAAAAAGATCTGAAACTGCACAATGCTCAAGAAAATAACTTAAAATTAATAATAATAAACCTGTGATTGGTTGGTTATTCTCTGCCTTGCACCAGATGTTTCCAGAATAGGCTCTTTAGAAGATGAATGAATTAATAAATATTTTTATTGGGTAACGCTTTACATTAACTGCACCTTCATAATGCATTCATTATGCATTCATAGACATTCATAAGCAGCATGCAAGTATACATTAACATCCTAGCGTACCTTAACAGCTTTAATATACATTAATAACAAAATTATAATGTTTGTTATTATTACTATATAATTCTTGAAATCAATGTATATTACAGTTGTTATGGGATGTTCGGATGTAAACGTATACATACATGATGTTTATGAATGTTTTATGAATACTTAATGAATACATTATGAAGGTGTACTGAACGTTTTATGAATGCAATATAAAAGCATTATTTAATTGAAAATTTAGTGACCAGTGGTCATTATTGACACACCACAGCAAAATGTGTCCTCTGCATTTAACCCATATGTGACATAGCAGGGGGCAGCTAATTCAGCGCCCGGGGAGCAGTGCTTGGGGGCGGTACCTTGCTCAGGGTACCTCAGTGGTGCCTTACTGATCAAGGATTCAAACCTGAAATCTTTCAATTACAAGTGTGCATCCCTAACCATTAAGCCGCCACTGCACACCTGACGAAGATGCAGTTAATGTTATTGTTGTGGCAACTCACTGTGGATTCATATCTCCAGGGTTGTGGGTTTGAACCTCTTCTGTGATTGTGTGTGAGTGTGTGTGTGTGTGTGTGTGTGTATGGTCCAGGTATACCTTACCTTGCGAGGATCAAATGTCCCCACAACATGATGAATACCCGTTTTTTTACCTTATGGGAAAAACTATTTTATAAAAATCTGTGACTGCAATGAAAAAACTAAAAATGCTAAAACTTTTTTTGTTTGGTTACTTATGGTTATGGTTAGGGTTGGATTGGGGTTAGGGTTAGGGGTAGGGTTGGGGTTAAGGTCATCATAGTTCGCATTAGCATTTTCCCCACAGAAATGAATGAGCGGTCCTCAAATAGATATGATTACAGGACTGTGTGTGTGCCTGTGTGTGTGCGTGTGTGTGTGTGTGTGTGTGTGTGCGTGTGTGTGTGTGCTCTGCAAATGCCTGGCCTCCCGTTTAGGGTGTCCCCCTGGTTTGGGCTCACAACGACCCAGTACTGAGCAAAGCAGTGATGGAAAAAAAGGTTTGGATCATCTCATTCTCCTGAGGAAGCTCTGCACAGGAAATAGACCGAGCAGGTCACAGGCTCTTCTGTGAGGTTCCAAGCACAGCCTGACGACTCGATCCGTATCCTATTCAGATGATTCATCGCGATTCCGTCCTTCCCATTCAGCAGAAGCTCTACTTCATTTGCATGGTTATCCACTGGGGGGGGGGGGCATGTTCTGTTGGCGATCTGGACCAAGGAGAGCAGAGAGGCAGGGGAGCCAGATGTAGAAGCGGTGTGAGCTGGCAGAGTCCACGAGTGCGGGTGGATGCTCTTCATGGTTAATCACCGTAATTCCCACAGAGGTTACTTCCTGTAGAGGTGACACCGTTAAATCCTACAGTTTCTCATGCACTGTGGCTTAAGGAAAAACTGGAGAGACTGTTTTTGTGCCAAGAGCAAACGCCTTTTTAAATATTTGTTTAAAGGCTGATGAGGAGAAGAAGGGGGAGCCGGCTTGTGTGGTGCAGTGAAGGAATGTGATATACACCCTCGCATGTGACTGAGTGGGTGTGCACTCCTTAGGGGGGAGTCTGGGGGACAGGGCAGATCGATCATAAATGGGGCTGGGAGGGGACTTTAGCTGGGTGATCATGTTTTGTGGAGGCAGGACATCACAGATCTGTGGATACTGTACCCTGACCTCCACGAGGAGACACTCATGAGCATAGATGTGCTCCACATGGTACCACCCAGGGAGACGTGTGTGTGGGGAAACAACATCTTCACTGGGTCCCTAAGCCAGCTGAGGAGTCCCAGGCGTGCCTCCAGAAAAGGGAATTAGTGAGTGTATGAGAAAATACCGCGGCAAAGCAGACTGGTACTGCAGTACCAGACACAGACCAATAGGTGGCTGGACCTGGACTTTATGTGATGCCTACTGTTGATGCCCCTGAACTACTGAAGGATGGACATGTCATTCACTAATCACAGAGAAGCAAACTTCTGCTTCCAATGATCTCCATGGCAGTCATAACACCCTGGGCTTCCATTGGCTGGCCACCCGCTTGTCAATATATGCAAATCAGCACAAATGGTAAAAGTAAGATCTGAAGTGGCCCATACTTAAATGGTCCTGCGAGAAATTAAGCTTTGAAGTGCGGGTGGAATAACTGTGATCTGTCAGTCACCGGTTTAACTCGCTTACTATCGGCTACCTTGTCATTTCCGTAGGAGTTAAACCAAGCAATCACTGGCGGTGGTTGGCGGTCCCTCCCACAGCACCTCATTTACCTTTCCAGTTGGCACCACGTGGCAGCGCTGCCGTAACGTTGCAGAAACGTTCAAGGCGAAGCGCCCTCTGTGTCGGAAGCCTGGCTGTCGATGCTGTAATCAGCAGCATGCTGCTGGCTCAGCGTGAACACGGATGCTGAGCTTGTATGGAGCTGATTATGTCCTTTATACGCGGACGCAGTGCGAATTGAGTCCCTCGCGGCCTCGCTCGAATACAGGAACGACCCCAGCGGCGTGGCAATAGCTGTGTTCCTGTGTGTGGTAATCTCGCCTTGGCTCACCTGGAACAAATGTTCAGTCCACTTCTTTATTACCCATTTACTTTTCACTCGATCCCATTGATTCGGCTTTTAGGGAGAAAATCTGAGTCGTTTGAGATTATGTTCCTGAACAAACAAAATAACTTTTTCTTTTGTGTTCCATGTCGATAGGCTCCAAGGCTCCGAATGAGGGTCTCAGAGGTCACGGATCAGCTTGCCCAAGGTTTCAGGTGATCTTCATCGATCTGGATGTGAGTGTAGATCGCGTGGCACTGAGGCCAGGCTTTGCTGTCTGTCCTCCTTGTGATTCCTAACCTGTGTGAACAACCTCAGGACTTAGAGTATCTCACCTTCTCTCTTTCTGTATATCATCTTTTCATAGACGGGACCATTAGATCTTTTCGGGTGTTTCTTTGAGATAGTTGTCTTTGATCTTCCCGATCTGTTTCCTACATGGTTTCACTCTGTGTTTTCCTGCTGGGTGATGTCACTTTTTAAACTGGCTGACAGGTAACGAATCGATTTTGTGTTTCGGCCTGTTATTCCCACGAGTAGTGTCTCCACGCTGATGGAGGTCTTGGGATTCTACACATTCACCAGTCTTCCCGAACAGCTCCACTGGGGGAAAACATGAGCATAGTTTAGACCCGTTGGCTTGTGGTGCTGCTTCCTCTTTGGGTGGTCAAGATGTCAGATCAGATAGCCACACAAACAGGCAGAATTCAGCACCAGAACTATGTGATTTAATTAGAGTGGGCGGAGTTACAGTCATTTTTACCAGTTGTGGCACTGACTTTATCAATAAGATCCTGCCATTTTTTCTAGGGGGTGTAAGTGTAACCATCCTTCCATCCATCCATCTTCCAAATCCTGTAGGATGTCAGACAAATGCTACCGAAAAACTAAAAAAACAAACAAAAAAAATAAAACTGTATTACCAGTGCATTTTACCTTCACTATTTCTTGATTAAATTTGGCACGGTTGACCCAAATAAACTGCATCCCACGTTATATTTTTGATTATTTCAATAGTACTGTGTCTATGACGTAAATGTGTAGCTGATCTGGGGTTGCGTGTTCATGCTTTTCTTTGTTCGCGAATTTATCCCTGCTACGTTTTGTTTATACTGCTACAACATGGATTTAGGGCATGTAAAATTAATTAAAATCCATCTTAATGGCGTGCCTGTATGTGAATCACCCTGTATATCCCTTCAGCTTAAACTGATAAATTGCGGTAGAAACATCAGTCCTTTACAAAGAGCAGGAACAGTGTTTCTCTTATTTAACTCGCGAAGGTTCCGCGAAGAGCACTTTTCCACACTGCTGCCTGCCACTAGGGGGGAGTATTGATCCCCAGGTCTGCACTTTTGTTCTCAAAGAGGAGCACTGTTTTGATGATCAGTAAGTCGGTATCAAATAGCGCCGTTCTATTTAAAGTTCCCCATTCATAAAAATAAAGCGTCATGATCTGAACCCCACCTTGTCATAACTTATAAGATATTGACGCTACCGTCCAAGGTGATGTTATGGATTCTGTGGTCTGGACTGTTTTATGGAATGATAACTTATTAATCTTATCACATAGTTATCACATTTAGTCATCAGAGTAATTATATTCGAATGGCTATACTTGTGATGGTTGAATATGTAACATTATATATCAGTAATAAACTGTCTCACTGTGACTGATGAACACCCCAGTGCCTGTCTGGTTCTAATATAACTGATATTAGAAACGGACTTA
>JAODKF010000002.1:13853801-13865538 GCA_026779585.1 Mormyrus proboscirostris | reverse complement strand
ACTTCCTAGGCATAGCCATCAGGAGTGTGTCTGTCTGCGGGGAGAATGTCGACCTTGTCGAGAGATTAACTTACCTCGGCAGCGACATTCATACCTCTGGTGACTCTTCCTATGAAATCAGCAGAAGGATTGGGAGAGCGGGGGGGTCATGAGGTCACTGGGAGGGGGTGTGTGATGTTCCGGATATCTTTGCAAGAGGACAAAGGTTCAAGTCTTTAGAGTCCTGGTGCTCCCTGTCTTGCTGTACGGCTGTGAGACATGGATGCTATCCAGTGAGCTGAGATGAAGACTGGACTCCTTCGGTACTGTGTCTCTTCAGAGAATCCTTGGGTATCGCTGGCTTGACCGCGTGTCGAATGAATGGTTGCTAGAGGAGCCCCAAAGGAGGCACATTACCTGCATTGTGAGGGAGCGTCAGTTACGGCGCTACGGCCATGTGGCGTGTTTCCCTGAGGGTGATCATGGCTTGCAGGATCCTCATTGCTGAGGACCCAAGCGGCTGGACCAGGCCGAGAGGACGCCCACGTAACACCTGGCTGCGGCAGATGGATGGCCATTTCAGGAGGGCGGGACTGGACCGTATATCTGCCTGGGGGATTTCGCTGTGTGGTGGGAGAGGTGCTCCCCAACCTAACCTGACCTGAAACTTTGATCCGATTTTATTCCTCAATCTGATTATCAGCAGAGCTGTAGTTCTTTTCCCTTTGGCCGGACATGCCATCTGTTCCAACGACGCTGAAAAGATTTTGAACTTTAAAGACTAAATTGATCACTCCACTGAGCGATTTAACTTCAAGCAAGCCCTGACATACAGGCTTTAATCCCCCACTTCAGCCTCGTCATGGAAACCGCTGATCACTCGCCTCTCTGTTTTCAGCTGGCCGTGGTATCTGTTCGTTTTTCGGCTGGCCCTGTTAAAACGTGACGCCTCGTGTTAGCCAGTGTTGCATCGTGGCATGCCGTGCCGGAGAGTGGGGGTGCCATAACAGGGGGAGAAATTTAGGATGGCTGACAGGAGGCCATAACTGGATCGGTCTGGGTTGGGGACATAATACCTTGTGCTTCCTGGGGCTCAGCGGCACCACTGATGGGGTGCGTATTGTTTAGCAGCTGGGGAATTCCAGACATGGGATGTTGAACAGTCCTTCAGCCCCCGCCTCTCTCCCCCTACTGCTGTCCTTTGTTGTCATGTAACATTTGCCTCGTCCTGCTCTAATCACACTCACAAGCTCATCTGATCTGAGTCATAATATTTCAGCAACAAGCACAAGGGAGAAAAAGGTGCCATGTTTGTCCTCCCTGTCATTACGCCAAGCTCCTCTCCGCCTGACCTTTCCCTGCCCACGTGCCGCCCGTGTCGACACCCGGCCCATCGCGTGACTTCGGACACGGATCCTTGGCCCTGCGAGCGATGTTATTTGAAGCGATGGTTCACCTCGTTTAAAAATAAATGGGAGAAGAAAAAAAAACGCAAACTCTTTCCCCAGTGTGACAGGACAAGGGGGTCACAGGGTCACCGTGACGTCCACATGTACCCGGGGGCATGTTCGTTCCTGCAGAAGGTGAGGAAAGGACACCAGGCCATTGAGTATGTAGCAGTCAGGCTTTCAGGCTTGATAACATTAAAAGCAGGTGGCCTTTTGGGGCCACAAATGGCTGACAGGTCGGCTCCATTGGTTGGCCCCGTACTGCCCCAGCCTAGGGTTTGATTCTTATTCTTTGCATTTGGGTTTAATGTTCTCCCAGTATCTGCAGTGGTTTCCTGTTGATATTCCTACATCATGTTGTGGATTTGAGAGACAAAAGGGGCAGTCACTGGTAGAATGAGAGTGACTTTATAAAATCTAAACAGGGACTGGGAAACAAACAGGACCGTGAGGGATAAAAACAGTAAGGCTGGTACAGGGAGGGGCACAGGCAACAGGAAGATAGACCTAAAGGACTGGACTGGAGATGATGAATCAAACAGGGACTTACATGCAAAGTCTGATGTGGGCTCATCAGGGCCACGTTAGGGAGAAGACAGGAGACACGACAGGCAGGACTTAACACAAGAACACAGTGAGAACATTCATCCATCCATTCATCCATTCATTCATTCTACAACCCACTGAGCAGTTATATTTATTTGACGGCCATTACTACAGAATTCCATGCAACACTTCCCCTTGCACTGTAACTGTTTTTCCTTTATTTATTTATTTATCCATTAATGTGTAAATGTATTTTTTACTGTTTAAATGTGTGCTGTGCTACTGTAAACGTGCAATTTCTCTTGGTCCATCTACCTCTCTGTCTGTGTTTCTGTCTATCTCGCATCTAACGTACAAACTCCACACACTGCACACCAAGCGTGGGACTTGAAATCACACTCCTGAAGGCGTGAGATGACAACGCCAAGCCAGTGCCCCCTGGTTCCATAATGTGTCTAAAATCTGATAACATCAGTTCGACGACAGCATCAGCTGCCTCTTTATTTTCTTCCTCACATATCTATGAATAAAGAAGAAATTTCCACAGATACCAGGTTTCATTACAGATTTCTTAATAGAAGCCGACTTTAATAGCTGGATTCATTATGTGTGATGTAGCTGTTGCTATGATAATATACTGCCTCCTCAATCGGCTGTCAGATCTGAAGATGGGGGCTGCGTTCGGCTGTAAGATCTCAGCGGAGGAAAGCCTACGAAGGCAAAGAACCAAGCTCAGACCACCATCAGCGGGGCTACGGAGGCAGCCGGAGCGAACCTGAGCATGAGTTAGAGAACGTGCTCCGTTATGAGTCATCGGGTTTCATTCTGCAATTAAAGAAAAAGCTGAAAACAGGGAAGTTTGTGAGGAAAGTGAGAGGAGAATGTCGCTGAGATGTACAGCTGTGAGAATTTGTGGAGGGCACTGTGGACAGAACAAATAGAGGATGATTTCTTTTGTTTTGCCTTCCAGAAGCATTTATGCAATATCACTTTACATAGCTTACTGTATTGCTGGTTTATTAAGCTTTATTCTCAGTGGTGATGTGCAAAGTTGGCCTGTCTCGTGTCTCAGTGAAAGCTACAGCCTCTTGGCCAAAAGCCTTATTCCTTAAGTGATCCATCCATCCATCCATCCATCCATCCATCCATCCACCTAAAGCACTTTTCCAGTTTTTCACACAGAATGTGTGCACACCTCTTCTTTCTCTCCAGCCTGTCCTGACTATTGTCCCCTCAGTTCCCTGCTTTTTAAACAGCCTTCCTGTGCCTCATTACCCTTCCTCATCCTTCCTATTCTCTATCCATCCACATGCCATAATCGCTTATTCACTTCCTGGTTGCAGTGACTCTCCTCACATCCCGGGAAGCACAGGGCACACTGCGGAGGACACCCCAGGCGGGTCGAAAAGTGAGCGCCTCGCTTAAGCATGTGCCTCTCATCACTACCATTTCTGTAAAAAAAACAACCTTAATTCTATTTGGAAACTATGAAAATGTATGGAACATATGTGCCCTTGAACTATATAAGCAATTTATATGTGCTTTAACTTTTACATTCTGAGCTTCACCTGTGGCAAAATTCTGTTGTGTGTGTGTGTGGGGGTGCATTCAGTGTAAGAAGACAGCTTTTTTTTAGTTTAAGATGTTAACGGTAATCAAGCGCACTTACAACGCATGCTTTACACGTGTGTCCAAATGGTCAGCTGTGTCTAATGGAGGGACCCAGGCTGTATAGCTGCACCTGGCACCCCAGTGTGAGAGTAATACACCTTTAAATGGATGTGGACCTCACGCCGAGATGGCTGGCGGGATGTGGTCCAGGGATTACTGGAGTCCTGTTGGGAAGATAAAGGGGTGACTTCTCCGGCTCTGCTGTTTAGTGTCCCTAAAAGGCCTTTCTCTCCCCCTGGTACTTTAGTGGAGAGTCATTGACATGAGCCGCATGGGATGAGGCAGCCAGTATCTTCGTATCGATCGGCAGCCATGACGCCAGCTACATCCAGGAAGCGTTTTGTGGGAGTTTCCGGCATAAACCCACATCTTCCTGTGTGACGCGGCAGCTGATTATATGAACCACACTGAAAGGAAAAAGGAGACATCTGTTTAATTTGAGGGCCACTAGTCTAGGATAGAGAACATGTGTACGAGTGATGTGACACGAGGTCTTGACTGCTATAAGTAGGTTTTATTGAAAGTGTTTCTCTTTTCTGGGAGAGATTAGAATGGACCCATCCATGGCCGAAAATGACATAAATATAGACACAAAACCAAACAATGGAGTGACAGGACTGAGGCGACTGGGATGAAGAGGGAATTAAATCAGCAAAGTGGGGATTATAGGTTTTGGGGCTGGTGTGTGCTCTGAACAGAAGAGAGAAATATATAGGAGATGGGGAGATCAAGGGAGAAGGGGAACCAATCAGCACAGGGAAATCTAATTCCGTCTCCCGGCGTGATGGTACAGGCAGACACAAACCGGGCAGGGTGAAAAGGGGCGGGGCAAAGTCAGGTGATGACCCCGCCTTCAGCTGCAGTTTCTGCGATCTGACGCCTGTTTTTTTTTTTTGCTCATCTGTTCTTGCCCTCTTTGTTTTTATTTCTCGCCACCCCCCACCACTGCTCCCACCCCCCAGTATAGTACCCATTCCTTCATCTATGGTGCTGTTTTGCAGTTTATTTTGGCTTATATTGATGTTGAATCTTTTGAGATTGCTTATGTTAACATTTCTTCTGAAAAATAAACCTGACCTGATTATGCTATCAATCCCAGACTAATACCACAAGTAAACTAAATGGCGATCACAATTGTGCACTTTATTATAGTGGTAAAATGCAATGTGACAGTCTCTTTAGACCCTCTTTAGGCAATGGTCTGCTGAAGGTATTTAACACTTGCCAGCGCTCCTTATCTAGTTTAATCAAGAGTCTCGTTAGAGCTCCCTCTGCTGGTGAAAAACATATGTCAGCTAAGATCGCAGTAGCCACTCGTGAATGACGGTGAACGAGCATCCACTGCGTAAGGTACCGTGCACCTGCTATTAAACAGTTATCCATTATGAATATTCGGGATTCTGATCCAAAACTACGAACTCCTTTGGTATATAATTATATAGTTACCGTAATTAGGCACGAAATGCACACAAGTTTAAATGACGTGTGCGTGTTTTCAACGTTGCTGGCACTGCAGCTTAACTGGACCAAAAACAAATAGTAATTCTCGGGTATTTGGCACTCACAAAACGGCACAAATTTTATTGTCTACATCATTTTCAACAGTGTTCCTGAGTGTATAGAAGCACATTGTTACTCTCCAAAAGCAGAGTTGTTTATTTATTTATTTCCAAACCAAGCACATAATGAAAAATTACTACAGTGGACATCAACACAGGCAGCACTATAAGGGACGATATAAGAAACACCTGATACAAGTATCCGACATTCCAAGATATTTCAAAGATTCTTTTTTTATAGACATGCTGTTGTGATATCAGTTATAGGCACTTTTGGGAGTTTTTTTTCCTCGAAACCCATCTTTGGTCAAGTTTCGGGCAGTTGCTGTTGCTTCCCGGCAATTCTGTCCTTAGGCCTGGGTAGGACCTGATCCTGGACCTGTCACCGTTTCACTTCGGCAAAGGAGCAGCACTACTTTGACTCCAGCCGCATCTCCGGCGCTCTCACGGCGACCGCCGAAACCCCGCCGCTGAAAACGGCCGGACCTAGATACTCACCACAGTGATAATCATTTTCCTGGCAGCGATCGGATCTCACGAAGGAGATTAACAAACAAGCACAGAGACAAGGAGAGCGTGCACATCAGAATACAACAGCAAGGCGAAACTTCACAGAAAGAACTACTTACATCTTTACAATAACCCATAGAAATCAGACCTTACATCCAGTCTCTGCTGCAGACCCTTAGACGACTGACTGAACGACCAATGTCACTATACTTTGTATTCATGATCAGCATCTTGACCTTTTATATATATTGCACATATATACACTTCTAAAACAAGAAGTGTGTGCGTACGTGTTTGCGAGTGCGTGCGCACACGTGAGCGTGATTTTGGCACAGTCTGAAAGTCTTTAAAACCTAGATGGGTTTTTTTTTGCTTGGTTACAAAAATTGGCATTTTTACGCCTGTGGGTGGGATGTGTGGCAAAGGGGATGCACACGTCTCGTCGAGCTCCTTTGAGGGTGAACAATAAACCGTAGGTCATATTAATTCGTCAGGACTCATTATATTTCATTATATAAACTGAACAATGTGCATCATCGACACACAAAGGACACCTACACAGTGCATTAAAAAACAGGGCACTCAATTATAACGTGCTTTTCATCTGCCTTTTTTTCTGGAAAAAAATTGCCAAGAATGTTCTTTCCCTCAGAAATCTTTTCATTTAAATCTGACCCCGGCTTTAATAATATTAATAATAAATAAATAAATAAATAAATTTGGCATGTCGCACATCCTAATCACCATGTTTCATACGGATACTTTCGGGCAAAACAAATGAGGATTGCGCAAAGGGAGCAAAAGACTGCCTTCGGGTTTCCTGTAAATCACACGCATTTTTAAAAGTTTCATAAGATCCTATCGCCTACTAGCAATGGATACAGAAATACAGTGAAAGTCACCATTAAATCACTTTAAAGTGTAAAAGATTTTTCTGATGAAATAAATCAGTATTTGTATTTTTCTATATAGGTGAACGATCAAGTCTGATAATTAAAAACAATAGCCAGTCCACCTGCGGTACACGGGAAATGTGAGGCCAGTGTCAATGAACTAACTCATACCACATGAATCTTCACTTTCATGCCATCATTGGCGTTTACATAGCTGGTGGTTTCTCTGCAAATAACAGCAAGTGACTTGGGAGTCGTTAGGTCTGATCAATCAGGGCTATAGCCCCGAGTATCTTAAGCCAAGCCCCAGGTATTTTAGCCCCGATGCCAACTGGTCAGGTAAACTTGACTTCGCCCCTGATCTTTTCGATAGGTAGAAACTCCCTGTTGAGGGATACAAAGTTTACTCTGTATAAAGGGGCTGTAATAGTTCAGCGACCTTCATGTTCATCTCTTAAGGTAATTGCTGCAACTGTGTATTTTTTCATGGAAGAGTCATTGTGCAGTAATTTCAGTTCTTATTACCATTGTTTTTTTTTCTTCTTCTTTTTGTCTCTTGACTTCTGGATCTATCGGAACATTTCCCAAGTGCTTGACAGAAATTCTGCAGATTGTATTGAAACGGTCCTGTGCCTCGTCACAATGTTTTACGCTCCAGCGCTGAAGTGGATCTAACCTGCAGTGACTGAATGAAAGGAAAATTGTGGGTGTTTGTTCGAGAAGACCCTCTCTACAGCTATACACCTCGCGATTCGGCAAGCCCCAAGTTCATCCACACCTGTGGACATCAACCCCGACTCCCCACTGTCAGTGCCCAATGCTTCCCTCCCTCCTGGCTACAGACATTTGTTGCCTGTGATGGCCAGCGGACACGGTTGGGACATGTTTGTCTACAGAGTGGTGCGTTGGATTTAGTTTGACTTTAAAATGGTCATCAGCTGTGCTTTCCCCATGAGCGACGCTCCAGAAGCCGATGGGGTCTCTCAGATGTCGATTTTTGTTTCCGGCATTTAGACCAAAAATCAGCCCCGGGTGGTTCGAGCACTTGTGCACTTTATCGGATGATTCTTTAGTTTGGTTTTTGGGGCTGATCTCTCTCATGCTTAGCATTATGTTCCTTTTTTTTAGCACAGTGGCTGCTTTTGTCTGCTGTTCATGTACTAGACTAGGCCAGTCTCTATGTGCATGTGCATTGGGTAAGGGTGGTAGATGAGTGCTGGCTGGCCATGGGCAATGTAGTAGTTGCTGAAGTTGTGGTCAGCCATATACGGCGCAGGCTGGTAGTAGCAGGTGACGTTGGTGGTGTTAGGGATGATATTCTGCTCCCCGAGAACCTTGAGGGCCAGGATAGTAATCATGTTGAGGGTCTGTCGGCGCTCGTGGCCCATCAGACACACGGTGCTTTCATTGACTACCCTCCGCAGAGTCATCAGGTAGTCATACTTGCTCTTCTCTTCACCAATGAAGTGGTTGCGCAAGTACGACTCGATCTTGCGTTGCTGCTCGTTGACGTCGGGGAAGTCGATGAAGAAGCGTGAGCACATGTAACGCTCCAGGGTCTTGATCTCGGTCTCGCTGGCTGGCTTGAACTCACGTACCAGCAGGTTGCTGTACTTCAGGAGGCCACCACCCCTGATCTCCTCCGGGTTGCGTGTGGCTATGAGACGGTAGCGCAGATGGTCCATGGCTTGTTCAAAGTCACCGTACATGCTTTCTGCTACCACTGTAATGTCGGGCAGTTCTCTAAGTGGCGAGGACTCAGTTGGCTGACTTTCTGGTTTGTCTCTGACCTGTGTGTCTGTATCTGGGGCAAATTGTTGTTCCTGGAAAGCGGGTTCTGGTAACTTACAAAAAGGCTCTGACATAAGGGCAGCAGGACATGTTACCTGGGAAGCAAACACTGCTACCTGTGGTGTTAAATCTACTAATGGATCAGCATGTTTTGTTCCTTCTGTACAAGACTGCATTTCCAGGGCTTCGAGCTCTGTTTCTTGAACTTCCTGTTGTAGTTCCTGGATACCAGGTTCTGGGACCTGTACAGCAAAATCAAGCAGTTGAACAGGATGTTCTGGTACCTGGACAATCACCTCTGAAACCTGGACAGCAGAGTCTACTAATGAGCAAGTAGAATAAGGGACTCGAAGAGGAGGTTCAGGTAAATGACAAGACGGTGATGGTTCATCTTTAAAGAGGTTTTGAATGAGAAGGTCCTTGTCCTTTTTATCAAGTTCTGTCACTTCTGATTCTGCACCAGGAGGAAATAATTCATGATCTGAGGTTTTTGATTCATTTGGTTGAGAGCATGTTGTCTTTTTGTGTGACTCTGTGTCACTCTCCTGGGTGGCAAGTTTATGGGCTGTGGTTGGCATGTCTGACTTTTTCTTTGAACATTCTTTGTCCTGTGAGGTGGTGTCAGGAGCCTGTGAACAAACACAGGCTCCTGGAATAGGTATTGATTCTTTGGGGTTTATTTTAGCCGAACATAATGGCTGGTCCACAAAGAACGGGGGCTCATTTTCTGAAGGTGTTTGTGCAAGAGGGACTTGCACGCTTGTCACTTTCTTGGACATTTTCCTCGGAGGTTTCGGTGATGAATGTTTTAGGATGACCATTTGGGATTTTTTGTAGGACTTTTTGGCTGGAGGAGGCAAAGGGAATTCCAAGTAAGAGTCTAGTGCTGTCTGTGCGAGATATGTGCAGGACTGAAATGTAGGTTCGCAGGGTACATTAACAGCCACGGGATCCTTGATTGATGTTTTTTCAGTTGGTTGTGGCTTCTCTGCATTTTCTGGTTCCGCTTTATTTTCTGTGATAAACAGTTCTTCAGATGTTGTCGGATATTGTCTCTTTGTTTCGATGCTGGGTGTGCCAACCTCGTTTTCTGCCATTATTTTATCTTCAATCTCTGTCTTTTCCAGCAGCTCTTGTTCATTTTCTGTCTGCGTCTCTCCATCTGGTTCAATAACTTCCATTTCTTCAGGGGGATCCATCACCTCAGCTGCAGCACCTTCCATGGGTAATGGCCACTCCCCCTCTTGTGTCACTTCCTGTTTCTCATGGCATTGACTGTCATCACAGCTTGGTATGTCCTCTACCTTATCTGGCTGGACCTGACTTGTTTGAGACATATCAGATGAAGTAGGGTGAGACCCTTCTGCCGGTGAGGTGACTTGATTGACACTCTCAGTTGTACAAGGTATACTCTCCTCATTCTTACACCGGGCCTCCTGCCTTCTCTCAGCCTCCAGATAGGACTCAAGCATGCGATCCAGGATGATCTGAAATGAGTCCACACTGAACTCAAACTGCCTACGCAAGGAGCTGACAAACTTCAGCTCCACGTTCTTGCCGCTGTTGTTGGAAAGCGAAATGAGGCTCCAACGGTCATGCTCGTTGAAGACTTTGACCATCTTCTGAACATAAGCTTCCTTCATGGTCAGGGCTGTGATCTTGTCCTTGTTGACGCCTCGGGGTAGGAAATCTAGCAGACAGCCAAGCACCACCTCCTTAATGATCTGGAAATCCTCCTGTCTTGGCAACTCAACCCCAAAGATGATGTCCAGGTCCTTGTAACTGGTGCCATTTTCCTTAACAAGCACATGGCTGGCAGTAGAGCCATTGAGACGTACATCCCTCACTTTAATATGTTTTTCCTTCAGCTTGTCCCTCACCACATGGATGATGTCTTTTGGCTTTACCTCAAGCGTGGGAAAATTGCCTCTTCCATGTATGGGAATTACCTCTGTCAGAACCTGGTCTAAGGTCTGGATCTGTTCCTTGGTCAGGTTGTGGAACCTGCGATCGGTGCTAAGCTCAGACATCCTCGGCAGCTGTGTCAACAAGAAGAGAAGGAAGAAAAAGGCAAACACGTTACCATCATTCCAGACTGTATTTCCATCACCCCCCCCATCCCCGGAAAGTGAGCAGAGGGGTAAATCTGCTGTCGCTAAGTAGCTCTTAAGTGCTAGGGAAAGCTTTAACAGTACAAATAATAACAGTTGTTTGTTTTGTGTGTGTTGATAGATAGAAGGCATTTTCACACAGGCTGACTTCCCAGGAACTACAAAACCGCATAAATGATTTTCAAAGAGAAATATTAAAAATGGAACCCCCCCCCCTTCCCGATACCACCATTACCTCATTCTTAGGGTCATTATGGCACTGAGTGTCTCTGAGCCACCTTCTCATGGCACCTCGAACATGCTTTTCTTTCGTGGGCTTTGTAAGCTCACGCTTTGTCTAAAAGCTGCCCATTCACCGACACGCAATTACGGCCCCTTGCCTGCGGCCCGTACCCAGAACCCAGGACTGTGCTTGAGATGTCAAGGCCGCATGTCCCAGGCACATTATTATCAATTCGCCCTGTCTCACGCTGGGGGTGTTCACTTTAGAAAAATGCATTAAATATAGAGGTACACACACAAGGAAAAATTTTCCCAGCTTGGAGAAACAGCATAAGATTGATTAGGGGCAGTAGTAAAAAGCCATAGGGGATGTAAGTTGGAAGAAAGGTTGTGTCAAAGCCCTGTAGCGGGTCCAGGGTGAATATTGCAACTGATCAAACATTAAAGGTGTAACAATGTCAACATTTACTACTGGGGAAAACCAACACGATCCCCTCGGCACCAATCCGGGTGAACTGTACCATATAAGAACATACTACTGTACTAGTCATACATTTTGCAGTGTAGAATTTGTTGAGAAGGTCTCTTACACTGTGAACTTCTTCCCGTGAAGAGTGAAAGAGCGATTCATGATACTCATCCTGTCGTTGACATTATAAAATAGAGAACAGTTTCATACAAAAACTCAACATCTTGACTTGCAGCAGC
This sequence comes from Mormyrus proboscirostris, assembly GCA_026779585.1. NCBI lineage: Eukaryota > Metazoa > Chordata > Actinopteri > Osteoglossiformes > Mormyridae > Mormyrus > Mormyrus proboscirostris. Next base: position 13,854,100 of record JAODKF010000002.1, on the reverse strand, counting down.
AGATTCTCAAGCTGGTGTCAATGAGAATTGTCATTGAAACAAAAAATTTCAGGAATGCTCTCAACTTCTGTATAGTCTACTGTTTTGAACCATACCAAATGCGCACTTCAAATATTCAGTTTATAAGTGACCTAGATTAAATTTGCTGTTTTGGTAATGACTCATCACAATTCCTTTTTAAACATGTAAATCATATATTTATTTTCTTTTAAACTTGTTTTTTATGAATAGACAAATGAGACCAGACCACCACAGTACCCTATCTTCTTCATGGATGTCAGTGAGTGACCAAAAGCAAG
>JAODKF010000002.1:13816506-13827897 GCA_026779585.1 Mormyrus proboscirostris | reverse complement strand
ATATGAACGCAGGCCGGTATATCTGCATTTTAGCAGTATAGACTGTAGAATGTTAACGGTAGCTGCAGAATGACACTGAAAGGGTTTTAGTATTAGAAATTGCATTTGCAAAATTTATGCATTCCAATATGGGAAACTATACTAGAAGTTCATGCAGCATTTGGCAATCTATAATGTACATATCTATAATGTACATATGTATAATGTACATACGGATATGTGTGACTGGACGCATGCAGAAAAGAATCCAGCATATTGATGTTTTTCTTTAATTATTCTTATCCGAGAATGACAGCACAATTTAACATGTGGTTCGCCTTGAGCCGAAATCGATGAAATGTTTACATAAATAAAACCAAACTACTTTTGAAGGCAGTTTCTACATTTTCCTCTACAGTTACTTGTATAATAAACCCAGATGAGTGTTTTCATGGCAGAAATGCTAAGGATTTTAAATTATAGGTATATATCCCTCAGTCACAGATCAATCAAAGGTTTCTATAAACTAAAATATTTATTAACAATTCTGTCCGATATACATCATATATTTTGTACAATTTGTACAGGAATATACAGTTCTGGAAGCTTTACAATTTCTGATGTTAGATGCACAGTACTTACTGCTTATAGGGATACTGCAGTTTAAACTGGTACATTGCAGACATGTAGAAGTCTTCTATCCAGGAGAAACCTACCTTGCTGTGTTCACTAGCTGTAGATAAGTCAAATTTGCCTTTAGAGACATTCAAAGAATCGTCAATTGGGTCTGTTTTCTCAAGAGACACTGATACTGCCCTGTGTCAGCGCACCGCGGGCAGCTCTGCACACATCAACGGAAAGGCAGGCCAGCTCTGCACACATCAACGGAAAGGCAGGCCAGCTCTGCACACATCAACGGAAAGGCTGTGTGGCAGTTTCAGGAGCAGTCCTTGAGCACTCGAGGGACCGGTCAGGTCTAGAAAGATGTCTTTGACACGAAGAGAGTGGTGGGGGACCAGGATGGTCAAAGACAGTGGTCAATGGTGGGGTGACAAGGCGCCCGGGGCACCCAATTATCAGTGGGCGTCAGAGTCAAACCGTCAGTCAGTTTCAGGTGCCGAGCTACACCCGGGAAGTGGGGTCCTGTGGGGAGGCTGTATCTGTAGAGGCTGTAAGGAGTCGGCAGCTGCTGCTGCAGCGTCTCGTGATGCAGGTACGGCTGGTGGATCACAGAAACCCCGGCGCCTTGGAGACCATGCAGTGTCGGCTGGCAGGAGGGTCCAGCGGGGAACCTTCGGAGGCACTGAGCCCTGTAGCTGGGCTCCTTCTTCCGGTGCAGGGCAGACAGGAGCTGAAAGTCTGCCACGGGCCGGCACTCGGAAAGATCCCGCAACTTCTCGGGCCCTGGAAGGCCATAGGGCCTTGCCGCTAGCAGGCCGGCTGACGGAGACGCCTTGTAGCAGAGTGGCAGGGTCAGGCCGGGTAGCGCGGCATCTGAGCAAGGAATACTGAACGGGAAGGAGAGCGGGGTGCAGGCGGGAGACAGGAGACCCTTCAGGGCGGACTGGGTCCCACAGGAGGATAAATACCCAGTATTCCCTCCTACAGGAAACAGGAAGTAGATATGTATTGGAATCCAGCGTAGCAGACTTGAGTACCAATATCTCTACATCTAAGTTAATGGTATATCTGCGTGGGTGGGGGTGGGGGGGTGAGCATCCATTTGTCCTCCAGATGGTTTGCCCTCCTCTATCAAACATTCTATTTCTTTTATTATCATTACCTCAAACTGTAAGTGACGCTTATTGATTAATCTGTGGTGCAATTATGTTGGGAAAGGTGCTATATAAAAATAAATTAAGATGAACTTAACAGAATACTGAATAATATTTTTAAAAGCAATGCATCAGACCGTGTGGTTCCATGGAAAATCCTTTCAGGTCGAAACCAAGAGGATTTCGCCATGGGTAAGAGTCAAGGAGTCCATCCAACACGCCCCTATAAAGACAAGAGAAAAGGGGGGGGTAGCCTAATGTGGAGTTTTTTCCCTAAGTCTGGCTTTATTTTCTTCTCTTTTTAAATAGAGGCCTAACCAGTAGCTCCAATAACAAAGGAAAATGTGCTGTGTAACCTTTGCCTCCGTGGATGATGTTTACATTGTTGCGAAATGGCTATGGGTGCCTTGCAGCCAACATTACATGACGTGTTTGGTTCCCTGTCCAAACATGGTTCCCTGTCTGCATGCTAATTTTACCATCCGCCTGCGTGACACAATTCCAGCATCTGACACTCATGTCCGTTGCAGATACCTGTTTCTCCCTGGGTCCCTGAAGCCTTTGGCAAACGGATTCCTGTCGATCTTCAGCTTGGTGATCTTAGTGAAGAGAGGATTGGGTGTAAATACACATCCTAGAAGCTGAGGAATGCACAGCCAGTCCCTTACGATCTGTAACTCATAATTTCACATGAATCTAAAGGCCATGTTAAATGGAACACACCCAAAACAACGGGGATCTTTTTTATAGTGCTTTTCACTGCCAACACTCCTTGAGCCAGCCCAGTTAAAGGCAGTCACTAAGTCCCTCACAATAAAACGATCACTTGCAATAAAAGCAGTCACTCGTGGATAGCGCTGGAAGCTGGCGGCCAGTCTGGGAGGCGTGAGGGGGGCAAAAGCTGCCAGGGATCATCCTGCTTATGAACCTCTCATTCCCTCTTCCCAAAATTCCCAAATGGGGCATAATGGTTTGGGTCTACTGCCGGCGCTGTGAACTGTATACAGCTTTATGATGCGGTCCCAGTCTCGGGCACTGTGGGACCCAGAGCGGCTCATGCTGGTATGGCGAGGGTATGAAGCAAACATAGCTGAACCCAATGGCTTCTGGGATGCGAGACACAGTCCTATGGCTCATTTCAGAAAGAAACCACAGAGGGCTTAAATAGACTAAATGAATTCCATTGTCACAATGACCATACTTTTCCTCACATATTTATGCACATTATAACTATTTAAAATATCATTATTTACAAGTATTCCTATATTCTGTCTTTATAACAATTAAATGATACACAGCAAATGAACGTGTGCCCTAAATGCTGTTCCCATTTATGTCAAAAAAATTCTATTCATATGGCATTTCTAAGGTTATTTATCAGATATTAAAATCGCTGGAAATATAAACTCAAGTTAATCCTGATTTCGAGTAAAATAAATACGTTCTCCATTTAATAGTTCAGTACCTGCTGATTCTGGTAAGCCGTGACGGTCGTGAACTGGGTTTCAGGGAACGAGAAACTATGCACACCTTCGGCGGGTAGCGACTGGATCTGCGAGAGGTCCACTCTTGGGTCATGCTCGATGACGTGGATCCTCGGCTGGTACTTGTGCATAGACTGCAGAATTATCTGTAATCAAACATTTTAATGTGCTCCGTTCTGAATCACACCCCCGACAGGTGAAACCGAAGATTTTATTTCCCCCCTCTCCTGGGAATACTTCATAGAATATGCATAAAATAATAATAATAATAATAATAATAATAATAATAATAATAATAATAATATTTTTTAAAAAAGACTCCACCCACATGTCCCTTATCGTCCAGCTCGTTGTTGGTCAGTTTGACACGGTCGAAGCTAATGACCTGACGCATCCAGGTCTCTCCGGAACAGGGCGAGTCGGGGTGCACATACAGCCGGGGCGCAATGCACGAGTGGTCCGTATTGCCAGCCACCATCCACTGCGAGCTGTGGTACACGTACCTACAGTGGGCATGACACAAAACTAGCAAGTTACAAATATATTATTATTATTGTTATTGACAGACGTCAACCGCGCAGCAAATTATGATACATCAAAATGCATTTTTTACCACGTATGGATGGACACATGGATTTTTAACACAGACACAGACGAGTCTGAACCCAAACACATTTTTCAGTGTACATACGGGTTTTAGTATTTATATTGCAACTGTTATTTTATACTAAAAATATGTATGTACTCTTTTCCAACAACGTTTTAATAATAATAACAATAATAATAACAAAACAACAATAATAATAGTACTACTACTACTACTACTACTACTAATAATAATAATAATAATAATAATTAATTATTATGATTATAAGGATTTATCACAGATTATACGATTAAAAAAAACTTTGGGATTTAACAACCATGTTAAAATGCCAGCTAGATTTTTAAAATTAGGCCTACATTTAATTTGAAAACCCCAAAGAGTGCTTGTTATTAAGATTTAGCTTCTTGCAAAGTTAATAAATTATTAAAATTTACTTTGCGCTTTATATTTTAATTGTCATTTACTGAATAGCAAAAAAAAGCCATTTTCGCATTTTCTATAGAAATCCAGTAGTAGAAAGACTGTTTCTTCTCCAAAATTCTCTGATTTCTTTCCTGGACAATTTGGCAACACGAGGACGCGTGTGCTCAAGTGTACAATAAAGTTTTCTGGGTTTAACATTTCTGTGTCTGTTTTAGCTCCTTGAAATATTTTAAGCACCGTGTGCGTGTTTATGCAAAACACGACCCTTTGCTCGCTGTACCCATATTTTACCGAGATGAAAGGACGTAAACGTCAGCCCGATTTTTATAGTCGGCCAGGAACGCGCACGACATATCCAATGTCTCCTTCGGCTTGCACCGAACTTTCTAAACTTCAGATCAGACGTTGACCCGTTTAATATAATCTTAAACATTATATAACGAGCGTTATATTTAATCAGCGTTAAACTGTTTATAACTCCGAAACCAGGCAGAAATGTTCACTAAATAGCCCATATAACTAAACGCTTTAACCTCGGTTGCCCTTAACCATATGAAGTACGGCTAACAGTTAATATATACTATAATACAAAAGTATAGGTTTCTTCACACATGGCATTATCGGGTATAATAACTCCATTGCAGTTATACAGGGCCCTGCTTCCGCCAATATCATTTAACAACGCGTGCATGCACATATAAATCCGTTCAAATTTGAGGTATAAAAGGTTACCTGTATCTTTTTGAGTCGACGGGCGTGATATCCAGTGCGATGTAATATTGCTTGAAGGGATCCAGACTCTTCACTTTTACACGAACGGACGGGAACATTCTCCTGCCCAAGAAACGTATTTATGTTTAAAATTGTTTTTGCTCATCGCGTAAAATAGTTCCTTTTTTAATTCAGTTATTTAATGCCATAGGCCTACTTTAAATGTTATAATGTTGCACAGGCCTATGAAGTACTGAAGGGATATCGTGCCTTTATGTTTTCGAGCCAAAAGTTTTAATTAATTAACTAATTAATTTTTGTTATACACCTCCTCCGAATTTTCTCGGGTTAATATTGTTATAATAACAATCCTCCTTTAGGTAGTGAATCTAATCTCAACATCATTAACAACGTTTATTACAAATATGAGGCTGTTATACTCGAAAAATCAAATTAGTTGTTCTTATTGGTATCAGCTTAGGATAATCAAAAATAAAGTATGAGACGAAAGTCTCATTTATGTAATAAATTAATTATTAATAAACCAATAATTAATGAAACCAAGTGGCACAAAACGTTACTGTATATATTCCTAGGTCAGGTTAGGGTAGCTGTATAAGAATAGCAGGCATGAGGTTTACAATACAGCCTGGACGTCCTGGGCTTTTGCAGGACCACCTGCTGCATGCTAGGGGCCTGGGGTTGAGCCCTCGAGCGGTGTCACATATGTAATCTCCCGTTTCTGCCTTTGCTCTGCGGCCCCGCGCTGCGCTGCACTTCCTCAGACATATAAAACACATGACAGATAACCAACCGCGTCAAAACTGCCGAAGCGTTTTTCAGCGTAAACACGGTCTGATATTGGTTTCCAAAATGTTACTTTAACATTTAGTCGCCAGTCGCAGACAATACTTAAGTTATTTGTAGCTGTATTGATGGTTCATGACGATACGAAACGCAACGAATCAGATCTGGACTCATCTTTCCTTTCCTTTCTGGGACTCTTAATTGCCATGTGCTTTCTCATATATTTAAAAATGAAAGAACAAGTCTGACATTAAGGTGCTACCAAATTACACCTGTTCCACAAAGACCCCTCATTCTCTTAATTATTTGATTTATGACTCAAAATCAAACCATTAGGTCTAAATATATAGTTAAGCTCCACAACTGTTCTGAGGCCTAGAACACAGATAGGCCTAATATTAATTCATGATCGATTCAGTATCATCATCAATTAAATGATGCAATGTGTCTTTACTGGTTTTACTGTATTAATTAGAATTTCATTCATTTAGCGTTTCAACTAAAAAAAAGCAATTGCAACAGAAAAAACTGTGTATGCGGAATGTATCCCCGAAGCCAACACGGAACAGGATAAAATCCCAGAAAACAAGCATAAACCGCGATGTTTTTGCTTCGCGAGTAAGTGTGACTGTCCATCGCTCAAAACTAAGGTAGCAAAATCTGCATATCAATCTGCAGTGGTTGCAACGTTTACGGAAATCTATCCAAAGCTTTTCTCGCGTAGTAGTTGCGTTACCTCCCGGCCTTCGTGATGATCATCTCTGTGCCGATCTCGTGAAATCTGTTCCACAGGTCGGTCCCCTGGAGCTCCACCGCCACCTCCTTCTCCCGATCACATTCATCTTCAGCGGGTTCCCTCTGGGCCAGGTCACCTTTCCGTCTTCTCTCTGTTTCGTTGTCTTTTAGGGGAAGGTGCGTTAAGTTTTGTCTGCGATTAGATTGTATGTGGCGTCTGCTTCGCTTGTTGAGCCGATTTCAACAGGCTAAAAGTATTTAAATGCATAAAGATGTAGCTTAAAACACGTCCATTTACGGAGGTTTGCCATCTATTTTGCATATAGTAATCGTTTTATATAAACATAGAAACTGAGTTTTAAGAGAATTTATGCTAGATTTATACTAGAATTTTATTATTTTTGGCAGTCATGTGTATAGCCTATGTTGAAGTTTCCTTATAATCGAAAAAGTTAACTGCACAGTTAACATTTTGATGGATAACGCCTGAAAACTACCGTCTCCGTCAAAAAGAACTGTCTAATTTCAGTATTATCGCAATACTCTATATTAACGTTATATAATGTAATACAATAGAATAGGCTAGTTATGTGCAGCATACATTTAAACGCAGTATAATATATAGACCACATAAAGTTATGTATTAGTATTTCGCTAAACGCAACTGGACCTAACATTAGTCATCCAGTTTTTGTTGCAGTCTATTTATATAATCTAGATTAAGGGATTACAGTTAGTGGTGATATATGACTACTTTCTGCGCACTTTGTGCAGGTAATCTGAATGTCTAAAATTGGGGTAGTTGCTTGTATAAGGGGGCGCCTACCTGGCTCCTCTTCCTCGCTGATAACGGTACACGCGGGCATATCCTGCTGCTCCGCGTTCCGGGGAACGTTCTGCACGTTCTCTTCTTTCCTATTCTCCAACTTCATCCTCTTGCACGACGCTCTCCCCACCAAGGCTTCCACTGAGAAAGCGTGGGCTCGGGAGCTTAGACCTTGCATTGCTGAGCCGACAATCACAATCCAAGGTCTTCCTCAGGAGTTGTCCGCGTGTGTTCACACTCTCATCTATAAAGCAGGGTGCTCCCCCCGCCTCCACCGATGGCTCCCCTTGAATCCGTTTCTTACTCAAGGAATCGTTTACTTGACATGCCTCGCCTGTTCCTACATATTTTTAAATCTCCGGCTCAGTTTCCCTGAGGTAATCCAATGGGTGGTTAGTAGCTGCAGGCGTTCTCCACCGCCCCCTTATTCATTGTGTATATATTCTTCTTTAGTAGTACTTTAGTAAAAGTACTTTATTAGTACTTTGTACTAGTACTCCTGTCGACGTGCTGTCCACATGTTAATCTGCAAGAGAGAGTTTCAGGAATAAAATCGTTTCATTCTGTGTATGATTCAGGTCACAGTGATGATGATGCGTAAATTAAACACTGCAATCCAATAACAGTGCTTTTACAACAAGAATTACCAGCGTTGTGTGCCATTAGTCATTAATATAATTATGATTACAATGAACTTTGTCCTTTAATGAACAAGATATTACATTTTAAGTGAAATATCTAGCGACTTTTGTAGGTTTTCCTGCAAAGAAGAAAACATGAACGTACACAGAAAGCATTTATATGTTTATTGTTTTTTTCCATCCATTATGCACTCTTATTGTTAAGTTGTATTAGGTAAATGCAATTTAAAGTACAACGTACTTCTGTTTAGATTAAATAATATCATAAAATGACAAACAGGATCAAGATTCTATTAAATAGCTATTTTTTCACTATTTTTCAGTTGCACAATGTGGCAGTCTGATAATTTGGCCTCTTCAAGATCTCTATTTCGCTGTGCATACTGTGATTGGCAATTTATCTTTCAGAAATGCAGCTAGCTGACCATGAAGTTTATTATGACCTAAACAGAGAGACGGTTGTTTAATTCAAATATAAGGAAATCCTGTGATATACTGTGATACAATGTTTAATTACTTCAAAAAGAGTAACAAGTAGGACCTAAGTATTTAGGATTTCAATTACTTATTTTACTCACTGTGAAATATTTTGGTTTGCTTTTGTAATGGCATCACAATAATAACCATCAGGCTCTTGTTTCAGTATAGATTCATTTAAATCTTTGGATGAATGATGATGGAATTAACACGTGCACAGACTTTTTCATAGATTAGGTTAATCATATAAATATGATTTAAATGCACACATTGTTTAAAGTATGAATTTTAAATACAGCAAACTGCACTCTCAAAAAAAAAGGCCAAAATTTGTACCTTCCCTTGTCACTGAGGTTTGTCTGTCAAATTTGTACTTTTTAAGGTACAAAAATGGACTCTGAGGAACATTTCTGTATCATTGCTGGTACCTCAATGCTGTCTGTACCTTTGTGATGTTCATTAGAGTCAATTTCTGTATCCTAAAACGTACAATTACAAGGGTACAGCCAGGGGCGTCAGAAGCATTTTAAATGTAGGTGGGGGGATACATTGGCATAAAACTAATATTTTACGTTAAATGTATGTGTGTGGGGGGGAGGGGGTCCAAACGAATATTTATGAAATGTGAGGGGGACACCTCCTCAGATGTAATGGCGGCGAGTCCCATGATACAGCCTCAGTGACAAGCAAAGGTATACAATTTTTTACACTTTTTTAAATGCTAGCCGTGTGTATCATTCGCCTTCGTGTATATTGCCGAAGATTGACGCCTTTAGTTGGTGTTAAATCCTGCATTTTTTTGGATTATTGGCCTTTTCTTTTAGGAATCCTTTTATGACATTTTTACATTATATATAATACTGTTTTCTGGCGACATCGCGTATATAGCGTTATGATATTTTAATCTTGGACTTGTTAGAATATAAAGGAATGGAAAAATCCTGGGACAAATATTTTATTCTAGTTAACCGGGACCATCTGGATCAGGGATTTAAAACATCTTTATGAAACTCGGGCTATCTTCACCGAAGCTAACATTTCCTCTCAGTTTAGAGGCTTTCCCCGTAACGCCAAGTTGACATTTTTAATCGCAATTCTTTTCTCTTCCTCTCGGTTTCAGTAGAGTGCTGAGGAGTTCCTGTCTGTTTCTCATAATGCCGTATCATGTGAAGTTTCGAGTATGGTGGAACTGGCCGTAATGACAGGTCTGGATTATTAAATTACTGTCCGACATGAAATGGATCCGTTTTACACAAATAAAGTTTAGCAAGGCTTATTAGAATTGTTTTTAAAAATCACAAAAAATAATTATATAGAACGAAAAACAAATTACAGCTGTGTTTACACGGGACGGTTGGTTTCTTCGGTAATGGAACTTCTTGGGCACCGCCTGACAATACAGAACTATGACCAACTCAAATCATGTGTTCCTCTTTCATCAAAACTTGTTTAGAAGCTTTTACGGTATTTATTCGTTTCCAATTAGTCGCTGGCATGTCTTTAAATATCTATGGCAAAGTGCGCTATAAAGGATTATTTTGTTTGCCTTTCTCGTAAGTACTGGACTTCATAAACAAATGCGGAACGCTAAAGTGGTCTAATGTTTAATGCTGTTTGGAATAACTTGATTATATTTAAATTCAATAGTTAAAAGTTGAAAAAGCTTTTGAAAATCCAAGGAGAAATGTTACATGTTAAATCTTAAAACAGTAAGTTAGATTTATACAGCATATGCTGTATCAATAATATTTTATAACATAATCAATAATATTCTATAATAAATATATTAAATTTTAAATATGTGTTTTCTAAATCACATAGGCCTACTATAACAATTCACAAACTATATCTGTATCTTCCAATAGGCAGGCGTCCAATTCATATTTTATTCAGATTATTGGTAATTTGATTGTTGTTAGGCATAGACAGTAAGTTTTCATGTTTTATTCATTATTAGCAAATCTTTTTAACAGTATGGCAGTGTAACCCCTGACGTTAATCACAGCAATCTTGCGAAAAGTTTCCAAAGTGCTGTATTTTTTATTGCTTAAAATTGAACGTAAATCTCGTCTTCTATGATTCCTGGACGGTTGTGGACACGTGTTTCCTCTTATAATCCCGGTCGCATTACACTGGGTGAAACCGGAGACTCCAATCGAACTGGGAGTGTGGTTCGGTTACCATAGAGGAAGCCTTGATCAGATGTAATTGCTAACAATTCCTGCAATTTCCGAAATTCATCGAAACGTTTACCAAAACCGTGCCCTGATGAGCACGTCTGTCCGCTTACTGGTATCTGGGGGATTTACAACTGCATTCGCTCTTTAATAAACCTTCTGCTTTGTAAATTGATCCCATCAAGTTCAGACCAAGGAGCATTAGATTTAAATCCAACAATCTATGCAGCTTTGCACCGTTACTTCATTTTTATCTATCTATCTATCTATCTATCTATCTATCTATCTATCTATCTATTTATCTATCTATCTATCTGTCTGTCTGTCTGTCTGTCTGTCTGTTGGTCTCTGTGTCTATCTATCTGTCTGTCTGTCTCTCTGTCTGTCTGTCTCTGTGTCTATCTATCTTCTGTCTATCTGTCTGTCTGTCTGTCTGTAGTGCAGGGTGTACTTCGTGGTAATGGAATCCTGGTGCATGAGCATAATGGGGGTCAGATGGGCAAGGGACCAGCAGGCCACTAGAGATACTAACAGCAGTTTGCTGTTCCAGTTCAGCATCACTGCCATCCAGCAGTCAGCACAGTACCCACCTGCGGACGCTGGCCTTTTCCCGCTCTTCAGGCCTCGTGGGGCTTTAACCCCCACGTGCATATGGGCACCCCCCCGCCTTCCCTCGCACTTGACCCCCTACACCCCCCCCACCCCCACCCCATGACTCACAGGTTGTTCCAGTCGTTTAGCGAGATTTG
>JAODKF010000002.1:13798196-13808301 GCA_026779585.1 Mormyrus proboscirostris | reverse complement strand
TGTGTTAGTCATTCAGCAGGTGTGTCAGTCTCCGCTGTGTGTGTTAATCATTCAGCAGGTGTGTCAGTCTCCGCTGTATGTGTTAATCATTCAGCAGGTGTGTCAGTCTCCGCTGTATGTGTTAATCATTCATCAGGTGTGTCAGTCTCCGCTGTGTGTGTTAGTCATTCAGCAGGTGTGTCAGTCTCCGCTGTGTCTGTCATTCAGCAGGTGTGTCAGTCTCCGCTGTGTGTGTTAATCATTCAGCAGGTGTGTCAGTCTCTGCTGTGTGTGTCATTCAGCAGGGGTGTCAGTCTCCGCTGTGTGTGTTAATCATTCAGCAGGTGTGTCAGTCTCTGCTGTGTGTGTTAGTCATTCAGCAGGTGTGTCAGCCTCCACTGTATTTGCAACCCTACAGCAAGGATGGAGTTTGTTGGGGGGGGGTGTATTACACAGACAGTAGGGACCTTGCCTGATGCATTTTGCATCCTTTTTTGACCATGCTGAATTCCAGACAGCTTGGGTAGGTTCCACCTGCCTGTTGTGTGCTTGCTGTAAAGACCAGCAGGCTCCTTGTATCCCCCCCCCCTCCAGGGCCCATACCTCATTGCTCCTCTGGCACCTTTATCGTCCCCTCGCAGCTCCAACGCAGCTTGAAATCTGAATTCTTTTATGACTTTAACAACTGGCGACCCAGTGCCTGCTTTCCCCATCCACTCCTTGCCCTCGGCCCACTGCATCCTGGCCCCGGCACTGCTCCCCCTCCCCCTGAGGTGGATTCCGGCTCGCCCACAGTGCCCCGGCCCTCTTTGGAAAGGGACACTGTGTTTCTTCCAGCTTCCCATCCGCTTCTGGGAACCGCTCTGCTTTCAGTCAGCGGCTTTCTTATGAACGATAACGACTTGGGGCTAAATGCATGTCACCATGCCTGTCCCTGCTATATGCAGCGTACCAACCCCTGATGTGCTGCTATCTGTGCTACCTTAAACCACCAGTTTGACAGGGTCGGGTCATTTTCCTACCGGGACCCCGTGAGTCTAATGGCTTCCATTGACACCTTTGACTACTAATCAGATTAATGGCGGTCAAGGTATTATGTTTGCCAATAGCAATAAGACAATGATTTAAATCTGTGAACCGTGATCAGTGGGTTGTGGGTTTGAATCCCAGGGTTGGCTGAGTGATGTCACCTTTGGGCCTATGAGCAAGGCCCTGAACTCCTACTTGCTCCAGGCACTGGCTGATCTTTCAATTGTACATCACTTTAGATAAAAGCATCTGCTAAATAGAGTAATTGTGAACGAACTACCTCTCCAAAAGGAGCTGGAAGCCTTGGACAGGGGTGAATTGGTCAGATAGGTTAGCGGCCATTTTTGATTCCCCCATGTCTCCACCCAACTAACCTCCAGACACATGCAAATTTCTTTCTGAAGCGTGGTATCTGGACACTGCCCTCTAGTGGTCTGCAGCAGAGTTGCACTGCAGTTTCCCACAAATCCCATTCCAACACCCATGCCCCATCTGCAGGGCTCCTCGAGAAGGACCCAAGGATGAAGTCAGTGTACAAGGCTGTGGAGCGTCTGGAAGTGATTTCACTCAATGGCCATGTGTGTGGATCCTGCCCAGTGGTGCGAGAGTCGACATGGCTGCACGCTGGCTCCGCTGTGGTGGGCAGGCGGTCTGGGCGGCTTTTCCATGAAGTCATTTCCCAGGAGTGTAACGCCTAGAAAAAGATTTGTGTGTGTGTGTGTGTATGTGTGTTGGTGGGCGGGGGGGGGGGGCTTTTCTGGTGTGGACCCCGCAAACCTGCCTCCTTCTCCCTCCGACATGTTCCCATCCACCCCCCTGCATGCCTCAGTTTACCCTTTATCAGTTACACATGGCTCCGCTCTCCCAAATAGGGCACACATGTCTCTCGACAGACTGTGCCCAGACAATCAGATGCATGAAATGCGGCTGCATGTTTTTCCGGCGTCTCCCCGAGATTTAAACAATATCACACACTCCAGCTCCGAGGATGTTCGCCACCCTGCCTCTGCCCTTCTCCCACATCTCTCTGTAGCAAATTTGCAAATTTGAGCAAAGTTTTAGGACAGACCCAAATGCTGGCATTAAAGCGGCAGCGCTGAGGTGCCCCCTTCTGGTGGCAGTTAGCAACTGCATGCCGACATACGCCATTACCTATGTAGGGGCGACTATGGGAGGATGTTTGGCTTGGAGTGGATCGGGAAATCAGGCAGGGACGGCAGAAGACACTTTGATGCTCCTCCAGGCCCCTGATCTGGGGTGGGGGGTCATTTTCCCCCCACTCCCCGCCCTGTCAAGGCTAGCGGGTGTGAGGATGTAAGAGCCCCCCCCCAACAGCATGACGGAGTGATTGGACAGAATGCAAACACGCCGCTGGTTTGTGGGTAATGCAAACTCAGTGGCTGCTGCTAAACGGCACCCTGCTGAACAGGAAACTCCATCCATCCATCTTGCATAACTGCTTATCCAGTACAGGGTTATGGGGAGCCTGGAGTGTATCCCAGAATGCACAGGGTACAAGGCAGGGGGACCCCCTGGATGGATGCCATGCAGTCACTGGGCACAAACTCACACAAAACCAGGACTATATTTTCGGTGGGTTAACTGGGGGAGATATTCCAGGGGGCAGGAGGGGGCTGAGGTGGGAGGAGTTGTGTGTCATAGAGGGCCAGGCTGAAGTAATTTCATCCTGTGAATTATGTATGACAGTCCCACACACAATCAAACACTAAGGGAGTCGCAGCATCACAATTTCACCTAAAGCAGCCTTGTTTTTTCACAGAAAGAGCTCATTTTACTGAGAAAATGCTCTGGCATGCAACCAAATGACAATGGTATATTTCACCCGTGAATTGTCCAGCTGGTGACCACTGACCTAAATGAGGAAGCTAAATAAGGTAGAACATGCATCCCAAGAGCTATGAAACCATATTATCACGTACTGAGCCACAGGACACGGCAGCAGTGGAGGAGATTTTTGAGCAGAGTCAACATAATGGCCCAAGAGGCACAGACGACATGATGAGGAACTCTCACCATTTCTGTGTTATGAGTTAACATCCCCAGCGAGGCAATACGGTCAAAACTGTGCCATTTAGGCCACAACCCTCGGCCATCGTAGGTCCCTCATGGTGACGTCTCGCCATCCGCGGTGCAACTGTAAAGCAAACAATCCAAAGTGCTGCACAGATCATGAAGGTGAAACAGGCCTCCCACACCTCTGCCATCCCACACCACTGCCTTCCCACACCTCTGCCATCCCAAATCACTGCCTTCTCACACCACTGCCTTCACACATCTCTGCCATCCCACACCACTGCCTTCTCACACCATTGCCTTCTCACACCACTGCCATCACACACCACTGCCTTCACACACCTCTGCCATCCCACACCACTGCCTTCACACACCTTTGCCATCCCAAATCACTGCCTTCTCACACCACTGCCTTCACACATCTCTGCCATCCCACACCACTGCCTTCTCACACCATTGCCTTCTCACACCACTGCCTTCACACACCACTGCCTTCACACACCACTGACTTCCCTCACCACTGCCTTCCCACACCTCTGCCATCCCAAATCACTGCCTTCTCACACCACTGCCTTCCCACACCACTGGCTTCCCACACCACTGGCTTCCCACACCACTGGCTTCCCACACCACTGACTTCCCACACCACTGCCTTCACACACCACTGCCTTCACATACCACTGGCTTCCCACACCACTGCCTTCACACACCACTGGCTTCCCACACCACTGGCTTCCCACACCACTGACTTCCCACACCACTGCCTTCACACACCACTGCCATCCCAAAATGTGTTGGCGGATGATGCTGTTTTGAACCCCCCGGGTGGATCACGTCAGTTGTGCAGAGGTATGGCTTAAGAAGATCATCTGTCAGCACAAATCACCCCCCTCCCCAAAAAACCATAGCAGGCACTGATGGACCAAAGCAACATGCAAAGTGGGGTGGGGGTTTACTAAACACCCCAATTGCTCCATATTATAGTAAATCTGCTCCTCAAGGTCTGAGATCCCCCCCCCCCCACCCACCAATACCACAATTCCTGTGCCATCGCTGGTTAGCAGAGAGGCTGCAGGGAAAGGGCAGGGATCTAGTGCCTGTGATGTCACTTGAGGCTAAATCAGTCTAATAGGGTAAAGAGAAAAGAGCAGGGGGGCTGTGGGGCAGGGGGGGGCATGAGTGAGGTGCGGATGGGAGGTTGAGCGCTTTAATCAAGATTAATTTTTTCCAGTTTTCAGAAACTGGAGCGCTTCCTGACATTCTCTTAGTTCTCCTCAAGGATAAAATTATCAAATTTCCAAGGCAATTATGGATACAGACACACACACACACTCACTTGGAGCCTACGCATCATCATTATGGTTGGAATGACGAGCCAGGGCTAACAGTGAAGCCTGATTATGGACGGAGGTAAAAGGCGAAAGAGAACACCTTCTGAAACGGATATGCGCGGCCAGCGCTGATTTCCCATCATGCTTAGGTTCCTCCGGCTTTCTCAAATAAAAGGGAATCACGCGATGCTCTGCCATCTGTTCTTGGCCCTATTTATAGTTTATCTTCTGAAAAACCGGTCCGTCATATATGTCAGCTCCTTCTCTGGCATTACGGTGTTGCGGTTTGTCGATGGAGGGAGAGCGGACACAGAGGATTGGTTGATGGGAATCCACATTCTGTGGCCCTTTATTGCTCATTGGTGTAGTGAGCGGCCCAGCCGGGTCTGGGTGGCCATGGATCCAGCGGCCTGGTTCTTGGATGCCACACGTGGGCCGGATGAGCCTTGGCCTCCGTGGTGGTGACAGCTACACATACCCTTGCAGATCCAGGAGACCCAGCCCTTCACAGGGGGCCCTTGACTACGTAAAATTATATGTGAAATTGGCGGCGGTGATGGTTAGGGGGGGGCAAGGTGACATTTTATCGGGAGACCCAGAATTCCGAACTACATCCCTCCTGTCAGTTTTGGTGTCGGATCTGAATCTGGATGTTCGAGGTGGACACGGGGCACTCGGTGAGGATGATGTTGCTCCTCTCGCAGGCTCCTGGAAGCAAACGGTTTCCTGACAGCAGAGGAGGGTGCTTTGTAACTGCTCGAGCGTGCCTCCGTGTTTTCAGCCCGTTAACCACCGTGAACCGATGCCTTTGTGAGCTGGGCCTTGGCCAGCGCTCCCCCTCGCCCTCTTGAGGACGGCCGGGTGTTTGCGGATTAAGTTACGACATTACAGCGTGCAGTCAAGCGGACGAAATTTAAAAACAGGAACGGTGGACGGAGCAAAAAAACAAACAAACGGCTAGCAGTTGTCAGTTCGAGTAATAAACTGAACCGGCACGGTGTTTAATGTGGTGTTAATTAGCCCCGTGGAAAACTAAATCAAGCATCAAAACCCGCAGATTATTTTAAGATACCTCGAGCGTGAAGAGAAATGAGTTTTCCCTCCACCGACCATTTATTTCTGTTGACAGAGGGGAATTTTTCTCGTCCACTCTGTTTAGTGATCCGATAAAATTCTCCTTGATTAAATTTACCTCCAATGGTTTTTGGCCTGCTTTGTAAGTGCGCGCTAATCCTTCCCCTCCTGGTGGACGCAAACGGGATTACGGAGTTCAAACGAATCCAACAAATAAGCCACGCAAGCGCTCAGGATCACTTAAGCACACCGGTGACTGAGGGCTCTTTTCGAGAAATGCGCTCACCGTGCAAATCAACTGCCCTGTTTACTTGCAAGCCACTTCTCATTACCAGTAACAATCTGCCTGTTAAACATAGGTAACGTCAAAACCGTGGGAGAGTGCACACAGAAGATGAGGTCTTTACCATACTGTAGGGAGAACTGAACCTTGGCCACACTTTCTGGAACTGAAAGCTAAAGCCCTTTGTGCTTATTTACATTCTGAACTAAGTAAAGTCAAGCTGAAGACCACCTTGAACCAAATCAGTGTTTTTAAGGGCTATAGGAGCCCTCTTGGTCAGACAATCGGCCGCTAAGCTAAATGAAGAAGCCTGGGCGTCTTGCACATCAGGCTGGGAACACAGAGGTCCTTGGTCCAGGGTTTATGAAATGGCAAAGGCACATCTTGTTTCGTTTAGTTTAACCGCAAAGCGTTTCTGCGATTGTTATGCGTCTTGGTGCGGCGTTTCCACCATCACCCTGCTGGAAAAACCACTGCTAAACATGTCCTGGGGGGTGGAGGGGGACAGCTTGAATGGCAGTGCTCTCTTCGTGCAATGAGAGCAAATCCATCGCGAGCAACAAATTACTTAGACGGTTCCGCAATTTGCGGTGGGAAAGTCAAATGAGAATCGCAAAGAATACCTACTTTCAGGCATATATTCAGCTACACGGATTTTAGTGATAATTTATGTAAATATAACATTTGAATCTCCTTGACCCATAATAAAAGGTTTCAGTTAAAATACATGATTTACTGCCCTCTTACCTATGTATATATTCAATAAAGTTATTCAACCTTGTGGGCATGACAAACCTACACCAGGGTTGCAGGCATACAATTGGTCAGCTGGCTGGGGTGACAAGTCTGCACACATGTTTACATGTAGTTTTATTACCTTGTAAAAGTCTATAGAGTTTGAAAACCACCCCAACGCTTTCGATGTAGCTGATTTTAGGTTTATAATGGAATAATATAGATTTCCCGTAAGATTCCTTGTGTGAGCGTCTGAATGACCTAGCAACTTCGCCTACAGTCTTAAACCATTATTGGGAAAGATATAACAATGATAAAATGGCTTTGCGATCACACTGCAGGACTATTTTTATTAACTTAGCAGTAGAGTCCTGTGAGGAGACGCTGACCCGCAGTTTAGGACTGTTTTTCCGGCCTAAAATAAAGTAAACGGCTGGAATAATGGCCGCGGAGTGATGCCAGGCATGTTTCCTGTTTTTAATGGGGTGACCGCTGAAGTAATTATAGCATGAGTCAGACCGATCTGCGGAGGCTATACGTTGGTCCTGGGTTGTTTATGTATCTCCGTGTAGCGGCAGCCACTAACGTCGGGTCGTTATCCACTAACCACTCGGATTTTACACATGGACGGTGTTTTGATTTATTGCTTCAGACTGCTCGATATTTCATCATTCCTCGAGACGACGTAACACGCTTTCTTCGCTAGATGGCGCCAAAAAACACGCTGGCGAGCAGCAGCACTGTATTTATAGTAGGTGATGTGGGGCTCATTCATCGCACCTCGTTAAACGTTCACATCCAGGGGCGGCGCCAGGGAGGGGCTTGGGATAGCTACACCTATGATAGACATAGCACCCCCTTAGCACCTCCAAGAAATTTCTGTGGTTTATTTAGATTTTTTTTTAGTGTGTGAATACTATAATTTAATATCTTGCATTGTACTTAATACTGAATGTCATTGTAGCTGTTGTACTGAAAATGAAAATTGTTTGGGTAATGTGAGTCGGGGTGTTGCAGTAGAAATTAAATCGAGGCTACCGGCACATTAAGGAAACCTTACATTTCAGAAAACCCTCGCTGAAGAGTTAAGCAACCACACAAAACTAGCAAAACGAAATCTCTGGCCCGCCCCTGTTTACGTCTGCAGGCAGCTTTCTCCAGTGCTGCAGTGGTTATTCTGTTCGAGGTCAATGCGTTCTGAGTTGTTCAGCTTAGTTATTATACTGTAAAGGCTGGACATTTATTAAAGCATGCCAAGGTATGTTGTTTGAGGTCGGCTTTGCAGTAACGCTACAGTAACAGCACTGGTCTAGAGATTATACGAGAATCCATATTTCCAGAGATCACTCAAGCAAGTTCACCCCTGCAAAGATCTTCCTTATGACAATCTACTGAGGCAGCACTGAAAACATTGTGGCATACAGAACCAGCCTATTTTAAATTCGGTTCAACTTTGTTGTCATCATAATATACAGAGAATAATATACAGACGTATAATAAGAAATGTCTTGTGATTCCTATGGCTGGTGCAACTAGTTTAAAATAGAATAAAAGCATAGAGCAGTACAATGGTAGAATAACGATTAATACGAGAATAGAATAACATAGAATAAAGAGTATATGTATGTAATGCCATTTATATAATACAGACAGTATTGTACTATATGCATAAAATAAAGCACTTAGCTATGCAGTCAGGTTTACAAATATTTGTGAAAGAATGTGTCATTCTGAAGAGCTCAGCGAATTCAAGGGTGATGCTGTCATGCTCAGCCATGAAGTGACAGACCATGTAAAGCAACAGCAGGGTCGCCGAGTGCTGAGGTCTATAGTGTGTGAAAGTTGCCAACACTCTTACTCAATAACTGTCGGGTTCCAAACGACCAAAAAGCACAAAAATGCCAGGAGCTTCATGGAATGGGCTTCCATGACCAAGAAGCTGCATGCAAGCTTCACGTTACCAAGCGCAATTCCAAGCGTCAGATGGAGTGGTGTAAAGCACGCAGCCACTAGACTCTGGATCAGTAGAAACATGTACTGTGGAGTGACAAATCACACTTCTCTGTCAGGTAGTCTGATGGATGAGTCTGGGTTTGGCAGATCCCAGGAGAACGTTACCTGTCTGACTGCATTATGCCAACTGTAAAGTTTGGGGGAGGAGAGATAATGGTATGGGGGTGTTTTTCAAGAGTTAAACTGGGCCCCATAGTTCCAGTGAAGGTATCTCTTAATGCTTCAGCATACCAAGACATTATGCACAATTCTATGCTTCCAGCTTTGTTGGTACAGTTTGGGGAAGGCCCTTTTCTGTCCAGCATGACTGTGCCCCAGTGCACAAAGCAAGGTCCATAAAGGCATGTTGGGTGACTTTGGTGTGGAAGAACTGGATTGGCCCACACAGAGCCCTGACATCAACCCCACTGAACACCTTTGGGATGAACTAGAATGGAGATTGTGAAAAAGGCCTTCACATCTAACATCAGTGTCTGACATCACAAATGCTCTTCTGGATGAATGAACAGTTCCCACTGACGCGCTCCAAAATCTTGTGGAAAGCCTCCCCAGAAGAATGGCAGCTGTTATAGCTGCACAGAGGATGACCAACTCGATATGGATGCCTAATGATTTAGAATGGTATGTTAAAAAAGTTCCTGTAGGTAAAAACATCTGTGTTGTAATACTTTTGTCCATATAGTGCAGGGTTCTTCAAATCTGGACTATCTTGGAAATTTTACTAAGGGGTGAAATTATCATCATTACTATTTTTAAAATTTGTATTTTTTATTTTATATACGTCTAATATGTAGCCTAGGTGGAGATTGCATACAGACGTTTCTTGTACGTGTCCAATGACAAGATATTTCATTCTGTTTTTTAGACATTCTATTATGTCAAGATTCTATTCTGTTTTAACCAGAAAGCAAACTTTTGTCACCGTCGCATCTACGTTTTAATAATCCTCTCTTCCGTCGTCTTCTGGCTTTATTTAATTTCCTTTTTCCCCGTTCTGTATCTCCCTCTACTACTGTTTCATGTATCACAATACAACCATGTAAAGCGATTTGGGACAAATCTGTTGTGAAAGGCGCTATATAAAAATAAACTGAATTGATTTGTATTGAAATTAGGCTGTATTTGCCGATATGGGTGGCATCGGCGCGGCGTGGGTAGCGCTCCACGGGACGAGGGCTGTCACCTGACCCACCGGAAGTGGAATTCCTGTGAGGGGGGGTGGGCTAGCAAGAATAAGAAAGAATAATGAACCGGAAGTACTTTTGTTGTCATGGTTATAACAGAGCATTTTTCAAATTAAAAGCTTATGTGCTCTACGAGCTATCAAGGTGGACTTTGTATTGAGTCTGCTGGTTTCTCGAGTGTGAATTGAAAGTAAAATTTTATATGATATACTTCACATATTTATATCTAAATTGGCTCATTCGCTTACAATTTACCTAATAATTAAAAATAAAAAAATATATTTCGTCTTTAATGTTTTGCATTTGATTTATGGAATTGTAAATTAAATTTCAGGTTAAATATAATTGTATTGGGCTAATTGTCTACAGTGATGGGAGACTACGGGACTGGATTCCGGCACAAGTTGGAGAAGTGGCCACGGTCTCCCATAACGGGGTTTTTT
>JAODKF010000002.1:13773994-13784950 GCA_026779585.1 Mormyrus proboscirostris | reverse complement strand
CCCCCCCCCCCCCCCCGCCCCTATGAGACCTGTTGCACTGTCAGATTTCCGGTCCAGGGCTGGGGCCCAGTAACAGACTTTGCTGGATTTTTCTCCTTCGTCGGTAGAGGTGTAGGCAGACACGATGCCCCAAGGAGAGTTGTGTTTTCGTGGTCCCTGCAGCACACTGCGAAATCACGTAACAGACCTTGTAGCTGCAGGCTTTAGAGTATGTGACGCACTGCTGTTTGTGCTTCTGGCTTCCTGTGCCGCGTCACCAAAAGAGGAACATTGGCGACTGGGCTGGCGTACGGGTGCCGAATCCAGGACCCCATGTGACCTGTTACGCCTCTTTTCATTAGCCAAAGATTCACGCCTGTATATGAGTAACTCAACATGAGACTAACTGCATCCTGTTTTTACAAACAGACGCGGTGCTTTTACACAGCGCTGTAGCATGCACGTTTCGAAATCGAAATTGTCCCCCCCCCCCACCACACAGGCACATGGCACCTGTGGTTGGGGGGGGGGGACTTAATTTTTTAGGCAAAAAAAAAAGTCATTATGTCGTGTGAAAAATGATCATAAATATCTCATAATTATTCGTTTGGACTCCCTGACATTTAACATAAACTCTTAGTTCACCCAGGACTGTTTTCCAGTGTGCCCCCCCCACATTCAAAATGCTTCTGACGCCCTGCTTTCTTATATAGTTTTCAGATATTTAATATATTCCTTGTGTTATATGAACTTGTTTTCATACCTCCTCTTGATATTTTAGCAGAGCACAGGTTGCAGTCCACCGTACTTCGGTTTTTGTCATTAATTCCGTGGTACTTTTACACTACAGACATTTTTGTGGTCCCATTTATTTGGCTTGTTAACAAAATAGCTGATATGTTTTTGCATGACATGTTTTTTTTTTTTCATGATTATAAGTACAATTACATCAGCCACTTTTGAATCAGACTGTGTCGATTCACCCTCTATCTGCCATAGTTTCCTGTGCTTTTTTTGACCCCACCTTTTGCATGGTGAGGAATGGAGACCATTCAAGTGGACTGATGAAACGCTTTGCTGCCAAAGCAAACCCAAACTGATGGGATATGCCATCCAAAACCCAAACTGATGGGATATGCCATCCAAAACCCAAACTGATGGGATATGACATCCAAAACCCAAACTGATGGGATATGACATCCAAATGACAGGATGAGGGTGAAATGAGCCACATCCATTTTGTTCCAAAGCGGCTGTGATTAAGTGTCTTATACTCACACATATAGCTAAAGTATATGCCAAAGCAGAGCCTGCTGTCTCTTCCCAATGTGTCATACAGGACCAGAACCCCGAAATCTCTTAACCACAAGCAGATCCTGGCAAAGGCGAAATGGGCAATTGCCCAGTGTGCTGACTTAACAAACCGCACCCCTCCTCCCCTGAAACCCCCTTGGAGGAACCGTCAGAGAAAGTGACAGTGGGAGGTGGAGTTGGCTGGGGGGAAGCATGGTGAAGCCTGTATTGGCCACTGCTCCTTAACATCAAGCCTGGTCCCTTTAATGCAATGCTAGCTAAGGGCTCCCGCATTGGCTGACCATGCCAGCTGGGAGTAATAATAAATGGGTGATATTGTGCTATAATTTATCATCGATTATGTGAGGAAAATCAGGATTACTAGTTAATCAGGGGAATCTTGTTTGGCCCCATTTCCTGTATTCATATAAACAATCGAGTTTTAGAAGGATTTTCTGTGCCTGTGAAAAAAGAAGGTTGAAGTCTGTATCCAAAACAGAAAGATTAAGTGTTATGTATGTTTTGTTTGAATAATATATACATCAGAAAATGAAATCTCTGGAGGAACGTTCTGAAAGGGGTTGTTAGGAAAAGTCCATTTTATAAATGTTGCCTAGATACATAAATAATGGTTCTTTTATTTATTATTCAGTGTTTTTTTTGGGGGGGGGGTGGCTTGCATGAGTAATGCAGGGTGTGGGAGGTGTCATCCGTCACTGTAGCTGCACACGTTATCTAAAACAAAACGAACTCTAAGGATGCCTTCTTTAAATGTTCCTCATTAATTAAAAGCACATGCTGTTGGGAGATCGCAGCTGAGCGGCGTCCTCCGCAGGCCTCCGTTGTTCTTCCTGATTTCCCAGAATATGTCATTAACTCTGTTTTGATGACTCCTGCCCCTAAAACACCCTTAGAGAGGGCACTGGGGGGGTCCTGAAGAGGGAGTCACGCATTCATCTCAAGCTGGGCTCTTTCGCTTTGTTTCCTCGTATGCTAGTTTCACGAGGAATCTTAAGGAAGTGGGTCTGCTTCGTCACAGGTACTGAAACTATGTTACAGTAAAGCCGGCGATTGACCTCCTGTGAAACGTAATAATTGCACCATACGTGTCCACCTCCAGTTTTCCTTTTTATTTATATACCGTTGCATGTGAAGCA
Organism: Mormyrus proboscirostris; assembly: GCA_026779585.1. Lineage (NCBI taxonomy): Eukaryota > Metazoa > Chordata > Actinopteri > Osteoglossiformes > Mormyridae > Mormyrus > Mormyrus proboscirostris. Next base: position 13,782,521 of record JAODKF010000002.1, on the reverse strand, counting down.
CATACACTAGTGGTCAAAATTGTGGAAACACCTACAGTAGCATGTTTGGCATCGCGCTTTAAAAATTACTACAAAGAATGTTACAAGTACCATACATTAGACAATTAAATAAGTAACTGGAATAAAGTTCTGCAATGTCTAAAATTAAGAAGTGTTTCCACAGTTTTAGTCGCTAGTGTCTGCACTTTTTGAAGATGGTGACGTTTTACTACAGAGGGAATATGGCCATTCTCCTGCCTACTGATAACATGTGACATGTAATTAACCAATGAAAAGATGTCTCATGAAGTCTCCGATTTAACTAGCATTTATGTTTGTACTACTTAATACTTGTATTCATGATTTGAATGGATTGAATAGACTGTATGGATTTCGTTTATATTGCTAATTTTTACAACTTAACATTGATAGCTAGACAGCTGGCTAACTAACATGATTGTTAATTGTGAATATGAAGTGTGATTAGTTTGTCTGTAATGTCCCACTGTAATCACAGGCTGACCTTTATTGTTCACCCGTTGACTCATTGTCTATTGATACAATAGAAACTGCATGAGTTACAGTATCCTTCATTATGACCTAAATGCCCACACAATATTAAATAAGTGAAAAAATAGCTTCTTTTCCCCCACCCCCGTCCCTTGGCAAATGTCACAGTAATTAGAGTCCATCTATCAAATCTCACAATATAATCCGGCTGCCATAACAGTTTAGGGGAAGCTGGTCCATCAAGATTAAAGTCGCCGTTCTGAGGTCTGACCTTCTTCCTTTGACGGCTGTGACTCTGGGGCACGTAAATCAGTCGCTCTTTCGTAACACAGGGATGTGTCAATCCTCCGGCGGTCTAACATGACGGGCGCTCAGTCACATCCTCGCGTGCTACGAACTGAGCACCGTCTCCTCGCTCATGCAGGAGATCCTGCGCAGCGGGAAGCTCTCCTGCAGCTCCTGCCTGGACAGCCTGCGCTTGAACTCGTCGGTGGTGAAGTAGTACATGATAGGGTCCAGGCAGGAGTTGAAGCTGGCCAGGCAGAGGGTGACTGGGTGGCAGCGGCGAATGAAGTCCTGGAAGGCACAGTTCTCCACGGCGTCGGCCTTCGCCAGGAAGTCCAGCGGAAAGGTCAGGTGGTAGGGGGCGAAGCAGACCAGGAAGACGGCGGCACAGCTCAGCACCATCTTCAGGGCCTTGCGTTTCTCGCCACTGTCCTGCAGCACCACGTTATTCTCGCGCAGGCTGGCTACCGTGTGCCAGGAGCAGGTGAGCACCAGGCCCAGTGGCAGCAAGAAACCCAGCAGCTCCGCCATGCAGATGAGCACCACGCCGGCGCTCGGCGTCAGGTCCATCATGGGCAGCTCTGCAAAGCAGATCGGTGAGTCAGGTCCAGGGTCCTTCCGCAGCAGCGGGAAAGGCAGGCAGCCCAGGAAGACCACCACCCAGCCGGCTACGCAGAGGCCGCGGTCCAGCCGGCGGCTGGAGGAGGTATAACGCAGCGGGTAGATGATCAGCATGCATCGGCGCACACTGATGCAGGCCAGGAAATAGATGCTGGCATACATGTTGACATACTTCAGGTAGAAGCAGATGATGCAGAGGAAGTGCCCGAACGCCCAAGACTTGTTCAGGTAGTAGTAGATCCTCAATGGCAGCGAGAGAACCTGGAGCAGGTCTGCCACGGCCAGGTTGATCATGAAGATCACCGCCTTCTTGGTCTCCTTCACGTAGGCATGGAACACCCACAGGGCCAGCACGTTGCCGATGAGCCCGGGTATCAGGATCACCGTGTAGATAACTGCATACGTGAAATGCTGGTAGTTCTGCAGCTCGGTCCTGCTCCCACACTTGCTTACGTTGTAGCTGTCATTCATTTTTCGGCTCGGCGACCAAGTCTGAGAAGCCAGCTCCCTCGGGGATGTCAGGCTCCTTGACTGTTTTTGTCCTCTAAAGTCCTGAATGGAGTCGAAGCGATAATCCAAGATGGAGAAAGATTCGTAACATCGTCTGGAGGTTATGATGCCCTCCGAGAAGAAACCTGGATTCCTTTGAGGAGTTGTCTAAAAACCTTCATGATTGTGAAATGTTTGTCCAGCCTACTGTTCCATATCCTCCATACTCATACTAGTCAGGTCATGTCTGTCAGGAAAAATACTATAACCTTCTCACTATAACCTTCTCAACTGCCAGACAGAAGGGGATGTCCTCTACCCTCAGTGTTCATAAAGATGGTGGTAGATGGAGGCAGATTTCTCTGTTGGTATCAGGGTACAGGATGAGGGCACCGCTCTCCAGTCTCTGTGCGAGTGAAGAGTGTACGTTGTGTGTACGTTCCTGGAAGATAAAACCAGTGATTAAAAGCTGTGACTTAATCCTGTGCTCTAGGAAATATCCTCAACACTGTCTATGCAAGATACATGAAAATCATGTAATGGGTTCATTCATTTTGTAGATTATGGATACCTTACATCCTGTTGAAATCCTTTAGTGGAGTATTTCCCAACCTGGAACCACAGACAGTCCACGTTTTTGCTCCCTCACAGCTCCGTACCAGACTGTCTGCTGACCCTCAACACTGCTTCAGTGTTTCACTGCATCTATACAGGCAAAAGGGCCCTAACAGTAACAACTACAATATTAAACTTTGCACTGTTTCATATGTACATGGCGTCTATTTTGGTTCCTTTTCCTTGTACATTGCATCCCATTTTGGACAAATGATGCTCATTGTTTCACAGTTGGCAGCGGGATTTCACACACTTCAGGGAACTCCTGAAGTTTAAGAGAAACTTTACACCGACCGTCACATGGACAAAGAGGAACTAGAAAAGTCCCCCCCGTCCACCCTCCCGTTCACCCTGGCCCGTCCTATAAGCCGTCATGTGCTGCACAAAGGCAGCATCTGTGCAATGTGGCCTGCATCCTCCAGGCCCCTGGAATGGCTCTATGACACGCCGGCCATACTTTGCATGTGATTTCCATCTGCCCTGACGCTGTTCACCACCCCACACTTTTTCACCACGCCTGTGTCGGGAGATTCAAGAGAAAGAGGAAATATGTCTGAAAGGCAGCTTGTTTGTGCGTTGCAGGTGCACATGGTGCAATGGGAACGGGGCACCGTGTGTTGAGAGCTATTTTTTTAGGTTGTCATACAACTGGCAGCCAAGTCTGAGGAGGCTTGGGTCTCATTCTGACCTATTTGCAGGTTCTCTTCTAGGTCACCTTAGCCCACAATAATAAGGTCCAAACTAATTTACTTAGCGGACCCTTTTATCCAAAGCAATACACACAATTGAATGCAGGATCAAATGGTCCCTGGAGCAAATGGGGGGGGGAGGGGGCGACTGGGTGGTCATCCCTCACGTCTCAGCAGGGGAAACATAAGGTGTGGAGTATGAGCATGTGAATTGGTTGGAATGCATGTGTCTCACGCTCAATACCTCAGATTTGAGAGCCCTGTAAAGGTTTACATGGCTAACTGCTAACACTAATGCGGTTCTCCTGTAGCCTGTACCTATTTGTGCAGATTATGGCCCAGCAAGTCAGGACATTGTGCCTGTGATGAAAAGATTGCCAGTTTAAATTGCACCATTATGGCTCATAATGTCCATCAAGGTGTCCCGGGTTATACAGAGTTAATAGCCAAGGCGGAAGTGGCAGGGCAAGATTCGATGACTGTGGTAAGACACGGCTCTCACGTGTTCACACCTTCACCGTGAGACACACGCTGTGCCTCAAACAGATGTAATCTCACTCAAAATTTGAGAGCACTGCTTTATCCTCATTATCTTTTAGCTGTGCTAGCTGTTGACCATGTTAGCCTTTAGCCATGTTATCATTTAGTGGTGTTAGCAGTTAGCCGTGCTAGCCTTTTGCCGCGTTATCGTTTAGCCGAGTTAGCAGTTAGCTGTGCTAGCCTTTAGCTGCGTTATCGATTCGTTTAGCTGTTAGCAGTTAACCATGTTAGCCTTTACCCGTGTTATCGTTTAGCTGTGTTAGCAGTTAGTCATGTTAGCTGCTCCCCCGCTAGCTCAGCAGCTGTATGCCTGTACGCACCGTGTATACCCTTAGTATTTACACCTATTATTTGGCTAACGTTGTATTTTTTTTTTGCCTCATTATATCTTAAACAGAGACATACAATGTTGAGTAGGGCTGCACGATTGTGGATAAAATATGAATCGTAATTTTTTTCACTGAGAATTGAGATTGTTTGTCATGATTCCTTATTGGTCTGTGTTACAAATCGTCTTTATCAGCATTTATCAATATTCAAGAGTTAAAGATACTTAGACATAATAAAAATGATGTAACATCATTGCACTAAGTCAGCTGGTTATTAGTATTGATAACAAAAATATATCGGTTATCGGTGCTGGGTCAAATCTTCAACTTTGGTGCATCATTAATAGCATGATCGTCATGGAAATGGGCCCGTCACATCAGCATTTCACATCGAAAAGGACACACTCCGGCTTTTTAACAAACGACTCATTTCCAAATGCAAGAAACACTGAACATGAAAGTTAACCTTCTCTGCTCTTTATTAACACGCCTGTTTATCACGCCTGTTTTCCTGCGCCCTCTTTCTGCCGTGTGGTGTCCTGTCGTAATATGTGGAGTATCTAGCAATCTTCTGTATTTTTGACTCCATATTTATTTATATTTATTGTTGTGCAAGGGCAGCATTAGTTAAATGTCAGCATATGTCGTGAAGCATAAAAGTGTATCGTAAGGTGAGCAGACTTCAACAGTTTAGAAAAGACACGTAGAGACAGAAGGTCTGATTTTTAAAAAAGCAAATAGACTGGTGGACATGAATTCATGCTCCTACCGCCTGGTTAGATTCATTCCATGGTCCATGACAACAGATGGTTTCACGTTACGTTGAGTCGTATCACCTCCCGTCTCTGTTTGCTTTGAGCCTGTCGCAGGTGTAACACTTTAACACCACCTTCTTGTTTTGGTTAGTCAAATGAAATTGCACGTTTGTTTTGTCTCATACAAAATGAGACCACAGTCTCAGGTCGGTTTACACTTGAGCATGTCTACAAACGTGCACGAGCCAGCCATGGATGAGGCAAAGGCGGACACGGCTTGTATGACCAATCCTGCGTTTTTATATTATCTCAGATCCCCAGGCTATGACTGAGCTTTACTTTAGCCTGTGCAGAGGCTGGATCCTCAGCTGTGCCCTACTGTGCTAAATCCGGTCCCTGTTTATTTCTCAGGTACGCAAGGGCTGCATTTCTGGTTGTTTTCCCAGGGATCCTCAGCCCAATCCTCAGCTACCCCAACCCCCAGCAGCACCCATCGCTTTATTTCGGTCCATCACCTGCAAGTCTGAGCCGGCCAATCGAGGGCTTCGATACTGAGTTGAGACATGGCATCACAGGTGTTGCTGATAGAATAGAACCAAAATGCAGACCAGACACGTAGACACGGAGTAATATTAAGGTTTGAACCCTAAAATTAGTTCTCCCCTCCCCAGTCGGCAAAATCTACCACAGAGGGCGACCTTTTGCTAGGGATGCAGGACACCCTAAGAACTCTGTTTCAGGCTATGGGCCTGACGTGATCTGAGCGATCTAAACCCTCACCCCAGATCTCAACTTCCATGCACCAAGGAGAATCTCTCGAGGCCCCGCCACCCACATCTCCCCATGAAAGGTAATGTTAATTGACTTTTGGTTTGACAATGCTGATGCACACAAAGCCAGATTTAGGCCACCACATTGTCGCCAGAGAGCTTGATAGCTCCAGACGTATAGCTGCAGCCAGCTGATACACTTCAGGGGGTCTGAAGGGTCCAAGGTAACCAGGAAAACCAGTGTCACTAATTTCAGAAACCAAAATGTAGATGAGCACCTTCCTGTATGTGAAAGAAGCAGAGGAAACCGCTCGCCACATAAGCATGTTGCTTGAGACTTTTGAGTAGCCCTCACAGAAACACATGGCCAAACGTCTAAGCCCTGCCTTCATGAGCCAAAATCAGTTGAGTTTCTATATCCTGCCTTGAGTTGCTGGGGATGCATGGCAACGTTTTAACGGAGGTGATGTGAGCCACTTTCGATTGGAAGGTGATGTGAGCCACTGTCAATTGGAAGGCGATGTGAGCCACTGTCGATTGGAAGGCGATGTGAGCCACTGTCGATTGGAAGGCGATGTGAGCCACTGTCGATTGGAAGGTGATGGACATGAGCTCAGGTGAGACGTCTGTTTATCCAGGCTCACATGCATGCACAACTTGGTATTACATTAACTTTAGTTAATGTGAAGAATTTTCTCCGGAAATAATTATTGGCATTGATGTTGAGGTCTTCTTCCCATTTGTCTGCTGTTATAAATATAAAGCAATTTCTGGCTGATAATTTGGAGAGAATTTCTTTATTGCGAAGTCTCCATTATGCCTTGTCGGCGGTGTTTTTATATTTTTTGTGTATGTTTCCACCAATTATTATTATAGTATTCTTGAAAAGTTGGTAATTTTCACATAAGAAAGGCAGATCCTGGATAGCTAAAATTTTGCATGTGGTTTGTTGTGTGCATAGCCAGATGCTATGGATTTCACTATACACTGTTTGTTTTGCAAAATAGTAATTTATAAAGGTTGGTTCAATTCCCTGTGGGTTCAGGCCTCTGTAATGCTGAACATTTTAAACATGTATAGAATTTAGAATTTCCTAATCCATTGATCACATGCTGCTTGGCAGCCAAAGTTGCACTTCCTTGCAACAACAGAACATTATGACACATTGTAACAAACTGCCCTTCTGACACGTTATTAGTGTTTTAAAATAAACAAGGACCGTGAAACAGCACTCCATCTTTCTGCTTATACAATTCCACAATGTACAAATGCACGAGCAGCACAGTCAAAGCTGAAGGATTTCATCTGTAGATCCTTCACACCACTAACCCAACACAGGGTTGCAGCGTTAACCCAGAGGTCCAGGTTGCACTGGACCCAAGGCAGGGTCCAGTCTTGGAGGTTTCTCAGTTAGGCCCCAGAACACCATGACGGTTTCTGCCAACCACCTACAGTTTTCTACAACAGGGAAAAATGAAAAAGGGAAGCTTTGTGCTTCTTGACAGAAATGTATATTAAGCAAAACACCCTTCGAACACCCTTGGGTTGGAACCCACCCAGCTTCTGACTTCCTGCTTCATCCTTCAGTTGTCCTTTGCACAGTTAGTAAGGAAGCTGCCCCCCCCCAGACATTCAGCATGGCTCAGTCATTGTATAGCGCACCAAGCATTGGCTGCATCTTACCGAACGTTGTTTCGCCATAAGCTTTTGTTGTGTTTTTCCTCTGCTCGATAGCCACATGCTAACAAGTTTGCTGGCTGTCTGCAGCTTAACAAGTAGAGAATTATGCTAACAGTGCAAAGCTTGTAGGCTTAAATCCATGGGTGCAGGAATTTATGTGTATCAATTGAACCCCTTCCTCTCCTGTAAGTTGCTTTGGATAAAGGTGTCAGGTAAATGAGGGAAATCTCAGGTGCGGCAGAGGACGCTAGCCGTTCTGAGGGATTACTTGTTATCAACACTAGTAGCTCCCAGTGCGTTTACTGATCATACATCTTGATTTACTGCCCTCGTGATGTCACAGCTGGAGAGAACAGGAAGGACGGGTCGGCTTTTTCCCAGCGTTTGTCACTGGGATATTCCAGAGTGCCTATCAAGGTCTCCCACATTCCACGCGCCAATTTGGGTCAAACTGTTTGATAGGCAACACCAGTACACATCTCCCGTTGAGGCTATGCAGCCAGGACAGCTGCCACCTCTGCTCCATGTTGATATTCAGATCTGTGGAGTCCAGTGCATCCTGGGTCAGCTTTGTTTAGCTCCATCTGGGTGCAGGCTGACTACTTTGTTTCTTTGTGGCCTAATGTTGCTATGGTGACACATGTTGATTGCTGGGGGGGGAGGGCTATAGAGCTCATCCTATCCTGTATGCTGTATGCTTTTGTGTTAAGCAAAATCATCCCAAACATGGCCCTCCACTCTCAAATGCCGCCTTTCTCTTGTGCAAAAGAGCTCAATGAAAACATCGCCTTCATTTGCAGAAATCCACAGGTAATGTTTCTCGCAATTCTACCTCATGCTGAAATTTTTGCACATTGAGCTCTTTTGCACGTCTTCAGTTTGCGCAAATGCACAATTAATGTTTCTCGACATTTGCACATTACACTTCAAAGCATGTATTTGGTATTTTTTCTATTACATAACCTTGGCATTTTGTGCGGACAGCAGAGAAAGAATTTCATTGCACAGAGAAATGCACTTTTCTACTGTACATATGACAATAAATGCTTTGAATCTTGAATTGAAAATGCCTATGGATCCCATCCTGTCCTGGGTCTCGCCGTGGATCCCATCCTGTCCTGGGTCTCACCGTGGATCCCATCCTGTCCTGGGTCTCACCGTGGATCCCATCCTGTCCTGGGTCTCACTGTGGATCCCATCCTGTCCTGGGTCTCACTGTGGATCCCATCCTGTCCTGGGTCTCACTGTGGATCCCATCCTGTCCT
>JAODKF010000002.1:13754352-13764809 GCA_026779585.1 Mormyrus proboscirostris | reverse complement strand
GTGTAAAGCCGCTGAACGTTCACCCCCCCCCCCCCCCCCCATCACACACACACGTCCTGTCACACTGTTTTTAATGTGACCGCCATGAAAGACTGTGGCTGAGAGCAGAGAAAAGGCTGGGCACTCCTGTTCCTGGGTGTGCCTTGGGGGTGCCCACATTTTCTGTGGCACTGAGGGTTCCCTGCTGCTTTGAGGGTGGGGGTGTCTGTGGCTGGGGGGGTGGGGGGTGTGTCTTACATCTGATGGGAGAGCATGACTTTTGCTTGAAGCATCTTCTGCTTCTGCCGTTTTCCTGTGAGCATCATTATGTACATAGGCTGATGCAACTATCTCCTGTTCCCCCATGACCTACTCTGCCCCACATCCTAGCTGGTGAATTGAGCTGTGACTTTGGTGAACTATGGTCATATAACCACCCTCCTCCCCCTCCCACCACCACACTGCCCCATCTTTGTACCCACTTGCAGATTTCAGCACCTGATTGCTACAACAAAGTGCAGAAGCATGTGCATTTGCTAGTTAGCAGTTAACAGTAACTCACTAAGAACTAACAAAAAATTCTTGTTCTCCAAAAAAAGTTACTGATACTGTTACTGTTGTTGGATGGCTAGACAAACACCACTTTGGTTGGACGGTTAGACGAACACCACTTTGGTTGGATGGCTAGATGAACACCACTTTGGTTGGATGGCTAGATGAACACCACTTTGGTTGGATGGCTAGACGAACACCACTTTGGTTGGATGGCTAGATGAACACCACTTTGGTGCCCAAACCTCTCCTCAGGGGCACCTCAACTATTCAACGTCTTTGTTAAATTTCAGCAACGGGTCTCTTGATTAATGAACTATTTAAGGTACTGATTAGCCAAACATGGTATGCCAGTAATCGAGTCAGCATTGCGTATATTGGATGGCTGCTGCGAGTTCTAGACTGAATTTCGGAGAGGTTTTGAAATGGCTAACCTGACACACTTTGACAGGTCAATGCTAATGTTTGCCACAGAACGGCCAGGACTAGATGTCTTTGCTCTTCACACCATCATCTGCCAGCTGGCCGTTTCTAAGATGCTGGAACTGCTAGAAAGACATCGTTCATAATTGCGTAAACCACACGTTTTTGCCACACTGATGCTTATTCAAACATTAAGTGAACTTTGGCCCTGTCTGTTTGCATTCAGTCGCAGTTAATAAGACCTTTTGCATTAACAAGCAGGTATGCCTAATAAACTGACTGTTGAGTGTATATGTACCAGCAAATATGACAGCATGTTAATTCATGACGCTATGGTCAGCATGTATATCGTAATGTGTGTTGGATTCCATATAATATCTGCTGGCAGTGTTAGCAAAAGCAAAGCTTTGTCAGTTTGCTGGAGTACATTGCTGGAGTACATACAGTAATACAGTACATAATCTGCCAGAGCAAATCAGGAGTATGTTACTAAAAGCGTAGTCGCTAACCATGTTAGCAACTTACATAGTTGGACACATACAACTGAATGGGTTAAACTATAGAATCGCTAACAGGAGCTAGCAGGAGGTCCTCACCCTGATTTTGGCCCCATGAAGGCGTATTATACTGGGCCTTCAACCCTGTCACTCAGGGGCCCTTGGAATCGTCCTGACGTCCCCCCCTTTTACGGCGCCCGAGTAAAACAGCACATCCTCTAGCAGGGTGTGAACTGGCAGTCCGCAAAGTCACAAGCTCGTGTCCGTGCATACTGCACTCTCTCGGCGACAGTTTGAAGGGGAGCGTCTCACCCTGCTCATCACTGCAGCGAGTCGGGTGCCGTCAGATAGTAAAGAAAAAACGAAAGATACTCAGCTCACTTTCACATCCATCTGTGAGTTTAGTCATCACTGTCAGAAAAAAAGGTATAAATAGCCCTGGAACTGACCCTGCTTTACACAGACTATTCTGCTCACGTCACCGATCTCTTGTTCTCTTCCAAAAGTATGTTTTTCTGACCGTTTTGATCACGAGGCTGATTTCTGCTGAGGATGTCCAGAATCAGGGATTTTCCCATAACATTACATCCTTGGATACAACATATTCGTGTGCAGTCATCCATCAACGTACATCCTACTGAGTAACGTCCAGTCATATTTACATCCCATAAGAGCCGTAATAACATTTATTGAACAACGTCTGCAGCAGACACAGTGGATTTTAGTGACGTTATTTACCACGTGTCTGGCAGGTGGTAAGAACTAAAACAAGGCGGTTGTGCAGCCACTTTAGAAGGTTCGTTAAATTCCTATGATATTGTATCTTGAGTTACACAGTATATTTCACCTCTGCCTTTAATGATCAAGATACTTCTGTTGCGTAAGCTGGATGTAAGTCTTTGGAAGGCAGAAGTGGATAGTTCAGGTCCAGAAAGTTAAAATCCAGACCACGATTTTGTTCCGACCAATACTTTACACCCATGTCTGGATTATAGAGAAGTGACAAAGATGGCTGTAGCCCAGCCTTGGAAAACCCTTGAGATCATGTCTGACACCATGCATTAAACTTGGCGACACGGCAGCCACAGAAGGATGCTCAGCGGGACGCGCTTCCTGAGATGCCGCTTGGGTGGAGTCCTGTCTAACCTCACTGTTTCTTTGTGGCCCCCTCCCTTCCCCCTGCCCCCACCATATGCCTGTGGTTTTGCCCTTGCTACTCTATGCTATCTTTCTACTTCATGATTCTTGTGAGTGGCAGCCAATGTGAGACTGCTTATGCTTTTATAGGCAGCACTGCAGAAGGGCCTCACGCGGAATAACATCCAGAACGATTAACGGATTCTTTTGTTTTCCTGCCCCAGGGTTCCAGCTGGCAGGTGACGGCTAACGGACCTTGCGTGATTAGCGGCTAAGCTCCACACGCCGCGTGTCGCTCGGCGCCAGATGCAGGGGCGTGCTCTCTGTTTACATGACTGTCGGTGATTCTGCCAGCCAGCACAGCCACACCTGACTCCATCATTTCCTGTATTAAATGCTTCTCGACGACATGAGCGCTAGAAATTCTTAAATACGCTGCTCTGTTGGCGACCTTCGCAGAACATGGTGCTGATCCGCGGTTCGGGGTCGACCCTGTGCACTTTAGCGTGTTTAATTTTACCTTTCCGTGCATACATGCCTCCTCTTCACCTGGGGGAGGGGTCATTCGTTTAGGTGATTTCACAGAAGCTGACGAAGCACGCAGACGATGCAACTATCTCTGAAGGTAAACAGCTACTCTGTATGGAATTCAAACTCATGCTAATTAAATTTGGCCACTTCAGCCAACCAGAGCACCATGGATCTGGATCTTGATATGACAGCAGCAGACATGGCCTCTCGCCTTGCATATCGACGCCCATCTGCAGCACCGACACTGGTTCTTTGGTTTCATTTCATTTTTGCTTGGCTTCATTCCCCCGCACATGCTTCCCACAGTGAGCTCCTGTCATGTCTGTTATATTTATATTACACATGTCAGCACAGGTAACTTGTTGGAGGCGGGACTTTAAAAGCGGCGCAGTCTACAGGGGAAGACAAAGCCCCTCTCATCCCTGCAGTGCATTCAAGAGCCTCCCGCCTCACACAGAGATGCCACAGAGTCCTTTCTGATCGCTCACATGTGGGTGGGTGCTGAGCCACACCAAGGGGCCACCATGAGTTATGGGAAGGTCCATATTGTGGTCTCACCACGCAGAGCTTGCAGGTGGTGCCTGCTGGTGGATCTAGATGGCCACAGAGAGCCTGGGGGGGTTGGTCCTACCTGAAGCAGCGACGGTGTGCTGGCTCGAGCCGCGGGTTCTCCTCACTGCCGACACCGGTCCTCGGAGTCTGCACTGCAGGCAAACGGCTTCACGCAACCGTCTGTGCAGGGATCAGGAAGTCCTCCGCAATTCTCTGCTTCTGCACGCCTGCCTGTCCCTCCCCTCCCGCGTCCCCTCTTACGTCAGCCTGCTTGGCAGCCGGGTAAACAGGAAAACAAACAAACCTCAAGGCAGGGCAGCAAGTCACCTCGACCCCGGAGCGGCTGCTGGCCGCGGTGATGAAGTAGCGCACGGCAAAACACGATGCGATCGAATTAATGTCCTTAAACGACACACTTGCTAATTTGGAGCATGATCCTCAACCACTGTGCTCTCTTCAGGGCACCTCCAGCCTTAGCAGAGACCAACCTAAAATTGCATAGGACCAGAAAAAGTCCATCTGAGGGGCGACACTAAGACGGATTCATACTTAAGGGTCACAGCTGATGACATTCTGCTGTCACCACTAAGTGCTCCACATATAATTGTTTTCAACTACTAATCAGATGTGTTTTCACAGGTGCAGTGGGGAAGTAGGTAATGGGAATCTGATTAAAAAAAACAGATATGAGACTGTAATCAGCAGCGTGACAAAGGCAAGGGTCCCCATCTCCCGTAATATTAAGTTTTTTTTTTTCCAAGCATAAATGAAAATGAGAATCTTTCAGGATATTATGCAGCTGTGCCCAGATTTAAAACAGAAACCAAACACAAAATACCGGCTTCTGTGAGTAGCTGAGCATAGATACTCTATATGGACAAAAGCATTGGCCATTACACCCGCAGGAACGTTTATCACATCCCATTCTAAATCCACAGGCATCAGTATGGAGTTGGTCCCCCTTATTTCCCCCCCATGGAATTTTCCAAAATATCTTGGCATGCATATTGGACAATTCTCTGCTTGCAACTTTGTGGAAACAGTTTGAGGAAGGACAGGGTTTGAATTACAGAGTGGCTTTCGCGTGCACTGCGACTTCCCAAGTCACACGCACGCACGAACGTATAAGCGCTGGCAGCACGGTCAATAACGGGGTTACTGTACAACCACTCTACTATTACTACTGCAGGCAGATAACACCGTCAGTAACATTTCATATGGGGCACAATGGACACAGAATTGTGGTAATTAGTGGAAACATATGTTTGGAAAATGGAATGTAATAAGCAAATAAGCACAGAACATTGACATATCTGTACAGTTCTTTTGTTTTTTATATACAACCTCTAACACAAAAGGGGGCAGTTATTTAGAGCCCCACCCTAAAAGTCTCAGGGGAGACTGAGGGAAGCTGCTGCCCTGATCAGATGAGCCAGACTCTCCTTAACCCCCAGGAATTTGAACCTTAGGGAAGGTCCTTTTCTATCCCAGCATGCCTGTGCCCCACTGCACCAAGCAAGGTCCATAAAGGCATGGTTGGGTGACTTTGGTGTGGAAGAACCCGAATGACTAACAGAGCCGTGACCTCAACCCCATCAAACACCTTTCTGATGAACTAAAAGGAAGATTGCGAGCCAGGACTTCACATCTAACATCAGTGCCTGATATCACAGATCCTCATCTGGACGAATGGGCAAAGATTCCCACAGGCACAGCCTAAAATCTTGTGGAAAGCCTTCCCAGAAGAGCGGCAGCTGTTATAGCTGCACACGGGGGACCAGCTCCATATTGATGCCTATTGGTTTCACAAGGAATGTCATAAACGTTCCTGTAGTTGTAACAGCCAGGTGTCCCAATACTTTTGCCCATAAAATGTATATATGATTCTGGCCCTGTACTTCTCAGCTCCGAGCAAAACAATCACATCCTAACAGGGTGCAGAACCCACAGACTTCGCAATGAACATTTCACAAAAGGGGTGAACTCATGTCTGCTTTGACAAATGCTGGTTGAACAGGATAAACAATCAAAAGGTCAACAGTCAAGGCATGCAAGTTACATTCTGATCACATGTAGAGCATTGAAGTTTGCTAGCCTAATCCACTTAACAGATTTAAACACTGAACAATAGGTTTCCCTTTTTGTGGCTTGTACTGTTTTTAAGAAGAAAGAAAATAACATAACTTCCCGTTTTTTGTGTGTTTGCACGCTTTCCCGCGCCGCATGTATGCGGTAAAACAATTAGGTGACCGCCATGCGCATGCGCGATCAAGCCAGGGTGTTTTGTTGCGATTGGTCCGATTTGCCCAGTCCGGAACCTTCAAAGCGTGGTAGTTGGCACAGTGGAAAGAACTCACACCCAAGGGGGACAGAGGGAGGGGGCACCCTTTCGCGCGCTAAAGCACGAGTAAAAGCAGCGTGCAAGAACGTGTCATGCTGCTTGCACCCCAAACTAAATTAGGGTATCTAGGTAGAACCAAAGACTAATCATATCTGCATATATTAAAATCATTACTAGAATTAAGTGATAAGGAATTATTTATTTTGAGATATGTTTCAAGTACCAGGGTCTTTCTAAAGTTGTGTAAACCAAACGCGTTATGCAAGTCCGCAAAGTATTCTCGGTAGCACGCTAGCACGTGCCTGCGCTTGGACCTTTAGGTAAAACCCTGCGCTGTTATTGACTTTTTTCCGAAGGGTAAGCATGGTATCAAGCCACACTTCATAACGATCCGGGTAGACCTCAAAATAAACACCTTCGGCGATGTAATTTGCGTATATTTTCGCGAATCCCCCCTCTCGCTTTCGCAGCTTATGACAGCCGCAGAAGCAGCGCGGCGTGGGTGCCTGCGGCGGCCGAGGGGGGAAGTACAGGAGAAACGCAGGTACGGCTCACATACTTACCGTATTAGAATAGAGCCGCGGAAAGTACAGGCGACTACGTGCAGCGACTGCGTAACGACACACAAATGGCTCCCATAAGATTTTGTGAAAAGAACAGATGAAAATCCACGTGACAAAATTTCAAATGAGTTTGGTTACAATATTACATTGTCCATCTATTACTTTTTCTAGGTAGCAGTTTATGTGTATTTATTTTTGAAAATCTATTTACAATGGCGCGATTTGAGAGGTAACATATCGCAGTCCATCGTGTACGCAGTCAGTATTATCAGTGTTAATGTGTTTTTGAAGTTTTCCCAGAAATCGGTATGAACCCCCAGACTGCCCAGGGTTTAAGTGTCCAGGGGTTTAAAACGTTGACAGTCCTCAGCATGCATATCACTGAGACTCCGGTAACGTTCTGGCTTTGACGACATCTCACTGAATTGACAACTGTGTCTGTTGTTGCTAGCGTGAGAAGCGGTACCTTAGCAGGGTGTGGAAGCACAACCCCCATCAGTGACATGCCTCATGCGCCTGCGGTGTAGCTGATGCTGGTCTAGTCAGACTGACACACTTGTGACGCCGTGCAGCTCTACAGAAGCGCACATGCACCTTGCAGAGCTCCATCATGTTTATGACCCACCTCCCACACTGTGCTAGTTCTTTTCAGAATGGTGCTACCATGCCAGAATATTCTCAGTTAACCCAGCTGGGTCTGCATGAGAAGGGGGAAGTGGAAAGACAACAGTTAAATGGCGGAAGAAAAGGGTGTGGGCCCTTGTGTCTGTGTTCAAGCACAGTTATTTAGTTAAAAGCGGCGTTATTACTATCTAAGACTTTTTCTAAATTGATTTTTAGAGAAATTTAGCACCAAATAGCAAAAATACTCATTTAAAAAAATCACTTATTCTGCTCCCTTTCTCCATGGTAGCTTTCACAAAGAAGCTTACTCTGCGTGTTACAAATGAAGTTCCACTTCCTTCTGTGGAAAGCCAGAGACCTCCATAAGTAACCAGACAGGCCTGCAGTTTCAATGTCATTTGATGGTGCAGGTTCAGGCTTTGTAAAGTGATTGCAAGTTTCAGTATAGTCAGTGATTGAAGCAACAAGTTTCATTCAATAGAAGTAAAGGACAAGACAGTGATCACCACCTCCTGGAGATTTGTAGTGTTATCATGACTAAATTTAGTTCCTAGTTTCACCACCAGATGGCAGCAGTGTATTGCATGACAGAAGAGACGGTATCTTTACATTATGTTTATATTTACATTATAATCATAGTGTAGCATCCATTGTATATTGCTCTAAGTAGGGACTGTTTAAATATATTTAAAAGAAATTATTCATTTTTATATCCTCTTATCTGTAACATGAGCATATACATATTTACACTCACCGGCCACTTTATTGGGATCACCGGTACAACTGTTTGTTCAGGCAAATATCTAATCAACCAATCGTGGGAAGAACTTAAGGCATAAAATCATGCAGGCATGAGACAAGTGCTTCAGTTAATAATTATATCAAACATGAAAATGGGGGAGATTGAGAATTAAGTGACTTTGACTTGGAATGCTAGTTGGTGCCATATAGGATGGGTTGATCTCCAGGGGGTTTCATGCGCAGCCTCTCAAGGTTTGATATGATGGTGCAAAAAAATTAAAAGCAGTCAGTGTGCGTCGGTTCTGTGAGCAGAAATGCTTTCCGGAGGGCAATGGGCAGATTTCTTTCAGCTTACAGGAAGGCTAAAGTAACTCAAGTAGCCACTTGTTAGAGCAGCAGTGAGCAGAAAAGCATCTCTGAGCACAGAACACATCAAATGTTGAGGTGGGTAGGTTACAACAAAAGAAGACCACACTGGGTTCCATTTCCGTCAGCTATGAATAGGAAACTGAGGCTACACTGAGCACTGCTTCCCTGACACTGAATGGATCTTGTTTTCTGCTGCAGTAGGATAGGGTCAGAATCTGGCATAAACACTATGAATCCATAATAACCAAATAAGCATTGTTTAATTGGCACATCTTACCTGAGTATTGTTGTTGACCATGTGCATCTCTTTATAGCCACAATTTACCCATCTTCTAAGGCAAGGGTGGGAGCCTGATCCATGGAGAGCTGGTGTGGGTGCAGGTTTTTGGGATGACCTCATAATCAGCCAATGACAGTTGGTCCCCAGGACTGGAGCTGAGAACCGCTGCTTTATTATTGGGTGATTGTGAGGTCATCCCAAAAACCCGCACTGGCCCTCCATGAAACAGGTTCCCCACCCCTGTTCTAAAGGCTACTTCCAGCAGGACAGTGTACCATGTCACAAAGTACAAGTCATCTCTAACTGGTTCCATAAACATGGACAATGGACTCATTGCACTTCAGTGATCTCCCTCATCGCTGGAACCAAATCCCGTACAGCATCTTTGGGATGTGGTGGAATGGGAGATTGGCAGCATGAATGTGCAGCTGATAAATCTGCAGCAATTACATGATTCAGTTGTGTCGACATGGACCAGGATCTCTAAGGAATGTTTCCTGAACATTGTTGAGTTCATGCCATGAATAATTCAGACTGTTCTAGTTCCACCCTCACTTAGAATGTGTGTGTGTGTATATGCATGTACACACACTCAGATATAGATATATATATATATGTATAGATATATATATATATCTGCATTGCCCCAATAAGTCATCATATTAAAAACCAGGAAGCCAAACGTGACTATTAGAAAACCCCCCACTCTAGCTGAAAAAGTAGAAGAAGTGGGATCATTCGATGAAATAGCCAGTTCCGGCCGACCACCGCCGCCACTCCAGAGCTGATAAGGCTGATAAGACGAGCACAGAAACATGGAGCCCGAAGCCAAAGAATCTCTCTCTCCCAGTTGTCCAAGACAGCATAGAGATTCCCTGTGAAGAGGTTCTTCAAACTTCCATAAACTGAACTCAGTTTGCCTCATATGTACGTATTCCATGTTAGGCTTCAGGCCTAGGAATTAACCGGTTAGAACGATCGCAAAACCAATGAACAACAAACCTGCCGCCTACTGAGGGCTGTAGTACATGCAATTGACCAGTGTTTCCAGCCTTGAAACTTGCTCAAAACACAACCAATCTGGGGACCACAGCAAACAATGCTTTTTGTAAAACAAAAGCCCAGAGGACTCTGGGACGGCATCTTCCTAAATGTGGAGTCAAAGGGATCAAAGACTAAACTGCCAGGAGCTGGCTGGAGAGGAAATCTTTTGTGCAAAAAAGTGAGGTTTTGGGTGGGGGGGTTTGGGGTTTCCTTGAATCGCGAGGCAGGACTGAATGTCGTTTGTAATATCTGCTTTTTTATTTTAGGCTCCCGTAAATCCATGGGGCAGAAGGAAGGGCTTCAGCCCCCCCACTCCTGTAATGGCTGTGTTAACAGGAACGGGAGGCAGCAGGAAATGAAGCCTCTCAAGTCATCCTGTCAGACCTGGCTGCACAGAGACAGTGCGTCGACTCTGACTCTTCTTTCCTGCGAGGAATCCACTCCACTCTTTGTATATTCATATATTTTTTTACATTGCTGATATATTCAAACTCTTGAATGAATCCAGAGAGCATTATATGAAAAAGCAGCACTTGTCTGCATTGCATTAATTACCATACAGTCAACGCTGGTCCCACTAAAGGATCGTAGAAGAATTACAGAAGGTTCCACCTGTAGACGGGAGACCTGCAAGTACTGCAAGCCTCAGGATAATGTTGGGGGTTGATTCCCTGCGATCATGTTTTCTGTAGCAGAACCTCCATCAACCCCTCACGCATCACAGACAGAATTTAATAAAGACAATGTCTTTGTGTGGGTACTGACAGCGTTTGCAGATCACATTCCTGTTACCCCCATCTGGCTCCCCATCCCCCATTACTCTC
>JAODKF010000002.1:13737683-13754323 GCA_026779585.1 Mormyrus proboscirostris | reverse complement strand
GGTTGGGTTGGAGCCCCCCCCCCCCCCCCCAAAATACTGCCCCAGGAACCAGGAGCCCCTCCCATTAACCTCCACATCACCACTTCCTCTGTTTTCAAGCTCCACACCTCCCCCTTCTTTGTACGTCTCCCTTCCTAATTCCTGTCCCTATGCTCAGGTTCCCAGTAGGATTGCGCTGAGACAAGGCAGATGCCAGTGTCACTCACACATACTATGTCTGTGGAGAAAAAGCCAAGCTTATGCTGACTTACTGGAAAACTTGTAAACAGCGCGTCAGGAATGGAAAGTTGGCACACCAGCATCAGATGTTGATGAACGAAAATAAAGTGGTGATATTTACCCTTGTATTACCACTGCTTTACCTGCCTTCTCAGAACTTTGACAGGTGGCTACTGAAGACAGTTACTCTACAGCTTTAGTCCTTGGCTCCGGGTGAGTGGACATGTTCTGCTTGTGTTCCTGTGGTTTTCCTCCAGTCCAGCAAAGCCATCGTATGGTGGACTGGCGTTTCACCCAGGCCATTCCATGTCTTGCGGACTGTGATGACCGCGATGACTCTGACTAGCTCCAGACTCCCAGCGACACTAATTAAACAAGTGGTCATTAAAAGTGCACACATTGACCTCTTGTGTTATCTTCCTTCCTTACTCAGCCTTTCGTCTGCTGTGGGATCATGTGTCGCTTTAGGACCCACCATCGTCGTGAGCAGAGATCCGATGCTCGCTTTTTATGACACCCGCAGGGAGATGCTGATATGCCCCTGAACCATTTACCACAAAATAGCCGTACGCACATAAGAATGTGAAAGAGGATCAATCATGTTTTGAAGAATTAAAGTAACTCTTGGGGCCAGGAAGTGATTAGGCTAAAGGCCCCTCATTCAGTGGAAGACAATGGTCCATTGCTGCAACCTTAATGAGCCTTTGGTCAGGGATTAGTATGGAACATCGTACCACAACGGTGCACTTATTAAAGATAACATTGAGTTCTGCTGATTTCTGTGACATTCTGCTTATCTAGGTCATATGACCACACCTCATGCTACAGCTACAAAATCTGCAGGTGGGTTGGGTTCCAGACAGTTGCTTAGATGTGCCCTTGGTTGGGTACTGTCTAAGTAGGTTATGAGAACATCACTCAAGACAGGCACCCTGGAACCGAAAGCATCTCCTCAACCAATAATTAAATTAGCACCCATGCGGGGAGTGCTTGACCAAGGAGCGGTTGGTAATCACGGTTAACCTAGGCAACCCCCTTATTGTTTCAAAACTCAGTAAGGTCCCTGGCCACAGCACCTGTCCTCCCACTCCAGCTTCTATAATTGACCCATGGCTGGAGCAGAACCAGGTCAAGTCATTCCCGCTGTGGTCCTTCTTTGTGAAAGGCAGATGCAGAACAAGCTGGTGGACAAACACTCCCTCGGACACATATTCTCCTCGGACAAGGGGCCTTAGCAAATCTTGAAAGAATGCTGACTAACAGTCATGTTTGTACTTCTGGAACAAGGTTTTTTTTTTTTTTTTAATTATTATTCCTTATTCCACAGTCTACATTCACAGAATTCCACATATAAAAGTGCTCTGTTGTTAACAATGGACATTTGTTCACTACGTTCAATTACAGTCTCTCTCTTTTTTGTTTTACATTTGCATTGCTTTATCATGATCCTCATTTCGTTTGAGCACAGCCGTTTCTGTACAATAGTATCTTTTCATATGAACAATATAATACACTTGAATGCAGTGCAATAGGGCAATATTTCATTTTAGCATGTTATGGGAGACTTTTTTTTTTTTTTAAAGTTCATGCAGTGCAGATTCGTCTGCATCTTCGTGAGCATGTACGTGGCTGCAAGTTAGACTTAACGGGAATAAGGCGATCAAGGTGGAAGATTGTGCAAACGCATCGTTCAAATACATGAATGTCAGTGGATTTGTTCACTTCAAAATCCATCCCAGGGCACCGTTTACAAAACCAATAGTGGTCATGCAGGTGATCTTTTTGGAGGGACCCCGCAAGCTGCACTTTCTACACTCTTCAGTGTGGTGACGTAAGTGGGGCCAAGAGTCTGAATGGTGGGAAAAGCACAGCGGAGCGTGACCTTACGTCAACGCGGCTGTCGTCAGTATACCAGAAGAGTCATCCCCATCTTGGCCTTGACTGTTTTTTTTAACCTTTGACAAGGCCTTTAAACAATGCCCAAGTAAACGTACACCTCCTTCTAAGCTCAGTCACACCAGTTCCATTTAAACGTGCTATCTTCTCAAGGACGTTTAAACAGAAGCATTAGGCTGACCCAAATACGTGACATGGTTCCATTAAAGCACACAGTACATTTACAGTATAAGGTCAATAACACTGATCATTTCCTTCCAGCAAACCCTAGTTCCCAGTGCTTCAAGACTTCACAGCATCTCCCCTTTAATTTGCCTGTGAGACTCATGAAAGAACAATGTTTTTTTTTTTTACTTTTTAACCCTCAATCTCAGGCAACGAGGTGGCCAACTCCCCCAGTTTACCTGATTCCTCAGCCTGTGGTTCTGCCTAGTCAGAAGTGAGTCTCTGACATGAAGTCTTTGCCATTTCTAGAAGGGGAGTGGCTTTCTATTAGCTCAGAATCACTGGGGTCCTTGCTAGAGAGAGGGAGGTCTGTGCGTAGTACGCTGTCCTGCTTGGCGTGGGATTTGCTCGTGGCAAGGGACTTCTGGAAAGACTCAGAGGTGAAGTAGTAGACAACAGGGTCGAAACAGCAGTTGAGCGTGGCCACACAGAGCGTGATGGGATAGAGCGTGCGGGCAAACTGCTCTACACTACAGCTGGCTAATGCCTGCGTGCGCACCATGGCGTACAGGAAGAGAATGGAGTTGTAGGGCACAAAGCAGACTACAAAGATAGCCACGTGCACCACAATCATGCGCAGGACACGCTCCTTGTTGGTGCCTATCTGGCAGAGTGTGGCCGGCCTGCGCAGTGTCCGCAGCACCATGGAGGAGCAGGCCAAGTTAAGCAGCAGAGGGATGAGGAACCCCACCACTTCGATGAAAATGGTGATCTTCGACAGGTAGGTCTTCCACGTCTTCTTAGAGAAGCCCTCAAAGCAGGTTGTGCTGGAGTTGGAGTTGGCACGGTTGGTGGTGGAAAAGAATGTGACGGTGATGCCCCCACCCAGGATGAGGAGCCAGACGGCAGCGCACACGATTGCCGCGTTCCGCCGCGTGCGTATCGAACGTGACCGGAATGGGTAAACAATGGCCAGGAAGCGGTCCACGCTTATGCACGTGAGAAAGAGCATGCTACCATAGATGTTGGTGATGAAGGCAGTTCCAGACACCTTACACAGCCAGTCTCCAAAGGGCCAGTGACGGTTGACATTGTAGAAGATTTTGAAAGGCAGGGTGAATACGAAGACTAAATCCGACACTGCCAGATTGGTCATGAAAAGTGTAGTCTCGTTGCGCATCTTCATGCGAAAGCAGAAGACGAACAGTGAGGCACAGTTGGTTATCAGGCCCAGCACAAACACAATGCTGTACACAATGCCATAGAGGTTGTACTTGAAGGAGTCATCAATGCCGCAATCCTCCATACTGCTCTCATTATATACCAGGCTTGACATGTTGGGCCCGCTAAGGTCGAGCCAAAGGAATGGGAGAAGTTGAGAGACGAGGCCTATGTCAAACTCTCAGCTCTCAACAACTTAGACCCCTGTAGTTCCCCTGTGCATCCATCACGGGCATGAAGACAAAGTGGTGCTTGTTCGTCGCGCACAGGCTGACACAGTTCGATAGCACCGCTGGGCCGTTCTCACTTTCCTGCAGTGGGGAAAGAAGGCAGCTGGGTTAGCAAACTAGCACAGCTTAGACTTTTCACCTGTCGCGGTCTGTCAGAAGTGGCTCCAGCCAGCTTTGGCGGCCTTCTGCTTTGTAACATTGCGACCCGTGACCCTTATTCATACCTACAGACTTCTCTCTGCTCAGAGAGCTCCCTATCAACAGCATGCAATCTCACACATGTGGCTTTACACAAAATAGTAGCAAGCATGAGGCTGAAGCACCACCTCACCACTTGCTGAATTCGGGAAAGCTGGCATTCTGCACCTGACTGGTATCTCCCCACCTATGACGGCACGACTTCCTCTTTTCAACCGTCTACTTGCGCGCGCAGATACGCACACTATTTTCAGTATATGTAGAGAGCCTGCAGGGGCACAAACACAACCAATGGCTTGGATTTCTGCCTAGACTGGCCTGTCTCTGTTCAAAGTGCTTACAGCAGGATTTTGACGTGTATAAGAATAGCACTCCTCTCCATTTCAATGGGCCATTTCCGACGAAATAGGGGCCATTTCATTCAAACTGCCAAATGTCAGGACAGCACAGCAAGCAAAACTTCTTATGAATTTCCTCCACAGCCACTGAAGGGTGTCTTCTGTACATTCCTCTAAGTGCACGTCGTGATAAGGATATCACTAAGCTAACACTCCAGTGGACAGAAATGGGAGTATCTGCAGAGCTGGTTATGTGACGATGGAAGTTGAAGTGCCGGTCAGTCCCTACCCAAGACCAGGTGCAGAGAGCGACGGAGTGGAACCTGTCAGCCTAGTCCAAGACCTGCAGCCCGCCGCACTTTCCCACATGTGCGGGGTGAGGGAAATGGACTGAAGCTGTACAGTTCCTTCCCAGATCAGATGACTTGTGCTAATATGCTCCTGCTTTTGCTCTGAGAAAAACAACAGTTGTTTTCCCTCGGACATCAGCCTGCAAGCTATGCAGCTGTCCCACCTTTCGGGCTGTGGGGGGGGTTTGAACAGAATGATGGGGGTGGGAGCTGCACGAAAGTGACAGCAGTTTGGCAGCAGAACCGTCATGCTGATCGTGGAAAAAGTGCAGTGGGCTTTCCCATGTGTTCAGGTGTGAAAGTACAGTACTGTGCAAAAGCTTGTTGGTGCAAAACTATGACGATATGTCTTTAAAAGGCCATTAGCTTACCATCTCAAAACCTCTCCAAAAATCTGGGTTTGCAGGAACCACTGAATGTATCCAGGTATTTG
This sequence comes from Mormyrus proboscirostris, assembly GCA_026779585.1. Taxonomy (NCBI): domain Eukaryota; kingdom Metazoa; phylum Chordata; class Actinopteri; order Osteoglossiformes; family Mormyridae; genus Mormyrus; species Mormyrus proboscirostris. The sequence goes on along the minus strand of JAODKF010000002.1, from coordinate 13,749,273 downwards.
TTGAATTGACCACTAGCATAACTTGGTTGGCTAATCAATATATCAAATGATTTAACTGATATAAATTTAATTAAATCATGTGCTGTTGGTGACATTTAACAAATATATATAATCGCTGCGGTGTCCCAGTGGACTGAGGTTTGGGAACTGAAGTAGTGCTCTAACTATACAACAAGATCAGTAACGTAATGGAAAGATACACGTCACGCTCAGATAAATTTAAAGGTTTAGACATTTTCTATCACTGCCTAATACAGGGTTGAACTTTGGTCAGTTGGCTGGAGTGAGATTTTCAATTTGAGACAAGTCTGCACATGCATTTACATGTATATAAAAGTTTTATTCCCTTGTAAATAGTCTGTGGGTTTTGCAAACCACCCCAACGCTTTTAATGTGGCTAATTTTAGGCTTATAATGGAATAATATAGATTTGCTGCAAGATTTCACATGTGAGCGTGAGAGTCTGAAAGTGTGAGTATCATGCCAGATGCATAAGAGTTGGAGACCCTACTAATACTTTTGCACAGTACTGTATAAAATACCACGTAGTTTAGTAATTTGGCACTTAAACATCCTGGCAGGCCTGAATCCTCAGAAATAAATACTCTGTGTACTGTGATAGTAATTTCTGCTGATGCTTAGTCACTAAAATGTGATCAGAGATGCGTCAGGATAAGATGCTGGCCATAGTGCTCCTATACAGTATACTCTACAGCTTAGGGTTAGCATTCCCAGTTAGCGTCCCAGCCACACCCTGCCTGGCCTCACAGTGCCAGCTGCGCTGTCATCAAAACCCAGCTGTATGCATTAGCAACTCAAGCTACAGAACTTCTGTTGTCATGGTGCTGTGACTACAGAGTACTCCTTAGGGCATTGTGTTTTGTGCCATTTCAAAGGGATCCCACAGTTCAGTCGTGATATACACTTTACGGTACTGGCTAGCTAACAGTCTCTAGTAAATCTCGCACAAATGTGTACGTTTATTGGTTTCCACCTGTGCTGGTTGTTAACTGACTACTCTCTACAGAACGGCTACAAATTAGGCAGGCAGCGATTAGCTTCATATCTTATTTCATGTTGTTTGTTGCTTTGACAGTTTTATTTTTATTTTCCAATTTTAATTTATATTTTATTGTCCAAACACCTTTTAAATCATGTTAAGCAGCTGGCCAGTCTCCTAAGAGTCACCCCCCCCACACTCCCGCCCAGTAATGAGCATTGGACTCTCTTTATGTAAAGCCGGAGATCATGTGAGGGCCGTGTGACACAGAAAATAAATCTGATAAGCAGCCGTGTCCAGCGTGGGTGGTCAGGCCTCCTGCCATGTACGACACCAAACTGGGCTTCCTCACCACCAAGGGAAGCTTGCCGTGAGATTTGGGGCTTACGGTCGCATCTGTACACCAAACCTGCTAGTCCCACCCACTGCAGCAAGCCGTCCCGGACAGGGAGTGGCGCTTTGATGCATCTCTGGTCCTTCACACTCTGCAACGCCCACAACGTCACTCTTATGCTACATGGCCGTAGCCGGCCTGCTCACAATACAACAACTGTACCGGGCAGCTCCTAGCAGGCCGACGTTTCCTCTGCGTGCCCACATCCCTTCTCAGGCCGCGATACGCTCCACCAGCAGTCCCTGCCGGAGCACACAGGGTGCAACGCCTTCATCGCAAAACGTTACGGGCGGCATTTAACCCTTACTGACCGTTCCTCACGCGGGGAACATGAAGTCAGTCGATAGAGAGTCAGTGCAAGTTTGCAAGTTTGTTTATTCACAACGAGCAGTTAAGCTCAAATCAATATGGGAGACAGCGGGAATAGGTTATATAGCCTTTCAGGTTTTCAGTCTATTTTGTGTGTGTGTGTGTTGTCCTGTGGAAATGGATTGCTAGCTGGTCCCCATTAAAATGACAGGCAACAGGAATATAAGCAGCAGATATCGGTCGCGAGGTTTTTTCCTCAAACCAATCGGTGTTCATTTGATGCAAGTTGGGCACTTAACGCTCGGCACTTAATGGTGAAATCGACAAGGGTACAAATTAGGGTTTCATTAACTGACATGGCAGGCCAGACCCACCTAACACCCACTGAGATTGATACATGAATCCATGCCCCACCAGAGACTACTATTCTCCTTTGGGGGGGTGGAGTGTGGGGGGTTCCTTGTAGAAACCATATGATCTCTACAAATGGTTTCATTTTGACTAACAGCTGCAGCTCCACAGTAATTGAGTTTTAGGTAATTCATAGGGACAACATTCACCATTAAATCCACGATCTCTAATCCCTGTATCGAATTCCGCGGAAAAGCAGCTGTTCTGTTCTTTCACCTTCAGTCAGCCTGGTTATTACAAGCAGAGAGGAGCGATTCCGCGATAGTACAAAGCAACTTGAAAAATGCATGCCAGGATTAGGCAAGTGAAGTTCCCTAGACATGCCTTATAAAACATATGGTCGACATGAGCAATTAGGGTTTATTCGCTCTTGATAATATTGGCAACATGTGAGAAGTTCCGCTGCTTTGTTCGCAAACCACGCTTAGAGGTCCTTAGTCTAATCTGCATTACAGTTTATAAAAAGCACACGTTTCTACAAAGGCAAACACATCGATGGACTCAGACCAATCCGAGCATATTTCTAAATATATACATAACCAGCAGACAAAGGACCGTGTGTATACGCAAACACTCGCATGCGGAAACGAGTACACAATTCCAAGTAATCAGTTTGAAAGCAGCAATTAAAAGATGCGTATAAATAAATTCTATCAGTTTAACATATGTGACCCTTGTGAGTCTCAGGGTAATAATACTTACTCGGTTGTTGGTGGCCTCGCTAATCTGTCAGTTGAACGCAAGCTTCATCCTATAGCTGCAAACGTGTTTAGTTTAAAACCTCGCAGTGACAGTAAAGTCCGCCTTTTGACATTTTCCTCAGAGGCAAGGCAGGGGGAAAAGTTATTAAAATAAAATCAGTGTGAAATGTACCTGAAAGGCTTCGCATTCCCAAAACACTTTTCTCAAGTTAAAGTCTCCGCTCCGCCACAGACGCAAGTGAAAAACGATCCCGAAACCGCGACATTGTGAAGCCGCTGGCGCGTGCAAGGAAATCTGCTTCAAAATGGAAAGAGCAGGAGAGAGAGAGAGAGAGAGAAAAAAACGGGTTTGCACTCCACAGGAAAAAAGGACAATAGCACCTCGATCTTTGCCGGAGAAGAGAGCGAGGAGAGATTGAGCGTGAATGGGGGATTGTCGGGAAGGCTCGGGGAGGGGGGAGGACTGGGGTGTCATCATCGGAGGAAGGCACCGCGACCTGACTGCCCGGCCGCCGATAACAAAGCATCCTTCTCCTGTCTTTAATACCCGTTAAATAAACGAGACCAGTAAGGTAATCCTCCATTTAGTAGATGCCACCACCAAATTCTCTACCAAGCGAAATGTATTAAAATTTTGAAAATGTTTAATTGAGTTAATAATAAATTAAATTTCTAATTATTTTTTCTTTTTTATTAAAGAGTCAAAAACATATAACAAGGTGATATCAAGTCGTTGGAATGGAGAGATAGAACAGATGAAAGAACGGAAACAAATCAGAACAGTTTATTCAAAAGCTGTACGTTAATTGTTATGCATATTTTTAGATTAATCTTTTGCTTCACACGTTTATTCATTCTCACACTATTAATAAACCCATGTGAGTACCAGTGGTATCAAAGTGTCCTATAAATATCCCCTTCTGGTTTATTTTTTTCTTCCTCTCTGTGTGAAGGGCTGTGGAGAGCCCCAGTGACAGAAGGGATGTTGTCCTTGAACTGGGGTCCCAGACGAGTCGTACCCCGCACAATAGCGTGAAGAGAACACAGGACATCCTGCTCTCCATGTACCTCCAGGCAGCCTGAAAACACGGCTTTCCTGCAGTGTTCCTGCACCCCCCAAGCAGACCTCCACCCAACCGGACCCCACCCCCGCCTTAGGCCCACATACTTCTTAATGAGAGAAGATAGATTCTTGTCTGGCACAATAGGGTGACTTTGGTTTTTTATCAGCTACAGTCAGCAGAATGCTTGTGGACGATGCCTGGACATGCTTTTAGGGTGGTGCAGTGGTTAACGACATGGATTCCTAGAAGGCTGAAGCCCCAAGAGGCTTCTGCTGTCCTGCTCTAAAGAAGGTTCTTCAGCCGAAGCTCCGTAGTGGAAAATCCATCTGGATAAATCTGTTTAAAGAGCAGCTTGGGGCATATGCAATATTTAATATCTGTCACTTCAGAGAAGAAGCAGGTCCTTACATTCAGATCGAGTCCATGAAAATCTTATTATCAAGACTTTGCTGCCACAATCAATATCAGTGGGCCTTGGCTGCTCACGTAAGACAGACAGCCCCCCTCCCCCCCGGTCCCCCGTCCCCCTCCCCGCAACACTCCTCAGGAGGGTCGCTGTGATCAGCTTTGCCTGGGCTGTGGGTGAACACAGTGTTCTGCTGATTCTTTGTGCTGTTGCATTCTTCCAATTAGTTACAGTAGGCTTTGCTGCATTGGAAAGCTACATGACCAGTGCTTGTTTATTGTTCTGGTCTTCGATTTAAGCCTTTGAATGATCGCAGTTATTGGAGCTGGCGGCGTATGTTGTGCAAACTGTCAGCTCTGTGCCCTTGGGACACTTCGAAACACTTGTGGAGCACACTTGTCGAAGACACTATGTCCCAGTGATGGACAGTTCATACAAGTAGGCACTAAAGTCAAACAGCGCCAACCTTGGCAGGCAGGGGGGATTGCAGCAGCCTAAACATCCTGGCTGCTTACAGGTCAGTGACCTCTCTCGCAATCCGTAATTACATGTTGTAATGAATAGCGAGTGGGGATGGATACCAGAGGTTGACGTAGACGTGCCATGCGTGGAAGGTCACTCCTGGGGAGGTCATGGCCCAGGTCTGCTTCCAGCGTGACAGATGAACACTGAGGAGTGGAACCTTGAGGAGAAGCATCCCAGATCCCAGCTCTGCCATACGGGAGAGAAGAACAAAGGATGTTAAGCACCTCATAAATTACTCCTGGGATTCTGCTTGAATCCAGCTACAGAACATGGGGTTTTAGGAGCTCAGCCTCTTTAAATGCAGCCCCTGAGCCGCCTGCTGAGCGCTGGGCATTCCTGTCAGGAGGCAGAGGCTAGGCATTTGCTGCCTGAAGACAGGAGTCTTCAAGCAAATAAACCATTTTGTGTAGAACAAGATCATAGCTGTGACTTCCTCACGACCTGCTGAGGCCTCTGATGTGTTTTGTGTCTCCATTCCTCTTCCTCGGTGCTTTATGTAATTGCATTTTAAAAATGACTGTCTGCTTGCAAAAGGTGCAGCGGACTGCCAGGAAACTGTGAGATGAATTCTCAGAACTATTTTGTTTTGGTCCGGGTTATTTCCTTTTTGTTGTGATTATTACATGTGTTACCTTAATTTTTCTTTCAGTATTAAAATAATTCTTGCAGATGTAATTAATGGTGTCGATTCATGAGGTTTAACTTGCATAAAATGAAGTAATTCATCACGTTAGTTTTGTTGAGTCATAAGGTGTTACAGTATTGATTATATTACTTCGTAAGTTCCAATGAAGCTCTCACTTAACCCTATGCACTTAACCCTATGAAGCGTCTCATGCCATTTACAATACTCATAAACAACAACGGGTAACACTTTCTATGAAGCCCTTATTTATAATACATCACACATACCTTCATAATGCATTATATGGCATTCATAAAGTATCATAAACATAGCAACAAATATTAAATAATATAAACTGGATATAATGGTCAGTATAAGCGTTAAGGATGCTTACTGCATTATGAGGGTATAGTGCATTATAAATGAGAGGTTCATGAGTCTTAATGCCTTTCTATAAATAATTATAGCCGTGTTTCTAAAACTTTATGAATGAATTGTAATACATTATAAGTATATGTATAATGCATTATACATGCTTTAAGTAAAATTTTACTGACAGTTTTATGAACAAAGCTAGATAGAAGACAATAATAAAAATATATCGGATGACTAATATACTATACATAATGTATTTTATGAGTAATCCGTGAGCAACGTTTATTTTATGAGCAGATTCATGGTATAAATATCCCCCTTTCCTGTCATAAGTATAATCAGCTCACACTCATATTGTCACGTGTTAAATATTTATAACCCCCCCGACTTGTTTGTATTTTCTTGTTTATGTTTCTTGTTTTTGTTTCTCGATTTTGATCAGATTTGCTTGTTTTAAACTATTCAATCTGCACTGGCCTTTTGGAGCTTTGAAGCTGGAATATTGCACCCGCCATTTGTATTAAAAGACGATTTGCATGAGAAGGCAGGACAAAATGTGACCTTTGTGACAGCTATAGCATTATCAGGGCAACTAGCTGTAGTTATGCACAGAAATGGCCAGTTTACGAAAGCGAGGGGTAATTGATCTCTCCTGCTGAATATCCTTGTCCCTGCATATTTACTAACCTCATTGATTTCCTTTAGCTTGTCCATGTATCTGAGCTCTGGGGAGTTCGTAACATTCATATAAATACTCGTTTCACAGGAAATTTAAAAAACGTATTTTACACCAGTCAGAATTCATGTTCCTTGTCTACTTGGCAGACTTGTTGTGTATCATCTGTCTCTTTTTGTATGTTACTTTGGACCAAAACACCTGCCAAATTAAAAAAGAAAGAAATAAGTTCCAGGTCTTATTGGGGAACTACATACCCTGTAACCCTTTTACATATGTGAAGATGTGTAACCTTTACTTTGTATGTGTATTTTCGTACTGCGTTACCTTGCTAGCTGCCCATGATGCTCACAGGCCCTGAAACTCCGCTGATGACTCATTCTTTGAAAGGAAGTGTTTTTCATAAACAGTTATTATACATAAGTAGTGGGGGTGTGTGTTCATGTACAGTCCCCAAGCAAGGATGTGACAGAAATGGCAGGAGCATCAAATGTGCCCTCTATTACACAGCCGATGTGGTCCCGTTCGATATGTCGTGCTGCAGTGGGGACGAGGTGACACGGGCCAGTCCTCTCGTGTCGTACCAACATAAATAAAGACTCCTATTTAAAACCCATCCTGCCTTTTCTGTGTGAATCTTTTTGTGCTGTATAAAATCCTCCTCTTTTTACTATCTTTGTTTGTGGAGGTCTCAGCTGCCAGGTCCTCTCTGCACCAGGCACAAGAGTTAATAGGAGTGTCTCCAGGCAGCTCCCTGGACGCCTCTATCAGCTGCCAAGTCCATTCAGTGGGCTCCGAGGTGCCCCACGTTCCCTGCATATTTGCCTCCGGACAACGTCTCTTGAGCGAAGGAGCAATGGACGTGCTCTCCCAGGCTTCTAAAGCGTGACATTCAACGTCAGACGCAGTCCTGGTTCTCTGTCTTTCTGCTGGACGTCCCGGTTGAAGGACTGATGGTGATTGGTGCTGTTTCTCGCTTTTCGTGTCAAAGGGCATAAATTTATCCCTCTGTTTAGCATTAAAAAGAAGCTTAAAATGAAGCTCGCTTCAAATGTTTTACTGCTATCTTTTACCCTGCCTTAAGTGGTCAATCTCATCAGCTAAACTGAGTTCAGCCAGTAACCAGTTATATTTATAGCTATTTTTCAAATGACCAGAAATGGATTTAGTGTTCCATCCTGTCACACATGACATGGTCACTCCATTTCTTCATCCGCCTTCAAAATCTTCTGGCCAGTAAAAAAAATAAAAGATTGTTGCTGTTTCAATCCAAACATGGTGGGTCCATGTTTATCTTCATGTTTAATGTTGGCCAGGTAATACAGGGATCCACCAACTGATAGATAGTTGTAGAGCAGCACATAAAAAAAATAGCATCTTTCTATTTTTTTTATTCACGAAATCATGAGCACGGTGCCCTGATCTCTGGCTTCTCTTCTGAGCTGCTGAGTTCTGTCCTCAGAAAGCCAAAAAATCGGGCTGGTTCGCTGACATGACTGATCGGCGCTCAGATCCAGGAGGAAAGGAAAACAAGCCGGCGGCGAGGGACTGGACGGATGCACCTCTGTACCCTCTGTAAACGGGGCCTGATGGCTTCCAGCTGTTGTCACGCTGACCCTCTTGAAGAGCAAAACCCACGCTTGTCTTTCTGTGTGTCTGTGAGTGTAGGGGGCTGATTTGGGCCAGACAGCCAACAGGTCTGGGATCTAGATCCAAACGTTTTGGGTGACACTTAAAGCAGTCAGCATAATGCATCATACATACCTTACTAATGCATAAGGCATTCAAGTATTACAAACCAGGCTATAGCTATTTATAAAAGGCATAACACATTAGAGCCTTGTTTATTGCACATTATGAATGCTCTATTAGCTATCATTTGTATTGCACTATAAATACCTTCATAATGCAGTGCAAAGCATCCTTAATGTTTATACCGACCATCGTAGTCAACTAATATTATTTAATATTTATAGCCATGTTTATGATACTTTATGAATGCATTATAAACAGGGGTTTATAGGAAAGTGTTACCCTTGGTTGTTTTTGAATATGGTAACCGGCGTGAGACGCTTCATAGGCTGAGTGCAAACTCCAGCTGCGAAACAAGTCCGTGCTGGAATAGAAACACGTCAATAAATCACCATGGAGTCTATAAAGCAAACAAATGATGTATTTTCTTTCCGGCTGCAAAACACGGCCAGACACCTGCGCGGAGGGGTCAGTGGTCACGTGTGTGGCGAGTTGACAACACGGAACGGACATGGGCCCCGGAGCCTCTCCAAAGGTTTCTAGCTGGCTCCAGGGCGGAGAGCTTCTCCCCTTCCCGCTGAGGAGCCGCGGAGAGAGGAAACACACATTTCTGGAGATTTGCTGTCTCAACCAAGAGAGCCTTTCAACTTCAAGTTTTCTTAGCTGCTCCTCCCTGTTCTACAGACATTTCAAAGCACATCAGGGTGAAAGCAGAATGTCTGGAGTGCAGAAGCCCTCAGAGTTAATGCATGCATTGGCCACCAGATGGACAGCATGCTTAGAAGTGCATATCCCCTCTCAGAAGCTCCATGGGAACTATTTGGTTGTTTATTTAGAGCAGAGAGCAAGCAGAAACACTTTGGCCTAAGGTTTTCTTTAGCTTGATATGGTTTTGGGATTTTGTCCAAAGCTATGGGGTCGATTATTAAGGTTAACATGGTTACTCCTTGTCAGTGTTTACTTGAACAGGTAAAGTAAAATATAAGTAAAAATTATTTTAACACCTTGATGTTTTTCTCTGCACCAACGTTGTCTTCACAAGGGACTAGGCTTTCAGGCCATGTTCTGAGGTTCTGGGCTATTGCCACCACCCCTTCCAAGCCATGCGGACCCAGTAAAGCATCCCACACACACACACACACACACACACACACACACACACACGCGCGCGCGCGCGCGTTTGTGCACCCAGCACTGATGGGGCTGCATCTGTACAGGATGCTCGCAGGTGATATTTCTGAATATGGTTACAGGAAATGCAGCATGAGTGAGGTGCAAGGGAATGCCCTGTGCAAACTCTCTGCTGGCGGCTGCATTCATGTCCCTCATCGCATTATTTTTCTTCTCTAAGCTCAGCTCTTTATGAAGTCGTGCTGTTATTTTTGGTCTCAGCTGATCCTTCATCTGTTTCAGTTTTTACACTACTCTAATATAAGTGCAGCAAAAATTACCATTCACCTGTTTCAGTTTTTACACTTACTCTAATATAAGTGCATTAAAAATTACCATTCACCTGTTGCCAGCTTACAGCTGGAGGAGAAAGGCAGCCAATCAGAGACAGTTTTGGTGTGAGTGACCTGTCCACAGAAATGAGAGAAAAGAGAACAATGAATTGGCAGGGGGTGGGGGGCTGCGAGGGTGGGAGAGATGCTTTTGTTGTCGACATCTTGAGGTGGAGCACTTTTGTAGAAAAGATTATTTAGAGCATCTTGACATGATCTGTAAACAGCTCCTGACCGTTTCCAGCTGCTGTCACACTGACCTTTGTGAAATATAGTGTGTGTGTGTGTGTGTGTGTGTGTGTGCGTGTGTGTGTGTAGATTAGGGTTATATTACATTGTGGGGACCAAGTGAATGCAATCACAAAAGTAAAAATGCCAATATTTTGTTTGATTACTTATGGTTAAGGTTAGGGCTGGGTAGAGGTTAAGGTTATCATGTTGGGATTAGAGTTTTCCCCATAGAAATAAATGGCGAGAGGGAGAGAGAGGGAGGGTGGGTGAGCTAATGTTGTCTTGTATTTTAGTTGAATAAATCTCTTTTTTGGGGGTGGATTCTGATTTGGGGGGATATCTGTGGGTCTTCTCAAGCGTATGGTTCCTAAGACCTCAAGGGCTGTGTGGGCTGGCCGGGGCCGTCATCGACAGCTCACTTTATCGTGTCAGTGCGTGTCATTACCCCTGATCAGCTGACTCCTCTTGGACCCTAGCCACATACCTCCTGGCATCAGAGAGGCCATGTTTACACGACGGCACTGCTAATTAAGGTTCACCGCCCCAACGCCGTACCGGCCACATCCGGCCTGAGGAATCCTGGGCCAGAGGGGGACTTAAAATAGTCCTGGATGAGTGAGAGACTCGCCCGCACTTATGGGAGCTGCTCAGTGTGTGTGGGAAAAGCAAGCTTGCATGTGTGTGTGTGTCTGTGTGTGTGTGTGTGTGTGTGTGTGTTAACGTGACCTTCGCCAGTAGCTGCGACATGACCCCTGCCAGGCCTAATTCTGTCCTGTTCCTGGACTGACACCGCTGCAGAACGTATTTTTGGGCCTCCACGCCCAAGCCCTTGGTCTCCAGAGGAGGGTGGGTAGTACCCTCATTTCCTGTCATTCACGTCCAGCTGCAGACCCATCGGGCCAGCACGCCGCCAGATCGCGGTCCACAGCACACAAGACCACAATGCAGTGCTCTCACCTGCGCTTTTGGATGAAGAAAAAAAAGACAAATATGGCTTGGGAATCCCTGGTATGATATTTCACAGCATGCAAAGTTCTGTCATTATACATCGCATGGTCGGCCTCAGCTAGACATGGAGTGGCCATAGTGGTGCAAATTCCAACTTTGAGTAGTAAAAAGGGTCTCTCTATACCCTTGAGCAATGTTTATTAATTGCCCCAAAAAAAATATTCAGCTGTCTGAAAGGGAAGATGACATTGATAGTGTTGTCTAAATAGCTAAAGTGCAGTCGTTATTACTAAGAATGGCCACTAGAGGGAAACTATAGGTTTTCATCTCAAGCCACACTCCTCTAGGGATTGCAGCTGAAGCAACAGGCTTGAGAAAGTAAAATTAAAAGGTAATTTAAAAGAGCAGAGTCTCATGCCCAGAGGTGCCGCTGCGAGGAAGAGGCCTTTTTGTGTAGATGTATATGAATAACCAGCGGATGTCGCATTAGTCATCCAAGACTGTACGCCAGGCTGGATCGTGACTTATCCCCAGTTCTCCGTTTAGAGATCACATCTGGAGAAGCAGAACAATGACTAACCAATAACAACTACAAAGAGATCTGTCCAAGAAGAATCACAGGGAGGTTGATGGGGGGTGTGGGGTGTGTGTGTGTGTGTGTGGGGGGGGGG
>JAODKF010000002.1:13715064-13726979 GCA_026779585.1 Mormyrus proboscirostris | reverse complement strand
GAAAAAGAGGTTTGGTCTGACCTCTACATCATCATCCCACCACAGAAGAAGAAAACAGGATGTTCTCATCTATCAAAGTTCAGTGAATAAATATAACATGGATACCAAGCCAAGTAGGGAAGCAGCTTGTGCAAGAGTTTTGGACGGGAAAGCAGTGTGAAATGATTATCCAGCAGAGCGGTGAAGTGACTCCTGCTTTTCTCACCTCTGTGAATCACTGGTGGAGGGGGGGGGTACCTCTGTGAAGTGTGGTGGAGTGTTACTATTAGTGAGTCATCAAACTCAGTCGTTAACGTTTTTGAGATTTCGCCATTTAAGAGTAATAATGTCATTTGACACATCATTTGTGTTTTACATGAATGGACGTGAATGTTTCCAAACACTGCAACTCTGCCCAGTCACTTTTACCTGTATTTAATAGGATTTCACAGACATTTGTACTTCTCCATAAAAATCTAACCTGAGCATGATGAGACATTAACTTGCAGCTGAGCATAAATCATTCCAGCTCATTTGAGGAGTGGGTTAACTTCAAGGGACCTGCCTCTCCTTTAATTTCACCAAAGGTAAATGTAATGAGCTGACCAGACTTCTGACGGTTGAATAGCACCTTCGAGTGAGGTCTGACTGGCAGCATGCTCATCAGCGGGAAAAGGTGCCTCGTGTTCAACCTCCGAAATCCAGGTGTGTCCCCCAGAAACCCAGATCAATTTGTCATTTGTTAAGATGAAAAACAGAAAGCACAAATCGAAAAGATTTCATCTTTATTGAAATCACTGTTGATCTTTCCACCTTAATTGATATAAAACACTTAGACGGCAATTTCAGTGAGCCCTCGAGACTATGTAGTCTATGAGGTCATGACGAGCTCCCAAAAGCAAGTTAAACAACAGGAATAACACCACTGGAAAAGTGACTTATCTGTTGCCTTGCTTCCAGACAACAGAACACAAAGCAGATCGAGTCACAGTCAGCTTGTCCTCTGTGGTGACTGTTCAGATAAGCTCCGGAGTTGTCACCGAGCGTTGCATTCCGGAGGTTATTCTCCGTCAGTGTTTCTCAAACCAGTCTTCGAGGGTCCCAGACAGTCAACATTTTTGCTCCCTCTCAGTTCATGGTAGGCAGGGAGTTGGGAGGAAGCAAAAACATGGACCCAAGGACCAGTATGAAAAATACAGTTTTCTGCCTTGACAATTACAGACATATTCACAGTTCATTAATATATCAACTCACAGTTCATTAATGTATTTACAAAGCAATTATTAGAGGGTATTGTTACACAATAAATTTATGCATTATTTAGATAAATATTTATATCAGAAACAATAAATAGGAAAAATAGTCACTGTCTTTTCATCAACAGTGTCAGTTCATTTGTCAAGTGCCACAGTAGTTCAAGTAGAAGCCTCAGGCCAGCTCTGTGTCACTGGTTTAGCACCAGTGGTGGGCGTGTTGTTGTGTAGTGCCATCTTTGAATTCCACAGTGGGTTCTTGCAGATGTGCAGCCAGCTAACAGCAATGCTGGTTGAGGTGAGTCATGCCAGAAAAAGGATGTGATACTGGAGACACCCTGCATTGAGCAATGATGACACCATGGTCTGCTGTAAAGGCTTGCTTCCTCACGGCCATGACAGTGTTGCTTTGGATGGCTGCAGATGAAATGACACCATATCTGGGAAAATGAACCATCCATCCCTTCATTTTCCAAATAATCATCCTGGCCAAGGTGATGGCGGGGGGGGGGGGGGATCCTATACCAGGCAATACAGGGAGCATGGAAGGGGTACACCCTCTAAAGCGACAGAAAAGGAATTTTTTAAAAATGAGAAAATAAACAAGAATCTGCCATCATCTGAAAGCAGTCAGTGGACCGCAAAGGGAATGCAGGCCGCAGCTCTGAGATGACTGCGCAGCTCTCACGATCTGAAAGCAGTCAGTGGACCGCAAAGGGAATGCAGGCCGCAGCTCTGAGATGACTGCGCAGCTCTCCGTCAAACTGACGTTAGTTTTAAACGGATGTTCACCCGCTGGGAAATGCTAAGAACAGAGAGTCAGCCAACTGATAATAATGGACATAATTAAATAAGAGGATTAAATGGAGGCAATTCTTTTGAAGAGAGAAGGGGGAGTGGAACAGCTGGTGGGCATCTCACAGGGTACCTGTTAGCTTGAACCTGACGCCGCTAGCGAAGGCAGCTCTTTCTGCATTGGGTGCTGTTGCAGAAGATCGTGTAGTAGACCCATGTGTCGGCCAGCCACAACGCCCCCTTGAGGCAGCGGGTGAAACTGCACAGCACAGATACAGCCAGCAGGCAAGCCTTCAGTGCCAGTCCCTGGACTGGTAGCAGGCTGTGGCCTACGGCCTGGAGCAGCAGCAGCCTCGCCAGGGTCACTGCCCAGACAGCGCCGCTCAGCATGCGGGCGTGGTAGACCGTGCGCAGCCGGCGCGTCTCCTTCGCCCACCACCTCATCAACACCACCTCCAGGCTCAAGCAGCTGAGGAGCAGCGAGCTGGCTTGGCGCTGGGCTCCCAGCAGCCCCTGCGCCAGCGCGCCAGCCACCTCGCCACCCCACCACACCCCCAGAGCCTCCAGGCCCCAGCGCAGTGGCAGGAGCACGTCGGTGAGGACCAGCTGGCCCAGTAGCACATTGGAGGCCTTCCACGAGATGCGGGGGGAGCTGAGGAGCAGGGCCGCGTGTGCGCTGGCCAACGCCCCCATCAGGAGCACCAGCTCGCTCGCCTCTGGAAGCACCAGCACCTGCAGGTATTTCAGCAGCAGGTAGCAGCGCAGGCCGCTGCGTGGGTCCCCGGGCTTCAGGCAGCCGGCCGTGGCGCCCCTACAAGGAAGGCCCGTTGCGTCAGGACAGGAGAACCATCCAATCCGATCATCTCTGATGTCTCATCCAAAACAAGGCATCTGATACGCCCAGTGAAATAATTCGCTCTCATTAAACAGTAAATGTATCCAGATATGCTATAAATTAAGCAACTAATTAGCAGCTGATATTTTTTATTAGTGCTAGATGTTTTATTTATTTAGTAGACGTTGTTCTGCGGTGTGATGTTCACTTTTTGAGAGTAAGCAGGGTCTCTGAACTGGTGACCTTCTGACCACAAGCTGTCCTAATCCCCCAATAGCCAATATAAATACTTGAATAAAATATTATTCATTTGCATTTTATCTACCTAGAAAATGCAACCCAGGAAGTACCAGGTATTATAGGTTATGCTCCGTGATTATGCTTTGAGGCAGAATTTTTTTCCACTACTAGCTGGGAAACAAGAGAAGATTAATGAATAAAAGAAAACGAGTTTCTTAAAATGCCCTCTGGACACAGACAGAACAGGGCTTTGGCCTGCGGAAGATCTGCCAGACTTACGTGTGTTTGCAGGCTGCTGGCTGAGCAAAGGGATTCTCCGCTGTCACCATGTTTTCCTCCACGCAGTTTTCCTGTGTCTCTCGCTGGGAGGTGGTGGCCAAGCCGCAGCAGAAGGCCAGGTCACGACTCACAAGTGCTGGCAGCTGTCTGCGACTAGGTCGCTGTTGTGTTTGAGTGTTAGTAGCGCGAGCGTGAGCGTTATAGGCGGGCGGATGGGAGATCGGCCCGTCTCCTGCCTCAGGCCGGGCTCGTCCAATAGCGAGGCTCTTCACAACGGGCCAGATTCCACAGCATGATTCACCAAGCTGTGATGTAATCGAACCATATAAAACGGTTAACAAGTAATACTTCTTTCATGTTTTGCCAGCTAGATCAAAATACTGGGAGGGAAAGAAATAAAAGCCCGGTGTGATATTTAAAGAAAGTGAAAAATAGCCTTTAATCAGCTACATCCTCTCTAGGTGGTGTCCAGTGTATTTATATAGTACTGTTGTCTAGATTTTTGTGTTATCTAAATAGGCTTTAAATATTTACTCATTGTGTGGTACTAGTGTCAGCCAGCTAAACAGTGTTAGATTGAAGATCAGGTGGAAGGGACAAGTTCTGTAACAAAACTTTAACATGGCTGTCCCGTGTTTTTTTCTTTGATAGCCATAAAATGTTTAAATAACTGTTAACAATACATAGTATCAGCCACCAAATCGAGTTTGTGAGTGTGACACATTGTCTATAACTCTGTCTCGTGACTGCAACTGCCTGTCAGTCTCTGTTTACCCGCTGAAAGCTTATGTCAGCAACGGAGGATACGGCCAGATGTATGTTTGGAAGATGTGACGAGTTACTCTAGAAAGCTGGAGTGGCTATCTCACCAGACACTTGATGAAAACCAACCGGTCTCACCAGACTCTCACCAGACGAGTACGAAACCCCACTCCCATTCTTCATAACAGGAATTTTGGCTGCTGTTCCTGGTTTCTTTGAATAACTTGTTACAGTATTGTCTTTCTTTCCCTGGAATACACATCTCCCTCACCCAGATTAATCAGTACATCCCCTTGGGCATATATTAGGAACAACAGTGCTGTCTTGAAATGAAGTGGAATGGACTGGAATCTCCTTGTTGCTCCACAATTGGGCATCTTTCTTACAGCTTAACAAATTATTAATGTGCTGTTTGTTTACGTTTTGGTATAAGTGTCTTAACTATCTAAACGGTGAAATGTAAGCAAAGTGTTCATCAGAAGGTGGTCAGGCAAAGGATTTAACCTGAACTTGCTTTGGAGAAAAATACATATATCTCTAATCAAGATATTCTTCCAGAGGAATTCTTCTTTCCCTCACATCTCCCATCATCCCACTCATGTAAACGAGTTAATGCATTAGATTGTGGACGGCCCGCCCATTAAGAAGAGAGCCATAAGATCATTCTTTGTGTTTTATAACAGAGCCACACCAGGTAGGCCTTAAGACAAGGATCTAAATAATCTTAAAATACTAGATAGCTTCATAAAATAGACATCCTAAGATGCTTAGTGTGTTAACTGCTTTTCAGAATCGGCAAAAGTCGTCAGCAGCCCACTAAGGATCATGAGGAGAATCGTGGATATAAAATGAACAGGCAAATAACTGAAATGACTCACCGATATCAGCAGCACATATTATATTCAAATAAGGTGACATTTTATGTGATGATTATTACACACTGCGCCTCAGGATTTGTGGCTGAGTTTTTGTTGTTCATAAATGGTTCACACTTTGCAATAACATGACTTATAGTTAACCGTGGAATATCTAGCAGGATTTCTCCCATACCCGAGTTTTTGCCTCAGCGACTGTCGAAGCCGCGTTCCGCTTGGCCCGTCGGTACTCAGCTGCTTCCGGAGTCCCACAGGCCAAAAAGGCCCAGTAGGACTCCTTCTTCAGCTTGACGGCATCCCTCACCGCCAGTGTCCACCAGCGGGTTCGGGGATTAAAACCAGAGAGGTGACATTCCATGTCCCTAGAGCTAGCTTCTGCAGCCGGGGATCGGATCGCCAAGGTCCCCGCCTTCGGCCACTGCCCAACTCACACTGCACCCGACCCCTATGGCCCCTCCTACAGGTGGGGAGCCCATTGGAGGGGGCCAAAGCAACATACAAGTGAGGCAAATAGCACATTACCAACATTCATGCTGTCAAGGAGTTTAAAGGGCATAATTGCTCCCACTGAAGGCCCAGTTATAAGGGTAAACAGTATTGGAGCATGAGCAACAGGATATCTTCCAACAAAGCAAGACAGTAATAAGACAATTTAATGCAGAGAAGTGCATTATTAAGAACATTCAAACAACACAGAGAGACGCCACACTAGTAGAGAAACTCATGGGTTCTGAGGAATTTCTTAAAGATGAAGAGGAAGCCTCATGACCAGATGTAGTTCGACAGCTCACTTTCTTCATCAGAAACTGTTGTTGAGACTTGCATCATGTCTATTGTTGGATGTTGAATTAAGTTCCTAGTCTGTTAGCTAACCCATGTTTTGCAACTTGATGGTGAAGATGTGATCAACGTGCTCAGCTGTTCCTGACAGTATTCATAGGGTCCATCACCAGGCTGGGATCTTCAAAGGCCTTCAGAAAGTTGGATGGATTCAGCACAACCTAACTTTGTACAACTTCCTCAATGTACATCTTCAGATTTTTCTATCATCATAAAACCATACATAGTACAAACTAGACTGGTTTTTATGGTCACAGATTGGCTTGGTTTTCCAGTACGTTGCAAATGATGAAAATGGAAAATGCAAGATGCATGATCCAGATGGCAAGTAGGTCATCCATAGTGTTGATGAAAATGTCCTCAAGCATTAAAACTGTTTTCTACTTCTTCACGCAACACGTTCGGGATCTTTTTAAAAATGTAAATAGATTTGCATTTAACATCTATAAAAATTAATATGTAGCCCAGAAGATACAGACACAAGTGAAACATGATCCATCACCTGTGACGTAGCATTGCTAAAAAGTCACACTAAAGTTAAATGTACCACTCTTCCTCTGCTATACAAAGAGGCTTGTTTCAGTGACCATGGGGTGAAGCCCCAATATGTCATGACCCACACGTCCAGTCCTCCTGTGTGCCACGCCCCCTCATTAGCCACGTGTATTACCCTGATTGTGATCACCCTTTACCTATTATTTTCTGCTTGTCTTGTGTTAATCAGTCCGCGTCTTCCCCTGGTTTGATAGATCTGTCATTAATGTTCGTCACCGTGTGCTCCCCAGTCTTCCAGTCTTCCTTAATAAACCTTGTTTGTCCACATTAACGGCTTGCTTGCCTGCTTTCTCGCTCGCCTGCCAACCAGTCACAACAAAATAGAAAAAGAAAGTATAATTTGTCTTTGTTTCTTTATTGCTGTGGGTCTTAGTAGGACACATACACACACACACACACACACACACACAATTTAGACCTGAGCTGCCACTTGTGATAGTGGACCCTTGACAACATGTCATATTGGGACCCCATCCCAAACCATCCAATACTGTTCCAAATTTTAGGGCCCCTGTAACTAAGGGGAAACCTGAGCCCTAATACTGTCAATAAGCTGGCAGTGGAAATCAAACCCTCAGCCTGGGAGGTGTCGTCATGCCCAGTGTTACGAACTCACTTGGGCAGGAAAGCAGGAGGGAGCAAAAATGTGGACCATCAGGGGGCTAGGAAACGCAGATCTAAGTAATGTCGTTTAAATAAATGTGGGTAACACTTTACTTAAGGCAATGTTTTTAGTAATTTCAAACCACATTCATAATGCATTATAATGCATTCATAAAACATTAAAAATGCGGCTATAAATATTTATAAAAAGGCATAATGTATTATAGCTATGTTATGTATTATGACTGCCTTATGAAGCTGTCATCTATAATGCACTATAGATACAGCCAGCAGGCAATAGATTTATATTGCATTACAAAACACCCTTAATGCTTATACTAATGCATTATAAACGTATCTATAGTGCATTATAGATGAGAGCTTCATAGAGCATTCATAATGCATAATATGCATGGCTAGAATGTATTATGTTTTTTGATAAATATGTACAGTACTGTGCAAAAGTCTTAGGTAGGCAAAGAAAATTATGTTTAAATTATCCTCGTGTTGGTGTAAAACTATAATATTATGCCTGTCAGAGTGTGTCAGCTTAGCCATTTCAGAACCTTTGCTAAAATCACCCCAGTATTTGCAGCAACCATCCAGTACAGCCATGTATTTTCTGACTAGGCCACTAGCAGACCTCATACAGCTAGTCAATCTGTCACTGACTTTTTAAACCAATTTATTTAATTAATTAATTGAGCTGTTGGTGAAATTGAACAAAATCATGAAATGGCTGAGGTGCCCCTGAGGAGAGGTTTGGGAACTGAAGCGGTGTTCATCTAGCCATCCAACCAGATATCAGTAACTTTTTAGAAAACAGAAGAAATTATTACTAGTTTTTATTGTGTTACTCTTAATTTGCATATGTTATAATGTTAAATTGTGTTTTTTGTTCTAAGCCACTTGCTATCCAGATAAACAGCTTCAAACATTTCTTTGGACTGCCTAAGGCTTCTGCACAGTACTGTATAGCCATGATTATAATGCTTTATGAATGCATTATTATTTGTTATAAATGTGTTTATAAATTGCTAAAAACATGGCCTTACATAAAGTGTTACTGAAATGTGTTAGACCTGAACGTTACTTAAACCATATAAAATATGAGAATACAGAGTAACAACACATTTGAGAAGAATAAGATTTGCATTCATCCAACCAATTTTTAATCGCTTATCTATTATAGGGTCACAGCTAGTTTACATGGTACTACACTGTTAAGGCAGTATATGGTGAATTTAGTGATAAAGCAAGATCATATCGTCGCCGCCCGATTAGCTTAAAAGCTACAAAAAACTAAATGCAGAGCTGTAGAAATAAATTTGTGTCGATCCATTTATATTAAAAACATTTCAGTAGCATGGGATACCTTTCTGATAACTAAGTAGCGCACATTCATTTCACAAGAAGAGTAGTGAAATATTAAAAACGAGAGTAAAAAAAAATATCATCTCAGGAAGTGCAAGCACAGATTTTTCATCAGATATTTTACACGTGCCCTTTTGCACTCCCTAACCATATGGCCCCCTAGGTGATCGTCTATGCTGCCTAAAAGGCAAGCGACTCTGCTGGAATGCAATGATTGTCTCATCTGATAAGTCATCTTAGTATCACACAGAAACTAATGCCGTAACAGGATGAGACAAGTCTTCTTATTTTGAGCACCTTCAAAGTAAATAGCAAGGACGTCATTTAAAGAATGTGCAAACTATTGTTAGAAACAAACACACACTCACATATATATATATGTATATATCCATCCATCCATTTTCCAACCTGCTTAATCCTATTGGGTCGCGGGGGGTCCGGAGCCTATCCCGGAAGCAACAGGCACGAGGCAGGGAACAACCCTGGACAGGGGGCCAGCCCATCGCAGGGCACACTCACACACCATTCACGCACACATGCACTCCTATGGGCAATTTATCAACTCCCATTAGCCTCAGCATATCTTTGGACTGTGGGGGGAAACTGGAGTACCCAGAGGAAACCCCATGACAACATGGGGAGAACATGCAAACTCCACACACATGTAACCTAGGCGAAGACTCAAACCCAGGCCTCAGAGGTGTGAGGTAACAGTGCTAACCACTGCACCACCATATATATATATAATTTTTTACAGATGGCAAACCATGACTGTGGAAGCCTTTAGTGGACAGCTCATAATGAGTGACTCACTTCTCTTACTCACAGTCATTTATATAGCATCCCCAAGCTTCTGATCATTGACTTTCTGTTTTCCCCTTTACAGCCATCCATCTCTCAATCACTTATCGAGAACGGCATCACAGAGGGCCTGGTGTCTGTCGCAGGAAGCATAGAACACAAGGGCTCATTACTCCAGCACAGGGCACAGAGACCATTTATCTAACCCTGTGCTTTCAAACTGTCAGATGAACCTCCACATAACATGTAAACTGCATAGGCATACAGTCAGTGTGTACCTGACTCAAACCTGCAGGTGTCTGGTTATAGTGATACATGTTGTCTATCCCTCCATCCATCCATCCATCCATCCATTTTCTGTAACTGTTTGTCCTATTCTGGTTTGCAGCAGGTCAGCAGACTATGGGTGCAAGGCATGGAATAACCCAGGATGGGGTGTCAACCCATCACAGGGCACAATCCACACATCATTCACTCACACATCTATAGGCAATTTGATAATGCCAATCAACCTCATCATGTTTTTTTAGAAAGTGGGTGTGAAGGGGGGGAGGACTGGAGTCCCTGGAGGAAACCCCATGACAACATGGGGAGAACATGCAAACTCCATACATGGAACCCGGGTGGAGACTTGAACCCGGATACCCAGGTCCCAGAAGAGGGTGGCAACAGTGCTAACCACCACACCACCATGCGGCCCCCCACCTTGGCTTTACAGAAAAATACATTTGAAACAAGTGATTGGTCAAACTACAGCAAAACAAATCTGGTGAAGCCAGGCATCAGGATAAATGGTGGCTGGGACTGTTGAGCACTATCGCTAACTGACCTGCCACATCCTGACGGTTGCCGTACTAGTTGTGACTAACTTGAAATGCTTCCAATTGTGAGCCTCCCAAAATCCTTACCTGTTTCTTCACAGAGCAGTGTGGATAACAACGCAGACATGACTGTTTGTTCCCTTAGTGTGCTTAGACATAAAATACCAGACTCTAAATCAACAGCTTCAGGGCATACACCATGTTGGATTATGTTCCTGAAGACACTGTATGTTTGTTGAACATTAACAGTGATAAACAATCTTGACACCTGCACCACCTCTATAAATCAAACTTGCCAGCCACTTGATAACCTTTGAGAAGTTAATATGCGTTCCATTCCCTTATTCTGATGACTGGATTTTTTCTATAAAATTAGCCTAAATGATGTGCTGATGAACAAGAGCCTTTATGTAACTCACTTTATGTACTTCTGTGTAGTTCTGGGAATCGCATAGGGAATTGTGAATGGAAATTTGAGGACTCTCAAAATCAAGTAAATGGTCAGGAAGCTGCACTCTACTCTTTATCATTTTGAATAATGGATAGATAATTGAGTTGTTATAGTGCATAATGTTTATGAGCCAACTTTTAAAAACTCGATTAGCTCAGATGTTCTATAAGGTTTATGTCAATAATGAAACATTAATGAATTTAGTGGCTTTTGAGTGGCAAGTTAATAGACACTCATAAGAACAAATACATAATACATGAAAATCTCTCTATCCATCCAGCCATGATCGAGCCTGGTGGCAGAACTGTACACTGGAGATTTTTTTTTTT
Source organism: Mormyrus proboscirostris (assembly GCA_026779585.1). Classification (NCBI taxonomy): domain Eukaryota; kingdom Metazoa; phylum Chordata; class Actinopteri; order Osteoglossiformes; family Mormyridae; genus Mormyrus; species Mormyrus proboscirostris. The sequence goes on along the minus strand of JAODKF010000002.1, from coordinate 13,716,187 downwards.
GAACCATTGCCCCCCCCCTTTCCAAATTCACACCTAGGGCCCCCCCTATGCCAGTTGCAGCATGTGCAGATGATGATACTTAAGTAGCCTCCAAATATCATACCCATCATGCATTGCAGTAGTTAGCAAATTCCACAACAGCTCAATAAATACACACCTCGACAACATAGTTTGACAAAGTTTACAATTTCAATTTCAAATTTGTTTTAATTGTTGTACCAAATATTTTTTTGTGGTAGGACTCTCATCATTATGAGATTGCATAGATAAAAATAAGAGGTATAAAAGTAGCATGTCATAAGTTAATGTAACATGCATGATATCAGTGCTTTAGTTTCACAGATGTTTTGCATACATGCAGATTTGCGGTTAAATAGGGGGGAAGGGCAAAGGGGGGTCTCGGCCCTGGAGCAGCTGCCTTGCCTACCAGTCTACCCCTGATCTAACCCCATATCCAGGTCAGAGGCCTGGACCCCCATAAGCAGCATCCATAACTAAGCTGCCCTATACCCACCATTAACATAAAGTCACATTATATGAACTTATAAAACAGTGGAGAGATTATTGGCATAGAACCTTAATAGTCAGTTCTTATTGGCATAGAACCTTAAAACTCAAGAACTGAAATGCTCTGCATTGCTGACCCGGCTCTGCGTCTCAGTCCCTGGCTGCCCCGATACCTGGCACCTTTCATCAAACCTTAACCGCAGCTCATGTTTGGCTCAGCAGTTTGAGTTGTTTAAGGGATGCCTGACGAGTGGCTCAGTGCTTAGAACCATGGGTATTCGTCCAGGGCTGTGGGTTTGATGCCGGCGCCTGGTTCCGTGGGTGTATGTGACCAAGGAATTGTGTGCTGAACTTGCAGGCCCCGTTTCGTTTCATGCCGCTGCGCAACTTAGTGGCGGACCGTCGTTAAGTACCAGCACATTAGTTAATTTCATTTCCTGTACTCAGTGCTCGTTCCACCATTAGATATCGGGTGTGCCCTGTGCCGTCGACGTGTGTCGTACCTTTCAATAAAGTTTTATTGTAGTTTTGTTTTGTTTGTGTAACCCAGGTTACTAGTCCTCATCCAACCTAAAAAAAAGAGAGGAAAAAAAAAAAAGGTATTATGGTATCTGTA
>JAODKF010000002.1:13692988-13707894 GCA_026779585.1 Mormyrus proboscirostris | reverse complement strand
ATATATTCTATCTCTCTGTAACTCTGAAACATTCTGTTAGAATGTTAAGCCCCACCCTCGATATGCCCAGTGTGTTATGATTGGTCAGGTTGCCCTACACGTTCCACCCCTGTGCTGAGAGTTACTTTTGGCGTGTACTTTGGGCCTTAAGACTGTCCACAATACATGGTACATAAAGTTATAAAACACAGTAAAGGAAAGGGACAAACCTGAACAGCATAATACGGTCTCATTAATGTGATGGGCTGCCCTGACCTTTTTCTAAAGCACTATAGGCCCGGCAGGAAACCAGGCAGAAGCAACAGTAACCCAGTAACTAAGTCTCTCAATTTGTCTCACGTCGCACAACGGCTTCCACAAGGAAACTGTCTGCGGTACTAAAGCTCGCTGTGTAACTTGAACTTGAGCTGAAATCGAAGGAATTCAACATCAGTTTGGCAACAAAACGTTGTAAGATGCATAACTACTGCACTGATCATCATTTCAGGACATCACCTATACAGGGTCTGTCCATCCATCCATCCATCCATCCATCCATCACCGTAACTGCTTAATGCCAACTGGGGTTGTGGGGAGGGAGACCGGACCCCATTCCGGGACCAATGGGCGCAGGCAGGAACCAACCCTGGGCAGTCGCCAACATAGCACAGGGTGCGGGCACACACCCACAACTACAGAGCCAATTTAGACTTGCCAACCAACCTGCACAGCAACTTCCATTTTAAAAGAGCTGTCATCACCTGTATTAAAATGACGCACTTGCCGCAATGTGTTTATTTCTTCCTTATGTGAAACTGCTGCACCGAAAACATTCTTCGCCCTCTAGGGTTTTGGTGTAACACTGAACAAACAACCATTCTAAATATGTGGCTGTTCTCACCGTCGATTTCGTTTTCACCAGACGTGCTTTGTAGTATATAGCCACCTTAAGGAAAGTGACTGAGCAGCTGGAACACAAGTTTCCTGCGTACGTCAGACGAAATAGACGGAATCCGTGTTGTTGTAGCAATTCAACATCGTATGAGCGGTGACACTGTTTCGGCCGTATTCCGATTTCTTAATCTGTATGTTATTGTGGTGGGCAGCCCTGACATTTTTCTGAAGCACCTTTGGCCAGGCGGGAAACCAGGCAGGAGCAGCAGTAACTGGAGTAATTGTCTTGTCTCTAGTCACACAATTGGCTTCCACAAAGAAACCGCCATCCGCTAAACTAAGACTGGCCATATAGTTCAGACAAAATTGACGGACTCTATGTTTTAGTTACACAATGTTTTATGATGCTCAATCACCACAGAGATCACTGTTTCAGCTCGTGACCTGTGTTGGGTCCCCGAGGTAAACTTTTTCATTTGTTCTGATCCCACCCCCTGGCCACATCTGGCTGACATCAACGTCAATCTGCAGGTTGTTCTTCCCAATGTGTTTGATTTCAGTTGGTCTGGATGTCGTTTTAAGTATCTTTTTGCAGAAGATAAGTCCCCTGTTTCTCCTTGCATGGGTGTCAGAGATTTTGGGCCCCATGAAAGCATGACACAGATCAGCACACCCCAACAGATCAGTAGGGCTGCCCGCCTTATTGACATACAGATGAAGAAGTATGGAAATTCATAAATCTGGGGAGTATTCCACAAAGCTGGATCAGTCAGATAAGATAAATGTAAGGATTGTCCAATAGGAATGCCACTTAATTACCTCTCCTCCTGATGGACAGTTTTCATGTTTAAGTTATCCAGCTAACTGGGAAATTCTGCTTTGTGAAATACCCCCCTGGAAATCAATAAATAAATCTGGAAAATAAACAAATAAATAATAAATAAATTGTTCACAAATTAATAATTTGATTATTTGTTGATTTCTTTCCTTTCCTATCATAACTTTAAATCTTCTAAATACTTATCCTGGTCATGGTCACCTGTAGCCTTCCCCACACTGAACAAGGCACAGAACTGGAGTAAACCATGAATACAGCACTCCATCGTTTTCACTTTTCGACGGGATTTTGCAGATTTAATGTTGTATAATGTTGAATCCACTAACACGATTGTTTATAAACTGGTGAGTTATTAACTTGAAAGACAGCGAAATGCAAGGAGACCTAGAGGAGCGGACACAAACCGATCCGCAGACGAATGCAGTGCTACTTTACTTCTTAATGTCCTGTTGAATGAAGTTAAATTTCACGCCCATTGAGTGCATATAGTACATACTAAAGCATTTTCATGCATTATGCTGTTCTTGTACAAGTCCTAAATGCATGTACCCATAATTATCATTAACTACTGGAAATGACCAAATTATATTCAGTTTGCTATTGAATGCCTTCCTTGAGTGCTCATTTTAGCAAAACCATGACACTGATAATTACGCGTCTCATTAAGAGAAGATAGATAGGCTGATGGTTCTCTTTTTGTTCAGCTAAGCGCTCCTTCAGTTCTCCTCCTCAATGTGCGTAATGTGGGCGTCGCTTAAATGTCGTATATTACGTGAACTCCGGAATTTTTGATGTAGGCTCTGAACCATACATTGCGACCTGTGGTGTATTTGTGAACATTTTCAGTTTGAAGTAGCTTGCGGCTGCATTTGATCGCGGGTGTTTCTACTTTTCTGCAACTGAACAAGCGCCGTAATTTTAAAGGTAAGATTAATTACTCTCGACTGCTTTCGCAGGCATACCGCATGTGAAGTATTGTGTCTCTCTTAAAACCTTATGATGTTCCTGAGGGGTGTTATAGTGTGACTTGGTCCAAATGAACATGCACATTTTGAAAGTGTTTTCTACGCATCCTGGTTTGCTTAGACTTTGCAAACGCGCACAGTGCATTTTTTGCAGTTGGTAGCTGTTTTTGGTAGCGATTTTATTTTTAATGTATTTTAGCTACTTCTACTTTCCACCGAGCAACTCTTTCGTTTAATATTAATAACATTTGCATTTTTTAATTCGAGCAAATCTTCTGTCCTGATAATTGACAAATTGTGTATTTTTGCAAGAGAAGTGTAAGCTATAGACTGTCTGGAGACAACGATTATGTGTGCGGCGTAATGTTTTGAAACGAAAATCATTAAAACAGAACTTCGAACACCAGTGGACTTTGAAGCTTAATTTTTTTGCGTCACTTTTCATGAAGGTGAACGTTAGTGATCCATTACTGCTTATGGTTGATGGAAATACAGCTTGCAAATTCTGAGCATGCAAAGTCACTGTTTTAGGAAGTTCACTCGAACAGCTCCCAGAGGAACATAATTGTAAATTAATTGTGCGATAATAATATTAATATAACGCCTGTTATCCACAGATAGGCTATGTATAGTCATTATACCAGAAATGTTTTATTTTTAATATATTATTTCTTATTATAAAATGTGTTATTTCTTATTTAATAAAAATAATGCAAGTTTAAATGTAAAGTTATAGCACAATATTCTCTTTTTCCGGTATATAAAAACATGTACCGTACGAGTCGTAAGTCTGGACATGCCTCCTGAAAACCATGTGTTAAGATAGCGAAGACTCCAAGCACCCCTCGAGGTTATGTAGTGACTGCAAGGAAAGACATGGGGTGCTGTGACAGAAGATCTGCCCCCCACAATTCCCCTATACTAAACACTACAGAACTGCTCTGGAATGACTTGGATGGAAGAGTATGAAGGATATTTGTGTCCTAGCTTGCCATTCAAGTTAGGCAATGCTATGGAAGCTAATGGAATCTTCTTCAGGACTGCTGCAGGGGGGCTACATCTGGAAGCTGGCTGAAGGAATGCCTGTAGTCAGCAGTGCCGTCATCGAAGCAAAAGGGGGATATTTTAAAAAGTCTAAGATTTGACAAATTTTTGAGATGCCGAACACTTCTGTTGGTTGTCATAATGTTTGATATGTATTACTTCATTGCCTCGAGGCCTTTTACATTAAGGTGATCATGAGATTTAGACCAATGTACATGTTAAGAGCAGGTGCGTCCAAACTTTTGACTGCCACTGTGCAGTTAATTTATTGTGGGAGGATATATGTGTGCATTTCTTATTCACACTAGCCTGATATCACTGAAACATGATTGCGTCACATACAGTATCTACTGTGCGATGTTTTCATAAGCATATAAGGAAGATTACTGATGATTACTGATTAGCCTTTTAACTGGAAGAGAAATTAATCAGGAGGGGAATGCGAAGTGGCATGTGAAGTTGATCCCTGCCTTTCCATAAATGAATGTCCTGTCGCAGGCACAGTGCCAGAGCTGATTCTCGGAAGCAGGGCATCGTGAGAGTCGAAATCGTCAAATGTTCTGTATGGGATCAGTGCTGAGCAAGTGAGTGCAGAGAGAAGAGCCTCAGGGAGCATGTGGGTCGAGAAGCCTAAAATAAATACCAAGCAAACAGAGCACAAGATTTGACAACTGGCTGGTGTCAATACTGGTCATTATCTGAACACTTGTGCATTGCAATGGAAAAAGACGGCAACCCAAAGGTTAAATTTGTAGCTTGCATCGATGTGGTGGCAAATGTTGAGTCATGCTTCTTCAATTGTCTGCATGTCTTATGCAAGTGATTATCTTGGTGTTGATTTCCAGTCACCATAACATGCTACGCCCGCGTGTACGTAGCGTGCAATTCTGTCGGGTTTTTTATTTCTCAAGGGTGATTTCCACAAACAGTATAATATAGGATACGCCCAAATTTGGACACCAGTTTGTCACACATCTGCCACTTTGAAATCATATAAATATCATATAAATAATTTCACATATTATACAGTTGTGGGGGAAAAATTAACATTAGCTCTATATTTCTTTAAAATTTGCGTATTTAAATCTGGGTTTAGTCCTGGTTCTGCTGGCAAAAAACTACATGGCAAACTGCATCCAGGCTCAAAGTTTCTAAGACAGCAGTACACAAGAACAAAGTGAAGCAGGAGACACTGGGAACGACCAAAAACCAGCCAGATAGAGAGCAGAAGCGATGCCAGAGATGACGTATCAACTTATCTGGAAGTGCCTCATAAATTGGAGGATGACCTCAAGTGACCTTCAAAAGGAATGGGAAACATTAAGTAAGACTGCTAGGACTCCTAGAAGCCCTTAAAGATCCATAAAGCAAGCAAGAAGCCCTTCATCAATGAGAATCAGGGAATTTTGCAAAAAAAAAAAAAAAAAAAGTTATATTTTACACAGATGCATTCCCATGAACTGAGAAATGAGTGAAAGTAAATGCTGAAATGCTGAATAAGTGAAAAATGTTGCTGTGGTCTCGTCATTTTTTTCGTTGCTGTGTATCTGTATTATATGCATATTCTAAAGTTAAACTGGTTGGTGTTACTGTCACTTGTTGTTTTTCCTAATTTTTATGATCTTCTAATTATAGGTGATAGTCTGTGGTTTCCATATTGTCAAGTTGTATTAATATGAACATGATGCGGTCTGGTTTGGTAACTGTGAGATTAGCATTTATCGCCTATAAAACCTCGGGCCAATGTTCTTCCAATTATGCTTGTCTACAACAATTGCTTTGCAATCTGTAGACTGAGAGACTCTTCTGATCTGCAGTTTGATATAGGAGTGTGGAGTGGAGTGTTCTAGTAGGAAACTGCATCAAGGCCCTATTAGGGCAATCATATTGAATTGATTAATGAAGAAAAATTACAGCCATACAATTTACTCTGGGATATATCCATTTGTTGCAGGATCCACATACTAACATAGACACTGACCTCACACTCTCACATACCCATACATTGCCCTGCCCAAAAATCACCGTTAGAATTTAAATAAGCAAATACTTACAGTAAGAGCTAATGACTGGATCATTATTACAGCTCAGCAACGTTATGCAGCAATAAAGTGAAGTCAGCTGAGTACCTGAATCTACTGAATGATCAGGTTATCTCACGAATGGATTTTTTTTCTTCCCTGATGGCATGTTCTAGGATTCATCAGTTCAGGGAGCATGAGGAATGATTTTCACACATGACACGTGAAGGCCTTCACAGAGTCTTGATCTTAACCCAAGGTCAAAGGCATGCAGTTAGGGTAATTGGCGTCTCTGAATTGCCCGTGATTGTTTGTTTTCATAGGATAATTACCTTGTGCTGGATAAGTGTAGGATGATGGATAGATTTATAATTTATTGTTTTAATTTGCTGTTTTGGAACCAGTGGGGTTTATCTAATGCACTTCTTAAATCTGTTCTTAGTGACATTCTCACTGTGCGTGGTTAGGCCCCTGAAGAAATTACTTTGTTTTTTACATGCAGAAAGGATGTTTACGTTCATCTGCTGAAAACAGATAGGAGATAAGATTTACGAGACCTTCAGATGTTCAGTTGTGAATGCTCAGTGGGGGCATTGCATGCATCCTTGATTTTTTTTTCTAGCCAACACTAAGATGTGAAATGGATATAGTATCTAGCTGAATTGTGGCTTGAGTTATGCTGCCACCACACACGTGCTTTGAAGTCCATCGCTACTCCATGTGCGTGATGTTTGAATCTTTGCCCCTTGTGCTGCTCGTTACCGCTTGCAGTCTAAAGGCATGCAGCTGTCTTCTGCTCCAGGTCCCCTGCTGACCCTGTACCTGCAAGATCTATTTGCTGTTAGTCAGCTGATAGCTGATGATTTGAGTAATGCGCTTCTCTGGCTGTCCTTAGTGGTGCTCTCATGGCTGCAGAAGAAGTTACCTTTCGAAGTTCTTTTTTTTGCCACATATAAAGAGGACCTATGTGGATAGACTTCCATCTGCTGAAGAGAGATAGCGTAGATAGCATTTGTGAGACCTTCGGAGGTTCCACTGCGAGGACACAGAAGGATCATTGCAGCCATCATTTTTTTTTTGCCAAGCATCTGGTTGTAAAATTGAAATGGCAACAAGGCTCTGCACTGCTGCTGCATGACTTTAACACTGTCACCTCTGTCCTTGGCCTGTTTAATCTGCATGTTTGCCCCTTGTCCTGAAGCTTGCCCCCCCCCCCCACATTCCAAAGACATGCAGTTACCCTAATGGCATTTTTGCAGTGACGCCCAGAACCGAGCCAAACCACAAAGAGGCACCTTTCCCTTGTAAATTATGCAAACTGTGCCTGATCCGTACCAACGCTGACCCATGGTCATGCTTACTAGCAGCGCCAAAAGCATGAATTGCACAAGATGGTTGCATCACCATCATCTGATTAGTTGAAATGCATTGAGATGCCAGTAATCTGTCGATATGCATGGATTATCAAAGAAATGGAGGGTATTGGGAGGGCAGCGTGTGGCTCAGTGGGCTAAGCCTGTGTGCCTGTAATCACAAGGTGTGGGTCCTTGAGCAAGGCCCTTAACCCCCAGCTCCCTGGGCGCTGCTATGGGTGGCTGCCCTTCACAGACAACTTACTCTACAAAGAGCAAGCATGTGTTCCTGATAACTTGGAACTGGAAGGTATGGATTCATAAAGTAAATTTATGCAAGCGAATTCTAATTCTACTAGTGTTTTATGCTAACATAGCATGGTGATTCTCATGGGGGCACTAGCAAAAATTAGCACATAGTAAATCATCATGTACACTGTAATCTCTTCGATTTTATGTCACTGTCGCTCTCCAATCCCGGCAATGTCTTTACCAAGCCGACCCTCCTGCAGTGGAAAACCAAAGCAAAGCTGGATCTCGTGCCTCTTCACGGTTTGGGTTGGGTACAGCCTGGTTCCCGTATGCCACAGAAAAAGAGCCATAAGTTATGTTTCTGAATTGCAAGTAATGTTTGGTTGTTTAATTGTCTTGCATTGGAGAGGCAATTCCACCCAAGGTCCAGCCCAGCTTTGTTCCCTATGCATCCTGCAATAGGTTCCAGGCCCTGTGATCTTCAGCACATTCGCTTGAAAGATGTATAGAAAAATATTAAGAGATGCAAGATTTATTGTCATATGTATTAAGTACAGGATGTAATAAAATGCTTAGTTGCATGTCTCCTCACAGCCTGATGCTTAAGAAACAATAAATACAAGTGTACAAAGTGAAAATTATTTCTATGTGTAATAATTATAATGCAAACTGAGATTTCTCTATTTCATCCCATAGGCCATTGCATGCAGCCATGGATTCTGGAAACGGCACATGTGAATCGATTGACGACTTCCGCAACAAGGTATACTCAACGGTCTATTCAATTATAACTGTCTTTGGTATGGTGGGAAACGGGTTTGCCTTATTCGTGTTGATCCGGACCTCCATCCAACAGTCTGCCTTTCACGTCTACATGATAAACCTGGCCGTATCTGACCTGCTGTGTGTCACCACGCTACCTCTGCGTGTTTTGTACTACGTAAGCAAAGGCCATTGGTACCTCGGAGACTTCCTGTGCCGCATCAGCTCCTACGCCCTCTACGTCAACCTCTACTGCAGCATCTTCTTCATGATGGCCATGAGCTTCACCCGCTTTCTGGCCATCGTCTTCCCAGTGCAGAACCTCAAACTAGTCAACGAGCGCAAGGCTCGATTCGTCTGTGCTGGCATCTGGATTTTCATCTGTATGGCTAGTTCACCCTTTCTCATAAATGGTACTTACACTGACCCAGCAACCAACAAGACCAAGTGCTTTGAGCCACCAGAGCAGAAAGGGGGATTACAAAAGCTGAAGACGCTCAACTACATTTCCTTAGTGGTGGGTTTTATCATCCCTTTCCTGGTTATCCTCCTGTGTTACGCAGGGATAATCCGCACGTTGCTAAACAGCTCCACAAGCATGAATAAGCAGAGGCACACCCGCACCAAGGCTATCCGCATGATTGTAATCGTAATGTTAGTCTTCTTGGTTAGCTTCATGCCCTACCACATCCAGCGTACTGTCCACCTGCACGTCATGGGTCACAAGGACACCTCCTGCGAGGACATAATCTACATGCAGAAATCTGTGGTGGTCACCCTCTGCTTGGCTGCCTCCAACTCCTGCTTCGACCCCATGCTCTACTTCTTCTCCGGGGAGAACTTCCGTCGCCGTGTCTCCACCTTTCGGAAAAGCTCGGTTGCCAGTGCCACGCAGCACCGGCACAGGATGGCTTGCGAGCCTGGAGCTCTTGAGGAGGAGCAGAACAAACTGCAGACTTGCAATGACCCACGGGGAAACTAGCAAAACATCTCCAAGCTCTGAAGGTGAATGGAAGAGAGAACAAAAGGGCTACTCGTGTAGGAGGGCAATTGCAGAATACGCTGGAACACTTTGAAAATTGTCGGGAGAGCTGAAGAATTGATGAAGTAATGACAAAGCACATGATGGTAGGCATTGCAGGCAGAAGGTAAACATACTGGTAGGAAATGTGGGAGGATTTCAGTTCAAGCTGAAAAGCAGTATCTCACTAAAGTATTAAAATTGTAGGATCTCACTCTTAGGGCATATAAAGCAGCTCTGGTATGTGGTTGTTTGAGCAACAGCAAGTAACTCAGGAAACTGTCCTTATGTTTGTTTATGGTGTGGTGATGTTATCTCAATGGTAATTTGATTATCGTGAACAAGAACCTTTATTGAAAGGTCTCCAGTTTTAAGGGTTATATGTTTGTTAGCGTTTCAGATTGTTCACCTTGTAGCTTCTTTTACATTTAGATGAAGATTGCAAACATTATCACCATGTGTAAATGTATGCATGTGTATTTATCAATACATTTAAAAAAATGTGTATGAATATTATTGTCATAAAATTATACATATTTAAGAAGTGAATATGAATGAGTGATCTCTTCAACCTTGTTCAAATTTGCAAGTGTGGGGTATTAAAATTATACTTAATATGCAAGCTTGCAAAATATAGTAAATGAAATTTCAATGTTTGTTGGCATCATTTGTATTTAATGTGGGCAATTTGTATCAAATTCAGGTAACCTGAATGTTTACACAGATATATTTAAATACTCTGATTTTGGTTGTCTGAAAAGCTGTATAATTTTTTAGAGAATTAACTCGGTGTCTTGAAGGATGGATAAGTGACTTTTTTTCTTCTCTCCATCAATGTTCTGTTACTTTCTTATTCTGCTAAGCTACCTGTTGCATTTCTGAAACAGGTAATTGTCACTGAAGTCAGCTGCACCCTGCCAGTAGTGACTCTGGGTTCACTTTTGTTGGAAGTTGATAAGACACACATATGTCCGAGGTTTATACCCTCCAGGATGCAATCAGGATGTAATTCAAGAACTGAACAGGTGCGACAGCAAACATGGCAAGAGTACAGATTTGGATACGTGTGTGCAGCAATTGCACATGTTGTCTGGCTTCACCACCATCCATCAAGATAGATGTAATTATTTTTACAAGGTGCTGTATGCTTATTTGGGTGGCGCTGTAGCATTTTTCGGTGTTTCTCAGCCTGGACGTCGGGGAACCCCAGACAGTCCATGTTTTTTGCACACTCCCAGCTCCCTGTAGCAAAACAGACGGACTGTCTGAGGGTCTCCAAGGACTGACTTTGGCGTGTAGCACTGTTGCCTCATACTTTTAGGGTCTAGGGTTTCAACCCCATCCCACAGTCTAAAAATGTACAGTTAGATGAACTGGTATCACTAAGTGGTATACATGTGTGTACAAGTGTCCTGCATAGGACACACCCTGTAATGCTGACCACAATACGCTGTTTGAAGATGGATGCTTTATAAATAAATAAATAAATAAAGGTCATATCAACTCACTCATCTTCAAAACAATGTACAAATATACAAACATAATGACGACATCCCATCCAGGGTGAACCCCAGGCTTGTGCTCTGTGCTGCCTGGGATAGCAGATCATATGTAAAAACAAGCTACCTTCTCGTAGTCTGCCCTTCTGTGTGCCTTCACCTGTTTCACAACAACAGCTTTCGAAATGAGGAACCAAAATGCAAAGGTATGCACAGTGATGTTACAAATTTTCCCTGCAGTAATGTTTGTTTTTCATTGATTGTGTAAGATCGTTACAAGATTTTTTGATCAGCATCTTGTGGCATACCAATAAAACTGCTTTGAATGACTGCCTGAACTTGGGCATTTTTTACATTCAAAACATTGTACATGCCTTTCACAACACGTGTGCCATGTTAATAGTTTTTTCCATAGATAGATCAGGCAGTGAATGGTCTCACCAGAAATCAACCACCAACCCCATTTCTTCTGCTGTTCCGCCTGAACCATAAGACAAATTCCTTCACTAACCTCCTGGACTACATCGTGCCACTATTGTCAATACAATGGATTAGTCTTTAAAAATAATCCTGACTATGGTGCTTTGCTTTGTCCATGTGGGTGTAGGCTCTGTGGAGCATGTACACAATTCTGTGTTCCTGGTAGGGAAACTGCAAGGGATCCAGGTGGTCTGTGATAGACCATAGCTGATTCGGGACCAGTGTCTCGAAAGTCAACTGATTTGTAGTCCTTAAGAGTACTAGAGGAAGAACAGGTGTAGAAGGACCCTGCAAAACTGGCTGGCACATGTCTTCTGCACCGTGGAAGTGATTCCAGCAGCCCTTGCAGCCTTGCCTTTATGGAGTTTCCCCGCTTTCCTGACCTGGTCAGCAGTAACAGACTAAGTGACAAGTGGGATGGGGGAGGAGACTTAGGGAGTGGTGTCCTCAGTGGGGATGTCGTGGTAGGGGGCAGTGATGCACCCAAAATCTCCTCAACTGGCACACTGAAGCTGGATTGGCAAGTGAGAGTCAAATCTGCCGAAGAACAGATTTAACATTTTAGTCCTGACCATTTTCCACTATACTGCAAGTTTTCTAGCCAGCATGTGGCCAGTGTTGGTCCTCAGTGTACTGTACCTAAAGCTCCAGCTGGTCCCTGTGATTCACCACATTTATTGCCCTGTTACTCTATATTAACTTAAGAGCATAAGAAATTTATAAACGATCGAGAGGAGACCATTCGGCCCATCAAGCTCGTCTGGGGAGTACTTAACTAATAGCTCAGAGTTGTTAAAATCTTATCTAGCAATCATTTGAAGGAACCCAGGGTTTTAGCTTGCACTACACTAGCAGGAAGACTATTCCATACTCTAACTGCTGTGTAAAGAAGTGCTTTCTCAAATTCATTTTAAAATATTGTCATTAGAACTTATTATTACTTACAGGTAAGTACATTTCAGGTAAATGTATTTTCTGTCTTGAGTAAATGACAAAAATGAAAACGTGGTTGGAGTCAAGAAAATAAGAGGAGATAGAGAAAAGTGATGCACAAACGATGCTGAGAGATCAGGAATAAACCAAAATCATGGCAAAAAAGTGCACTTCTGCCATCAGGTGGAGAAGATGAATAGTAGAGTTTTGCGATCGTCAGTGTACTAACAACTTACTGGCAGTTTCTGGGTGCTCTCATTGGTCCTTTATTAATATGGGACATCAAAAGGTCCAGAGACCTATTCGACTTCTAGAGGAGTTACAAACGTGATAGGAGGAAGAATTTTATAACATATGAAAAGAAATAGATATAACAAATCTACAATCAATACTGTTAATAGATGAGACTTGGTTTATTTATACGGGTACACTATACAATAAATAACAGAAATGAACAGGGCTTTATTTCTTCATTTAACAGAAATTATCTCTCTATAGGCACACACCCAGGATTCATCACTACTGTAATGCAGGAAGGACATGATAAATTTCTTTGTGGCTGTGTATACAATTGATCAATTTATTTAAAATTAATTTTAAACACTGTATTATATAAATCCAGTAGGCTTTGGTTATAAAAAAAAAGCACTGATAGAATGTGAATAGAAACGGGGCGCTGAAACTCACAAATCCCTTAAAAAGATTCAAGTGCAGGACCACTTAACGTGCTGTAGCGGGAGCGCGATCCGAGTGACCCTCTGGTGGCTCGAGGGGCTCACGCCTCGTAAACCCAAGTTGCGCATGCTCCTGGATACTGCGTGATGGCGGTGTAGGCAAGACATAGTGCGTCAGTCTCGGTTTATTCCAGTCAGGAACTGGGAAGAGAACGGGAATACGCTGCAGGAAAAAAGGGAAATAAAAAACAGTCTCGGCGTACCAAAAAAGCATTCTTGCCGTTACTTCGTTGCTGGCTTTCTAAGCAATCACATGAGAGCTCAGCTTTACCGAAGTGTGCCCCGCCGCCTGCTGCACTCTGGCATTACTGCGGTAATCAGAGATTTTCTAGATAGTCTCCGGGTCTCGAGCTAGGCGGCTATCCGCCGCTCCGTCGCGTGCGTGGGACGCCTCAGGACGCTCGCGTGCAGGAAGGCTAGTCCGAAACGGTGTCTCAATTCGGCCAACTGATAAAATAGCTAGTTAGGACCGAGAAACGGGCATTTCGTTTTAGTGTACTCCAGGATTTTTTTTAAGTTTTTTTTTTCCTTTCCCTTAGAATCGGCTACGTGGGCTAAGCTAGCCTAAACATTATTTTGGGATGTGTGGTGGGAATGTGTCACTGTATCTTCCCTAGCAGGTAAAACGCGCCGTTAAGCTCTTACAAATAAGAATAAATGCGTGTCTAACTAGTTGCACGTGTTGAAATACATATGCTTAAACTACTTTGTAGTTTTTATAGTCTTATTTTTCTGTTGGGAGGAGATGGCTGGCTATTTAGTTGAAGCTACCCAGCAATAAAAGCAAGCACTTTATGTCGTTAATTATTCATTTGTTAGAATTAAGAAACATTTTTAGGCGACTCAGTTGTGAATGTTTTGTGTGAAAACAGTTTAATCTATGCTGGTAGTTAGCCAACAGGATTATGTGGCGAGGTTCTGGCTGTAGAAAATAAACATTTTTTAGTCTTTTGAGTTGTAATGCGATATGTTTTTAACATTTATTTTTACGAAAAATAAAATCCAAACCGTTTGCTGAAAGGGAGATTGCTAGTTTGCTGCACGGGAATATCCATTTTAGTATTGTCTGGTAAATGCCACGTATGCTCTCAATGATGGAAAATTGCACAGCGATGTCAGATGGGTAAATTTCCGTGCGAAAATGCCCTTTTACTCCGAGACCCCATATGTCACCCGAGTTTTCGTTTTATTGACGGAGTGTTTAAGATGACGATGCATTATCGTCTTTTATAACTACTTTGGCGGAGCTTTTTCAGTAGATGACGTTGTATTATACAGTGATGCAATAAAATGATGGCGGCGTAGCACTGATCTCGTAGCTCAAATTATCCTATACTGCTGTCTGGGAGGCTCACACAATGTGAAGTAAAATGAGCAGGTGTAAGTAGAATAAAACTGCTTTTGGTGCCCTGAAGTCGTAGTGGTATTTTATCGTGTTAATGGAGTAAAGCAGGAGCATCTAGACATTCTGGGTTAAATGAAAATGCATGAATGCATGGGGTGACTGTAATGAATTAAGAAATCATCAGTGAAACGTAATGCACTGTACTCTTCCTATAATTTTAAACTATGCTTTATATGTGCACAAGTATATGTTACGTTTTTGCAACTTTGAATCTTATTCCCGTGATTATTTTGATACTGTATGCGATTTTGCAGTATTTGTCCCTGAAACAAGGAAAAAAAATGGAGAAATTCAGTAAGAATTTTTGTGATTTTTTTTTTTTTTTTTTTTTTTTTTTTGGGGGGGGGAGTTGGGTTTGAAGCTATTATATTATGAAAATAGGTAACTTGTGGAATAATAGGAATGCTGAATGGGGTTGATATTTTAATCTAAAATGTAGCAAGGCCTTGCGTGATATGTGTAATACAATGGAGATGGAGAACTGAGAATAGATGTGTGTTGATGGACCCATGGAGTAAAGCCTCAACTGCCAAGTTGATTCTACTACTAAGATTATTGAGACAGAGATTGAGTTTCATCTAATTGGTCCACAGTTTACAGTGGGTTTAATAATCCCGGTGTTTTGATAAAGACTCCCCAAGGCAATGTAAGGTCTTGCCGAATTGCATGCTGATGGTAACAGGATGGCTAGACTGTTGGGCTAGTATTCAGGCAACTCGCTGGCCTG
>JAODKF010000002.1:13660117-13688190 GCA_026779585.1 Mormyrus proboscirostris | reverse complement strand
TCCACCTATGGCCACGAGTTCTTGTATTTGACCTAATGCTGAAGTAACTATTTGGTTGAACAGCATCCAAACCTGTTCGGATGTGAGATTCAGAATGGCAGATGTTCTGTTGCAGTTACTGGGTACAAAAAACCCAGCATGCACAAGATTAAAACTGAATCCACAGACCAGTGTGGGTGGCCTGAATTGAATTGTAGTCACCTGTTTCCCCTTCCCGGGATGGCCCACCCCCTCAGAGCCATTGAATTAAAAAGGAAAAAAAGAGTGGTCAGCGGATTACCAGTTACCATTTTCCTTTACACGGATATAAGCACTGCATCATAAAACTGGATCGTACAGCTGACATGAGATAGTTGATTACTCTTGGGAGCTTTGATGCGTTTACCAACATTGTTTAGACAGCTGTTCTGCCATATGATGTTTAGGAAAAGGTTTACGTATTTAGAGCATGCATAATACCATATGAAAAAGTTTTTTAAGGGACTCATCTATTGGGAAAATTTAAGTTGCTGTTGTCTAGCTCTTTCTTTGTGAAAATTGTCAGTCTGTCTACTCAAGGATGCCCTTCAGTTTGTGGCTTGACTTCCAAGTTTTGGTGTGAGGGTGAAGGGAGATTATTGTTCAGGCAGATTTGTGGAGACCTGGAACTTGGTAAGGCTGTGGAGGCTCTGAGTCTTCTGAGGCCTGTGCCTATAAGAAGTAACCTTCAGCTTGATGTGAAAAGTATCCAGGGATAGAGACTTGGTTTTCATAGTGCCATCCTGGGGGTTTCCCCTTGGTGTTGGTCAGGCTGCATTGTAAAGATGAAGCCTTAGCATTGTGAGGGAACGGGTGAGGCTTCCCTTGGGGGGGGCGTCTTTCACTTCTTTTGTTCATCTTGTTAAACATATTCTATAAGTGTTGTTTTTGCTTGTCCCAGCGGGTTCCCTGTTGCCTTTCTTTCTGTGGTGAGGTGGTTGGCATTGATCCCACAAGCCTGACCATCGTTGTATGCCTGGTGATGTCATGCTGTCTCCACAGACATCCTTATTACAGCTCCTTATATACACACCTTGTGGAGGTCTTATGCAGAGGTGTTACAGAACAGCCTAAGGGATCCCTTATGTAGTTTGTGTTCATGCTGATCAATAGTTTGTGCATACGTTTCAGCATTGGCCTTGTTAAGCTGTTTGATAGAATCAGTTGCATCTGTGTCCCCACCACTAACTCCCTCCCCCCACCCCCCCACGCTTGAGTCTGATTTGGGCTCCAGCTTGGAGGAATGGCAGTGGCATTGGGGGCTGGACTGCAAATTCCTTGCATAGTTTTATCCCTCTTGCACTGTCTGTATCCTGCATTCTTCACATTCTCCCCCCTTCCCGCACTGTGTCCACACAGATACACACACACACACACACACACACACACACACACACACACACACATTCACTCACTCATTCCAGTTGCCCAGAGCCTCACACAAATCAGTGCCCCAGGGGAGCTTTGCAACAGTGGTAACAGGCTGTTTATCTTTGTGCAGTTATTTGTGTCAGAGTTGGTCTATTGGAGGGTGTTTATTAGCAGAAAACACCTTTTTTGTTGCCCCTACTGGGTAGCAATATCCAGACTTGTTGTGGAAAAAGTAAGCGCCCCTATCTGTTGGAGGATTCCTGAATATATTTGCTTATAACTTTTACATTTTCTGTATGTCTGGCCAGTTGCCAGCCTGTGTCAGGTCTTTAACTGTATTTCTGCCATGCTGTTTCTGTTGTTGAAGTGCATTTACCACTGTTTTTTTGTTTGTAAAGGGAGGGTGAACCAGTCATTTAAAATTATTTTGCAGATTACTTCATCATTTATCTGATTTTTGTTTTTGTCCCATATCACTGAAATCAGGAAAAAGTCATGCTATTTAAGGTTTTAATTATCTGCAGATTTTCCTTTGAGTTTTCGCTTTTTGAAACCTTCATGAGCGATTTAGTTTAGATGTTCTTTGTAATGGAAATTTAAGGAATGTTTGGATCTTTAGTTGGAGTATGTTAGTTTATCACTCTGACAGAGTGCCTTCTCTAAGGTGAATCCAGAAGATTGTGTTCCTTATCGCATATCAAGTTCCCACCGGCACACAATGCTAGTATATGTTGTGCATGTACAGGGATTTGAGATTTCATAATAGTTTTGGTACACTGAGTGCGGAAATGTATGCAGGCAGTATGTGTTTGGCGG
Source organism: Mormyrus proboscirostris (assembly GCA_026779585.1). NCBI lineage: Eukaryota > Metazoa > Chordata > Actinopteri > Osteoglossiformes > Mormyridae > Mormyrus > Mormyrus proboscirostris. The sequence continues at coordinate 13,685,985 of JAODKF010000002.1, read as the reverse complement.
GGGGGCATGTTTTGCGCATGCAGGGGTTGTTGGGGGAGGGGGGGTCTGTGCAGTGCAGCATCAGACCTGGTATACATTTCCCAGGGCAGTCTGGTGTTTGCCAAATGCAGCCTGAGCCCACTGCTCACACACAGAGCCATTGAAGACAAACAGGCCTCTTGTTTGCACGGAGCAAGATCGCTCTGTCCAAAGGGATGTTTTCTTGCTGCCTGTTATGTGGCTCATAGATCACTATCAGTTTTGCCATCTGTGTACGTGATTGGATTCTCCAGGCTGTTTCGGGATGCGTCTCACAGATGTTCTGACAGTATCCATTAGAAAAGGTATCTCCAGTTTCCTGCTTATTTTGTTTCTTGTCTTCTGTATAGCTGACATTGACTCATTCTGCCGTCTTCCAGTCTCTGCCATGCGTGGTCTGCATGAATGTGTTCTTTGGCTCTCCTGTAGATGATCCTGGTTCAGGTGAATCCCGGGGAGACCTTCACGATCCGTACAGAGGATGGGCATGTCCAATGCATCACAGGTGGGGCTTGGTTCCACAAAACGCTGAGTACCTGCATGTTCCTTGGTCCTCTTCTTGACCTGCTGCCTGTTTATATTTTACTTATGTGCTGAGCCCCCCATCTGGTAATTCCAGGTCCAGCACACGTGCCCATGGTCTCCCCCAATGGCACCATGCCTCCCATCTTTGTGCCCCCTGGCTATATGTCTCAGGTTAGTACCAGTCCTGTGTGTGTAATTCCATAAGCATGCTGCTCAGTTGGACTCTGGTCAGTGCCACTGAAACGTGGCCACATGCACTCTGATGTGCTTTGCTCTGTGAGCCTCGGGATTCCTTTAAACTAATAAGTATGATTTTTATTCTCTATTGTCTGTGTGTGTGTGTGTGTGTGTGTGTGTGTGACAGTTTAAGCACCTTCTGGAATAGTCTAGCCTAAGGACTGAGTTAAAAAGAATATATTTAGCTGTGATTTTTTTTTTCCATTAAACAAAGCAGCCCTGTCAGCCTGCAGATTAGTGTAAAATACACCCATGTCACCTTTTGTGAACTGTTTCCTTGAGGCTGAGCTCAGCCTTTCCTTCCTGACTGCGCTGCTGTTTGCCCTGTCAGGTGGTGGAGGAGAACGGCATGCGGAAAGTGGTGGTTTTGCCACATGCCGCCGAGTTCCACCCCTCCATGCCCCTGCCGCCGCTGCACGTGCCACCGTACCTCCACCCCCACCCCGCCATGCTCCACCAGCACCCCATCTATCCCAGGGAGATGGCCCCCCATTTTGTTCATCAGCTTCCCCCTCCACAGATGTACAGTGAGCAGGGTGAGCGAGTTGCAAGCATCTGCCGAAATGTTCTGCTTGCTTCCATTGGTTAAATTTTTTAAAGTGTGTTTCTTTAAACTGTCCCCTATATTTACATGCACACGTATATATTGTACTTTTTTCCTCGTGCCCTGCATGTGTGTGTTTTGCACAGACGTGCCATGTCATGGTGTGTCTCTGCCCCCGCGGGACGAGCGCGCCGCAAAGCCACAGGAACACCTACACCGCCGCCTGAAAGCCGGAAGCACTGTGCGGGTCTCTCGCAGCCCCCCATCATCCCCACTCAAGGGGCCTCCCCCTGCTCCCGTCCACAACGGGCACAACAAGAGCGGAGCCACGCCAGCAGCTTCCCCAGGGTCCACGAAACCCAAAGTCCCCAGCAAGACCTCGGCATCGCCGCCGCCGGACCGAGAGAATGCCGGAGAGGTTGTCCGTTCAGACCTGCAAGCGCGCGCAGGTACGCCATCTGCTGGCCGACTGCTATGTCCCCACTGCCAGCCAGGTCTATTTCACAGCAATAACTTTCTTTTTGGTTTCTTCCACCATACAGACGTGGTGACTGAAATAAGGACGGTGATGGAGCTGCTTTCAAGCATGAGCAAACCCACGGTGAGTAGCCCCTCACCCCAACATAAGGTTTACCTGATAAGCCTGATGATATGGATTTTTGGCAAAGCCAAACTAGGCCGTAACCACTCTAGCCTTCACGTGTGAATTATATATAAAGTAACAAATGCATATGTTTCTCAGGTTCAGAGCATTACGTCTTGCTCGGCCGACCTGTCCTGGGCCTCCCCAGCTGGTGTGCGGAATGTGGACACCCCGAGAGCACAGGCTCCCCTCATCCTCAGCTATGAGCTGGCTTTCTCTGACAGTGGCACTGAGGGCAGTTTCACCCCTGTATATGTGTGAGTATCTCACCAGCATCCCAAAGTCAAATTCACATGCGTAGTGGTGGGTAAAAGTGTGACGCTATAGTTCTTCTCTCAGCTGTGGTAATACACACTGTCATTCATGGAAATGAACCTTAATCATTCTGCTGTAGTATCTGTGTTTATTAAAATGCATGCGTTGAATGAAAGTCAACAGTGGAGAATGCGATGGTTGTGCCTTGTCATAGGGGTGGGGAGACCTCTTTCACGCTGGAAGACCTGCGACCAGCCACAAGTTACCGCGTCAGGTGAGAGGCAGCTGTCGCATTATGTCCGCTAACAAGCCCTGGTTGCCGGACACAAACTGATGTGCATGTGCTGCGTTTGGGCCCCGGCTCGCAGGGTCTGCGCCTCCTGCGGCTCCGTGAAGGGCTCTCCCTCCGAGGCAGCTGGGTTCACCACACAGAGCGCCCCCCCGGATGCCCCGGCCCCTCCTCGGCTCATCGTGCGCAGCAAGAGCTCCCTGGTGTTGCAGTGGAAGGTACGCAGAAGGCCACTTGCGCTCCCGAGGGCCCCCGCAACGGCCAGAGGCACTAAGGCAAACAGTAAGGGTGTCCCTTCACATTGCAGGCACCCAGCGACAACGGCTCAAAGATCACTGGGTATCTCCTGGAGTACGATGAGGTAAGTAGCACTGTGGTCTCCATGAGCACAAGGAACAGAATTTCATAATGGGACAGTATGGATTATGTATTGCAAAAATCAGCTAGATATGCAAGGTCTTCATATGGCTAAAGATTCTTTGTTTTTCTTTGTTGTCTGTTTTATCCCACTTGGGGCATCCCAAGCGCTCACACACCTTTTCATAGAGAACTTCCTGCCATCATGCTGGTTCCTTGTCCCGTTTTCTAGGGAAAGCAAAGTGCCTTCAAGGAGATTTACTTTGGGCATGCCAAACAATACAAGATCATCAGACTGAGCCCTTCAACAAAATATTCCTTCAGAATAGCTGCTAAAAATGACGTGGGAATGAGGTATGCCTGCCCGCCACCTGGCCTGCTTACCTGCAGTCCGATCACGTGGCTGTGGACTGATATGTAAGCTCTGATTTGTGTGACCGCGCGTGTGTGACTGTGTGTGTCTGTGTGCAGCCCTTTCAGCGAGGTGCTGACATGCTGCACCGCTGGCAGTGCTCCTCACCCGCCAGCACCCCCCCGTCTGGCTGCCGCAGGTGTGTCCTGGCTCACCCTGGAATGGAGCGCACCCTGTGGGCCTGCCTTTGGGGATGCGTATACCTACACCCTGGAAATGGAAGAGGAGGGAACGGTTAGATGATGCACCACGTTTTGAGGGCACCATATCTAACTTTTTTTTTTTCCCCCTAGAGCTGTTTTTGGATTGGGTTAATCAAATTCTGTTCCTCCATGCACACAGGGCTATGGTTTCAAGCCCAAACACAACGGGGAGGAGCTCTCCTGTACTGTAAAAGGCCTCCGAAGGAGCACAGCCTATAAGTTTAGGGTAAGCATCCACAGGTTTGGGATTATGGGTGAAGCCTCCTTGGGCATGGCACCATGTATGGACATGGATGTCTCGGGCATGTTCTGTTCTGTGTATGGTATCACTTCACAGCACCATGGTTGTTGTGACTCTGCTTGTGCCCCTGCTAGGTGCTAGCTGCCAACGCGGAAGGTCGCAGTCAGCCCAGTGTGGCGGTGGAATTCATCACCCAACCTGACAAGCCCAGTGCCCCCGGCCGGCCGGCCCTGAAGGGTGCAGCGCAGCCGCACTGCCTTCCTGTGGCCTGGGGTGAGCGTCTCTCACTTCCTGTCCACACCATTACCTCTGTTGTGAAGGCAGGGTTCCCTTCCTCTTGACAGCATCCCCCTTAGATGCTAATATCTGCGCAGTCATTCACACAGACCTGCAACAGTGCCTACGTCAGCTCTCGCATCCTTTTTCCAGACATACCCAAAGATGGTGGCGGCTCTGAGATCAAGCAGTACGTGCTAGAGATGAGCCAGAGTGAGAGTGGTGAGTGGAGAGTGATCACACGGACCGTCATTCATGTCCATCCCCAGATGGGGCTGCCCTGAGTCATTGCGACGCCCACATTGGAATCTGTACATGTGTATTTATGCCTCTGTGCAACCCCTGTGTTTCAGGGAGCCCGTGGGCTGTGGTGTACAGTGGGCCACAGAGGGAACATGTGTGCGAGGGCTTGGAGCCAGGGACCTGCTACAGCCTTAGGGTTTACTGCCAGAGCGCTGGGGGACAGAGCCAGGTGGGCAGTGTGCCCGTGTCCAGTCAGTAACCTGGGTTGGAGAGCCTAGCCACCCACTGACCAGGCTGCTGTTTATCCACCTCCCTCCAAGGTCTCAGACGTCCTCTTGGTGCAGACGGCTCCCGTGCCTCCCGGGCCGTGCCAGGCGCTGCAACTCCGAGGGAAGGCCAAGCCACGGGAGATATCCCTGACCTGGGGTGAGATGCCACCCCACACGCACATTGCATTTGCCCCCTGCGTTTCCTCAGATAGTGTATTGAAATGTTGTTTAGCTACATTGCCTTTGAAAACCCTTCCTCCCTGTCCCATCACCCACAGCACCCCCCGTGTGGGACGGCGGTGCGTCCATATACCAGTATACGGTGGAAATGGCGGAGTCTGCGGAGGGGCTCCGGTGCCCCCTGTACCAGGGCCTGGAGACTGACTGCACTGCCAGCCACCTGCTGCCCGGTCACTCATACTGTTTCTGGGTGAAAGCAGCCAACCAGGCCGGGGTGAGCGCATGCGGTTTGTCGTGGCACTGAGTTCATTTGTGACATTAATGTGTTACACATGCATTTCAGGAAAGACCTACTTTACACTCAGCATCACTGCAGCCCACGATAAGTCAACGACTGCATCCTGTATATGGGGGCCGAAGCCACGACCAAGTCTCTCTTGGCATGGCCTCCTGGGGTGGGCTGTACTACACCCAGGACCACACAGTCCTAACCATTAGTCAGGAAAATATTTAGACATGATTCGGTGAACTCAAAATTACTTTGAGTGATAGATTTGTATGTTTCTACACCAACATCTTATAGCAGTATTGGATAGCTATGCTGTACCATACATACAGTACTATACTTTAATACCATGGGAGGCATTTTTTTTGTTTATTTATCTTTTTTTTTTTAAAGGTTTTCTGCTGTGTTTGAGTGAATCAGGTCTCTCCAGGGTACCTTTAGTGTCCTGGTTTTGTGTTGCAGTGGGGTCCGCTGTCAGAGATGCAGGAGCTGTCCACAGCCCCTGGGCCACCAGAGCAGTGTGGCCCTCCAGAGCTCACCCTGAAGACAGCCAACTGTGTGCTGGCCAGCTGGGAGGTGAGGGTCTCGGGATGGCCGTCGACAGCTCCGTCATTAACCGTGGCGACCTCCTGCGCTTGCTGGGGGCCCCGGCCTGCTCGCTGAGATGGCTGCCTCTGCTCTCGTGGATACGACTTGCCTCATGAACCACCGCCCTTTCTCCATATAAATGTCACGCTGTGGTAGTGGCACTTTGATGTGCTTTATTACATAGTGGTTTAGGACATTGCAGGCTCACTACAGGTTTAATGCTAACCATTAATATGCTAACCATTAATGGGAGGTCTTGGCAGAACTGTTAGCTACGCTTTCAAAGCAGGCTAATTGATTAGTCTGGGCAAGAGATGAGTGTATTATAGCCAATAACTTCAGTATCTTGGGAAAAACTGCATATGGAAGATTTCGAAGGGAAAGCTCTAGCGCCAAGCTCAAATTAGCCATGCAAGTTATTGACTCCTATGTGCAATATTTAATTCAGGCCTGATGGTAAAATGGTATGTAAGTAAAAGGTGTCATGGGCATAATCTATTACAGGCACTTGGACACTTCTGCAAATAGAGTAATTACAGAACTTTGTATTCTTAGTGCAGAGCGGTAACTGTGACAGCTGCATGTTTAAGACTGAGGGTGGAAAAAATGGGGGAAGGCAAGAATATCACAACGGCCATCAGCAGTCAAACCAGTCAGAGGCCTGGCAGTTTCTCCACACTGGCTGGGGACCGTTATGCAGTGTGAAACGCTCAAAAATAATTTGGCATGGTCCAGCAGCACCATGCGCATGAAAGAGAATGTTCCCTGAGGTAGCTTGCTGGTCTGAAACAAATGTATGTAGTAGCTGTAATTTGCAGTAAGCGTAGTTAATTTGTCTTGAAAAGCAGTACTTTTTAAGGCCATGCACTTTGTGAAACAGCCTTTAGGTATTTTTTATATTTACCGTTTTTAGGGAACATTTTTATTAGAAACTGTCAGAGTATTCTGTAGAATAATCAAATTCTTACACGATATTTTGATATTTGATTTTAATGTATCTTTACACAGAACAAAGGCTGCTAAACATCCTGGCACAGGGAAAATTAGAATTATGGATCTTTACAAAGGGTTTTTATAGTTGGTCTTTATCTAACGACACTCTTACCGATTAGTTGATTAATGTAAATGAGTAATTTTCCTCCAGAAAATCAAATGGATTGTTTAAGTACATATTTTTGGCAGCAACAAACTGTTATTGCAGGGCTTTCGATAATGGACGCTGACTTTTTGGCACTATACGGGTATTATTTTTTTGCCTACAATTCGATAAGCAAATTAGTACTATTCCTAACCTATTAATGAGATGTTGTATTGTGACACCCAGAAGTTTGTAATCTGTATAAATTCAGCATATCCTTATGCTTATTTGACTCTGTTAGCAGAAGACCCCATGCTACTGTTTTGGTAACCATGGAAGCGATAAACACTGAAGTGGTGCTGAACCTAGACTTGGCAGCCACAACATCTTTTAAAAGAGGAAATATTGTGGATAAACAAGGTAGAGAGATGCTGCTAGCCTGCTGCTGCCTTTTGCTGATTAAAGTCCGCCTCAGTTTTTTTTTTTTTTTTTGTAAACATTTATTTCGGTTCACGGATTATTTTCTTTTATTTAGTCTTTGTTTTCGTTCCAGTTTCACTTTACGATAACACTGGTCCAAACTCAAACACACACTAGCACTGTCAAATCACGTAGAATAAGCCCAGATTTTAACTTAATTTTCCCTGTTACTTATTCAATGGAGATCGTTAGGTAAGACAGACACATTTATGACACTAATAAGGAGTGTTGTTGGCAGATACAGATATTAAAAGATATTAAAAAGCTCTCCTTATTAATGGTAATTGATTAATTAACAAACAAACTTGAATAGACAACACTTGGGATGGTTTTGCTTTTTTTGCTGGTCCAGAATAGCACCTGTGTGTTTACTCTTCAGGCGCTCATGCACAGGGTTAGTGCCCCTCTAGTATGCCATCAAACTCTTCACAGTGTAAAAACACCTTTTTGTTTTGTGATGATTTGAATTACTCCCATAATTATGTAGTAATATGAAAGGAAATCATTTATTATAATGAACTGAAATTTTTTAAATCATAATGGTACTTTCATTAAAATATTTTTAAAAAAGATTTGTCGATTTTAAAATGTCGACTGATCGCTGCTGCCCTAATTGAATCGAAGTTCCTTTAACCCTTTCTGCACTTACCCGTGACTCCTGCTTGCCTGCTCTTTGTTCGCTCTCTGATCCGTGTCTCTGTTTGTATTCCCGTCTCTCAGGTCCCTGCCTGCAACGGGGCAGAGGTGTCCGAATTCCGACTGGAGTGGGGTGCTGCCGAGGGCGCCCTCACGCTAGCGTACTGCGGCCCGTCACGCGGTTATGAAGCTCGCAGCCTGCTCCCTGCTACAGTTTACTACTGCAGGGTTCAGGTGAGAGAACAGCTCTCAGAATCTACTAAGCCCAAACAGGAATGTACAGCCGTCCACAGAGTGAACACAGTAAATGTACCTCCCAGAAGCTGCCTACATAGTTACTTAAGACCTGTTAGCTGCATTTCTTTATTTTGTAATTACCTTTGACAAAGGTGGTACCGACCAGAAAGATGACACTAGACTCATGTGGTGGACCTCGCCTGTGCCTGTAGCTGGCAGTAATAAAATTGGCGTAAAGGAGACAGTCATTCAATGATTATTTATGAAAACTAACAATTCTGTCAATACATTGTTTCTGTTTATCGATACCCTTGAAAATACCAAAACACACCCATTTTAATATGGTGCGATTTTCCACAACAAAATCCTGCAGCCGTTGCTCTGAGATTCGTTTGGCTTTAGAGCTACTTTACATAAACAGAGAAGCGCCTGTCTCTGAAAAGCTGCTTCGCGACTCTCTCTCTGTGTTTTTCTGGTATTGCACTTCACGTGCAGATTGTTCATGGAGGAGTTTTTGAGTGACTTGCATGTCAGCAGAATCTCTGTGTATGTTTACTGAATGTTATATAGCATTTTCCACACTATAGAACCAAATTGGTGTTTTTCACTTAAAGCAAAAACAAAATGCTTTATACCTATAAGGGCCTAAATAACAGCTGAATCACAGACCTGCTTTTGCCAGAAAGATATTTTTATGGTCCAACATGACCTACAGCACTGTTTAGATCTACACCTGGTGAGCCATCGTACAGCTGCATAGTCACATGCTTCTCAGTCAAGAGCTTTATTATTAGTTGACGAGCTGCGTCTGGTGTGGAGGAGCGGTAGCAGAGCGCAAACACAGTTAAGGAAAATGACTTGTTTTGCTTAGCTTACTGATTTGTTTTTAACATGGTTACTGTTTACTTGCTATAATTTGACTTTCATTCTGACTGGGCATATTTAATGTCTTTGTGTTCATTACTATTTTTAAAGTAGTGATCATAAACTGGCTGGGGAGTTTGGCATAGCAATTGAACTTGTCTGCTAAATGCTGGTCATAAAGCGTGACGTTTCACTTTTTTGCAGCTCGCAAAGTAAGAGTTGATGGGTTCAAGCTTATTCTTGCTTGATCTGTATCATTTTTTTTTTTTTCCCCACACAGGCAGTGAATTCTGCAGGCACAGGGCCCTTTGGGGACGTTGCCATGGTGACAACGCCACCATCAGTTCCAGCTGCGGTACGGCTGGTGGAGGTCGTAGGTGAAGATACGCTTCCTGAAAGCATGCCCGGCCCTGCCTTCTCCTGCCTGGCATTGCAGTGGGAGGAACCTTGTTGCAATGGCGCAGAAATAACAGGCTACAACATTGACTATGGGGATCAGCTCCCCCTGTCTGTTGGGAGGACCAATCACTGTGTGCTGGAGAATCTGCAGCCAGATACAACATACAGGTAGTGCATGTTTGTTTTAATTAGTATGTTACTTCCACAGACAAAAGCATTTGCAAAAATACTGTTAACCCTGGTCCTGGGTGGCTTTTGTACTTAGGTTTTTGGGCTGCCTAAGCACTTAATCGTGTAGCTTAAATCAGCGTTAAACTGATTATGAAGCAGTTCAGCCATCTCTGTACTAATCTAGAAAACACTGTAGCTCACCATAAACAGGACCAGGGTTAAGAACTTCAGCCTTAAAAGCACCGCACTGCCAGAATAAATTACTTCATGCAACTGTTTAATGCATTTATATTCTTTTACTGTTGTGGTTTTGAAACAGCCTAAGTTTAGAAATATGTTTAAATAGACTTATGTTCACAGCCTAATTGTAAAAACATGCTCAAATGGACTTCTCTCAGGGTGCGTGTGCAAGCAGTGAACAGTGTCGGCCCGGGTCCCTTCAGTGGCACGCTGAAAGCCAAAACGCGGCCCCTCCCCCCTGAACCGCCCCAGCTGGAGTGTGTTGCCACAGGCCCCCAGAGTCTGAAGCTCAAGTGGGGCGAGGGCCCAAGCCGGGCGCAGCCAAGCGGAACCACGCAGTTCTGTCTGCACATGCAGGCCAGCGCAGACAGGTGGGGACACACATACACACACACACACACGGACTAAACAGTGTGTCTCCAAAACCTCAGTTCAGAAACTACCAGATTTGTCATTAACTGGCTGGTTGTATTGGGGTGCTCTTAGTGAATTGATACAACCACGTGGTGTGAAGATATGGTTTAGATGCATCTCAATCTTTTGTGTTTCGATGTTGTGGCTGAAGATACAGGTCATATATATTTTGTCTTCCTTAGCTGGGCTGTTCTGGCTGCGTGGTAATTTTTTTTCCAGGAGGGAGACATTTCAGAGAATTTTATCAGGGTGGTTTGACTCTGATTGCTTTTCTGAATCTCTACGCCATCTCACCTTATTTGGAACTGGAAGCTTGCTGACAGTTTTATTTCCTTATCAGGAAAAGCAAATGTTAAATTCTGGGGGGGGCGGGGGGGGTCTGTTTCCTAGGCTCGTGTGCATCTACAGTGGCCCTTGCCACACGTTCAAGGTGCAGCGGCTGGCTGAAGCCACGCTGTACCACTTCAGCATACAGGCGCACAATGAGGCCGGGGTGGGACCGCTCTCGACCATCTACAGCTTCAGCACCAGCAGGTCTCCGCCAGGCCAGCTCAAGGGTAAGGGACACCATTAGATGTCCTTTTTTCTGTTGCCATGTTGAAGTGAACTGAACCTTGGAGGGTTGTTTCCATTGCCTTTTTCCCTTGTGGGATCTTCAGTCATCAGTTTTGAAATGAAAAACATTGTGTTCATAGCATGTGGAATATAACTGCTCTTTACTTGAGGTGAAAATTGGGAATGTGCAAGCTGTGCTCCTTTTAATTTAGCTGCTACACTGAAGACTTGGTACTGTTTCTGCATCATTTTGTGGAATCTGTTTCATTTGTGTTGTCAGATTTATTTTTTTTTTTTTATCCTGAAGCCATTTGGATGACAGTGATAAAGTTCCCTTTCCGTAGAGCTAATTATTCTGTAGCCATCACTAAGTTTTTACGCCATTGGCAGCTTGCATTTGGTTAGGTTTTTTGGTTGCAATCAGGGAAAAACAGACAAATATCCTGATCGGTTTCTCTTTCGGTCTTTGCTTACTTGGTACAATCATGAAAGTGGTCCAGTTAACCTGACCGTTCCGCACAGCTTAACGGTTCAGTTCTTCGGAACTAGCTGTGTCTTTCAGCGGAGGCGTTTTCAGAGAAACATGATATACTGCTCTCTGCTCCCTCAGGCTTCCGGAGTGTAACCTGAGCATAAATGATAGGCCTTGGGTGCCTCTTTGTCATCCACTGGAGGAACACATGACTCTCCCATTCATCAGACTGACACATCTTTCTAACAGCCCCGCGCATCGAGCAGCTGGAGTGGAATCGGTATGAGGTCACATGGGAGGCCCTACCACCAATGAGAGGAGACCCCATCGTGTACACTCTGCAGCTGCAGCGAGGACGTGAGGCTGAGCAGGTACGCCTTGGCAGGAAGCCTGATGAGATAATGGAGGGAATGCCATCAGCTTGCCTCTGGAATGTACAGTACTTCCTCAGGTTAAAGCTTCACCCTCTCTTCTCTATTGCAGCTCTACAGGGGGCCTGCTGCCACATACAAGTGGCAAGGTGTTGTTCCGGGCTGTGACTGGCGTGTACGCGTGTGCGCGGGTCGAAAATGCCCAGACAGCGGAGAGCTGTGGGGGCCGTACAGCCCGAGCACCTCCCTGCCTGCCATAGAGGCCCCAGGGACCTCAGAGGGAGGGCCCAAAGCCACAGCCAGAGAAGGCGGCACCCCCAGGACAGCAAGAGCCATCACAGACGAACAGTTTGCCTTGCTGCTGCTTCTGGGCTTTTCTACGGTGGCCATTCTCTTCGCCGTGGTCATCCAGTACTTTGTCATCAAGTAGGTTGTCCCCCTGCACTAAATACCACCCCAAACGTACCCCCCTCCCTTTAGCCCTCTCTGAAAGATGGTGAGAAACAGCAGGATGATTCTCCAGGCTCGCTTATCCACCTATTCACACAAGAAGCTCCACTACAACCTCGTGGAGATATTTTCAGTTTCCTATTCCTGCTGTTGTTGTTTGTTGTTGTTCTTGTTGCTGTTGTCATTGTTGTTAATGTTAAATGTTATATATTTACAGCAATAGGTACTTTTCCATGTTGTGATTTTACCCTCTCTTCATGACCAATGTGAACTGTGACTTAATGAGCAGTTTAGTGCGAGCTGGTGGCGAGACGTGTCCAGTCGCGAGTGGTCTGAGACGGAAGATGACATGGCGAGAAGCAGGCTTCTGGCTGTCGTGTGTGCCGACGGTGGCAGCCGTGCGACAGGAAATGTGAGCGAGCAAGTGAGCACAAATTCATGGGCTTTTCCACAGTGTCTGATGTCAGTCGACTGGTCGAGGTACAAGGTTCTCTGTCATCTGCCTTGGCTGACTGGCTGTCGTGATTCACCATGGAAATTCCCAACTGCATCATGGGATTTCCTTGAGACTAGGTCATTTCAGCTTTATACTGTACACTGTCGGTCAGAGCAACTGTGAATTAAGCTCTGTTCTCTATTAAACTATGTGCATTTTTAACAGGATGGAAAAATGAAAAGGGAGAAGTTGCCAAAGTTTTTATAAGAGTGACATGTATGAAGAAAAGCTCCTCTAAGAGGGGTTAGGGTTCCCATATTTTATTTTTTTTAAAGTGATTTAAAAGAAAAAAAAAAGGGTAAAAGAATCCACTAACATAACGGAGAACTTCAAAGAGACACAAGTTACCTTGTTAAAATAATTGGGAGAATTTTTGTTTGTCATCACCTGTGTGTATGTGTGTATAAACATACATGTTATGTTTATGTATATATAAATGGACAGTACCTATAAGAGATACGAAATACACATTGTTATAAATGTCTCTATTTGGCTCAAACTGAGCACCATGATCCTATTATGTATTTGTCAAAATGTGTGTTTGTACCGTTTGGACATTCAGGCTCAAAGATGGGGGGGAGGCAACAGCCTTGTTTGGTGTGTCTCTGGAGAATAGATTTGAGTTCACATTGTCAGTACGGCCGGCCAGTATCACCCATGCTCTCGCTATATCTATTTGTCTTATAAAACCCTACTTTGTGTTGGCCAATCTGAGGTCCACGTTAGGCGTCATTTCTATTGTCCTCTCTATGTCCAGCGTGACTTTGCACGTAGGCCATTGTTGAGCCATTCTGCTGAGCTATAGCCTGTATGGACATACCTCTAGGTAATTTCAGCATTAAAACTGTTCCCTTTAAATTGAATGGGCTGTGAGGATGCCATGACCTGGCAGGTGCACGTCCAGTCCCTCCAGTGCTCACTGAGATCATGATCATATCAGCGTAGATGTAGCATGGAATTCAAGGCCCTGACGAGCCTCTCCTCTCCAATGGCCCATGTCTTGACTCCTGTGTCTGCAGCCGGAAGACTCCCCTGAAACCAAAAAACCTCTTCCTTGTTTCCCCTAAAAGTATTACAATGCCTGACGACCCAAACAAATCTGAATCGGCAATGTTGCTTTCAGACGTGCCCCATCTGTTCACTAGAATGAATGTTTGTGAGGTTATAAGTTTAAAAAGATTCCCCTTTGTAGGCAGGCAGACAACAGCCCTGTGTTTCTTGGGAACTGTGTGTTATGTGGACCACAGGTTATTAATATCCTGTAATCCTGGATATAACTTTTTCCAAAGAAAACCATGATGAATCTGATGTTTTGGCATAGGCATCTGCCGCTCCTTAACGTGAAGTGCTCATTTGGAGAAGAGATGCCTGTATGCAATTTACTTGTTTATAAAGCTAATGATATGAGCTATGCATAGAAAGAGAGACTCCAGAGGTACCAGAGAACCTTCTGGGCTGTAGCCCACTCCGAGACAGGCCTGCTCTCCATCTATTGTGACAGGGTTTTGCTCTAAATCTCCCATTAAAAAAATAAATATGTAAGCCCTGTTTTGTAATGCCAGATTTCCTCCTGAATGTGACAGGACAACCTCTGGTGCTGTAGCTCAGCTTCACCTGGTAAACCAGGCTCTGCGTAGCCTCTGCCTCCCCCCACTGCCCCCCAACCGGCCCCCAACCCCCAGAACATTATCCATGCTGGAACGGTTGCAGTGTGAGATCACTGATTGTCATTGGTATAATGTGTGTTGGAAGAAGAGGGAAGGCATACAGTTATGTTTATTATGATAAGCGTTCTTGCTGTTAGTGTTGTATTTCGTTCATTAATCTGAACCATAATCTGTACTGTTTCCTGTTAAATCCTGACTGGAACATCCTGCTATGTTGAGTATTAGTGTAAGCTTTTATTTTTGTTTTTTCTTTTTTCCCCTTATACGAGCTTGTCAGGGCGCAGTACTGTTTTACACAACAGCCTTATCTCTATGGCCTCTGCACACTGTTCACTCATTCCCACTTGTGCCTGCATCTGGTGAGTCTGAGCGGGCCTATTAGCCAAGGCGCTCCTCAGCTCAGGCCTGGCCGAAGGGTAATCAGAATATCCGGGGTGCTGTTTCCAAAGACTTTTACTCTGGTTTCTCTGTTTGTTACATATGAATTTAAGTACAAAGTCTTAAACTCGTTTCAGCCCAACCTGTTATAATGTGTGTATAGCGCAACCTCTGTTAACCGTTAAACTGCAACTTCAGGGCAAACTAACATGCATGTAAATGAGAAGGGTTACAACTCAGTGGAGAATTCTGGCCTTGTGTAACCCCCCACCACACACACACACACACACGGACACCGACACCAAAATTAATTTTGGGGCCTACAACTAATTCTGATTCCATGCTAAGTGCATTTTGTCATTCCGCCTGGAAACAAAATCAAATCACTGAGTGGTACTTATGAGTTAATATGGTAACAGTGCATGTCATTTCCTTCCAAAATGGAGGAAACTGTTATGGAATTAGACTATCTGAGCCTACGCTCTGACCCTGAACAGCCTGAATGTGGATGAGCCTAGCCAAGCTTTCTGCTTTCTGCACAGCTAGGGAACTGGACCTGCTTTGTCAAGAGTTTTATTTTTGCATCCCATACATTTGGCATACGTAGGGAAAGCGCTGCTGCTAATTAGTATTTTCAGTTACTTGTTTGTGTAACCCCTTCCCAGAGTGCTAGGTTGAGAGCCAGTCATCTTTATGATATCCAGTATATGTAGCTTCCAATTATGTAGTTTGCTGTCTGAAGTCTCCAGTGTTTTATGTTCCTATCAACGCTAGTTAATCAGTAGTCATGTTTGACTCCTGGGCATTTGCACCCAGACAAGATACAACAGTCTCTCCAGATCTGAGGGGAATGGGAATTGACCGTATCCCAGCGGTTCCTTCAGTAGAACACAGAGGTCCTAAACACTGGGACTCTGCATTAACGGTGCTCTCATACCTCTTGCGCTCTGCCCCACGTGGCAGAGAAGCACCTTGACACACCCCAAAGCCCCCTGCACAGATCATGTGCTCACATCTTTAGCCCTCAGAGGTCTGACCTCAGGACACTTCCACATGACCTCCCAACATCCCCGTGGTCCCTGATGTAAAACAGCTGGGTTAGCATGAAGGCTACCCATCCATCAGCCAGAAAAGCTGGCAAAATCAGCCTCTGGCCATGACTAAACTCTGTACACTGGGCTTCTGTCCACTTTGATTTGAGAGCTGGTTGGTGTAGTTCTTTGGGGGAACCATACACTAAAGAAGCACCTGTAGGAGCAAAAGATGGAGAACTGGGGTTCAGTGCATTAGTGGAAGTCGCATTAAAATACTGCTGTAAATCTGAAAGGTCCTTGCAGGGATGGTTATTTCTCTGTCTAGGCACTTGGGGCAAACGCTCTCGGGCCAGCTTTATCATGGAGCGGGTGGCCACATCTGCCGGCTCTGTGTTAAAGCATCTCTGTAACACCCTGATCTCCATCTTCCTACTCCCATGACAGTGTCTATAGAACATGCTGGTCCCCTTGTTTGCCTTTTCTATTGCATTTTTAGCAGGCAAATGTAATACATTCCAAAAAAAAAAACATACTTTATCGGCATTAATTGTTGCTTTGTTTTCTTATGTTTTTCTTTTTGTGTAATTTCATAAACTTATGTTAAAGAAACTGCCATGTATTATGTTATTACTAAATTGTAACAATCATAGATAATATATTTAATATGGCAAATAAATTATAGTCCTTATAGTAGCTGGTCTTGTTTTCTGACTGAAAGGTTCCTGTTATGGTTCCTGGTGCTTCAGGTGTGCACAGTGTGTCCTTGCACCATCCTGCTTAGGAATAAGTGACATGGTCAAATATCCGTGCACAGTGGATACTGCAGAAAGGAAAGTTACTTTCGGTTTTTCCTGTCTGACTGTGTCTTCTCTGACACATGCACACAGTGCAACACGGCAAAAACACATCGGAATTGGGGCTCCTTTATCACACGCTGGTGCAGAAGTTCATTTCGGTTGGCGCGGTGACCCGACTGCGGTGGCTGGACCTGTGCCCTCGGGGCAGCCTGCTGCGGGGGCCTTGGCTCTGGAGCATGCCGCGAAGGGCCAGGCGGTAGCGGGCAGACAGCAGGTTGTAGAGGACGGGGTTGATGGAAGCGCTGAGGTAGAAGAGCAGCATGGCAGCCAGGTTGAAGTTCTGCGATGTAGCGTACAGTGCTTCTCTGCCTCCCTGGTCCTCATCGTCCCAGACTGCAGTAGAGAAGAGGATCCTTCCAATGTGGAAAGGCAGCCAGCAGAGGGCGAAGGACAGTACCACCACAACTGGCAAAGGTGGGCGACAGGAAACGATGTAAGCCTTCAAAGCAGCATCCCGCGGGTAAAACTGAAATTATGCCGTAATTCAATACGCCATAAAAGACGGATGGCTTTTCATTATTATTAGTAATTTTGAAATTCCTCATCAGGCTCCTGCCTGAGATATCCTGGGGTCTGCTTGCACAGAGGACAGGATATCCGCTCCTCTAACGCCCTGCTTTCTTCACACGCTGCCAGGCACACAAAGTACTGATTGTCGCAGATGTTTGTCTGGACAAATGACAAACATAAAGGCATCTGAGAGGTCTCCAGGAAGACCACATATGACAGCTAGCTGGTGACCCTGGCTAAACAAAGCCCTTTGAGATTATGAAACTCATTGGAGAGAACATAGATCAACCTAAAAACCAACATTTGTGGGAGCTAGGAGAGAAAAATGAACTCTGCTAAATTACTTCATGCAAGTGGTAAATTATACAGCTGCGCATATGGAGTGACGACCAGTTAAACACGCAAGTCTATTTCTATAGCAGTGCACTTTAGTACTTGAGGAATTTGACTTGGACTACAGAAGAATGTCGGTTTATTGTTGAATAAAAGATGTTTTAACAAATCTTAATGAGGTTGAACTGTATATGTTTATATAACAATAGAAGGAATATACAGTAAAGTAATTTAGAAATAAGTTGAGGCCAAAAATTTTACAAACCTTAAAAGGACTAAATTCCGTGGTCTGCTTGAAGAGTCTATATTTCACATCCAATGGTAGGTGCTAACAGCCCTCTGAGGAGGACTTGTGCTGAATTGCTATCACACCATCTCAGCGCACATGCTTTCATGCTCTAAGATTTTATTCTAGACTGATGGCATGGTGACTCGGTGAAGCACTATTGTCTCACACCTTTGCCTCTGCCATGTGTCTGGACTTTGCATGTTCTTGTCACATGGGTATCTACAGACCAAATATGCGGTTTGGCTAACAGGCATTTCTAAGTTGTCCATAGGGTATGATTAAATTTGTGTGTGCCCTGTGATGGACTGGCATCCCGTCCAGGGAGTCCCCTGCCTTGTGCCCTAAGCTTCTCTGGGACAGGCTTCAGGTTACCCATGACCCACAACAGGATAAGAGGTTAGAAGATTGATGATGTGTTGTCCTATATTCCTGGTAATCACCAACATAAATTTTGAAGTTTATATGATACGTACAGTAATCTGACGATCTAGAAATAAACCAGACGGCGTTCTATGCTGAACATGACAAATATCACCATGCTTAGCTCTCTATATAGAGAAAACATCCCACGCGGTTGGGCAGCCCTGACCTCCTCATGAGACCTTAAAAGGAGTCTCTTACCCAGGAGCCTGACAGTCTGGCGCTGGTGCCTCTGGCGGATGTGTGCGTAGGGACGGTGCCGTGTGCGTCCCAGCCTTCTGCAGATGAGGCCATAGAGCAGACAGAGGCAGGCCAGAGGGAGAAAGAAGTAAAGCGTGGACACCCAGGTCATGACCTGCAGCAGACCTGAGCGCAGGCCTGCCTCTGTGGGCTGGCACTCCTGGCCCTCCACGTGGAAGAGAAAGAAAACAGGCACCGCCGTGGTGCCAGCCAGACCCCAGAGGGTGACGATCACCAGTTGCACGCGAGCCCTGGAGACCAAGCGGCGGGCACGCAGTGGGAAGCAGATCGCCAAGTAGCGCTCCACGCTGAGGGTGGTGATGTGCAGGATGGTGGCATAGGTGCAGGATTCGCTCAGGTAGAACTGGAAGCGGCACAGGAAGTCTCCAAAGGGAAAGGGGCGGAACCGCCACAGACGATACAGATCCAGGGGCAGACCAATGAAGATGAGGATGTCTGACATGGCCATGCTGGACAGGTAGAGGTTGGTGGTGTTGTGCAGCGACTGGCTGCGCCGAAACACAAGTAGGGTGCTTAGGTTGCCCCCTATACCCAAGAAGAAGAGTAGTATGCAGACAACTGTCACAGGAACCAAAATGTGTATCTCAAACACCGACAAAGGCCTGGAGTGTTCCAGTGTTGTGTTCCCAGAAAGACTGAAGTTCCAGGAAACATCCATGGAAAGTGGATCAGGTATCGAGGACATCAGAGTGGGACATCATCTGACTGTGAGTTTCAGACTGGATTGCCAAGAAAAGGCACAGAAATTTAAGCAATAATAGTATCCAGTAATCTCTTCATGAATCTGTAGTAAATAATAGTGTCCAGGGCAGTAATTTGTGACGGAAGGTTTCTTATTGTTATATGGTGGTAAAAACTCTGAGAAAAATTAATAATCTTTCTTCACGAGTCCATGTATACCCTAGCCAAAATTTCAATGCCAAAAAGGAGCCTGTTCATTTAGCACTTATTTAGTTTGGTTCCACGACCAAATCAATCAGAACACAAAGCAAATTCATTCAGACGAACCGACTGACCAGGCTTCTTGCCCAATGGCAAGCAAACACCTTTTTGTTTTATGCCAAGCAGCAAAGAGGTAGCAGTACAAACTCACGTTAATGAAGCTTCGGTGGCACATCTGCAATCTGTCCATCGGAGCCCAAAGTGATTCCCTGATGCAGTCTGCAGTCGCTTTCCCACTTTCCTCTCAGCCTCCAGTGGACACTCTGGCTCCTTCAGATGCTCTGAGGATGGGAACAGATGGAAGTGATGCCTCTCCTCCTGGAGAACTTTGCGGGGGTTTTACCTCATCAGGGGCTCACAGCGTGGAGGCATGAAGTGCAGGGAAGGTCAGATGTAGAGATGGCAAGCTCTGGTTTCCCTTTTGAGTGTCCGGATGAGACGGCAGGATGACATTTTCCTTGCATGTGGCTCTACTCCAGAGAGAGCAAACCTGGTTTTGTTAAAGTAGCCCCTATTCTTTCCTTTCAAGCTCCTCGTGTTTAATGCTGCATGGAATGTCCTGTGGGAGACAAAAGAATTGAATTTCTGTATGTGCAGAATGGGTTTTGTATTATGTAGAAAATGTAAAATAAAACAATAAATTATGAAAAGAACCAAACTTGCAGGCACCATTTCTTGTGTGTCCACGAGAAACTTTGTTTATATCCTCAACAACAGATTTCTAAATACATTAAAAGCAATGGCCACCAGTTGTGTAGTGAGTTTACATACCATGTACACTGTGTACTCCTATTCCATGACATTACTGTCAATTGTAAGGGCTTCGGGATGATTCTAATCCTCCCACCTACTGAAGACTGCAGCAGCCTGCTGATATCATTGCGTTTGCTCACCGAACTACAAGATGGTTATTAGATTTATCGGTACAGCTGAAGGTGTTTGTCTGCCGAGGTTTTCCTGGAAATATTTAGTCATTATGGAAGCTTAGAACATCAATGTGACTGATTATTCCTATTGCAAAAATAACATCAACAGTACATTCTATCGCGACTGTGTTTCCTTGTCTGGTCAAAGCGAAGTTTTTTCCCCCAGTTTAGTCTGTTTCTTAACTCTGGATGTTCTTCGTGGTAGAATGCTGAGGTTTCATGTGCCGTTGCGCTGGGGAAGAAGGTAGATCATGATGGAAGGCGAGCTGGGGCACGGCTGGTTAATCTGCAGTGTTTGAGCTATATTAGTTGATACAGGAAGATGAGCGGTGCAGTGGAACACCATTTAACCAGGAACCTCACGCAACACTTTATCAGCCTAGAATGACAATGTAATGTTCTCGCTCTTCCGTCCCGTGTTTTCATTTTAGATGCATCCCATTCATTAATCTCTGAAGAGATTGGATGGAGTTCAAAAACGAATATTAACTTTATCTCATATCTGTAGAAGAAAGCATATTTCAGTTATCAAGTATCAATGTATTTAAAATAACAGCTTGTAATAAAACGTAAAACATTTACAGTTAAACGTAAAAAACAAAGTATTGATACTGGTCGTATTTATATCTTTAAAATGGTTTATTTTTTACTTAGTCTAGTTTGTCGATTGAAGTTCTAAATGACATAAATAATTGTGTCTGGGGAAAATACTTGTTTGCACGAACGTTTGGCCAAAGAATCAAAGAAGAAACACAACTCCCAGTGACCATCGGGCGATAGAAACATCGCGAGATGTTGTTTGATATGAGAAGTTGGTCATGTGAAAGTGAGTGTGGGGATTCCTGCCTTGGGCCTGGAACATACCTGAATTCATAAACATAAGTAGCAATGGAACATATACGGATATAACATATAACAGAAATGTAGGTATCATTTTTATTGTTGACAAGTGTTTAAATGTCTAGTGAAAGATATGCGAGGGCGTTTTGTAATCTGTGTCTAGTCAGATCAAGTACTTTTTAGTTCCTAATACTTTGCTAAATAACTAACTAGCTGTATAGCTGACTAGGGCCGAGTCTGTGTAAACAGACGGGTAAATAGCTAGTTAAATTTACTCTGTACTTTTTGTTGTGACGTTATCTTGCAGCGTACCTTAACGATATTGAATGACTGTCTCGTTTAGAAAATTTTGCGAGCTTTATTTGTTATATTTTGATGGAGTGTAAGAGGCTAACTAGCTAGCTGCAGCTCATGCAGAATTCATACATACATATATATATCTGAGCAGTAAACATTTCGCTCGCCAAGTAGCTGCCAATGAGACTTTTTAATTACTGCGTCAGTTATTTTTATGTTGATTCTTTAAATGACAATTTACTTACAGACGTGTTTTATTGTCCGCCACAGTGTAACTAATTCCTTGTTAGAAATCGATAGTTGAGGTGTTTTGTCGGACTGGACATTTAAATCGGTGGTCTAATTAGAAATTGTACAGGTAAAAGGGGGAGTTTGATGAAAAGGACAGTTAACGAAAGTGCAGAGAGAATGTACCTGATAGTTGTTCTTCCTCCAAGGATGACAGGTTGTATGACCAGTGTAAGTTAGGATTCGGGAATGATCAATAAGTTTTACTGTTTAAACTTAAAATAGACACTTTGACGTTACCCATTGAAATGTTCTAGTCACTCGTTTTCAGCTTTCATCAATAAATTCATCCTGTCATTTGGTAATCTGACACCATTTTGCCCTTTTTTGGCCCTTTCTTTGTTCAATTACAGAAAACTAAAGGAGAATCACCCAGACAGCTGCAAGGTGGAGTCCAAGGCCCAGAAAGGCAATAGTGGTGTGTTGTGGGGAAGGCAATACATCGGTTTCTAAGTCGGAAGGGAGGCGATGTCGAGCACAGCCATGAAGAAGAAGGTCAGATATCAGCTGTTAATTTTGCCCTACAGAACGATAAGAAACTACAGATTGCTTTGTTAGACTCATAGTTTGGGTTTTTCTTAACTGTAAGGTGTGTTTTGTTGCAGATTTAGAGCCGATATCTGTTTTTCTGGTCTAGGAAGTTAACTAGTAGTTTTTATTTATCTCATTTACAAGTAAGACTATTAACCTGTATTACTTTAGTAAATTTCTAGTTGCAGAAATCTTTACTATGTAACCCATTGATGTAAGCCAGTCTGCTAATACTGATGAAATTGATCTCTTGGTGAGAATATTTTTTTGTCCAGCAGCATTACAAAATTAACTCGCAGTGCAATACTTAACTCCAAAATATATATGTCATTACAAGAAAGTGTGTAGATGCCTGCTATGTAAGACCATTATCCTCCAACCTAAAAAGAATGTTTGTTTATTGTGGAGAGATTTAAAAACTTAGGTGAAATCCGTGTCCAGCAGATGGCGCAATTGTGTAATTTCGCTGAAATAAAACGAGCGCACTAACGACCTAGAAGCCTGTGCTATTTTCAAGACTAATCAGTCAGTGAGATGGTTGGATAGAGCACCTTAGCATGTAGCATGACATCTTTGCCCCCATGCTTGCTCAGTCTGAGCATCCGACCTTCAGGTGTTCTGCTTTTTAGGTGTTGCTGATGGGGAAGAGTGGTTCTGGGAAGACCAGCATGCGGTCAATCATCTTTGCCAACTATATCGCCAGAGATACGCGCAGGCTGGGGGCCACAAGTAAGCAATGTGGAGCACCTAAACCGGACGCGCTGTGTCTATGTACCCTTTGTTAACTAGACCCAGTGAAGCCGGTGAGAGATTAAATGGCTCTCTGATCCTTCATCCTTCACTTTTGGGAGGGAAAAGTTTGTTCCAGAGGCAGATTAAATAGGGTGTGTTTTAGTTTGACTGCCAGGGGTGTCTGGGACATCTGGAGCATTTCGGGGGAGTCATGTGGCTGATGTGGGGGAGGATATGAGCACAGGTGGTTGTCTGGCTTATGGTCCCTAGAAGGAGCCTCTTTTCTGCTCACGATTAGAGACCCAAAGATGTTTGGTCCTGACCCCCCCCCCCCCATCTCAAAGCCACAGGCCTGAGTGCAAAACCTATGCTAGAACACCTTTGCTCTCTCTTGCAGTTGATGTGGAGCATTCGCATGTGCGATTCCTGGGCAACCTGGTATTGAACCTTTGGGACTGTGGAGGGTAAGTGGTGAAACTCCAGTGACCAGTGGGCCTAACCGTTGCACTCTTTTGGCAGCCTGCCAGTGGCCGTGGCTGTGGCCCTGTTTGTACTTGTGCGTTTAAGGAATCATTTATGCAGGTAGGAGGTCTGACCTGCCAAACCTGCATCTTGGTCTGCATCAGTTTCAGGGTCGGAGCATCAGGCATTTGGAAAAGCTTTGAAGCCTGCAAAGAAATATCACTTGCATAACGGATTAGAAACAAATACCGTGAATAATTGATTTATTTCGGTTTCCTGTTTTGAACGTGGTGTTTGTTTTTTAGTAATTGGAACAGTGTTAGCTTTTCTTGATGTTTTGTAGAGGTGCTTTCTATTAGCAGATGTCTGTGGACATTCACTGACTTGCCTGGTGTCCACCCCCACCCCCACGGTGTAGACAGGACACCTTCATGGAAAACTACTTTACTAGCCAGAGGGACAACATTTTCCGGAATGTGGAGGTGCTGATATACGTGTTTGATGTGGAGAGCCGTGAGCTGGAGAAGGACATGCATTACTACCAATCTTGCCTGGAAGCCATCCTGCAGAACTCGCCCGATGCCAAGGTCTTCTGTCTGGTGCACAAGATGGACCTGGTGCAGGAGGACCAGAGAGACCTGGTGAGTTATGCGACATGGCATGTCTTGCAAATCTGCAGAGGCTCAGTCCATCCTGAATTCATGCAGCCGGCCTTCTGAATTCTGTTGATGGTTCTTTGGGGTGGTGACACCTTGGGGGTTTATGGCCCTGTCCAACGGCCCAATGGGAAAACCACTCTGCTGGCCCTGGGATTTGAACCACCAACTTTCTGATCACAGCAATGTAATACACTGAGCCTCACACCGTTCCTCAACACCTCCAGTACAGGGTTCCCATGGATACTTAAAACATCTTAAAGTATTTCATATGTTATCTGTTCAATTTAATTGATAATATGTTTTTACTATTGGGTATCAAATTCTGAGATGTCGGTGTGACCAAACCTCATGCCCAGCAGAACCTGATACTAAAGGAGTCTAACGTCTCGTCACATAATTTCAGATCTTTAAGGAGCGCGAGGAGGACCTGAGGCGGCTGTCCCGCCCCTTGGCCTGCACCTGCTTCAGGACGTCCATATGGGACGAAACTCTGTACAAGGTGTGAGCCCATGTGACGTCCGATCCCCTACAGTTGTGACTGGATCTAACCGTCCTGACCATCTGCAGGACAGCTTAGGGAGGGATAGAAGCAGCATCTTCTGTACACGTGAAAGGTGCCATCACCTCTCTGCCTGGGAATAATCACGGGCGCACTGGGCAATCCTCTCTCGTGTTTAGGCATGGTCCAGCATCGTCTACCAGTTGATCCCCAATGTGCAGCAGCTGGAATCCAACCTACGCAACTTCGCCCAGATTATCGAAGCGGATGAAGTGCTGCTCTTTGAGAGAGCAACGTTCCTGGTGAGAGAGAGGGTGTGACGGGGAAGGGGGCGCGGTCAGATTGTAGAGCGCTGCGGTGTGAAAATGGGAAGGAGGTAGGCAGCTGTGAGGGTTGAGGTGGACTGGACATGGGCTCCGTGACTTCTGATTGCTATCTTCTTATTGCTCAGCTGGAGTCTCCTTTCTTTTCTCCATCTTCAGTCGTGTATTTTCAGCAGTTTTCATTCCTGCTGCTGGCTGTTTTGTTGCAGTCCGTTTTCATGAGGAACAAAAGCCTTCTTCACTGGTCCAGCCCAGAAGCGCCACAGCCTCACACCTGAATGCAGAGTTCTCAGTTTTATATCTGCTGTGTAAAGGCCTGTGCTGACCTCTCTCCTGTGGCACAGGTGATCTCGCACTACCAGTGCAAGGAGCAACGTGACGCGCACAGGTTTGAGAAGATCAGCAACATTATCAAGCAATTCAAGCTGAGTTGTAGGTGAGAACGTCTCCCACTGTTGCCTGCTGGGCCGTTCCACTGTGCTTCGCTCTTCCCCTCACCCCTGTTCCTCCATCCACTCTACGCTGTGCCATTGATTGACTCCACCGATCTTGGTAACAGTCTCTTCTCAACTTTGCAGTAAACTGGCAGCCTCCTTCCAAAGCATGGAGGTGCGCAATTCCAATTTCGCAGCCTTCATCGACGTGTTCACCTCCAACACCTACGTTATGGTGATCATGTCAGATCCCTCCATCCGTGAGTAACCCTGGCTTGGGTGTGGTGGGAAGGTGTGCTGGGTGCCAGTAGGACCCTAGTTTAGGACAGGCCTCGAGAAGGGAAGGGAGAATCGGTTATCCCCAGTAGATTTTCACCTCTAAAGTGGGTTTGGATCTAAAAGGCTTCTGGATGACGCCAAGCCCTCTCTATTTCTCACAGCCTCCGCAGCAACCCTCATCAACATCCGCAATGCCAGGAAGCATTTTGAGAAGCTGGAGCGTGTTGACGGCCCCAAGCACAGCCTGCACATGCGAATGCGCTAAGAGGCCACGCCTCCGCCCACAGTCAGCCAATCAGCCGCACGCGTCCCGCTCCTGCGGCCCTGCCGCCTCGCTTAGGAGATGAAAGCTTCAGAAAATGCGTGAAACCAGCCCTGTGTTGCTGTCTTCACTCAATCATACTGTGTTTTCTACTGTAAAAGTACTAAAGAAAATTCTAACCTGCCATTTATTGGGCTGGGGGGGGGGGGGGGGGGG
>JAODKF010000002.1:13597329-13644757 GCA_026779585.1 Mormyrus proboscirostris | reverse complement strand
GAACCGAGCCCTGAGGGACACCGGTGAAGAGACTATGTGGGGTAGATGTGGATCCTTTCCATGTCACCTGGTACGATCGACTGTCGAGGTAGGATGCAAGCCATCGCCAAGCCAAGCCACCAATGCCAAGACTCCTAAGGATGAACAGGAGAGTCTTGTGGTTTATAGTTAACATATAATTCACTGCACCTGCTTTACTGTAACATTGAGATAAAGCGTTATGTCCTGCTAGTCATGTCTGCCTGACCATCCTGTCTCCTCCCTCATTAGGCCCTGATGAACCACACCTGTTGCTTGTTACCTTGTTATGTACCTGTTTGTCTCATCATTCCCAGTCCAGTCACTGCTATTGCTCCTATTGTCTGCCCCTGTCCTTCCCCGTACTCACCTTCTGATTTTGACCCCTTGCAGTCTTGTTTGTTTCCCTGCCCCGAATCAGTTAAATAAAACCTCTTTTTGTTTGCCAAATGCTGGCCTTCGTGTTCTTTGTTCCATATATTGTGACATTAAGGATGAAGACCAGAAAGAAACACATGTCTGCAAACATATCTGGGCTTCAACTTCGCAAAAGAGAAATATATATTTAAGCACAGATCATGTGAAAATGAGAAATCATGTGGTTCTGTAACATTTAATCAAGTCACAGTGTGATTTAACTGCCTTCAGGATAAGACATAGGTTGTGAAGGGACCCTGAGCTACAGATATCCTACTGTTTTGTCCCAAAGGGCTGTTTGTTGTATATGATATGTCTTGCTGAGAAAATCATTTCAGATAGAATGCTTGGCTGACTCCCAGCCTGGTCAGGGAGAGCCATGCAATGTAAAAACTTGCTTAAAAATTCAGATGTGTTCTGAAATCTCCCCATGTTGCTGAGAATCGCTGCAACATCTAAAGCGAAACACTCAGGGGTTCTAATGGGAGTGGAGGATCTGCAGTCCACTGGGGTGGGTTTATTGTTTCTGGGGTGCATTCAAAAAATCACTTTGGAATGCCCCGCCCCGCCCCGCCTCAAAAGTTTTAAGAACTGATTAAATAACTTGCAATTATCGTAAGAAAATTGTGACAATCTAACTGGCTAGCAGAACATGCTGCTTCAGAATCTCTTGAATTTTGAATATGTATATTTAATATACATAATAGACGTTTATCTCAGAGTAAAAACTGACTGTAAACAGCCTAATGTCACATGTTGCCTGTCAAGTCAAAGTCACAGGTCTTCATTGTCAGTTCTACCATATGTACAGGATACACGGAGGATTGAAACTGTTACTCTCAGACCCCACAGTGAGTATGCTAACAATGACAAGCATGTCCACCTGACCCTCCTGTCTCCTCCCCAGCATGACCCTAACATGTTACTCATTTGTCTTACCTCTAGTTCCTAACTCTCGTGTTAATCACTCCCAGCTGCCTCTAGTTAGCTCCCTCATTAGTTAAGTATATATGTGCTTCCCAGTCCTATGTTCGGCAGTCCAGTCACTGATGTCCAATTTTCCTGTTGCCTGTGCCCTTACTAATTTCTAGTCCTCCTGTTTCAGATCCTTCATGATCCAGTTTGCTTACTGTCCCTGTTCATGTTATTGAATAAAAACTCTTTTCTGATTTATCAACACGCCTGCCCTCAAGTCCTTTGTCCCTCAAGGCTTGATGCCTAGTTCCCGTTAGCCAGAGCTCTGAAACACAGAGCGGTGTTCTCAAGTAGATGGATGGTTAAAATAACATATCCTGTGCTTTCTTTTTTCACCACTTTAAATACATATTCATCTGTGGTTTTTGGAGTATAACCCAAGCTGTGTGCCAACCCAAGCACAAGCTTGTGGTTATGGAGAACTGGAAGCCCTTCAGAAAAACCTCCATAAGTTACTCATCTCGGACTGGTGAAGCTCCTCTGAGCATTTGATCAGGAAGTCACAGCAGCAATTAGAGTGTGACTTTGTGGGTTCTCCCTGTGATCAGATTGTCACTGGTCAATTCCCATGATTGGCAAGAATAATCATGTGACTGTTGCCCCCTTCAGCAAGGCCCCTATCCCTGAACCCTAACCCTGTATTCTCTCCAGCAAGATATGGAGATATAGATATGGAAAGACTGAACATTGTTATACTTCTTAGTAATTCAGTGTCTACAAAGGCATTCTGTTCTATAAAACATCTTGGGAAGAACTCTGCACTACCATCTGCCTCACATGTATGACCCATATAAACGGACATGAAAACCTAAATAATAATAAGATGTTAAAATAATAGCGCATGACGTAGATGTTTGTCTCCGCACAATGAGTCCATGCACAGGACATCACGCAAAGAGGGGAGAACTGAGGAGGAGATGAAAAGCCCCAAGAAAGGTGCTGTCTGGAGATGACAACCAGAGATCCTCAGTGCTGATAATTAAAAGACTTGCAGGAGGGATTCTGGGGGGTGGACACACACAGAAAAAACATTCTGCCCTAGTCGGGGCAGGAAAACAAGCGCGGCCAAATGCAATCAATTGTTTTTGAAAATTGGTTCAAACATGCTGTACTTGGCAAGCTATGCAGAAGAGCCATCCCTCATAATTTCTGTAAATTTGAGTAGGATGTTTGCTTTAAACCCTTATACACAGCTGGCACTGTGGTGGGAGACTACAGCTTACAATCCTCGGTGACACAGTTTTGCTTTTCTTTCAGTGGTTTGTACACTGGGCTACATATTTTCTTGATATCATTGGCCGAATGACAAAATTGGTCATGGCTTTTGGAAGATGGGTGTGACCCCAACACACAAATAAAATTTAATAGTGCTGGGCTACTTTTTCAGGCTTCCACAGTGCATCTGTTTTAACTAAACTGTTTGGTTCCTCACCAACCTCACAAATCTTCTAGTTTCCTTCCAACAGGTCACCCCAGCAGGGGCACCGGATATGGAGGTGTCAATTGTTTGCACCTGATAACACATAATACATTTAAGCTTTGTGGCTCAGCTGAGTTGCTGGTCATCAGTCTGTAAGAGTGATGTGTGACTCAGTATTATCCATTATCAGACGATGGTTGATTCAAGTCCTGTGGCTCACAGAGTAATTTCACCGTGAGACTCTTGATAAGAGCTTTAACTATCAATTAACCAATAATCTACATTTTTTGATTGTGGACAGAAACCAGTAAATTCCAAGAAAGCATGGAACTAACATACAAATTCCCCACACTGACACAGGGACGGGAGTTGAACTCAAACATCTGGATGTGTGAGGGCACAGGGTTACCTGTTGAGTCACTGTTTTGCCTTAACTTGGCCAAATAATTATCATACCGTGTAGCACATGGCTTAACATACTTTGTTGGCTCCAGCAGTCGTCTTGGGTGGCTGCACAGTGTCTGCACTTGAAGTGGGGTCATCCACACCATTCCAGATCCAAGTGCTTCTCAAGTGTTGACTCTTAAGTAACGCATCTCAGCTGGGTCCAGAGGGATTCCTGTGTGCCTCTCCAGCTCTCTATTGGAATGTAGGCCTGGAGTGGTGATTTTGAAGTTTCAACATCATTTTTACTGCTCATTCTAATGTGTCCTGTCCAAGGAAGATTAATATAGACTGCAAATCTTTCAACTAAAATCTTTCTATGTGTCCATTGAACACAGTAGACGTGTAACTGCCCCAGATACCTATTGAGGCCTTTGGCAGGTGCTGATGTAACAGATGTGAAATGCCGGAAACGGGAACCAGGCATGGAGGGGTGAATTCTGACCCTTATTATTCTGCACAACAATGGCAGAATGGAGCCTTAACAGCAGGTACACGCAGGCAGTAGATGTCTCTCCTGCTCCCGCAACAGCGTCCATCGTGCTTCTGGCGGAGGTATGCTAAACCCATAACGCCCATAATATGCACGCCACGGCATACATACCGCATGGAAATAAAATATATACAGCGTTGCCCAGGCCCGTCGCGACAAGGCAGGCAAACCAAGCAATTGCTTGGGGCCCCGAGCTGGCCTGGGGCCCCAAGACAACGACTGGTTAAGAATAAAATGCAGCGACAAACTGTGTGAGCGCCCTCCATGTCCATTTTGCTTGGGGCCCCCAAATTCCTTCAAACGGCCCTGGCGTTGCCAACTCTCACGCGTGACTCCTACACTCACGCAAGAAACCCTACAGTAAATCTATAGTATTCCATTATAAACCTAAAATTACTTCTTAGAAGCAAGTTTGACTCAAGCAATTCACCATTATGTGTTAAATGTAAGGTGGAGGTGGGAGATTATACTCATTTATTATCCTATTGTCCTGTTATTAGAGCTTATTGGTCGAAAGTTATTGCTTGTATGAGCCGTATGTTTGGACTTGAGCTACAGTTGGACCCAGTGTCATTGATTTTAGGTCTCCCAGTTGGACAACTGCGGAACAAATTCAACAGACGTTTATTTGATATTCTAGCCTTTGCTGCCAGAAAAAATATATTGTTAACTTGGATCAGTGACAAACCCCCATCCTTAAAAGGATGGCACAAGATTATTAAGGAAATGATTCCCTTAGAATCTTTAACTTGTCTTATTCATATGTCTACTGAAGCTTTTCTTCAAGTTTGGACTCCATACCTGGATTATATTGATATCTCGTTAAGCAATATTTTGAGTTTTGGTATCCAATAATGCACCTTTTTTTTCCTTTCTCCTCTTTTTCACTAGCATTGGCATTGTTTGTTTGTTATATGTTGTTTGTTGAAATGTTTATAAAAAGATGCAATAAAAAAAAAACTAAAATTAGCTGCACCAAAAGCACTTGTGTAGTTTGCAAACCCTACAGACTATTTACAAAGCACTTACATAGTAAATGCGTGTGCAGACTTAACTCGAATTGAAAATCTCACGCCAGTCAGCAGAATGCCAAAACTGCGATTACAAATAACACCAAAATTACAAATATGTGTAATGATTAACCCTTCTGAATCAGTGCAAATGTCAGCTGGCTCAATTACCTGCTCCACAAAAGTAGAATGGGGCCTTATTAACAGGTACACATGCTTATGACGCTGCATCAGAAGCACGTAGCAAGGTGCGTGTGAAAGGTGTTGTGCTAAATTAAGCTCCACCGGCAACCAGGAGTTAAAGAACCTTCAATACAGTAATCGAACTGACGTACACTTACATGTACAATTCCAACTCAGAAAGTCTTAGTGAAGTTGAGGCAAAATAATTATGACATTGAAGGTGTGTATTTGGCCATTTTGACTGAACCAGGAATTCAAGCAACTGTCCAATCGCAAATAAAAAAGTGGAAGTGGCCAGAATTGTGTACTGAGTAGGGCCTGCTCAAAAAGAGTGATTGCATTTGTATAATGTCATGATTAATCATAAATTAACTCTTTACTTCATTTGTATATATCTTGTGGCAGGAAGAGGCTCAGATTCTATCAAGAATGCAAAGCCTTTCTATTTACAAGAAGCATTAGCACACGGAGACCTAATCCACTGGCTAGCATTGCTATCAATCTGACTGACAAATCTGACAAAATAAAAATATGGTCTAGCATTACCGCAAAGTCTATCCGCAGTCTCATGACAATCTGACTTTTTAATCAAGCTTCTATTGACTTTTTAGTTTTTATTAAATGTTGTTTAAAAAGTAGTTTCATTTATTAGTTACATATTGAGCTTTGTAAATGTGTAACGCAGCACAAAGACGAATGGTGGAGGCGAATCACAAAGTCATGTGTCTTAAGTGGCTTGCATCCTTCATGATTACCCATTCATAACTGCACAATCTGGTTGTTGTCCATAGTGGCAGCCATCTTCATTGGATGGTTTTCTATTTAGCTGATTCTTCTCAGACCGACTCTTGCCGTAGGATGGGAGATAAGTAGCTCTCATGTGTAGCCAATAAGATATGCCCCCACTACACAATAGATCGCTGTGAAGTAACCCAGATGGGGAAGGTGCTTGGGGTGCTCCAAGTCATGATGTTGACCCGGCTCTCTACCCTTCCCGTTGACCTAATGTCGCTCATCTCCATTACCATCGAGCTGAGACGATCCCTCCATTCTGTAAAGCTGTGAATATGGCATTCTGTGTTTAGCAGCCAGGTGACCAAACCTTGCCTAGAAACTTGCCTGTGTCACAATAATATCATACTTGTGGTCTTGGCAAGACCAGTCTTGGTAACTTACCTCCCAATAGCGAACTTGGGGCACAATGGATGGGAGTGGTCTCATTTGGATACCCACCAATGCAGTGGCAAGAATGGCATCTGAGGATTTCTCCTGTCCTTTCAATTTTACTTGAATAGTGCATTTTCACAACATTTTATAGTCTCAAAGTGCTTTACATTGTCCCTACCCAAGGCCCCCAGTGAGCAAGCCAGAGGTGACAGTGGCAAGTGAAAAACTCTCTAGATGGAAGAAACCTTGGGAGGAACTAGACGCAAAGGAGAAGCCCATCCGCCAAGGGCCAGCTGAGGAAGTCAAATGCACAACATAACAAAATGCTAATTTGCACAGTTCAATTTTTACTTCTATTCTAAGTAAGTTGCCTTCAGCTATGGACAATGACATGAAACAAGTACACATACTGAGAAACATCTATACTGTATGGACCTAGATACAGATAGCATGGTGCGCTGGAGGTCCGTTCAGGGGGCCTGGTGTACCCTTGCCAGCTCCTTCTGGCTCTGTGTACAGATTGTAGTTTATGCACTTTGATGGGACAGAGATTAAAGATGTTGTCACATTTACATGAAATAACGTATAAAATGATTTGTGATTGCACTTTTATTATTAAATTTTGTTAAATTTGCACCTGTCTCAAGGTTCTTATGGTAGAGTCTGCTGTATTTTGTAAAGCAACCTTGAGCTCTGAAAAGGCACTATAGAAATTAAACATTATTATTATTACTATTCCAGAATGTTCTGAATGACTCAGAAAGTAAACAGTGACAGTAACTGAAACTAAACTCTAAACCACACACACTCTCCTTTCCTATATCCCAGCTAATACAGAATTTCTTAATACAATGTAGACATCCTATATATATATGACTGTAAAGCATATTTTAATTTTGAAAAATTCATTAGCAGTATTAACAAAAACCAGTAAAGGGTTTTGGGAGAAATTCAGCATATTTTTTATTACTTTCAAAACAAGCTGTATAACATGCTCCTTTAAAGTTGTAATACGATATTTGATTTTGGAAATATGAAGAATTGTGAATATTTGTACTGTATGTTCCCCTACACATATTCACATAATTTATGCAGTGGCCCCTTGGTGCCAAGCCTTCCTTTCCCATGACCCGATTCTCCTCTCTGCTCTTTTTATTCCGCCCTAGCAACACCCCCCCCCCCCACCCCATTCTATGTGTTAATCACCACTTGTGTTTATAATGACTCCAGCCTAAAGAATCAAAAAGATGAAGCAAATGTGATGCTCAGATGTGATTCACAGTATCGAACCAGAGCCAGGAACTTCACAGCATCTGGAGGCATGAATGATGCTTCTCTCTGTCCCTCACAAAAGGTAGTAATTTCTGAAGTTGAGGCCATTGCACATTACTGAGGACTGTTGCTGAAACTGGAAATGCACCACAAATCCTGATCTCCCCTCAGGATGAAATCAGAAGTTCAACATCACTGTTCTGTTTCCTACTTTTCTCTGTTTGGTCTGTGTGAACGATCATTGTCCAGCATGATGGCTTTTTGTAGCACGTTGGTGTGCTGAATGCATACGCATTGATATAGTTTTGGACCAGTTTGACGGCATAGCGGAACGTGTTTGCAACAGGGTGACAGACATCGATATTTATCTGTGGCGTTACAAGCCTGAAACAGTACAAAGTGTTGGAACTGCGTGGATGTATTGAGTCACTGGGAAATAAAACAGAAAGATGGCGAAGAGGATGCAGGAAGCCCCAAACAGCAAGGCTAAACACCAAAGATAAGATCAGCCAGAGCCAGGCAACACTACGAGCTACTGCCAGGCTGGGAAGATCCAGTTTCCTACACGCCTTTCAGGCACCAGTGTGACGTGTGAGACAGAAATGCCCCGGGGGTCAGCAAACATTCATGCAGGCAGAAATCGGGGGTTAAATGCTGACCTTTGCCACAGGGACTGCAGGAAGCCTCAGACTGACGAAGAGGGTGAAGAGGTTTTTAATCAAAGTTTGGTGCCCCAGCAACACAGCTGAAGAGCGTGCAAACAGGCAGCATCAAGAATGGGCAGTGATGTTCAAACCAGCTCCTTCTCACATAGGTCTCTGTGCTAATACTAGCCTGTCTCAATCATTGAAAGAGCATTTGTCATCAAGAGCGATAGTAACTGGTGAATGATGGTCCAAAGTTGACCTGAATCTATGAACCTGCAGCTCGAACATACCAGCTGCTCCCTTATTTGAGCAAAACAATTGCCTTTATCCGCCCTAAAACTAAAATCTTGACCCACTAAACTCAACTGTTGAAAAGCTCATCATTTGCTGTACTACTTTGTACACTTAAATAGATGCACTCATTTCATACCTATAACATCCAAATACTGTAGCGAAAGGGGAGTATCCCCAAACATTGTATTAGATTAATTGCATGTACATGCATTTATTTAACAGAACAAAAATGCTTCATAAAGAGAGAATTAAATAAACTGAACTTAAACTGACCTGTTCTCAGCTGAAGTGCATATTTGAGAAGCACTCAGACTGCAAGAATCAAACTGGTTGTTCAACAAAACTGGCAATTTTGATCTGTTGGACTAAAAGTGAATGAAGATAAAGACCATTTAAACTGAGGTACCTTAAATCCGATAAGCTATCTGGCTAAGCAAGAAATCCTGCTTCGTGATACAGGTTCCAGGCCAGTTTTCACACTCAACAGGAAAAACAGTCACTGCAGAACAATGTTCTCAGCCACCCAAGAAAAACACGTCAGACAGCTGCGGTTTATTATGACATCATATGGGGCATAATGAGGCACTAATTATTACCAAAATGTTATGACTTGTTATAGATCCTGTGACACAAAACCCCGTTCAGCTTAGGTAATGGTTCTTGTACATGTCTATCTATGGTTCACCTGGATACTTTTGCGAAGGGCGTAACTTCACAGCACAAGCACCCCAAAGTTAATCAGTAAGCACTGAAATTATGCTAGACCAAAGGCCTGATTTAAGTGTTTTTATGAGCAGATTAATCACTTTGATGCAACTGGTTGAGTTTTGACTCGGGAGTTACAACATTTGTAAACAACAAATGCTAAACAGATATTCCATTCCTATAAGTCAAGAACTCTGCCAAACGAACCTTAAATATACTTACCTGAATGCTCTCTCTTCAGAAAAAAAACTAAGAATACTTTATTTTCAATTTGCATTGGAATGTGTCTTCGCATCCTAGTCTCCTTTGAGACACACATACAGTCGAAAGTCAGAGCACTGGGACTGGCTATCTGGCACCCTAGAAACATTTTGAGGGATTAGGGCCTTGCTTGCTTCAGGCTCAGCAGAGCATTTGCTGAGACCAGGCGTAGCTCATTGAGCCCCCTCCCAACATTTGACTTGTCACATCCTGCCTGCCATGTCCGCCTGACCCTCCTGTCTCCTCCCTCTCATGGCCTAATGGGGGCCGCACCCGATACTTGTTGCCCCTTGTCAATCCATTTAAGTACCCGTCTGTCTTGTCCTTGCTATTCCGGTCGTTGATGTCATCTGCCCAGATCTTCCATCCATCATAAGCATGTTCCTTTTCCTATGTGACAGATCCAAGTAAAAGTATCCCTAACAGCTAGATTACCATAGATTACCATAACACCTGGAACTTTGCCAGCCCCTGCAATTCCTAACAGTAAGGAGGGAGCAGAAACATCCATCTTCTAACCACTTACACTGATGGCATTACAGGGGTCCTGGAGTCCATCCAAGGAAATACAGGTCAAAAAGCACGGGTACATACAAAATCACAGTTTAAAGATGCCATTTACCCTAACTGCATGTCTATGCATTGTGGGAAGGAAGCTAACCCCCTACCCAGCACTAACCATAACCATAAGTAACCAAACAAAATACAGAAGTTATTACATTTTTAGTTTTTTTATTGCAGTCACGGATTTCTATAAAATAAAATTTGTCCCATATGGGGACCAGGAAACAAATGGGTGTTCATGATGTTGTGGGGACATTTGTTCCCCACAAGGTAAGGTATACCTGGACCACACGCACAGCCAAAATTCAAACTCCCAACCCTGAATATGAGAGGTAGCAGCACCCCCGACTACGCTGCCATCTTGACCAGGGACCAAAACTGAAAGCATGGTCATTATCTCGCGTGCTGTTTGACTGAGGAATGGCCCCCGTTGACAGACCAATCAGTTGTCAAACAATGTCAAAAATGTGCATTATCCCCCTCAATGGTAAGAAAACCAGGAGAATTCAGAGCCAGGAAACAAGGCCCATTTATCCTCTGCTGCCTCTAGTCAGGGCAGGATGTACTATTAAATCCCATTCTGTTCTTTTCCTGCTTTGTTTCCATTCCTGTTTTAGTAAGACGCACTGTTTATTAGGACCCCTTGTCTCACTGCAGATTCTTCTAAATGGCTGAATCAATTAGTCACAGATGGATCTTACTGAAACTTATTTTACTTGTCAATTTTTGTAGAGGGACTAATTTTAAAAAAATGTGTCATCAATGTTATCTCACTAAAAAAAATTACTCCTGTTCATTATTGTTCAAAGGTACTTTCTATTCATATCATCACACTTTTTAATATTTTCTCCAGTTTAATTTCATCCATCATCACTGAGCTATTGAGCATGCTGCGTCACCTTCTTATCTTTTTGTGAGTTCAACAGTATTAAACAAAATAAAAAGATGATGGGTTGACTACATTTTATGGAAGAGACAGGGGCTCTGTACAGTAATTTTCTAACAGAGCTGCTGAAATGCAATTGACAATAAAGTGACTTGACTTGATCCGCCATATGCATGCCATATGACACCAGCTGCAAGGCTTAATAGCTGCTAACCAGATTTAATAAGAACACAAGGTACGAGTAGGATGCACATGTGAAAATGGACTTAAAGCATGTTCACCAGAACATGTGGATTATGGACTGGTGTAAGAACATTTGCAGATGAGACGGCAGATACAGAAAGACTTGTAAAGTCTAGAAAACATAAGGTAGTAACTACACACTGATGAAGATTTTTTTGCCTCTCTCCAAATTCATCTTATTTCCTATTGCTTCAAGACTCTGTTATGGATTAATGCTTAAGAACTGTAATGGATTTAGCATCAGGAAGTGTCTGATGTAGAATAATTTCTAGACAGAAATGTCCCCTTGTTAATCTGACACACGCTTCCAATTTTCGCCTTCCGCTTTTCTCATAAGGTACACTGACGTCCAAGGCCTACAAAGGGAAGTGCCTTTCGCGTAGGATCTGTCTTGTGATTACCCCCCCCCCCCCCCCGACCCCACCCCTATCACATTCCTGTGTGCAGCAGAGTCCTAGCATGCTAACCCAAGGCCTGGCACCCACTTTCTCTGGATGTCTCTTCAATTCCAGGAGAGAATTTCCAGAGATGCATCATTTACTCCCCCGGATGGAAGCATCTGGAACTCTGGCTCTAGCAAGAGCATGAACGGTGTACAAATGGGAGTTGGTCTATCTGCAAAATGTCACTAAATCACTTTTTGAAGGAGAACTAGTAAACATGGACATAATCTGGTAGTAAAAAAAAATATTCTTCAGTCTCTCGAACAAAATTGCAGGTAAGGGACGAAAAGGTGACAACTATGAGGTTTGGAAGCAGGAAGCAAACTGGTGCTCACATTGAGAGTATGAGGCGCTATAGGGAAATGTGAGACTTTGGCCTCAGTGTCACTTAGAGTGACACACGCTGAGGATGGAGCAGGACTTTGTTATTGGTGGCTTACAAACATAAACATCCTGTTGATGGTGCTGACAGAGGGTGGGAGCTGGAGGTGTGGCTGAGTGATATCAGTGGTTTGCTGGAGCTGCCAAGGCCTGATAAGCCAACACCAAATATTAAATACACAACATGTGCTGCACCCTGCCCCCCCAACCCAACACTCACATTTAGCCCACATACTGACAGCATCTGTTTATGAACCTCAAAGGAAACCACATATGAAAGCTGTCGTGACTATCAATAAAGCTGTATTCGAAAAAGAATGTAAACCTAAAGGTATTATTATATTCCACATTATGAATAGTGGCGTCTTGTTTCACACATAATACTTTCAGCACTGTGCACAAAATATGACATCATGAGAAAACAGAACGTTTTATCTAACCTGAAATGTAAATATTCCTCCAATCCAGAGAAATTGTTGACAGCAAAAGAAAAAAATGATCGACCGATGAGGGTTTGAACTCCCCTTGCTTGGCAAAAGTTACGGAGATGGACCCCCCCTCTCGATTCTGTAATGAGAGGCACTGACTGGTGCTTCATGGTCACAGAGTTCATTGGATGCCATGCATTACCTTTTGCCCTGAAGTGATTGCAAGTCCGGTCTTGACATCACTTGCTCATACAAGCGTCCATTTGCATACGATAGATTTTGAACCTTGAACTATTGAACCTCGATCCCATAAAGGACCTTGTATGTCTAAAGTTATTTTTGCAGCACCACTTCACGTCCTTCACTCACCGCTCTGTGGAATTTAATTTCCGCTTCCATCTTGCGCTCGATTCCCTTTTCCCCTTCGCCTCCACTTCCTTTCAGATTTCCTCTCGTTGAGTGTAAGAGAGGGGAAGAAGCCGCCTTTCCTAGTTGTGACTCATTTTTAGATACCTGACCTCTCAGAGTCACTCAATAGCCCTGTTGCACCCTTACAATAAATAAATATGGGAGATGTGTACAGTGTCACGGCCTCCTAGCTGACATCAGCAAGAACGTCACCGGCATCCGGTTTCCTGTGCTGGTCTGAGGAATGGCATCCAACCCCTACTCTTCCTGAAACTTCCTGAAAGCATGGAGGTGTGTCATCAACAAGGGCATGAACTGCTAGGTTCATCAGCAAAGATACCTGGGAGCCTAAGATGCCCGAAACACATTTATTAGCCCCCCTCTGTTACCTAATCAGCTATAATGCATGGCGGCAGATATCACCGGCAGGGTCCCGCGCTCTCCCCTGATCCGCATTCCTGCAAGCTGTCTGTGTGACTGCTCGCAAACCTTCAACCAAACAGTGTCATAGTGGACCACTGGACCACACAGGTTGAAAATACTTGTCCCAGAGCAGACGACTTACATGTCCATCAACACAGACAATTACGGCATCTCTAGGCACGTCCCCCAGAACAAACAAACAGAATGTCTCTCAGCATGGATTGCAAAATTAGCACATTTCTCAAGACAGGTCAGCAACACATGCAGTGTTCAGATAAAAAGCACACATGCAGTGGCCAACTTGACTTCGTGTATTTGCATTCCAATAAACCGTAACTAATGCAGTGTCTCCTCTCTCACTCCTTGAGTCTTAGCTGTTGAAAATCAAAGTACCTCATTCATGCAGGCCGTTATGGAACCAAAGGACACACAGGCAGCTGACATCTGCAAGAGCATGTGGCTTTTTATCTGAGTTCAATCAAACCTAAATGTAGCCATAAAGGCCTGAGCCTCATGGTATATAGGGAAGAATAGGACTCTAAACCTCATCTAATCATTGATCCAACAGCCGCAGCCACAGTCAATGAAAGACCCAACTCACAGACATTCTGAAGAGTTTAAATAATAGGATCCATTTACCCAAAAGTGAAATGAAACAAAAAAAGGGCGGTTAATCATATATAAAAAAACAGTTAGCACATCACGTAAGAATGACATTTTTTTTTGTGTTTTATAAAGCATCCGCAGATAAGGTAACAATATTGTGAAATGCTTCCAGACATTTCGTATGTTTATACAGCTGGCTTTAGAGTTTTACACTGATACCAATGGTTTGTCCTTACAAAGATGACTGTGTGCTCTCTCACCCCGCTGTCCTAAAGTCAAAGCGTGAGCATTCGTGTTCCAAAAAGTCTCTCTGCATCCAGATACGGACACAAACTCATTAGCATACACATAGATTTTCAAATTGTTTTTTTTTCTACTTCTTATGTAGATGAGCTGAAGTAAAGCTGTTCATTTTTCAGAATGATTGTGATGAATCTGAAGGTGCTTATGGGCAAAAAAACAGGGCACCCCCTGCTCTCCAGACATGACCTGGTCTGTGGCAAGTGCAGCCTCATTTGGCTGCAACCATTTATCCCAAAATTTTGGGTACAGAACCATCAGCTTTCAAGAAAAGCTATTCATCTGACCCAAAGTCCACTCTCAAAACCTCAACAGAATATTGGCTTTCGTCCAAACTGAAGAAGACATTGATGTAATCTGGACTCTAATTTGTAAATCAACTGTGGGGAGAAGCATAGTTTAGACAGGTTGCTTTCTGTGGTTTGGCGAACATGGTGCTGGTGGGGAGTTTGTGTGTTTGCAGAGTGGAGTAAACAGATGTAAAGGAATCCAAACCCGACACAGATGGGCTTTTTTTTTTGCCAAACCGGGAAATACACTCCAGACAGACTATTCAAACGTGCATCGATTCGCATTAACCGAGTTACCCACAGAATGGTGGAGTGGTAATAAAATGAATCATTGTACAGCACTCAGCTAGGAAACCTTAACCGTCACACGTGCTGTGACCTCTGAAGAGGACAAGGACATGATCAAGGCAAACATGAATAACACTGAGTTCCGGATGTTCATTAAACTACGCACAGGGGAGTAGCAACAAAACCAAAGCCTACATCAACAATACAAAAAAAAGTACATGAGCACAGCTGGGTGAGATGGATGAATCGGTTGGATGAGATAACATTTCAGTCAGAACAGCTGGAAGTGCTGTTAGACAATGTAAAGCATGTCCAACATCTCAGAGCGCACTGATCCAGATGGATGCTCCCTGCGATTGTGTTTACAAGCGTGCTGAGAAAAGAGACTCAAGTCACTGCTGATGCATTTCTGTATACTCTGGGATATTCCACGAACAGCTCGGAATTATGGGAAGCGGAATTATGGGATGGAGTGAATTTGAGGGCTAACAGTGACAAATTCATATCTTCACTGTCTGATGAAAACCATTTATGTCCACATTCTGACAGAGGTGACTTATGAAGACACCTATTTATCTAATATTTATGTTTGTACTAATTAACCTTTGAATTTATGATGGTATCACTAATTTTAACAACGTAAAATAGCTGGATAGCTAGCTAATCATTGTTAATTGTGAATACAAAACGAGATTAGTTAGTATTTGGTAGACACTAACATATTTGCCTTGCTAACATCAATCCACGTAAGTCCATTTAAAACATTAAACCGTGCAATTATGCCCTTGTAAAGACAGGATACAGGATATACAGGCAAACTTAGGGGAATCTTATTTTTAAAATAATAAGCAACCGTATACCATTACCTTCTCTGTATGTGAGATGGTCATAGCTGTCATACCGTCATACTGCAACAATAACACTTATTAGTTAGTACACGTAACACAAATCTTCAGTTCATGCTAGCTACCACACAAGACGTTATCGAATAAATAATGTAACTTATAAAAATAAGTTTTCAAGGGATCCAAAGTACATGCAATGTACATCGTTGAGGGACAATAAATAGATGACATCTGTGACCAGGATTCTCTAGAACGGATTGCAAAATCAAACAGACTTGACATTGATGTGCATTTCAAGGGTGAGAGAGCAGAGGAAGGTTTCACAAGGCCATGGTTCCAGTCTGGACAAACACGGCAAAATGACAAACGCTAAATGACTTTTAGGAAGAAGTTGACTTGAGTCAGAGTGGCTGACGGGTGAAGCTTGAGTCAGAGTGGCAGGGGAGAAGCTCTCTTATTGCTGCAGGTGCCGTGGAAAGCCACTCACTCCAGAATGAGTTGAGTGTCAGGCGCATCACCCTTCCGATGGTCCATTCTGACAACTTTACAAAAAAACCCCGAAGATGTTACATCACAGGCCAAAGCCAAAAGGCTCCCATGAGGCAAGAAGTGAGGGCAGGTCTACAGACAGCGTGGTCAAAGGAACCAAAGATGTCTCGTGCTGTTTCACTGCTGAATGACCTTGATCAAGAATTTCAGAGGGGCCTAACACAACACGGAGATACCAAACACCGATGCACTTCCCAATGAAAAGCAGTTTTTAAAAATATTCACCATTTTGAAAAGAAAACTAATTTTT
Source organism: Mormyrus proboscirostris (assembly GCA_026779585.1). Classification (NCBI taxonomy): domain Eukaryota; kingdom Metazoa; phylum Chordata; class Actinopteri; order Osteoglossiformes; family Mormyridae; genus Mormyrus; species Mormyrus proboscirostris. Next base: position 13,628,547 of record JAODKF010000002.1, on the reverse strand, counting down.
GAGGCTCATAAAATAAAGGAGATGGACCAGCCCTTGGGCAAGAGTCAGCGAACAGGACACAGGGAAATTCCGTAAAGGAAAGGGCTTCATCCCTGTACAACTTTGGCTACATTTAATGGCGAACAGCTGTGGTTCGGTCCTATAGCCTCTCCTGAAGGCTAGAAGGGTCACATCGCCATCAAACCATAAATATTACCGTTGAAGGGAGATGGCGGTGAGTCTGTTACTTCCTTGAGTGTTTTCACTCTTTTCTTGTCACATTTTATTAGAGGCCACGAAACTCCCACAGTGAATCCACTCCCAACGAACTTTCCTTAAGTAGAGAAGGTCAAAAGGTCAAGCCAGTTCAAGCAAGACCAGCTAGGATACCTGCACATAACAACTGTAGCATGTATAACTGAAGTTGCTACACTCTCAGCTTACACACAGTTAATATTGGCCATGCTATGTCCAGGCTGTTTGCCAAACAGCACCAGTGTTTAAAAACTGTAACTTTCCGTGTCTCCCTCGGTCTCCCTGTCACATGATAAAGCTAACATATTTCATTCACTTCATCAGCAGGCACTTTTATCCCAAAGCGATGTTTTTGAGAAAGCGGGGGGTCAGACTAGGGGTTGAGGGCCTTACTGAAGACCCAACAATGAAGCCATTCTGCTGACCATGGGATCTGGACCAGCACCCATCCAATCAGAGCCACAGCATCGGAACCTGCTGAGCTCCACACCGACAATCACTCAAACACAACGAAACAGCTCAGTTAGGAAGATGTTAGACTGAACATCTAAAGGTCCCTGGTCTCAGGTTTCAGGTATCAGTAGAGAATATCATTCTTGCATTTCCGCCTGTCACTTTACTGGTAAATGCACACTATGTACGATTATTTATTTTTATTGCGTAATGTTCATAGTTTACTGTTCAACGTTTGTAGTCATGAAGTCAAACAAACAAGCATTTCACTACAAGTACAACTGTATGTGTGACAAATAAAACTTTGATTTACTTTTTCAATGAGCAGGCAGTGTAGATGATCTATATCTTACTAAAGCACCGCTTATTCACATACACTGGGAGCACCACCGTTTGTATATTACAATAATAAAATAAATTACAGAACAATCTAGATCAGAAAACTAGTTATGTCCGTAATGGAAGTACTAGTTAAATAGTGGCTTTAAGTGATGTCATAATGAATAACGATGCATCTAACATTAATCTAACCTAGTTCCTACTTAAATTAAAAAGATAGGTTGCATTGACTGATTATTACAATCAAGGTCATACCAGAAGAATTTTGGTTGCAACATCTTGTTCAATAAGCTATTAAGTAATCCAGTCACAGATTTGTTGGATTTTGAAAAAGCTGCCCCTCAGATGGCCAGTGAGTGTAAAGGAGAGGGAATCATGAAGAGACTCTTTGTTTTGTGCTGGGATTTGCCCCTGGACTGTGCTGCTGCCACTGTCAGCTGAGCCAGTTCACTATTCAATAAGTTATGGGAAATAAAAATGTGAAAAGGCTATGAATGGATTCAGTCCTGGATTTTGTGCTTTGCACATACATGCGGTTTGTTTCTATTTTTTGCCCCCCGAGATCTTTGCTGCGTGTGACTGGCAGCATCGCGGCGTCTCTGTGTCCACAGCTAACGCCAAACCGGTCAAACAGGAAGCCGTCAGCCTACGCGCGGCAGTACGCATGGCTGCGGTCACTGACTCCCTCACTTTCCCTGGGAGATTCGCATGGAGACGCATCGCTTCGCTGTGAAACCTCCCGGCCAGCCTGTGCTTGTGCGTGTGCGTGTGTCTCATCGCTGGGTCCCACCCGAGTGTCACCAAGACCAGATAACAGCAGTTTCAAGCTCCCGCTCAGATGTTCGGAATCCTGGACTGAGTACTGAAGGGGTAACGGTCATACTGGCAAAATGGGGAGAGAAATCCGTTAACCAGTAAGCAGGGGCATGGGAACCAGGGGGGGACATGAACCCCCCCAATATTTAAATGGGCTTCATTTGCCCCCTCCAAAATGATAAATCTTTACATTTTAATTATTCAGTCATATAGCATATCCTACGCCCTTGTTGGCAAGACCCGGAGAACTTTTCAATACAAAAATCTGATGTGTTACTTTGGAAAAGCTCCATGAAACAGCACCATATATATCATGTGATTGTAGAACAGATACAATCTGCCATGACAACAGGACTACAAAAAAAAACGCATGGATCTGAAAGGCAACTGCCCCGAGTTTCAGGAACATTTTCTATTTCGTATGGCTTTGGTATTAACAGCACAAACAGTAATATAGTCTAATTTCCACAGGTACAAATGACTATACAAAGTCTCTTTACATATATAAGGGAATCACGGTGAGAGTGTCTAGTGATATTCCTGCTCACTTCCTTTGTTTCTGTTTGGTTTAAAAGTAGAAAGCACAGATGGAGACAATAACATGCTCTTTTGAGAGAGGATATGAAATGTGTTTATTCTAAGAACAGGAAGACACCACCGGAATGAACTGTCCCTGCTCCGTCTCCAGTCACAGGATTCGACTGCGATGTCTGGGCCTCCTGCAGCAGCTTTTGCAGCTTGATGTGGAAAGAAGGGTATGATACTGAAGAGATTAATCCCCCCCCCCCCAAAACTTTTGGATAATGACGAAGGGGCGCAGGAGCTAAGCGAAACGATAACTGGGACATGATTTCTGCAGATCAGACAGTGAAAAATGTTGCACAAAGATGTTAGAAAGGAGTGTTTGGAAGTGAGGAAAAGGAAAGACTGAAAAACACGGCAGTGAAAATGCTGGTTTAAAAAGGGTAAATGCAGGCCAAACAGAGGAAACCCAGATTAGACAAGAGGAACCACACTATCAAACAGGAACAGAATATACATAGAATTACAAAGCACTAAATGAAGAATACACAGTATTACTCTCAAATGTTAAACTAGTCGATTTGAGTTTTCACACTTAATCAAAACGACAAATGTTCTTTAATTCTCTATGGATAGCCAATCACAGTCAAGCTGCCAAAGTAAAATCATTTTTAAGATAGATAAAATGATTTAGTACAAAGATCCTTTTCTGGTGATTATGCATTTTTAAAGAGCTGGACATAACTTTAAATAGCTCTTGTTTTGTATCAAGCTATCATTCTGTATCATTCTGGATACTTTCAGATTTTTGTAAGAAATCTCCAAAGAATAAAACATTTACATTCACACATACACATCTAATACAGCATCCCCCAAATGACTGTATTTTTCAAAATGCAGAAATTATTTAGCATTTTAGTTAAGTCTAACATATTTTACGGCGCGCAGTAAAAATCACAGACGAAACCACATGCGTTTGATGTACTGCACAGTACATTGGTGGATCTCTCCTGCTGGTAGGCCTACATGAACTCCTGCTAACTTTGATGTCTGATCAGACACGTGCCATTGGTTGTATTTGTGAGATACAACAGTTCTTGGAAGTACATTCAATGCCATAATGACAGCATAATGAGTTATTGAACACAATGCATTATAATGTATCACTACGTCTGTCAGCAGTGAGGTGTAGCGCGTCGCCCCCACCCCCCCTTCACACAAAAAAAAATAACGCATATGTTTATAGAATGTAATGTTAGGTATGTTACTATGTTACTCTTGGTGTGGTTAAAAATGCCAATGATGGATTTTCCCAGTGAGGGATCAATCGCTGATGTGTTTTTGCTAAAGACACCTTTGGGATGAAGTAGGGCTACCTACCGCTGAGACCAGACAGATGAGGAAACCCCGTTTCACGGTTCAAACATTTCTTAAGAACATTCTGCCTAGTTTGCACTCCGAGTTTTTTTTTTACTCTAAACCAGAGGATTGGCCGGCGGCTCAGCGTGCATGATAGCATGATGTTTTCTTAAAAAGAATGATCTCTTTCTGTGTATTTTCTTTATATGTCTATATAACTGATAAATGAATCATATAAGTCAGTATGACAGGATATGAATTACCTGAATTACCATTGTGAATAGAAAGTATCATTTGGAATGGTTTGGGCTCTTTTACACGCAACCAATGAAATTGTGGTTAATATGGCTTTATTCTGCAAATATGTTCATTGAAGCCCAGTGGTGATCCCAGGAAAACGGTCCTGCAAATCCCCTTTAATGCAATTTACTACGCAAATGCTTTTAATATCCACACAGCCGTTCGCTAATTATCTTGGTTAGAATCGCAGAGAATACTGGTAATATGTCCTTGTAATCAACCAGTTAAACAAGCAAGCAAACAAGCGAATAAACTAACGTACATATTTCTTTCAAATATACACATTCACCATATATTTACACGTGAAAACCGTAAGGCCATTTCTTTGTTCATCTGTTATTAATGAAAGAATCATGAAAGAATCATCTTTTTGCCAATTACATTTGTATATCCTTGGGAATTTCATTTTGATTTAGCTACTGGGAATATGTACGAAGAATCAGAATATTCAGTCTGACTTGAAAATATAATTCAATGGTATATTTTAATATCAAAATATATGTATTTTTTTTAAGTTAAACATATCAAAAAGGCTCTTCTGAAACGCGACGTTATAGGGATTTAAAGATTGTTGAAAGCTCATTGGCTCGCTGCGCAGAAATCCCGAGGGAGCGCGGAGAAGCGACGTTATAAAGCAGGAGAGGCGTCCGCGGTACGCAACTGAGGCGCAGTGGGAAGATCCGGAGCGGAGGCTGAGCAGCGCCCGTCCGACGGGCATCCAGCTGTGCGCGGGGTAACTTAAACAAACATAGGAATGTACCGATTTTACAATGCCCAGTGTCTGGAAGGTTCAGAGGAATACTAGACTGGAATAACTGTTTAGTCGTCCCCAAAGGACAAACGACATAAGTAATTTATAGAGACCAAGGTAAGTTATGCATTTTCACTCAAACGCTGCTCGGAGTATTTTCTTATGAATACTGCCAACGTTAATATCTTTAACGTGTTTATTCGGTGCATTATTCTAGAAAAAAGGCAGTAAATCTGTACAGCCTCGGTAATGTCATTTTTTGTTTAATATTTAATGTGCTCAATAAGAATAAGATGAAGCAACATAGATTTGAATGGAACTCATCTTGTAATAGGGTCGAAATTGACCGAAGGCAGCAAAATTACAATGCAAAGTGGACTTATCTGTTTTCATGGTATGAAACTTTGCATGACTAAATCTGCATTAGAATATTTCTAAGTACAAAATTTGATTTCCTTAAAAGTAATTTCGATGTAGTCCTTTGGCGCATGACGCATATTGCTAAATTTAATTTAGGTCCATGTTTTAATTCCTTTATGGACTTATCTAATTTATTCATATCTTATACTTCGTCTCCGGGCGAAGGTGAACTTGGCAAGTCTGACTGCGCAACTCAGAGTCAGATTCGAATGTGAGTCTCAGTCTAACTTGGGAATTTTAATATTACACGGCAGCACTTCGTTAATACTGATTGTAAACTTGTTATTGCCTTGGATGATATTAGGCTGTCGTAAAATAAATTATCCTCTTGAATTCCTCACACCGTTAAAGATCTTTGAACTTGATAACTTAAAACACCTATAGATCCAAATCTGATAAAGGGCTTCGAAATTCAATCCTCTGCCGTGTATAATTGATATCAACAATGTGAAAAATAATGAAGGCAAACAATGTTCGCACACTTAAGAGAATGTTGTAAAACTGCAGAGAAAATTAACCGACACTTGCCAATGAAACTTAAAATTCCCGAACTGAACGAAACGCAAACTGAGCGTTATATTAATACAGCTACATTTTTAAAATTAATTACAGACACATAATGCAAATCAAAAGCATTTATTCTGCAGCACATATGCCTATTTTATCACCGAATTATTAACTACTTAGTACCCAATAACTGGCTATTTTTCGTCGTGTATATATTTAATCTTGGTTTGGCGTGTGTTTTCTGCGCATTTCAAACCGTTTACAAGTAATTATAACACCTACCCAAAATTATTAAAGGGTTACACAATATTGCATGTAATTGCATTTGGTGTATTCCATAAAGAAATCGTAGGCCTACATAATCATCCGTTGTAACATAATATTACTTTTTATTATGAAATAGTGTAATAAATTATGCGCTATGAGCATTAGCTACTGCCCATTAAAACTTCCATTAACATTGCAGCATTGTAGCTAAAATGACTACACGTTTATTTAGTCAGGTACAAGTTTGTTAATATTTGTATTATTATTTAAAAAATATTATTATACATATTATGAGAAAAAAGAAGAAAAAAATTTTTAAACTAATATTCATCTATGAGATATGCACCAACAACTGGGTGGTTATTACTGTGATAACGGAACACGCGATATTAAGATGCGCTTATATATTTGCAAGATTAATATTAAATGACGCTGAAAATGAAGCTTACCATCCCAAATTTATATTTATCATTGATCAGCTTCTTTAAACATTAGCAAACGCCGAAACTAAATAACAACAATGTTTAACATAAAACTGAAAATATAATGTGTCGCAGTAAAAGTGACAGTAAATTAAGTCCAAGGCAGCCTAATCTAATTCAAGCCATTTCGGTCTTCGCTGTTCTTCCAGAGCTCTTGTAAAATGTTTTATAGCGTTAACCCAGTTGCACCAACCACAGAGGTTTGCTTAATGAATACTGCCATAGCCCACAGGAGAAACGCAATCAAGAGGCTGAAACTATTCCAGCGCTTCACTAAATAACTGCCGGCAGTTGAAGTAGAATCACTGCTGTTTAGCAGACCGTAGCTTATCATTTGTTTCTTGCGTTATTTTTATTTGGGGCCATGCGTGTTCCAGTTCGCTTCCGTGGTTTCATTTTTGACAACTGATGCTCTTGAACTGAAGTTTTAGAACAAATTCGAAGACTGAGATGGATTAAACACGACTTTGTTTGTCTTTAAGTGTGTTGTCATTGAACAAAAACAGTTTATTGTAATTTGTGACTCCCCGGGGATTTCACTAGGCTTTCGACCACTTTGCCTTTCCAGCTGTAGAAGTTCCAAGAGTTTATAAAGACACAGGGGGCCCCAAGGCATAGGGTTAGTTAGAATGCCAAACGTGTAGCACCACTCACACATCAGAGCAGCGATGGTTATGCTAATGAAAGACTAATGATTCTCATTGGCTGCTTTCCGCTGCCATATTCCTTTGCCATGAAAGCATCTCCCAGTTATTATAGAACATTCAAAGCTGGGCAGCATCTGAGAGCGATGAATATTGCACAAGGTTACGGCCTTAACTTGCAAAAGGACTGAACGCAAGATCTTGAAGATGCTAGTGGATTGCAGGTTACGTTGTGTTAATTTTTCCAAAGTAACGTGCGACTAAGAAAGCGGGACCAGCCTGTCCTCTGAGCAGTCGCGGTTAAGGATTTTACCTGCGCAGTCAATTCATCTGCCCGCCGTGAGATTTGAACCAACAACCTACTGATCATGGGCCTAACCCATAGAGCCACATGTGACTACACCTGCCCTAATGCACAGACATATGCAGGTCAGAGAGAAACTGAACCATTACAAAGCCTGATTCATAAAGCCAGACCTGCTGAGTTCATTATTTTCTTACCAGAGACCTGACTCTGGCACAGTAGAATCATTGGCAATGACACTGGATTCTGTTGTTTGGTACTTTCCTTTGGTAGGTGAATTGTTCAAACCCTTTATATGGAGCACAGACCCAGATGTAATATGCCCATATATGGTATAACACAAAGGAGAAACAATGTGTTTCTCTTAGTTTAATCCTCAGATTAATTTTTCTCTTTTTGATTGTATGGATTTCTGCCAAGGCTTATCCAGGCATTACCCTTGTTTTCAGCCACCCTGCACCTCCCTCTCAACCTCAAACGAGCCCTTCCTCTTTCACCCCTTCGGGCCGTACCTTCTCCTGACACTGCTACTCCAAGCAAATGCAAGCTGCTTGTTTTTCACACGGGGAAACATCTGCGTTCAGTATCAGCCTTATCAAATGCGGACACAGACCACGTGCGGAAAGAAGCTGCGTCGAGTCGAGCAGATAAGGCAGATCGACTGTGGAGTTATGGAGTCCAAGCTAATCTCGATGTCAGCAGTTTGGATAGTGAAAAAAAAACTCTGTTTTCATTCTAGAAAACATTATGCATGGAGGTTTTGTATTACTAAAACGGGACAATAAAGACCCTCCCCTTCATTCTTAAAATGAATATCTTCAAGAGCCCGACTATGTTGTGATAAATTATTGCCGCGTTTACTTCAGTTAGACCCAGGACAGTGAGCTGTCTCTTAAATCGTATTATAAAACATTCTTGTGTGACTGCATCCAGAGCAGAGCAGGACTGTGTGAGCTGCCATAGAGTTGAACTTTGAAAGTGGTAGATAAGAGCCTTTCATATCGATACTGGAGCTGCTAAAACAATAGTAGACTTTCAAGAAAGCTAGATTCTGTCCTGGGGCTACTGTCAAAGTGCCTAATGCTCGAATTAGTGATGTCATACCTGACCAGCCTTGCATGGTCTCTGTGTGGAACCGTCATACTTCCCCATGGTGCCCGAGACTCCAGCATGTCTGTGTCTCCAGGGAGCCTGTGTTCTGCCGAGACAAGCTATCGCATTTAGTTGAGGTTGTGACCCCCACATCCACAACCCTGTGTCGATTGCCAATGTCAGAGTGCATCCAGAGCCCCGGGGCCTTTTAAGAGTCTTTCTGGCTGACCCCGTCAGCCACAGGTGCAAGAGACATTAGCTTGTTGATGGCTGATTCCCTCTAGCAAGGAGTCACAGTCTGAAATTCTCCCTGGAGGAAAGGGGAGAGGAAAGTGAATATGGCTGGTGTCAACACCGCATGTAATGAGTCATGAACTCAACCGCCCGTGAGGAGCAAAACTAGTTGTGGAAGTGGAGTGTGGGAGTGCTGTTTCTGAGAGTTTTCCAGAATCAGCAGTGATGGATAGAGCTTAAATGCACAAGATCTATTAGTAGATTGTGTTTTTCCCTCCGATTCGTGAAGACGTCTATGATGTCTTTAAATACCGGTCTTTGGTCTTCTGTGATACGATCACAGTTGCTTGACAGACTTTCTTGGGGCTTAATGGACAGAAAAAGAATCATGCATGCCGTTCCAGCACATCCTTTGTCTCTTGCGTTTAGTCATTTTGCCACCAGTCTAAACGCTGCCTGCAGATGTTTCATTGGGGTCAATTGTCCCATTGATACAGGCCCAAGGCTGCGGAGTAGGAACGACTTAAGTGACCGGCGGTGCCCCCTACAGCCTGAAAAGACTCCTGGCAAACAATGTCTGTCTCATGACTGCCCTCATGGGAGCAGGCCATGAAGAGGAGTACTACTGGGGGCAGAGCAGCATTGTTTGGCGGGGGGCGTGGGGGTGGTGAAGGGACTCTTCACATTGACCTTTAAATACACCCGCAGGCAATTAGGGTGATACTGAGGGGCGGTAAGTGCCATGTTACTGATCAGGGGTTTCCAAAGAAGCATTCAGTACCAACTCTATAAACCGCAGTAATACAATTATACAGCATCTTTCACGGTTTCGAACGATCGTGGTTCTGTTCCTTATCATACTGTACTGTGCATGTACAACGACTTTTGTAATTTTTCCATAAAGAATAGCTTATAAAAACTACTATACTGTTTTACATGGAATTTATCTTTAGGTCTGCAATCTAGGCATGTTGTTTGTATACAACAGGGTGGGAATAGCTGTATATACAAAGTAAGTATGCACTTTTTATATGAGTGTCGAACATATGCGATATTGGAGTAATGTGGTGGGTTATGGAACTTACTGACTCAGTAAGATGTGGGAGCACTTACTGCATTTGCATCATAACTGCAGATAGTGGCAGCCAGGCATGTTGTGTGCAGTCAAGGTTTATATGTTATGTCTGAGTATGATTATGTAATCTAAAATGCTAATTCCAATTTTCCTGGACAAAACCATTTATCATGTGAATCATGTAACATTGATACTGGCGTAGCACAGAGGTTTGATCAAAGAAACTTCTCCGTCTTATGGTTTGATACTGCTTTAAGAATTCAACTAATGTTCAGTAGTATCCTTGACAGTACAGGAGTTGGTTCCCTCTGATTCTTTACCCGTAAAAATCTTCCACCCCACAGGTCAGTCTGAAGCGGCTGCCGGACAGGAAATCCCCTTCTCTCTGCGCTCTCCTCCACACCCTGTCAGAGAATGAAAATCGCCGTGCTCCTCTGCCTCCTGGCCGCTAGCACAGGGGCCACGCAGTTCACCAGTGGCATCACGGCGAGCACCTTAATGGAGGTTCCTGCTGCCCCGAGCAACGCTTCCCAGTCTGAAGTTTCAGCGGCGAGGCCCGCCTCTCCCCGTGCCCCCTACCCACCTATGTGTGTCAAGCCAACCGAGATCAAGCACGCCTTCAAGTACGTCAACACAGTGGTGTCCTGCCTGATCTTCGTGGTGGGCATCATTGGGAACTCGACCCTGCTGCGCATTATCTACAAGAACAAGTGCATGCGGAACGGGCCCAACGTGCTCATCGCCAGCCTGGCCCTGGGGGACCTGCTCTACATTCTCATCGCCATTCCTGTCAATGTCTTTAAGGTAAAACCGGCTCCTTCTCAAGTTCCCTTTAGGGTCGGCTATTGTACGTCACTCATAGGTGTCAAATCTTGATCCTACATATGAAAAGCTCTCAACCACACAACCACCACGCCTTGTCAGCCTTGAATGCCAAAACCTAGAACATCCAGGGAAACGGAAAACACAATTTTCCTTGTTTAGAAAGAATTAAAAGGGTGGTTCAGTGGTTAGCATTGTTGCCTTGCAACTCTGGGGCCTGGTTCTGAGTCTCTGCCAAGGGATCCGTGTGTGGGGTTTCCTTTATGTACTTCAGTTTGCATCCCACAGGCCAAAAATATGCTGGGATTAATTGGAATTACCAAGTTGTGTGAGTGTGTCCTGTGGTGGGCTGGTGCCCCATCCTAGGTTGTTTCCTGCCTTGTGCTCATAGGATCTGTGACCCTGAATAGGACGAGTGGCTTTGAAAAATGGATGGATGAAAAGAAATAAATACACGGGTTACATTTGATATGCTACATACAGAGTGCATTTGCTTGTTAAAGCAGATAAACCCCTCATTAGCGTAGTTAGAAAGAATTTGCATTGTACTGTTGAACAAGAAAAAAATATGGCATTTCATGCATACCAGCGGTATGCACGTCACTATGTCAGATTAGAAAGTTTAAGTGTAAATGACTGATGTCCGTGATCTGATCTCACCCCTTCTGCCCCTAGCTGCTTGCTGAAGACTGGCCATTCGGGGTGCACGTCTGCAAACTCATGCCATTTGTCCAGAAGGCTTCTGTAGGCATTACTGTGCTCAGCTTGTGTGCCCTCAGCATTGACCGGTGAGCGTGGTAAAATGTCACCTGTGGGTTTGGCTGTACATGTCTAGCTTATCTTATCATAGTGCAACAGATGTGTGCTTGAATTTCTGTCTCTACTCACGGAAAATATTCCAACCTGAAAGTCGAGCCAAGGAGTACGCTGACCAACGCGCCGTTGCCCTGCACATCCACAGATACCACGCGGTGACATCCTGGAGCCGGGTAAAGGGCATGGGCATCCCGCTGTGGAAGGCAGTGGAGGTGACACTTATCTGGGTGGCGGCGGTCGTCTTAGCCGTGCCAGAAGTGCTGGCCTTTGACATGATGGAGATGCCGTACCGCGGGACCAAGCTGCGTGTCTGCCTTCTCCATCCGCAGCAGAGCACACCCTTCATGAAGGTACGCACTCAATATGCCCTTATCTAAGTACCTATATACATTTAGCTTTACGGCACTTACCCAAAGCCCAAACAACTTTGTATTTTACCAGCAGCAATTAAGCCTCGACAAATACAACAGAAGGACCCTGGGACTTGAACCAGGGACCCGTCCGTCAAAACACAAAGAGCACAAAGATGGCTGACGTAGCTTTACTATGTGTAATCTAATCCTAATTTGCTTCATAAAAGAATACATGCTGCGGGAAGAAGGACATTAAAAAGAAACATAACAGCAAGCTTAGAAACAAGATCCCCTTGTTCTATTTAACATTTCAACATCTCAAACCGGCAGAGATACGCGATGCTTTGACCAGCCCGAAACAGAGGGCTGATGCTGTTTTACTGATTTGTCACCAATTCAAGATATCTGATGTAATTACACCCACAAGTCATAGCAACTGAACCACAAACCCTGAGCACCGCTGAACTCGAGTCACACGCAGCATGGTCTCCTTCTCTCTGCAGTTCTACCAGGATGTGAAGGACTGGTGGCTCTTCGGCTTCTACTTCTGCCTTCCCCTGGCCTGCACAGGAGTCTTCTACACCCTGATGTCTTGCGAAATGCTCAGCCGCAAGAAGGGAATGCGCATAGCCCTCAACGACCACATGAAGCAGGTACTCATCCTGTTGCCAGGAAAAGGGAAGACCAACTCAATGTCACTAGCTAAAGGACTTCAGGGAACTCTGTAAGTCCTGGGGAATTTTTAGATTTACAGCAGACGGCCCACTTGTGGAATTCACAGCGGACGTAATGGTTTGCAAACCACGATTTAAATATGCAAACGTCTTATGTAGACAATGTTGCGAATGGGCGGGGGTTTGAACGAGAGCCATTGAAAGAGTTGAGGTAGCATGTAGCTAAGCCAGCTAGCCGGATCTGTGTCTGGAAGGTTGTGGGTTTGAAGCTTAAGGCTGGCTGATTCATTAAGGGACTGTTGGGCCCTTAGCTCCAAGATGTTAGCTGACGCTACTCTCTGACCGCAAAGCTTTCCTCACTTGTATGTTATTTTGAACAACAGCTTATGCTGAACATTGTGGTGTCAGAAGCCTGGTGTTCTCACTAACAGTGAAGGACTAAAGCTACCATATACCTTGTTCCAACCAAGATCTCTGTGGTCAAATTTTCCAGTTTACTTTTGGTTACGTAGCTTAGCAGCATAGCTGTTCAAAATCCTTAAAAGGCTGTTGTCTTAATTAACCACAATCAATCTTTAAATCCTTTGCCAGCTGTCCCGGGGCAACTCGCCTCCATTATGTTTCATTTAGCTCCATTACGGGGGACCATCTTAAATTGTAGTTTTAGCCATGGCATCCTCCTTAAATCCTTGCCAGAGCCTTGTTCCTTGCAGGCACTTTGACCTAAATTATTCAAGTGACAACTGAGAAAAACAAACTACATGTGTAGAGACAGCAGCTACAACTATGGGAATCACACACAAAATAAATATCACACAAATTCAAAACAAAAATAGTTGGATACTCAGTGTGAGCCAAAGAAAATATGCTGGCTTTGACCGCCAGCTGGATTCCTTGATGTGGTCTTGGACGAGACGCCAGTTCAGCATCTGTGGTCACTGGGATGCAAAGAAGAAAACGCGCTTCCTCTCTCTATACATCATCGTGGAAGTGCATCCGATTTTGTGAAGCGGGTATTTAGTCAAAGCTGAGAACTGATCCCCGGCAAACTGATTTAGCCTCATAGTTAGGCTGGAAAGTAGCGGAGGAAGATCAGAAGAAGCCAGATTACACCAAACTGCCCATTGAGATGAGCCCTGATATTGACTTCACTTCATTTTTCCTCTAGCGCCGAGAAGTAGCCAAAACCGTATTCTGCCTTGTGGTGATCTTCGCCCTGTGTTGGCTGCCTCTCCACCTCAGCCGAATCCTAAAAAAGACAGTCTATAACCAGAATGACCCTAACCGATGCGAACTCCTAAGGTAAGAGTACTTCTTCCTATGGCCCATGAAGGACCGTTCTACGTCATACCCTCAATAATGTGTGCAAAGTCTGCTTCAAGATCTGATGCCCTGTAGAATCAGGAAATTTTACTACAAGGGGATCTCGTGCAACTCAAGCTGCAGTGCTGACATGTCAGTGACCTTCTGGTCTCCACTTCTGTCTGTATTTATCTTTTTTCCAACCAGTTTCCTGCTGGTGATGGATTACATCGGTATCAACATGGCTTCCCTCAATTCTTGTATCAATCCTGTGGCACTATACTTTGTGAGCCAGAAGTTTAAAAATTGCTTCCAGGTAAGGCAGAGACAGAAAATTTCTTAGTGGTATTGAAAGACAAACTAGAACGGAGACAGATATCTGTTTGAGGCTTTGGCATCTTCTGAAATGTCTTTGCTTCCCACCCAGTCTTGCCTGTGCTGCTGGTGCCAGAGACCTTCAAGAAACATCTCATCCACAGACGAAAGGATTATGGGAATGCGCTGGAAGGGATACTGCCATGAGCACGGCCTGGATCGGACCAGTTCCCGGTCCAGTCAGAAGTACAGCTCCACCTAAGATCAAAGCACCTGGGCTGACTGGGACCGAAAGTGAGAAGATGGGCAAACAGCAAAAAAAAAAACATTAAAGTCCATACCAGCCAAGTTCTAACCCTGCTAGACATGAGGGCTTCACAGCCACACTGAAGGGGACTGGGGGACAAATGTGAATAACTGGAACCACCAATCCAAGCAGCAAATAAATGCATCTACAGTCTGCATCTCTCTACCCTGAGACATTGTTTCCCTGCGACACCTTAAAGAAGATTTACACACAGATACGGAAAACGAGCCTAGTTTGTGTGACTAATGTCTCCAACATAGACGCTGAGAGCATGACTACGTTTAAGCAGAAGATGATTGCAGAAGAGCACACTGGTTGGGTCTGTGCGGGTCTGCGGACAGCAGGCCCATGGTGAACCTGGAACACTGTGACATCACCTCCATGGGAGCAATACAAGCTTTAGCCATTTTTATGAATGGACAACTTTATTTGAATTTCAGTATTACAGACTTTCTTATGTACATACCGTAATGACATATACTTCGAAACAAATATATCTGTTGAATAGTTCACTGGAAAATTATACCAAAGACAAGAAGACATAGTTCAGGAGAAGATAATCTACCAACTAGCTGCCACTATATATGTTTTTGTTTCAGAATTTGAATTAGTTGACTTTAACCATGCTGTGGGTGTGTGGATCAAAGCTGATGCTTTTCCCCGACGAAAATGACCTTTCATGCTAAGAATGTTTCGTATCTGTATTATGATGGCTCACATTCTGAACAATATGGATTTTATTTATTTACAATTATCAGGCAACTGCAGCCCCAACATCTGGAGCTGAAACAGTAATGTATTAAGCACCAATGATTGTGGCTGAGAGTCTGTTTATTTTCTAGAACTTTCCATGGCAGACTGAGGGAGTCTAACACATAAAACATGCAAACCTCTCAAGCTCTATGAGTAATTGCTTATTAATAGCATTCTCAAATTAAAATATATACAAAAATGTGTTTGAATCTTGATGCCAGTATATTCCACTTAATCTGAACGAAATCCTGAACTCCTAATGTTTTCATTTAGGTTTGTTCAATGAAGATCTACTGTACATATGTACATATTAAATATGACTTTTCCCAATCAAGTATTTTGTGTATTGCAATGGTACAAAAGAAAAATTGTTGAATTTCTATGCAGACATTAAATATAAAACGATGTGATTTGCTGAAAGATATATATAAACATTTATAAAGATATACCTATATATCTGTACATACATCTGTATGTGAGATATCACTGCCAGCTATATGATTCAATTTTGTCTAAATGTCCTTCCAGATTTTATATTGTGTAAAACTACGTTCACAAGCTTAGCATTACATTGTTGTGTGAAGGGTTAACAATGCGTGTCTGTTCTAAAAACAATATTTTTTTTTTGAATATAAGCAAAGCTTTTTATACTGTACCTAGTTGTTGGCCAACAGAGCAAATAAATGCTATTTTATCATTTTGTGTCTCAGACTTACTCTTGGCACAGCTGTGTGGAAAAAATCAATTTTCCAAAAGTGTTAAAGAAAGTCAGCGACGCATTCTCAGACCCATGGAGCAGAGACACTCCGTCCAGATTCACCAAGCAATGGGAACCCGATTGAATCAAGCCAACTCAAATGCAAGGTTTTTGAGCCTCCGCTGTCCTGGGAAAGCCTTGCAGTTGACAAAGCAAATGCTAGAAAGCTATATTTAATCTACAATTAGCTGACCTGTACCAAGAGTGTTCTTTAACCTTGCTTTCGTGTTAGGGTCAGCACTGACCCAAGCTTAAAATGCATAAAAGCACCATATAAATTTGTGTACTGCATCAAGGCTTTTTAACTTTGTCAGGAATCTCTATTCAAGCAAAATAAATGAAAACATTTTTTCCACTATGCAAGACATGCCCATACATGTAAGGCAACATAAAACCAATTCAGTTTATTCATATAACTCACTTGAGGTTTATTTTACCATAATTTTTTATCAAAAACTAGAGGTATGCTGTCAAAAGAAAGGTCCAGAAAGCCACATCAAAAATATTAAAACCAATCTTTTCATGGATAAAGAAGCCTGATGTCACGTTCGGAGGGCAGGCAAGCAGGCAAGGAAGCGAGCGGAGCCAGACGGACGGGGAAAACGGGGTTTAATGTCGAAACACGGATGACAGGCACGAACATTCACTACAACATCAATGACCGACATCAGACTAGGGGAGACGTGGACTCATATACACTGCTAAATGGGGATTAACAGGACACAGGTGAACACAATCAGGCAGGAACATAAGGTAATGAGGTGGGCGTGGCACACGGGAGGATCGGACGGCGCGGATCGTGACACCTGACAAGGTAACCAAGAGTTAAGAAACAAAATGGATGAGAAATAATTGTTTCGAGGGTATTTTATGGCTGGTTTAAGACACGGGTCAGCACCGACCCGTTTAACATAAGCGATAGGAACAGAAAGCTAACATAGGACTAAGGTTGTATTAAGCACGAGCAAATATTTAAGTATCCCTAATGCAGAGCACCGATGACTCATGCACGTTCTCCAAAAAAACAAACCATAGTGATGGCAGAACAGGAACCGCCAAATCAATCATCAATTGATGAATGAATAATGACAATGGACATATACAAAGATCATGTCAATGTAACGTATATCATTTTTCATAATAAACAACAAAAAATGCGAACAGGCTGCAAGCACCCTGCAGCTGTGACCATGGAGCCCTGTGTCGGCCTACAGAGGACCTATTGATCAGAATAAAGAAGCTCATGGTCCTTTTTTTGCCCTCAAATGAGCCTCTCAGACAATGCACCATTTGAACTCTGCCCCACCCCACCCCACCCCATGACTAATTTAATTAAGTCTCATGCATGGCCCCAAAAATACTGTTAAGGGGAAAATCTAATTGAATGGGCTGAGGGATGGACAATGCAGAGTTCCGTCGTGCTGCATGGCATGTTCGCTCGACGTCAACAACATGGCTGCAACCAAGGTAGAGGCTTCATTACCAGCTTTGCTGTTCTGCTATTTCACTTCTCCTCCCATCAGCCGGTCAGTCTTTGAAACTAGGCAACTCGCTATGTAGAGATATGGTGTCAAAGATGCAGACCTTTATATTTTGGATGCCTCACTCAACTGACCTCGAAAAATATCAAATGATTTACAGTAAGGTATTATGGGAGCATCTGTGCATAACCTAAACATCTCAAAAAGCAGTAAAACAGTCATTTAAAATTTATTCTTACCTCACGAAAGTATCAACACATCTGTTGTTACAGATACCTGGTTGGACTCCAAAAATGCTCTGTTAGGTTTACATCACTGATCCTTAACCTACAAGTTAAGAATCTGTGAGAACCAAAAAAAAAAAGAATATACAAAAAATATGTAAGACTACCTAGACACCAAAAAGACAATCTGACAATTTCAGGTGTGAATAAATTAAAACCCATTTTTTACCATGGCTCTTAAAGTATAAATAAATAATAATAATTAAAAAATTCTTGTCAGAATATATTTCAGTCCTCGGATTCAGACTATATCCCAATTACACTCTTTAAAATTGCTTCCTTTAAAAGATTTGTGTGTGCGTGTATTGATTACTTTTTATGTCTTTTTTCCCCCCAAGACTGACCTGCAAGTTATTTTGGAAAAAAATACCTTCCAAGCAAAAATAAAAGCAACGGCGATCGTATTTAATAATTCAGTTACTTACTTACTAAATTGCTTCTGAGATAATTTAGTAACTGCATCAGCCATGGTGATTGAATTAAAGGGGTAGGCACGTGTGTGGATGTTTGTGCGAGCTTGATTACCCTGTGAAGGACTGGAATTCAATGTAGTTATAAGTGACCTGCAAGCCAGGAAAGCTTCACAGTCTTAAGGTCAAAGTCTCCGACGTCTAAGTGCTCCGGCAGACTAAATGACTAAATCAGTCAAACAACACAATTTCAGTCCAGTTAAAGTAAAACGAGGAAACACAAGGGTTGTTCCAGAAGTAGGATTGAGAAACGCTTGGAATAATGACAGCACACAAGCTTCAATATGAAAAAAATCTATATTTTGAAAGAACAAATAAGGCAACAATACAAACACACAAAATTCCTATGATGAAAGGACTTTTCCACCAGGGAGAATGTACCACCACACGTCCAACCCAAAGGACAGGAGGGTATGAGGCAGAAGGCAGATGTTTCTGGGTGGAGCAGTGAATTAACCACCAACCCAAACTGAGCTCAAACCTCAGCCTCTGATAAACATGAAGCCAGAAGAGCAAAACAATGGTCATGGTCTGCTGTACGTAGAATGAGTCATTAATTTTCTGCGAAATACAAGCTTCACCCTGATATCCTGCAAATGTTTTACAACCTGTTCCTTGATTACATGGTTCCTTTCACGTCATGTTGAGGGTTTGAAGCATAGTTTACATTTTCCACCATCATATGCAGAAGTCAGACCTGACAATCCAAAAAGCCACAACACTGACCTTCAACAAGGTTAAATGAGCGGCTGTTCCCATGACAGTTTTATTATTACCAGATTTTTGGGCATTTTTAGTCAAAATTAAGCCAGAAACAGTCCAAATCCTGGAAGTGAGACAAAAAAATCATTTTGGTTTCACTCCATCTTGATACTTCACAGCCAGAGTCGATCCTGATCCACCTCAGTCCATGGCCTCTACCGGGCCCTTGAAGTCCTTCACCCGAGCCTGGAAATCCACCATAAAACCACATTTCAAGTTACTTACTCATGCAGAGTTAGTGACTCCAGATCGTTAGGCGAGGACCTGGAACCCAGGGCATTCAGGGTCATGAGCTTCCTGTGTGATTACTTGTTTAGATATTAACATGCCCCGAGAACTGGAAATACACGGTAATGTCGTCTGTCGGACGCATAAAGCAGCTTGGTGACAGTAAGCTGGCAAACGACAGACCCTCTGTGGAAGCTACATCATCCACATCTGCTTCCAATCAGCCTGTATCTGGGAACTGTCTGCAACAATCCATCTTCCTGGTAACACGGGGCGGTGGGGTGGAGCAAGCCTTCACTGCTTTAGGGAAACAGCTATGTTTCATTTTCCTGGCAAATGTACCAGGTTCACCACCCGCTCATCTGGCCATTTGTACCATCCATAAAGAATTTCCACCCATGTGACACTTATTCTAGGTCTTAGCACTGCAAGATTAAGTTCTTGCACCAAGCTCCTGCACTGCTGTGGCCGCCCCATTCGACGGTCCCGTGCCCCCGTACCAGTAGCTGTCTGAAACCGTGACATTTCATTTAGTTAAATGAGATGCTGAATGATGGCGGAAAGCCAATTCTAAGCGGCAGTCCCACAACATATTTTGGTAGCTAAGCCTTCGAGGTCAATGGCCGTTTGATCCTGGAGAGATGAGAAGACAAAGGCCTGCCGTCATTGATCTTGTTTATTCTCAACCTCGGCTGACGCCTGTCTTATCGCCCATTGCTGACGGAGCAGACGATGGGGCAAACAGCGGAGCAGACGGCGGGGCAGGTTAAATGCACAGGAGTGGGATGGAACAGGGCCTCACAGTGTCAGGGAGTGAGTGAGGAAGGAAACCGACGAGTGGGGGGGGGGGGCGAATCAGTAAAGGAAACATGTACGGAGACTGGGAGGAGCACCAAAGAGTAGCCGGGGGGGGAGCAGCTCACCTGGAATGTGTTGAGAACATGCTGGCAGACGTCTGTGAGGTCATTCAGGCCCTTTCTAAATGGTTCCACTGCTGGAACACCCCCTGAGAACGAGCAGGAAAAAAATCTCAGATTCACCCAAAACCTGAACATACAAATTGCATGGTTACTGCTGCTGTTCCCTTAAATGACTCAATATTGTCGGGTCTTCTATAATAAATTATAACAGATATTAAAAAAACAATCCAAAGTGGCAGTGTGGAACAATGTTCCTTGTATATGCCTCGCGTGATCCGTAGGGGGCCACGTTCATGGTGAGCTGTGAACCTCGAGCACCGGGACCTGCTGATCTGCCGGAATGTCCTCCAGGCACTAGAAGAAACACGAGTTGTTTGACGTATTTGTGCCATTTTTAGGAAGACTCATGGCTGAAGTTCACGGCTACTTCAGTTTATAGTATAGTTAGAAATCTTTAAGAAAAGAAAAACTTGCCAGACGTAGTGACAAATAAAAAAAAATACTTTCCATTAATACAGGAAATTAGTTATAATTATGCAAATGATAAAATTAGAGATGTCTAATGATGTTACACTAGGCCAAAATATCTTCACACCTCCAAGCAAGAATGACATTTTGAAAAACTGTCAGCTCTTTTCTGACGGCATCCCATCTATCCAGAAAAACTAACAGGTCTTCCTGAGCTGACGAAGTGAAGTCTCCATCATGGGCTTAGACCTTCAGCCATGTCACATTGAAACATCTGCCAAGCTTGAGAAAAGAAATAATATCCCCTCAGAAGGAACAGATTACAATGTAGCCATACTTGTATTCCAAACACTTTTAAAACATGATTATTGACCTGGAGAAATTACTGAATATTTCCAGCCCAAGAATCTTACTGCAAGGTCCCAGAGCAGGAAAAGCGAGGCCTTTGGGATTAGGAGTGATTCACAGTCACCAACCAGCGGAGCCGTTAAGACTGCAGGCTGAAGGAGAGAGCAGCCACCTCCAGGGGGCGCTGCGGTGGCATCCGCATCCTCCCTCGTCTCAAAAAAAGCGTTGACAGATTCACTCCAAAGCCCCTCCCAGCTGGCTGCTTTTCGGCGGAGAATCTTTGGGGGAGGGGAGTTCGATAGTAGACTTCAATCAGCTTGTTTGTTTTGGGTACCAAAGATTTCAGACCGTTTCAGCCATCACCCTTTCCCGGCGCCAGGGTGGGGGGAGTGATTAGTGGGGATGCAGGCCCAGACCTGTATAGTACTCTCAATTCTGTCTCCCCCCCCCCCCCCACTAATCTAATTACTCTGATAAGCCTGCTTGCTTCGCCATCACATAAAGTTGGCCCGACAGAGAGCACTGTCATGAGATCAGCCCTTTTTTACGTCTCGTCCCTTGACGTCCCGGCTCCTCCCGTGGCCCCCCCCCAGCATGGCCAAATCATCAATGCGCTTCTGTGCAGATCGGCCCCGAGCGCCACTCAGCTCTTTTATTCGGTTACACCAATTTAATTAAGGACCACAAGGACCTTTCTCCGTGGATCTCTGGCACCACACCCCAAAATATACATTAAAACCATAATTTGTTAAAAATAATTTTCTTGGAAACAGAACAGCCCGCGGGTAACCGAGGTGATGGACCCAAGAGGACAAAAAAAATCTTTACCAGGAGAGCGTGACAACGGACAACAGCGCATTCACACAAGCGATGCCTTAAATGAATTTTTGTTATAGCCTTGGGGCGGAAAGCACCATCTGAAACCCCCTCTGTCAGCATGCAGCAGCCGCCAGACCATAATACACCCCACGGGGCGTTTGGCCACGCGCAGGAGCGGAAGCGCTCAAATCGAAACCAACCACGAGTGACTTTGCAGGGCAAAATGGCGCCTACAAACCGATCGACACAGTCTCTCTAACAGGCGGCCAGGGCTGCCAAGGGATTCCCATGTTTAGGTTCCTAAAAACAACCAGGGAGGGGCAAGAGAAGGAACTGAACCCGACGCCCCAACCTTCTCACCTCGCGTCTGGATGCGGAAGTTGATCTTGCTCTCCGACGGATGTGTGATGCTGTACCCGCAGAACTCGATGTCGGGGCTGGGCAGACAGAGGAAGTTAAAATGGTCCCCCTTGTTTGGAATCGTCATCATTTTTACAGTAACAAACTTAAGAGGAAAGTCTCCCATCCACACGGACAATATGGCAGCGTGAAATGGGTGCCCAGTGGGTGTGGCTGCAATGAACACTCACTTCTTCATGACCAGGTATCTCAACGAGTTCCCCAGAGTGTGGTCCTCCTCGTGCAGCACAAAGGTGATGCAGCCCTCATCAGCCCCCTCCGCCTGCACCTGTGGGGAGAAGACAAGGGGGGAGGGGGGTGAAAGTGACGCTTATTTGCTGTACATCATGATCTACTATGTGCCATTTCTGCTAGGATGTCTGTGAGAATCGCTGTTTAATGTTATTATCAAACACTAGCAGAATTAGCATTTGCTTGCGTAAATTTACCTTATCAATCCATTCCATTCAGCTGATACAAAGTGCTTTTTTAAGCAGGCAGATGGATAACAGTTCCAAGTTATCAGGAATGCATGAATACATTGCAATGTGTGATACTACTGATAATAAATGATATGCAGAATACGCTCCTTTCTTCCTTCAGCTGATCACGCAGATCACTGGTATCTCCTTGCATTTCAACCAATCAAATGGTGGCGACGCAACCAGCTCAATGCTAGTAAAAGCAGGGGCGTGTCAGGGCAGGTACGGCTTGCATAATTTACAATGGAAAAGTGTCAGTCCACGATACGGCTTGGTTCTCGTGACATGTGATTATTTAGCAGATATTTGTCTCCGAAGCGACACAGAGTTAAGGGCCCCTCCAGAGGTTCAGCTGAGCGCTTTGGAACTGTCCGCCCTTCCATCTCCCATACCCGCTTTTCCAGTCAGTGAGCAGGGACACTTCGGATAGATGTCGGTCCATCACAGGGTGGATTTACCCAAGACGTCAACCCACCAACCCAGATGTTTTCAGACTGCCGGAGGAACAAGGTCTCAGTGCCGCCCACTGAGGCCGCTTTGAAACCACAAACCGGAAAAGACTGGATAATCACTGGTTCAAAGAGAACCGTGGTAGAAACTGGGGAGTACATTTTTTCCTATCTATCCTATCTGCTGCGTCACGAAGGACTGAAGCGGAGTCTGGCCGTGCGGCTGTCACAGACAAAAACAAAGGGAGCGACAAGGAGGTCGGCCGGACCGAGGAAAAGGAAGCCAGCCACGGAGGGGGGGTCTCCGGGGCCACGACCGGATCACAGACCCCAGAGCCCGGCTCGGCCAGGATTCACATGCCTGCCGACATCGCTGGCAGGATGGGCCGATTCGTATGACTGCATGGGAGGCAGGAAGGGAGGGACAGGGGAAGGGAGAGATCACAGCATCCATCATAGGGTGAGGAGTATGAGGACACAGAGGAGGTCGGTGGGAAAATACTGGCCGGGTGGGGGAGGCCAGCGGTTTGAACTGTAAATACAGGAACAGGAAGCCTAAATTAAAGTATCGAGGTGTGCATCAGTCAAACATGCTTTCAATGGAAATAATTATGATCTTTAAGATCTGATTATGTCTGTCAAAAAGGTAACGCAGAGGAAAACCATCACGCCGGCAAGGGTAATTTTAGGCTGTTGCAAATATCTCCAGGGAATTTCCTCAGTAACTGAAGCAGACACTAAATGTATTCGCCTGTATTTAATTTAAAGTTACGCCACTAAGCTCTTGATTTATTTCCTTACTGCATTCACCATATTTCATGGGTATGTTCAATATTTTTCTTGGGCAAAGAAAAAAACAGGGGGAGGATTAAATAGCTGGTACAGTAAAATAAATTCCGTAATGCTGTAAGAAAAGTTTAATGTATAATAGTCCAATCATCAAGCAATGTTAATTCATGATTGCCATGCTGTAATGCATTTTCATGGCTTCCTGTAGAAAATCTGATGCAAATCCAAATTACACAGAACAATAAACAAAATCATACACAGAATAGATGTTTCAAATGTTACATTTGAGACAATCTTTCAGTTAGACTGAAAAAGGGATTGCGCTTCATCGATATTGAATACTGTACATGCTTTGCCGGAAGCTTCAGAGAACCCCAGGGGTAACACACAGAACAAGTAATGAGTATTATGCCTATTATCTTGAATACTTTTAAAATGAAGTGAATTTAAAGGGGAAAAGTTTTTTTCAAAATATGAATTATACGTCAGTTAGCATAATGTTGAATTTACGGCTTATTTTTCAATAGCGTGATAAGTTACAGGTTCTTTTCTACCTCTCAGCATGCAGGTATAATGAGACGCTCAGCTCTTCACTGCCCCCAAGCGGAAGCTTCTGTGTACTGCCACAAATTACATTGCTCTCGGAGGATCCCAACGCTTGCGTGAAACAGAATTCCCATAGCACCTTAAATTTCAACTACTTCGCCGTGTGCATTATTCACTGTTAGCTTACTAAGTTTAACAGACGTTTAAAGTGGAAGTAATATTTTACACTGAATGATAATACTACCTGGGCAGCACTTAATAACCAAGTATTTGTAATTCGCGATTTAATCATTTCTAGAATCGTGCGTCTTAGCTGTTAATACGGTAATATTTCGAAGGAAATTTAAACTTTGTGTTAAATTAAATTAAGATGAAAGCGCTATCATCGGGTAACTAGTTAATTGTGCAGAGGAGACACGTGGATATCCTCCAGCATAGTGTCAGTGTCACTGCGTTAAAATACATATTTCCCGAATGAACTGGCGCTGACCTTACTTTTCATATTTTATCATGTGCACATTAAAGTCTTTAAAGGTAAACTTACCATTTCCAACACCGGTTTATTCCCCTCTTGTACACCAGCCATTACGAGCATGTATGCCTTTCAGTCGCCAGATTATGACGTATGGCGCAATCGTGGTTCTGTCTCAGGATTAGATTGTCAGAAGTTTCTCGTGGCGGCAGCAGAGACCTTTGAGACTGAACTAACCTCCACACGAATACGACGCATAGTCAGTAATAATTTTGGTTCTTTTGGTAAAGTAATCTTACACACATGTAAAAGTGGGCATTACAAAAATCGTACGTAAATGAATGCAATGTGACACCAACCCGTAGCAACTGTGTCCCTAGTAATTTATTT
The DNA here is from genome assembly GCA_026779585.1 of Mormyrus proboscirostris. Classification (NCBI taxonomy): domain Eukaryota; kingdom Metazoa; phylum Chordata; class Actinopteri; order Osteoglossiformes; family Mormyridae; genus Mormyrus; species Mormyrus proboscirostris. The sequence continues at coordinate 13,603,342 of JAODKF010000002.1, read as the reverse complement.
AGGTTTCTTGATGAAAAAAACTATCAGAAATAATGTAACCCAACCCAATATCTAAACAGTCCTAAGTATAAATAAGATCTTGAATATATTAACTTACATGTAATAAAATTGGAATTGTGAAAGCACAAGATGACTTATGTTTCATATCCCAAAGCTCTCAATGTTACAATGACAATACAATCAGGTTTATATTGGAAAGCAGCGCCAAGTGAATCCCACTATGTGGAATGAAACATTTGACCAGTGCCCTAGACTTACTGTAACTTTTACAAGAACATTGTGTGGGATGTGTTGAGTTCTCAGTTCCTGATAGTTCCACACCGTTTACACCCACGACAAGAAGGTGTACAATTAGCCAATCAGGCATTCTGCAACCAAATATATAAATTCTAAAATGGGTCTCCAAAGGCATCCTCTGGCTATGATCACAGGGAATCAATAACTTACATGAGCAAGATGGCTTTAGCTCCCCATTAACATACGGCCGCTGGCATACTGAAAAATACACCCTTCCATTGACAGATTTTATATTTAGAATTTGGTGATTAGTGGTCATTGTCAACACACCACACAGTGCGCAACAACGAAATTTGTCCTCTGCATTTAACCCATATGTGACTTTCGTGACGTAACAGGGGGCAGCTAAGTCAGCGCCTGGGGAGCAGTGCTTGGGGATGGTACCATGCTCAGGGTACTTCAGTGGTGACTTGCTGGTGGGGGATTCGATCCTGAAATCTTTTGATTATAAGTGCGTTTCCCTAATCATCAAGCCACCACTGCCCATTCTTCAACTAAATCAATTCGTCTGGGCTGTCATATAATTCAATATTTCTTTATGCGTTATCTGTGTTCTGAAATTCTGGGCTTTAGCTTTTAGCATGTTACACATTTCTAATTTAGTTTTACTTGCGTGGTAGCACTTCCGCTTATCATATCGGTATCATGTGAGCATCATTGCTCTGCATTAGCACACCTTCTGTTACAAATAATTTTATCACTGTTATAGATTGCACAAATTAAATTCTAATTACATGTCGAAAGGGTGGTGATGTTTAAAAAGGGCATTTAGTACAATTTAGAAATTGACTAATTCTTATTTGTCTATATCTTCTCATCATAACACTAATACCATATTCTTCCCAACATTGTAATGACTCTGTCACGTAATTTCTGTTCCATATTAATACAGTTAAATTAATATGAATAAATATTAATGAAAAGTAAATTGTAGTGAATACCATGTACACAAACACACACACGTGTCACACACAAACACGTTGTGTTTTAGTAGCGCCCTTCTCGCGGTTGCCCGTTCTTCCGGGTCTATGGAGGGTGCGTGGTCACATGGCCAGTGACGTGGTACGTCAGTCTTCCGTGTGCTTTGCACATTCCGAACTACACATCCCTGAGTCCCAGGCGAGCGGAAGCGCTCTGTACGACACACATCGGATTAAGTAGGAAAACAGAAGTACCTAAGGAGCGTGATCGAAGTCGCCTATAAATGCTCTGGAAGCGCAGATTCCGGGATCCGAAGTAAACAGCCAGTAGGTATGCGACTCTCAGTACAGCTGCATCGCAACTATTTATGCCTCCTAGTCGCCGACGGCGAACATGGCATGACATGCTTAATAAACCAGCTCACTGGCTAGCTGTCGATCCACAAAGTGAGAGTAGTGACATTTTTCGCTTGGCTGCTCGTACGCTGCAGGGATCCTTGTGGCTAGTCGCAGCAAAACATTGCTTCCAGGTTGCTAAATAATTCATTAGAAACTGATGAATGATTCGCCTCGCCTTTTGATATTCGCTGACTAATAATCATGTGGACACCATGGCTGACCAGGCTAGCTACAGGGTGTTTTGGGCAGTTATGCGCGTAATGTTATTGCTTAATCTTAACTGAGTATTTGAGCGTCGAAACACTGACAAATGCCACGTATTACGCTTCGCTCTACGCTTTCCTGAAATAAATAACGTGCACTGTCTGTTGGGCTAATGTTTTACTTGATGGATACATAACTGTCAACGAATCGCAATAACTAGTTAGGTGTGAGTCACTGGGCAAGTCAGCTGTAGACCGCGGAAGTGCGGATCACACGCGAAAAGAAATCCTTACTTCCCATAAAGATCCAGGAGTTAAGGCCCAGCTCTCTCTTTGTTGAAGAGTGTTTACTTCTTAATCTGTTATTTTTTATGCCAGTTGAGCTCCTGTCAGGACTGTGGCCGGAGTGTTTGCCCCCACTCCCCCACCACCCCCCACCACTCCAGCCGTTCATCCGCCGTTTCGGTGACCGGTCCCTGGATCTCCCCAGTTGCCATGGCGATCCTGTTTGCGGTGGTAGCTCGTGGCACCACCATCCTAGCCAAGCACGCTTGGTGCGGGGGCAACTTTCTGGAGGTGACGGAGCAGATTTTAGCCAAGATCCCCTCCGAGAACAACAAACTGACATACTCGCATGGCAGGTAAGTCTGTCTTTTCTCTCTCTACCATACTCCTTCCTCTAAATTCGGATTGACCGTTAGCGCGATATAAGATTAAGCCGATATAAAGATTCTGATGACCCATGCATACTTTTCCTTTCCTATTTAGTTTTGGCAGTTATACAAACCGAAAAACGCAGCTACAGTACATTATGTAGATGCCTGTATTTCAGTGAAGAGTAGTAACACTAATTAAATGTTATTCTCTTTGTTCGTAGCTATTTATTTCACTACATTTGTCACGACAGAATTATCTATCTGTGCATCACAGATGATGTGAGTATCAACTGATCATTTGGGCGTTTTTAATCGCATGAATTTTATTGCATTTGTTATGGCTAGTAAATGGTTTGTGTCAGATGTGTGTGTGTGTGTGTGTATTGTCAGTCAGAACTTTAGCTTTGCTATGAATAAATCAGTGGCTGCCTTGCATTGTATCTTAACTTTTTTTTTAATGATGGTTTAGAAAAATTACTTTACCACCCTCAGGACTTTGAGAGGTCTAGAGCGTTCAGCTTCCTGAACGAGGTGAAAAAGCGCTTCCAGACTACGTACGGGTCGCGAGCACAGACGGCCTTGCCCTACGCCATGAACAGCGAGTTCTCCAGCACACTCGCTGCACAAATGGTATGTAAACTGACCAATCAAAGCTCAGCTGTTGGGTGTTTTTCTGTGATATCCACCAATCAAAAAATGGACCCCACTCTGCTACTTTGTACCATTCATGTGTTTGTGCATCAATGAATGTGAAGTTTGCATTTATTGCATTTGTGAGGATGCTTTGGAATTAGTATGGAAGGTTGTTCTTGTATAGGCATCAAAGGAGAATCTGTAAGATCATTTTAGCATCAGGGTTTGTGATGTCCCAAAAGGCTTCTAGTGAACCTGGTAGCTTTTGGAGACCCCTTTTCCTCCACAAAGCAGGCTCTCGGGATCTCATGATGCTCATGTGACTACAGCCTCTAGCCCTGGGGGCAGAAGACTTAATTTTAGTACCCATGTGAATGTATGAAGAAAGACCCTTCAAGGATAACAAAAACCCACATCACGTTCTGTATTCATTTTTCCAGTAGTCTCCACAGTTTAGAGGTCAAATGAATAACCTTTGGGGAATGTAGTAGGCTCTGGATCTACTGCTCCCAGTGAGTGAGCAGGGCTGTGTCGCATTGTCTGCTCCAAGAAACCAGAAGAGGGACTGTACTGTGATACAGGCGTTTGTTGTTGTGTTTTTGTGAGGATGCTATTCAGGCTAATAGACAGTGCAATGTGTCTCCCAACCCCAACAGAAACACCACTCGGATCCGCGGGGGTCGGACCGCATCACGGAGACCCAGATGCAAGTGGACGACCTGAAGGGCATTATGGTCCGCAACATCGGTGAGATGTCTTCGACACGTCTTTACTCCCAGGTGCTAGATAAACTGTGGTCGTTGCAGAACAATGCAGTTTGAAGAGCTCCACAGTTCTGAGTTCTTTGCTTTTGTGTCCTTCATGCAAGACTCATCTGTTTTTCTGTAGACCTCGTGGCACAGAGGGGAGAGAAACTGGAGCTGCTGATCGACAAAACTGAAAACTTGGTGGACTCCGTGAGTAATATTTATGGTGGTCGTAACCACACAGTGACCAGAAGAGTCATTTACAGTATATAGAAATACTAAGTAATGAAGTCTGTTCCTGTCTTCATATTGTCTTTGTCTTTTTCTAGTCTGTTACCTTCAAAACCACCAGCCGTAATCTGGCAAGGGCCATATGCATGAAGAACCTGAAAATAACGCTCATCATTGTACTGGTGTCTGTGGTGAGTAGCACCTTTTTCACTTTCCTCATACTGAAATGGGCAACAGTTAGCTTAGCAACACTAACTGACCAATGGGTGTAAAATAGAGCATTCCATTCCATGCTGTGCAAAAGTCTTTGGCAGTCAAAGAGAATAATGTTTCAATGGTCTTCATATTGGTGTAAAACTATGCTTTTATGTCTGTCAAAGTGTGCCAACTTCAAAACCTCTCATAAAATCACTCTAGTATTTGCATCCAATATTCCCATGATTTTTTTTTTTTTTACTTGACCACTACCCTGCATTGTTTGGCTAATCAATACCTCATTGAGCTATTTAACAAACAAAGATAATTAATGAATTGAGCTGGTGGTGAAATTTTAACGAATACATGAAATGGCTGAGGTGCCCCTGAGGAGAGGTTTGGGAACCAAGGTGGTTTCGTCTAGCCATCCAACAAGATATCAGTATCTTGGAGAAAAAAAATAAATTTGTGTTTATTTTTATAGTGTTATTGTTTATTTGCATGTATTGTCACTGTAACAGATCTTTTCCCCCCAGCACATATACACTTACCACCTAGATAAATAGCTTTAAACATTGTATTTGGCCGCCTTGAGCTTTTGCTCAGCATCGTGTGTCCATTACCATGCTGTATCGGGACCCCTCTCCAGGTTATCCTCTACATCATCGTTTCTGCTGCCTGTGGGGGTCTCAGCTGGCCCAGCTGCGTGAAGAAGTAAAGCCCAGGGACAGGAGCCGACCCCCGACCCTTCCCTCCCCACCTGTAAAAGCCTAAGGGACTGAGCCACTGTCTTACAGCCAAACGCCACTTGAACTGCACCCCCCCTACCCCACGTCATGTGGCTCATCACCTGTCTGTCCATCTGCCCGCCCCTGATGGAGCAGATAAAGTGAGCTGGGAAATGCGCCGCTAAACGGCCTCTCCTCAGATGTCATTGACGGCCCGCTGCACAGATCCCATTTACTCGCACCTATCCTCGGAATGATTGATTCAGTTCAGTGTCAAGCTAATTTGTATTCCATATTTCGCTAACCACTCGATAGACTTCTGAGCAAAAGTATGATTTTGTTCAACAAACTGTATAGTGATGTACCTAAAGTAACTAAAATGTACCTGCTTTTACAAGAAGAGTCTTGCACTGCTGCCTTGACTTCGCATGTGTTTCTACTCAACGACTGAAAATGTGTGTGATCATCATAGAAACCTCCCTCCCCCAACTGAGCTCCTATCCAGAATACTGAGTTTGGGGCAGTCACCTGGGTGTCATGTTGAGGTTCCAGAATACCGAGTTTGGGGCAGTCACCTGGCTGTCATGTTGAGGTTCCAGAATACCGAGTTTGGGGCAATCACCTAGCTGTCATGTTGAGGTTTGCACCTGGATGGATTGAGATATAGTTGAGCCTTCCGTGTTGTTGTGGTTTAAACGGACCTCTTGCTCCTCTTGTTTGGAAATAATTGCATTTCATGGGACACAAGTGGATAACGCCATTTTGCTAGTTCTGACCTGAAGCCTGACCTTTTAACCTCTTAGAAGGACTGATATTGAGTCTACAAAAATGGTTTCTGTAATATATTTGAAGTGTGAGCATACTCAGTATAGCAGGTGGTTGTTAGAGGTGGATTCTTTGTGAATACTTGTGTAACAAGTTAATCTGGTGACATGCCGGGCGCCACTAAGTACTAGATTTAAAGTCACCTTTCATCTAAATCATTACAAATAATCTTGTTGTAGT
>JAODKF010000002.1:13568117-13590790 GCA_026779585.1 Mormyrus proboscirostris | reverse complement strand
CGCCGGAATCGGCAACGGCAGACGACGACCCGCCCCCACCGGGCAACGGGCCCGGGCAGACCAGGCCCCCCCCGCATTGTAGATTCTAATTGAATTCCAATAGAAATAAACATGCCTTAGCCAATGAAACTCACTCAGTGTGTACAGATGAGGTTGACGGTCAGTGAAATATCTGCTGAGGTCCTCTGCTGGTTGCTGGGCATGTTTCTCCTGGTATTTTCCAGTTAGAGGGTTCCGGTGACGAAAGATGAAATATATCTTCTGGTTGCCACCACACTTATCCGGACCAAACATGATGGTGTATGGGGTGGTGTCAGAAAATTGGCTCTGAAGGGATACAGAACAGCTGTCCCTGAAGAAAGCACAGCACCATCTTTTAACGGTGCTCTGAAGATGAAAGCCAAATTAAACGTGATCCTTAAAAACAAAATTTCATACAGTTCCATAAAAGGATTGTATTTCTGTTCTGTCAACGTCAAAATGGCAGTCGTTTACTGAACGTTATGAAGCACCTGAGGGGGAATTAAAGCCGTACTTACCAGACGGAGATGATCCGTGTGGGTCAGCAGTTTAATGTAGGCTCCACCACAGTCAACTCCGTTCTGGAACTGGACTTCATATCTGTACATTAGCACCCTGCAGTTAGGCCAAGTCCAACCAAAGGCCTTTAGATAAGCCAGAGCGCCATATTTCCTACAACAGTGCTTTTATGGCTTAATTGTGCAGGAGCTGTAAAATCACAGAAACTCACTGCAAGATGAGAGGCTTGTCTGTGAAGTGGAAGACGGTGCGTAAATATGCCGCAATGGCATGGTGTCGACCTGGGGACTTCAGCACCAGACCTCGATTTCCGGACGTGCCCTTTTCCACAGCCCACCGCCCTGTTTCCGCAAGCAACCAGCAATTTATCTGATTTAATGCTGTACATACCTTTTCCATACCCGTGTACATCGTTTATAATCTTCTGTATATTTGCATGTGTGTGTACATTTTACATATACAACTACATCTATCTATCTATGCTTTAATATATTTTTTTATCTATGTTTTATATGCTTAACTACTGTGCCATTGTTTTTTTTTTTGACCAAACGTTCATTGTGTGCTGCACATATGGCAATAAATTCCTTAAATCTTGAATCGGTAGTTGAACTGAATGCATGTTCTCTCAAACTAATGTTATATTTGCTGAAATCTGTGAGATCACCACAGACAGTTTAACCCAGACTAGACAGAATTATAGTACATTGCAATCCTGCCCAGTACCTACCATTGTACTTAAGGATGTCTTCCTTTTCAGTGTTTTGTGCTTTGGACAACACCCATTTCCTAAAATAGTGACGTTATCTGACATTATCAAATTAGGCTTTTTATTAGCAGACATCAGTTTCAGACAAGCTATGCAATTCCTGGATTATCTTACATTTTTTTCCACATAATTCTGAGCAACGCAAGACATTGAGGTATAAGAGACATATCAACTCTGCAAGTATGGACTTGATTAGATGAATTATATTTATCCCAGAGGAAAATTCTTGCACTTGTTTGCAGTTCAAAAGAGTGGCTGCTTTTTATTTGAGTTACTAAATACATTTCACGGAGGATTTTGGAACTGAATACCTATCCAACGGACCAGAGTCAAATGTCTCGGCAAAATGAGCTTCCTCTGGAATCGCAGGAGATCTGTACGTATTCTGGAAAATACATAGGTAGGGTACACCGCTAAGATGGAAGACACGTCTGGAATGGTGAAACGATGATGACATTGCAGCACGAATGAACAAGAGTAGAGATCCGAGCTCCAGACCTGCCTTCCTTCGGCTGCCAAGGTCAAGTAAAGACAAGCGCAGAGGGAAATCGCAGATTGCAGTTTCATTATCACTGCAGGGGGACAACGACAGTCACCGACAGACAATAGAGCATTTCTGATTTTGGTTCCGATTAGATGGCAAAAGTCAGAAAGCAACTCAATAAATTAACACACTAAGAAAAAGCCACAAGTGATGAGTTAAATACAGTACATTCTCTGTTGCATATTCAGTGTATAAATTCTTCCCCACAGAGGGGCGCTGTTCACAGCACACCATCAAAAATTAAGTCATAATTAATCGTCTTTGTCCAATAAAAATACCATGAATTATTACAATCCCAGGCTATTAATATGTAATAAAAGGAGCTGCATATTAGAGGAATCATGAAATTACAAATTAAATTTGCCATTCAATTGATTCATACATCACCAAAAGAAAGGCACCTTCACTGTACCTGAGACGTCAGCCAAGCCGATCTTTAGCCATACATTGGGGAACAGCTCTGGAAACCCTGTGTAATTCTACTTGGACTTTGGCCCTTAGCTCAGTGTAGGAAAGATGCTGGATCAGCCATTTCATCTCGTAGGCTTAATTATTACCGGCTTTTACACAGAAACTAACACATATTTAAGCCAAAACAAAAGGTTGTAAGTTGCATTCATGTTTTAATTAAAATTTCACAATTATCAACTGATACATCTTTACGTTGTTTTTGACTTTGTATGTTAATGTACATTAAATATATTTGCTAGCTATTAAAAAGAGAAGTATCATACCCTAAAAATTATACTTTGCAATTAAACCACAACTCAAGTGAAAAGTAAAACCTTTATTGTAACAAAACCCTCAATCCAACCTCCCCCAAACAGTTTTTAGCCAAAACACAACTCTCGCCCGAACTCAGTCAAGTGCACACTGATTTCTATACATTTTAAGTCACTCAAAGTTGATATGAAAGCTCTTTTCCTGTTCCTTTCGCCGGCTCTCACACAGCTTAGACACTTCTTCGACACGCCTCTGTAGAAGAACTGTAGAGAGGAAGATATCTTAAATATTACACCAGAAGCACCAGGGGAGAAGTCAAATCCAGTTGGAGGCAGGAAATGTCACTCTCTAAGCATTAACATGACCCTTTGACTTAAATATAAATGAATGTGAAATTGCTCTCTGCTGGAGACAGCTTAGCAAGGCAGGGGAGGGAACACCTACCTGAGTTTTGATCAACCCACTGAAGAGAATCCATGTGAGCATTGAGGATTTTGCAGATCTGTTGAAGCTAAGGGAGAGATACTTTGTTACAGTCAATTCGGTTTCATTTTCATTTCTCCTCAAACACAGCAGAAAGAGGTGGTGATAACACTTCTGGTCCATTCTTCTGCATATCATCTCTCCATTAGCCTTATCTTCTCATCTATACCCACTTCTATCACTTTCCCGCCTCCTCCCCCAGAACAGTTGGTAGGGTCCATCATACCGGGTCGCTGGTGTCCGCGGGGCCGCTGGACGTATTGAGGTGTTCAATGATCTCCTTCAGATCCTGGGCCATCCTTTTGAGCTGGGCATCCACGTTTTCTGCCAGCTTGTACCTGAGTGCAGGAAGGTAAGTCACTGCAGCTCTGGAGACCAAAGACACGTTGCCTGGTCCTATGCAAGACCGCAAAGTCCTACAAGAAAAACTCTATACATGGCACAGGCAATACCTATTTAATAAACACCATAGCTCACAGAGCATGCAGGAGACTGAAGAGGCTTCAAAAAAAACTGTTTAATCAACACCTAAGTGCTACTACATCTGGCCATTCATTAATAAGACCTACGTCCTCTCCCGTTCCTCATCTGCATTCTGCATGTAGATGGTGCCGCTCTGCTCCTTGACTGACTCCTCTAGAGGACATAGCAGGTCTTCCAGCTCCTTCTGCTGTGACAGGATGAAGTCCAGCTCCTGGTCCAGCCTGTGCACCAGCCATAATACAACCACATCAGGATCGTTCCTCACTCATGCCCTCCAAACATCTTTGGTGTGATACAAATGAAATCACCATTTTGGCTTCAACAACTGCACAGATTAGATTAGCATGAAAAATCTTGTACGGTAAAAGGATCATTCCAGTGTTTTTGTGCAGCATGGGCAGTGTGACGTCAGCCACACAGTTACAGACTCAACAACTGCACCAACTACCTTGATACATCTCATTGGACATCAGACTCTACCTTCTCTGGTCCAGTTTCACCTTCTCCATTTCCGTGTGCAGGGTTGTAATCTAGGGTAATAGCAGTATAACAGGATTTCTATAAGTTTCAACAAGTTAAATTTAAGACATTAAGACCTTTTTAAGACCATTATAAATGCAATTTAAGATGCATTTCACATCCTAACTGTGAAGGACATGAAGGAAAATCTTAGTTCCAGAAATTAATTTATTCATTCAGCATTCAACTATTTTTCTTCTTTTTTTTAATAACATGCCTAGTTAGCCTTTAACTCACATGACAACACACTAGGTAGGGTTATGCTCTAAAGAATTCTGACCAGGCTATACAGTTTGTAGTTTGTGGTTATGACTTCCACCTTGGTTTCGTTTTGTAGTTATTTACAGTGTGATCATTAAAATTTTTCCAAAACACACATTTAAAAGCAAGACTTAAGCTAATGCAACTTTTTAAAAGTAATGTTGACCTTATCATTTTTTGACCTTAAAATGTCTTCACATCAATGAAACCGAAGATGCGCTTGGTCTTTTCAGGTGCCAGAAAAATAACATGGTATGTGAATTAGTTAGTGCCCTCAGGACGCCAAAGCAGGCAGGTTGGACCTCTATACCTTCTCTCCGTTCTCGATGAGCATGCGGTCCCAGGCGTTGACCTGTGTGGCCTGCTGCAGGAAGTGTCTCTCCTGGTCTTCCAACTCTAAGCTCCACTTGTTAATGAGGGTCTCCAGCTGGGTGTAAGACATCACTGGCGGGGCACTGTGGAGAGGCCAGGCAACAGGCCAAAGTCTGAGACAGAGAGAAGGATCCAAAAAAGACCCACACCCAAAGACGGGCATGCTGGGGTGGCCTCACCTGACAGAGGCGGTGGTAGAGGTGGCGGTAAGGACAGTGCTAACAGGCGCCATGGTGCCTACTGGCTTCAGGCCCAGGGAGAATGACGCGGCAACGCTGGTGGTTGCAGTTGCTAGGATACACAAGAATGCTCATTTACGGTCACCGCAGTGAAATTCCAAGTAAAACTTAGGCAAATGTCGGTTCGCTGCTGATACCTGTGGTGGCCGCACTGGTAGTCACTGCCCCCAGCGTTGGCTTGAGTATCAAACCCAGGCTGCTACTGGACACTGATGTAGTGGCAGTGCTGCCCGCTGTGGTCCCCGATCCCACTGTCAGTGAGAGAAGGATCACTGGTCTTCTGAACCATCCCTAACATTAACAGTCCAAAAGTTTGTGGGAGTTTTACTTCTACAAAATGTACCGAGGGCAGAACAAAAAATTACTGGTTCAGAAAAATCAGATAGCAGAGGAGGTGGGTCCATGCAACTAGATGAGGCAGGACCAAGACATCTGATAGGTTGGTTGTACCTCCCCTAGTTCTTTGAATCCACCTCCTCTACAATCTGATTGGTTCAGAGAGAGCCAATCATTTTTCATTCTGCCCTCAGAACATTTTTGCACAGGTAACATTCCCATAAGCAATCTGATGCGATTGCCTTCCAAGCTAAAACACAAGAGCATCTCTTAAGTATATTATCTTCGGAAAACCCAACTGCAGCCTAGTATACAGAAACACTTGATTAAACCTAGCCCGCAAAGACTTTTATCATGTTTGATATTTTTAGGGCAGGACAACATCTTCACTAAAGATTCAACAAGGAGCATTATATGTATACACTGTACATGGAGATATTTTAATGTTGTCAATGTCATTTTTGGATAGGAAACGCACAGGTGAATCCCGCTGGGGCCGTAGGCACTGCAGAGGCAGTCTGTGCTGAGAAGAGGGAGGGGGCTGCAGCCTGGGTCACAGGAGCAGCGGTGGAGGCTGGAGCCGGGGTGGCTGTGAAAGACAGGAAGGAGGAGAATGAACAGACCTGTGCATCACAACCTGAACAATCACTGGCTCAGCTTCTAGGTCCAAATCAGCTACTTGTTTTTCAGCTAGTGGGTCGCAAAACCATTTTCACTTGGTTGTGGAGTGAGAGGTTTTTTTAAATAATAATAATAATAATAATAATAATAATAATAATAATAATAATAAATAGAGAATTTTTATGTTGGTCTATTTTTGTTTTTCTATAGTGCATGAAGGCATTGTGCTATTATTACGGCACTGATTTTTTATGAAATAAATGTGGTTCAAAGTTATACAAAAAAATGGGCACTGACTTGATGACCAAGGAAAGATGCAGGTCCTGAGTCTAAACCAGTTGGGAACCTCTGGCAAACGCATTGTTTCAACCAGATGTGGCTAAACAGAACTGCATTTGTGCAGGAAATATTAATAGTCTTTGACGTGCTTTTTCTCAGAATACCTGAAGGTTTGATTCCGAAAGCAAAGCCAGAACCCTGGATTGCGGCCCCTGCAGCTGTGGAAGCTGTGACAGTCGAACCAAGAGTTAGACCTGGACAAGGAGAAAACAGACTTTGCTTTCAAGTCCAACACACAAAGGCAGAGGGCAAAAGCAAAAACAACTGAACTGCAATTTCAGTTATACCTCACAAAACACCTTAGTTTCAAATTAAATGACATCTAGCACAATTTATACTAAATATACTAATCAATCAGCTGTAGTCATTCTTGGATATACTTTCTAACAATGATTACGATACCGTGTCTTAAATAAAATTCACTCATTGTTGGATTGAGTTCATTTAATATTACTGGGATGTGTGCACACATTCTTATAGCAGTATGAAACGATATCTCACCAGGTGCAGGACCCCCAAGGGAAAATGTGGGCTGGGTTGTGGGGGCAGATGTACCGGCCCCAAAAGAGAAGCCAGCCCCAGCCGCAGCAGTGCTCGACGCAGTGGTGACCTGAACTTTGGTGACACCAAAAGTGAAACCACCCGACGGCTGGGCGATGGAGCTGCCTCCCAGGGAAAAACCTCCTGTGGACGGTTGGGAAGTCGACGTTGCTGCAGGAGCGGCTGTGGTTTGGGTGGCGAGACCCCCCCCAAATGTAAACCCCGAGCCCGATGAGGAAGCTACCAAGGAGCCCAGCGTCAGTCCTGTTGTGGCAGGCTGGGATGTGGTCAGACCCAGGCCAGGCTTGGGAGTGGAAGTGCTGAGTGTTGGAAATATATGAAGAGAAACAAAAGGCTCATTGCATAACCCGACACACCCCAATGACAATTCAGCAATTTAACAGTAAAATGACACAAGAACAAGGTATACATATGGGTATTATATATTTATATAAAAGACACCCTGTATATTTCTTAGATTATTTTTTTTAGCAGTTAACCTTAATACAGTAACCTGAATCAATCCAGTTTTACATGACAGAGTACTTTCAATATCATCCTCACCCAAAAGAGAAACCTCCCCCAGTACTGCTACTCTGTGCTGGGGTGCCAAAGCTGAAACTGGACTGTGTAGCTCCCTGAGAAGGCAGGGAGAAGAAGCTGGTGGTCTGGGCGGTGGTCGCAGGGGGCTGAGCTGGGGTTTGCATTGCAGAACCAAAAGAAAAGCCCCCCCCAGCTGCAGGGGCTGGTGTGCTGTTGGTCAGCCCAAAGCCAGTGGGGGGTGCAGCCCCGGCTGCAGGGGCTGGTGTGCTGTTGGTCAGCCCAAAACCAGTGGGGGGTGCAGCCCCGGCCACAGTCTTTGGCGTACCGAAGGAGAATCCTGTAGTGGTCTGGCCAAAATTAAACCCACTCATTTTGGTTCCTGGAAAGGAAAGAAAACATGAATGACATCACAAAACATTATATAAAACAAACAAATTCAAAACAACATATAAAACATACACACACACACACACACACACACAAACACACAAAAGTTGAACGATAAATTTAATGCTAATATCTGTATGTAAGCAATTTCCATCTCTTTACTGCATTTGTATTTAATGGAGACTAAAAAATAAACCACTTTATTCCTTCACTTTGCGTAAGTAAAATAAAGAACAATGTAAACTTATTACAAAAATATATTAATATGTTCTGCATGTTTTTACCAATCATTTCAATGTAAAGAGCTCCATTTGCAAGAAACATTAACGAAAATGCAATGATACAGTTAGAGTGATATTTTCTCCCAGGTTTAAATTATGTATCAACTTTTTACCTACTAATTAGTTATTTAATACAAGAGCGCTTATCAGGAAACGTTACTACTAACACACTGGCTAGTACCCTGCAGTCAATACACAACTGTAATCAAGTTAGCGAAATACGTTTAAAAAACGAGGTAAAATTATAACTCTGAACTGTAATTTCTACAGTTACGCCACACGGAAGATTTCAGGTTAGTAACCGACTTAGTTATCAACTTTAAAAATTATTCAGTACAAAAAAAGTCAGGTGCGTTATTCGGTATTCGCTAAAATTAGCTGCGCTGACATTTTCCGTCTAAAAAATGGCGACAAAAATATTTGACAACATTTTAAACACAAGATGTTCTTACTGTACCGTAGACACTTTTCAACACATCATAAATTAATAATTACATTACCTTCTTAATGTACTTTAATGAAATAACCTGCCACCGACAACCCACGTCGTCATATACAAAACTAGCGGCAAGGAGATCCGTCACTCTTGCGCGACTCACAAGCTTAGGACCCAAAAGGCAACTACGGCAATGCCTGCTCTATTTCAGTCAAATTTATCATATTAAATGCATGATTCGGTGATGAAAAAATGGCAAGACATTAGTTATAGTATTAACAAGTAAAAAATCAAAATGAAAGAAAAGTAGAAAGCCGCTCTTAACGACTCATTAGGTAGTCTTCTTTCAGCTGAAATGCCATGTGCATGGTACCTTGGATAATGTCCCACATTGGGACTTTTTTTATTACTGAAACAAATATTTAACTCTGGACACATTCTCAACAATACCAAATACAACAACATATAGAACTGCGCTGAACTGCATAATTATATTAAAGAAAAAAGAAATACCTACTAAGGATCCATTGCAACAATCAGAAATGTATCCAATAAAGGATGCAATTTCAGTGTTTCATAAACTTAAGTGATTCGACATATAGATTAAAATCGTTCTAATATTTTGTCTGGGGGATAACACAGATACACTGACATTTCTGTATTAAGTATTTACATTTCACAAGAACATTGATACATCAGGACTGGGGAGGGAGGGATCTTTATAGTTCTGAGATCTTTATAGTTCAGTTTTTTTGGAAACTGGAAGATTATATGAATGTGCCCCTAAAACAGTATTTTGACTGGCATTGCACATATTCGGATGTGCTTAACGCCCTCATTATCAAGTTTTTGCTATTTATATTTAATTTCCCATGATATCTATATTTTATGTCAATCGTTAATATGATCAATTATACCACGTGGATGGGGACAGACAAAAAAAGCAGGTATGTGACCCACCAGCTACATATCATATTGCCGCCCTACATCCTCTCCACTGCATGATGAGTGACTTGGGCGTGCATCCAGTACCGCTGGACCTAGGCGTGCTGAGGGTGCTTTAGCACCCCTGCTGGTAGATAGTGGTAATGCTGTGTCAATACGTTAGGGATTCGCCAAAAAAAATTAAAAATCTCGCAGTGTCTCAGAGGCAATTTAATGACTATTTCTCAAAAAATATTACCGTTGGTAGGTGTTGACCGCTACCGATGACCCAAAAGAACTTCAGTGTAATCTAATGCAGCGGCGCCAACTTTAGTCAGTTGGCTGAGATTTTCAATTGGCGACCGCACACACGTTTACATGTATATGACAGTTGTATTACCTTGTACAGAGTCTATAGAGTTTCCAAACTACCCAACGCTTTTGATGTAGCTAATTTTCGGTTTACGATGGAATAATATCGATTTGCCGCACGATTTCTTGCGTGAGCGTGAGACTGTAAGCGTGTCACACCTGATGCATAAGAACTGGCAGCCATAAGCTCAAAACCGGCTCCCACGCATTTGCGTCCGTCTTCCTTTTTCTTATTGCTTAAGGTAGCATTTAACGCGTAACCCTAAAATGCAGCATTTTAGCCCTCTGGACCCCATGATATAGATGTACATGCTGAGCATATGCATTATTTTTTCTGCAACATTATAACCTTCATTTTTGCATGTTTCTTTTCATATTACTGTTAATTTTTGTTTAGTGACATATTGTCCTCTTTGAGGTGCAGAGTTAAAAAATGAATGGTTTCGGTTGATTGTTTCAGGATTATATTTGGATCAAAATCATATGAGCATATTTGCATATTGCATGAGTATATTTGGAGATACATAGCCTACTAAGCAAAACAAAAAAAAAACACTTCAATGTGGGGAATATGAAATGACTCACTTGTCAAAGAGCTGTTTGATCATCTCTGAAAAGCACTCATTCGCTGCACAATAAGCTATTCTGCATTTGTAATTTGCAATTAAAATGGAGTTCTTTGAGATGAAGTGGAGGAAGCGACAGCAGCTGTTTTGGTCGTGAGTGTGAGACTGACACGCTTTAGGCCTGCAGGCCCTCAGGATGTGAGAGCGTTCAAAATATCCAGCCCTTGGAGTGCAATTATTTATCTGTCATCTACTTATTCTGCAGTTGCTACTAGATTCTTCTAGCTTTTCTCAAGCCTGGATTTCGACCCAAGATGGAAGACAGGCAACCCGCTAGTTCATTTTTGTATAACAGAAGTAAAATCGAGAATCTACCCGATTTAAGAAGGTTTAACGGAAGCAGCATGCTTGCATCGCTAACATTATCACAGTGGAGTTTGCATGTTCTCCTCATGCCATTGTGGGGTCTTCTCTGGCTTCCCTCCACAGTCTAGAAACAGGCTAATGTGGAGTTGCCACACTGTCCTTTGGTGTGACTGTGAGTATGAATGGTGTGTGTGCCCTGCAAGGAGTTGGCACCCCATCCTGGGTTATTCTTTGCCATGCACCTGGATAGGACATGTGGCTACAGAAAAAAGATGAAGGGATACCTAACATGTATATGTACTGAAATATAGTGCAGTATAAATCAGTAGTATTTTAAGTCACATCAAATAAATGAAAATCAACACAATTACAATAATCCATTTATATAGTAAATGGCACCTTTTATTGTTCTTTCTGGAAAAAAATCCAGATAGGGAATCACGCGAAAAAAACATTGTCCGTCTTAGACAGGCTCCTGATTATGCATAATCAATGAAATTTAAGTGTCTGACATTTTCAGACCCACTACAGAAATTTTAGGGCGAAGCTGTATTCTGTGTGTGGTTTTACCAGATGGAGGAGAGAGAGATTGAGTTATCACTCTCTCTGTGTACAAACATACAGAGCAGTAACCCAAAATGGGTTTCCTCCAGATGTTCCAGTTTCTTCCCAAAATCCAAAGGTTTGTGCTTTAGGAGAATCGGTGGCTATATTGCCTGTTATGCATGTGTGTGCTTTGGATTGGACAGGTGTCACATTCAGGGTATCCCCTGCACCGTGCGTTGTGAAGATTGTCGGATACTATAGGGATGAAAGCCGATATGTTTACAGCAGGCTGTGCGCCTCGCTGCATGTGCCGTCTGCGTCGCAGCTGCTCTCGTCGCCATCAGCATCAGACAGTAGGCCGCTTCCAGTGCAGTGCATTTGGCACTCAAGCTGAGTGAGCCGCCGCTTAAGCTTCTGCTGTGTGGCTGTGTACTCGCCAAGCATCCTGGCAAACCGGGTCTGGAGGGTGTCCAGCGAGGCCTCTAGCCGCTCGACCTTTTCCTCCATCTCCTCCCCACCCAGCCCTGCCCCCATATTCTCATCCAGCAGGCCTTCTTTCAGCAGGATCTCCCGGCCCCGTTCCTCCAGTGCCTTCTTGGCATCTGGGTACTCCATTACTGCCTCCATAAGGTCATCCTTGGAAAGGCAGAAGAGGTCCGAGTAGCCGATGCTGCGGATGTTAGCGGTCCTGCGATTCCCCATCTTGCTGCCTTGGATGTTGAGGATACTGATCTCACCGAAGCAGCTCCCTGATGTCAGTGTAGCGAACTGAGTGACGCCATCATCCGCCACCACTGCCAGCCGACCCTCCTTGATGATGTACATCTCTTTGCCAATGTCACCCTTGCGGCAGATATAGTCACCGGGACTGAAGACCTGTGGTCGCAGCTTCAGAACGAGTTCCACCAACAGACCAGCCTCGCAGTCCTGGAAGATGCGCACCTTCTTCAGCGTCTCCAGGTGCACATTGATGGCGATTTCAGCCCGGAGCTTGTTGGGCAGATTCTTCAGCACCTCCTGCTCATCCATTGTCTTCTTGTTGGTCCAAAGGTAGTCGAACCACTTGATGACGCGCGCCTCTAGGTCCTTGCTCACCTTGCGGAATTGCATGTAGTGCTTGATGGCATCGATGCGAGACTGGAACTCGGCCCGTGTGGCATTCATATTTGAGATCATTGCGCCCACGTTTCCCACGATGGTCGCAAAGATCAGCACGCCCACAAGGAAGTCAAAGACTACAAAGAGATACTCCTCATCCCGGACAGGTGGAGGCATCTCCCCAATTGTGGTTAGGGTGAGCGTGGACCAGTACAGGCAGTAGATGTATCCACGGGTCAGTGAACTGAATTCAGGGTCGGTGATGTTGGGGTACACCCAGGTATCAGAACCAAAGCCCAGCGACTTGGAGATGGCAAAGTATATGCAGGCATTCCAGTGTATGATAACCAGGATGTAGAGCACTAGGTTGCAGATCCGGAATATATTGGGGTAGCTGGTGCGTGTCTCGGTGCGGTCAAAGAATTCAAACAGACGGGAGAATCGAAGCAGTCGGTTGAATCGCAGCTGTGGCTTGTGTATGCCCAGGATGATGTAAGCTAGGTCCGTGGGAAGGATGGAGAGCGTGTCCAGTTTGAACTGGGTTGTGTGGATGTAGTTGTCCCGTAATTTCAGCAAGTCCTTCACTAGCAAGCCCTGCTCCAGGAACCCTACAGAGAAAAATAAACCACACCAGGATGGTTTGACTGAGTTTCACTGTGATTGTGGGGTACAGACCTCAGTTTATTTAAACTTTACTGAGTTTATTTTAACAACCAACCTGGCTGTTTGAAAGACTTCAGGTAATTTGTGGCTGAATTTAGACACTTGAATGAAAATTATGGGTTGTGAGAGAATCACCATATAACAACAGCTGAATTAAACACAAATGCCGTAAAATATTTGGCTTAATTGGCAGTGACTGACAAGCTAGACAACAGACAAAAGGTTCTCTAGAAAAATGTACAAGGCCGGCTCCAGCCTTCAGATGGAGGTGGGCATAATTCTTTCGAGGAATCAGGGTGGGGGGTGGGATTTTTGTATAAGGTTTATTATTATTATTATTATTATTATTTTAAAATGTTTTTAAACATGTCTTACTCCCTATTCACCTATTTACTTCCTATATTATTGTAAATTCTGCTTTTGGTTGGCACTTTTCCTGCTGATTGGGCGGGTCAGAACAACACTCAGTCTAACCGGTGCGCAGCCGAACACAGGAGTCTAGAATGTAGACTGAGTCAGAGAGGTAGTCCAGCACCAGCCACAGGATGAAGCCTTCCGTCTGTAGCTCATCAAAGCAGGCCCTGTGTGTAGACAGAGATATGGAGGGAGAAGTGAAGGACCAATCAGAGAGCGGCAGAATACCACTGAGGAAAACAAACAATCTATTCTAACTTCAAACACCAACATTATAAAATAAGTGGATCAGGCAACATGTTGATCATGAACTTTTGATCCTGGGTAGTGCTGGACTGTCATACCATCTGGCAAAGGAAAGATGATTTAGATCAGTTCCCTGGACAGCCTGACCTTGTGGAGCAGGTGGACTGAGCTGTGAATTCAACAAGCGATCTGTGGCGTCCTTGGGAATGCTGTGCCCGGACACGGGGAGCTATCTGTGTGCCTGAGGACTACACCTTTAGATCTCATAGGTGAAACTGCTGTATAGAGGTCTACACAGTTTTTAAGTAAACATAAAGGATGAATGAGTAAAACAGGTGCAAAGTTATTAAAATCAAAGCATCTCCAAGTACATAATGAATGTAACATGTGGCATGAAGTCTATGTTGTAGTCTAAGGTGAGTCTGGAGGTGTGAATCTGCTACATCACCGTACCTGGCCACTAGGAAGCACCAGTTATATAGTACAGCCGTCGCAATTACGAAGAGCCACCGGTAATATGTGTCATCTGCAGGTGCCAGGATGAACACGTCAGACTTCTTTCTGAGGGTCCCAAGACAACATAATATGATATTTCAGCCATATCACGAATATGCATCTTATCTGTTAGAGAGAAATTGCATGTATTCTCTGTAAATTTTGAAAAGGAGCCGCAGGATCTACTTGGGTCGGTTGATTTTGGTGCTGCTGCCGTCGGGTTGGCTATTGCTGATGCGACTGGGCGCGACCTGCAGCTCAGGCCCGCGGAACCTCTCCAGGAATGAGTCGGGACGCTGTTCCTCCTCCTCTAGCAAGCTCTTGTGGGCCCATTCCCTCAGCGTGATCACCATGCTCACCAGGCTGTGAGAAGGGCAAACAAATCATGGTGCATGATTTACAGATTCACCAACCTGCGATTCACCATATTGGACACCCCTGCTCACCGTGACATGGCGCCCCTTCCACGGAAGGATCTGTCGGAGCTCAGGCCCTGGGCCTCGATGGTGCCCACCCTCTGCAGCTCAGAGCACGTGTCATCACACACAGAGTGCACACTATGGGAACGAGGTGACAAGTGCAAGATCAGGTGGGGCACAGAAGAGCCAGCAACATCCCACACTCCAGGGAATGCTTATTAAAGGCTTATTAATATT
Organism: Mormyrus proboscirostris; assembly: GCA_026779585.1. Taxonomy (NCBI): domain Eukaryota; kingdom Metazoa; phylum Chordata; class Actinopteri; order Osteoglossiformes; family Mormyridae; genus Mormyrus; species Mormyrus proboscirostris. Next base: position 13,576,028 of record JAODKF010000002.1, on the reverse strand, counting down.
CATAAAAGAAGCGCTACCTGATTGGTCGGTGATGATCTTTATATCATGAAGCTATTGGGAAACTAGCCCCTGTTTTGTAATGCAGGACACTCTCTCAAATCAAGATGGGCTGTGATGCTTTTGGGATATGCTGCTCTTTTGTGGCTTTTTGCTAGCTATGGTAGCAATGACCAAGACTCTGAGATAGCAATCTAGCTAGCTAAGTTGAAAGCAGCCAATCAAATAGTGCTTCCTTTATGAATATTAATGAGTCTTACCCCGCAATCCTATTGTTCAAAAATTGGCTGCCGGAACACATGAAGCAGCTCCACTCACCAGCTCATGGTGCTGTCGGCTCGCTCAGACTCCTCTTCCATGGACGTCTTCACTGAGAGCCTGTGCACTGAAAGGTCGGAGCTCTCCACCGCCACCTGTCCGGTCATTTCCTGCTACAGGGACTCACACCTTGAGTTAATGGACATCCTGCTAGCCAAGATCATGGTACGTAGGTATTAACACCACTATAATGCACTCTTCTCACAAGCAGAAGATCAAATGAGTGTGGTGTCAATTGCTTCAAGAGGGTGTTAACTTTTTCCCATTTACTGGTACTCTGCCGGTACACTTTTAGCACTGACCTATACTTCAGTCACCCTTGTGTTCAGGATAATATTTTTAGTGAAATGCAAGTATGTAACTCAGAAAGTAGATATGAGCCCATAGTTGCATGTCTTCCATTAGCTGGTCTGTTGCTTTAAAAGTTTGATATTTAGTACTCTTCAAAAACTCCTTGTTTTGGCCAACATCTTCACAGTCAAACCGTTTGATAGAGACACTTAGTGGCTTTCAGAGTATCAAAATCATGGCTGTCATCAGAAGTCTTTCCTTTTCCTCTGGTGCAGGTGTAAGTTAGAAGACAGACCCCAGAGAAAAGCACTAGAGCACTCAGTTCACGAGTGTGGCATTAATGAGCCTCATTGGCATGGAAACCACTTTCAGGTAATTTCACCATTGATGGAGGTGTGTGGCTACATCTTTGGAGAACAAAGGGGATCTGCTAACAGAAACCCAGCATCATGTGGCTCAGGGAGGCAGCTGTCACTATGGAGACGACCTTGGCACCCATAGCAACGACAGATATGGCTACGATGCTGCTCCCACTCATCAAGGGAGAGGTGTAGAGGGAAGGATTGTGGATAAAGGAATGGAGAAGATAGTGGAGAGAGCAAGAGCCTTGGACCACTTGAACAGCAAGCACTTCGGCTGCCCACTTGACGCCCTGATTGCGGGTCCTTGAGATCCTAGCAGCTGGGACAATCTCAGCAGCCTCATGTGGCCCTACAGCGAGACGCCAAGTGTGCATGTGCACCAGATAGACATTTCCGTTATTATTTTAATCCTGCCTATGGAATAGTTGAAAATGATGGCCCCATCAATGTGCACAGTTGAGCAACTTAGCATTTATATCTTGCAGGAACGCAGCCAGCTTTCAGCTCCTACTTTTCATATTGCATTTGCACTTCTTGATCGAGGTGTAACTGAAATCTAAAGAAGCAAACTCGCTGTAAAAACCACTTCTGACAGAAACAATGAAGATCGAAAAGCTTTGGGGCTCTTTAGAGCAATCCATTCCTTGCCCTTTCAACATTAAAGAATGTCAGCAAAAGCAGTGTGTCCTTACAGAATTACGTACACAGCACTTTGAGTCATCGCATCATAACGGAGAGAAACAAAAAAAAACAACTGACCTGCTTTAGGCTCTCCTCGTTGTTGGCTGGATCAAACCTCCGTGTTTGTTCAATCTGAATAAGCTAAGTCTCAGCCAGCGTCCCCATAGTGCCAAGCAGTAAGAGCGATCCCTGCTGTCACCTGCCAGTCCCTTGCTGATGTCTCCAACTTTTTATTCTTTTTAAAAGGTGGACCGCAGTCCCTGCCAGCCAGTGCCAGGCTCAGATAGCCCCTAGCACCTTAGTGGGTCCTACGACCTGTATCTGAGAGACACTGGGGCATCCTGTGGTCCTCATCACTCAGGGAGAAGGGGGTGGGTGTGCAGACGAGGAGGAGGAGGAGGATTAGCATAAACTACTCCAGCACCCACATAACCTGTTTTCTCTCCCATGGTGACATCCAGCATCTCCACATTGCTCTGCATTCCAATCATAGGAATCACAGCATCCCCCCAGCTTCCTGTGGCAGGGTTTCCTAATCACATAAGACCCCCGCGACTTCGAACAGGAGCAGGGTGAAGGTCCCTCGTTCCCTCCTGCCTCTTTATTATGGCTGGTCCGCATAGACTGCTCGCCAGCTTGACTAATATCGGCCCCTGCTAATTAATTCGGCGCGCTGGGGCCACGCCCATCGTCCAGTTCAAAGCTCAGGTGTCCTGAATTGGTTTGGGGATTGAGTTGACTCAATCAGCACAGAGACTGGGGGTTCCTCAGGGAACAAGTGAAAATTTTATTAAGCCATTGGCCCCCGGGGGCCATGGTGACAAGCGGCAGGCGTAATTGTCCGTGTTAGTCAGGTAGCTGCGATGCTGTGGAAAACAGGTGATTAGGGTTCACAGGTTCAGGATGGTACCAGTGACACATGCCGGGACTAGCAAAGAGACAGGGGCGATCGCTTCCTGGTAAGAGGAGAAGGGGATGCAAAGGAGAGAGAGAAAGCGAGAGAGTGGTCATAGATAACTTATTATGCATGTGCCATCCCCACTTCACCTCATCTCCCAGGAGAGACAAGCACACACACACACACACACACACACAAGCACACACACACACACACCCACACACACACACACGCACACACACACGCACACACACACACACACACACACAAGCACACACACACACACACAAGCACACACACACACACACACACACACACCCACACCCACACACACACACACACACAAACAGGAAGCCAGGCCTATCTGATCATCCTAATTTCACCTGGTCCCTTTGATGTAAAAGCTGGTCCTGCCCCTCGTTCTCACCGGAACACTGTCCGACATAAACGTCATAAAAGAGACGTTTCCGATGCAAAGTGACGTAATCAGAGTTGTGACTCGGAGAGATAATCGAACGCAGGAATAGTCTCACACATACACACGAAGCCAGCCGTATCTGACTATCCTAATTACATCCGGTCCCTTTGATATAAAAGCTGGTTATGCACCCTACTTCTCACCATATCTCCAGTGTTACTGCAGCTCCCTCCAGCACTCTGGACAGCTGGACTGACCCCGCCCCCAAACCCAAGGCATGCCATCCCTTTGGTTAACCTGTCTGCATGGCCCGCCCACCGACAGAGACCTTGATGCAATTAGACAAATGGGCTTGTTTTACTTGGCTGGATTTTTCTAGAAACTCTCGAATGAATTTGAACACTTGTAATCCTGCTGTGATTGTTTCATTGAATCATATACAGCATACGCTAAAAACATATCCAGAATATTCCGATACCAAACGGCAAAAATTCAATTATTACATATGATTCCCCCACAAGAGTTTGAAAACCTGCAAAAAAATAAATAAATCCAATGAGGGAAAAAGTTTTTTTTTTCCATTTTTTATTTTCCATTATGTAAAAAGCACATTTTGAGTATACATGTACGCAGGACACATACTAAAATGCGTTCATAGCTATGGAATGTATTACAGAGTCCGCCTGGGTAGGATGTATTGTGTAGTTTTTGGTAAACTGCATATTGGTGTGTGTGTGTGTATATTATATATATATATATATAAATATATATATATAAGACATCCACTGTAATGGTACATATAGAAGAGAGAGAGAGAGAGAGAGAGAGCACGGCGCTTCCAGCAATACTGCAAGTTTGGTTCACACGTTCCAATGTTCTCCAGCTACCATGTACAATGTTAAAATAACCTCAAGTCTCAAAAAATACAGCAAAACTACAACCTTTGCTTTATTTAAACCCCCAGGAAACAAATATGCAAATAAAATGTACAAGGAGGCTCAGAAGACCTGAGCCTTTGCACCAAGGCACCTGAAAGCGGAGTCGTCTCGTTGGACAAGATATGAATGCATTTAGATGTGTACCTTCTCTAGTCAAACCGCCATACATGGGGGGCAAAGAGAGAGATAGTCTGGCCTTTATAATCCAATGCTTCCCCCCCACACCCACCCCTCAATCCCAGGCCTTTGTCATGATTTCAGCCAAGAAAAAAAACAAGATGCTTCTTAATTATGGCTGCATTGATTCCTTGAAGTCAGAAGCCTTTTAACCAGCAAATGGCTTGCGGGAGAGGTTCAGAGTCGGAGGAGACTGCCAGGGGTAGGCTGCCCCCAAACCTCCAGCCCGCCCTGTGTTACACCTTCTTCATGCCTCGGCCCATCAGACAGGCAAAGACAGTCATCACCATTTTGGGCTTCACTTCCACCAGGTCCTCTGGCAGGGCGTATACGCGGGCGCCAATCTTCCTGGCCATGGAGACGGCGTACCTGCAAGGCATTGGATAGGGAGTATCCTTGTCAGGACTTTAGGGTTTACCAGTCTGTGGTCATGTTAAAAATTTAATGAAGCTCTTCTCATTTCAAACATAGACACTCCCATGTGTAACAATGTGAAACATCCATCCATATTATTTATTTAGTTGATGCGTTTATCCAAGCAGAGTCAGACAGCCCCTGGAGTACTTGGGGCTTGCTCAATGGCCTAATGGTGATATTACTCCACTGACTCCAGGAGTTGAACCAACGACCTTCCGATCATAGCTACAGCATCCCAACCCACTGAGCCCACTTACTCTGGTCAAGGTCTCAACATTACACATGCACTGGAGTTTCCATGGTATAATTCTGTATAATTTTCATTTAGTACCTTTCCCAACAAAGTTGGCAAGACTTCCGGGTGTCTTTGCAAGAGCGTGCTCAAAGGAGCAGGGGCACTATGGACATGTCAACTAGGGAAACTCACTTGGCATTGTCCAGCTTGTCCTCTTCAGAGAGGCTGCCCGTCTTCACCAGGTCGTAACTGATGCTGCCTGGCTGGATGGCGTCGATCAAGTCCACGACTGGAAGACTGGTGCTGATCTCTTTGTCCTACAAGTCCAAAACACATTCAACACAAGTCCCTTCAGCTGTATGTCCCAAAGGTCTCAAACGGAATTTACACCGTCCTCTGATGGGATGAGTTCTCGACTATACACAAACCATTCACATAACACCCTTTGACATCATAAAAAAATAGCAGGAACATGAAGAGCATTAGATAACAATACCAACCTTGAAGTTTGCTATCTTGGTCTTCTTTCCAGCCTCCGCTAAAGTCTTATTCACCCAGTTGACTATGATTTCATCATTGGCCTTTTCTCCATGGCCTAGGTCTTCTAGTACATTGAGGGTGTACCTGGGGGAAGGAGACCATGTCAGGTTTCTGTCATGGATTCATTCATTCATGACCGTTTTGGAGGTCACTCCTTGGGGATTTTTCTTCCCTCAGCTTTTACCAAGTAGCTCACAATACAACTCAACAGTTCACAACACTATGTTATTGACAGAGGGATAATTAATAATAATAATCACAACTTTACACCTTCTTGATTTGGGGAAATTCCTTTTTTGGGGAAATTCTTTTTTACGCCTCCCTTGACTCGCTCTTTGTCGGGCTGCCACCTGGGCCCCCAGGGAGCTGGGGGGTTAAGGGTCTTGCTCAAGGACCCGCAGACACGCTGAGGCCGGGTTTGAACCTACGACCCTGTGATTACAGACACGCAGGCTTAGCCCACTGAGCCACATGCTGCCCCCAAATTAATGGAGGCACTCGATGTCCATGTGTCCCTTAAAAAGGATGCTCCTTGAGGCTTGCTAAGGGCATTACTGGCACTGTACTGTATATTCCCTTTATTTATTAAATGCTGCATATTCTCTGTCCTGCTGTTGCTATTGTAATATAGTATCTGTCATAATACTCTACCCATTTAAACTAGTACTGTAATTGCTTTTGTCGACTGCACTGAATGTCGTATTGCTTTCTCTCTTTGCTGTCCTTGCACTGTACAGTTCTGTCCTGCCTACACTTGTGTAGTCTTGTGTTGTCTTTTGTTGTTTCTGTTTTTGTTCTTTGTATTTCCCCATGGTCCTGGAGTACCATGTCATTTTGAGTACTACACATACTAAAATTTGTTCATAGCCATGGAATGTTTTACGGTACTGTGAAATGGTATGACTGAAATGGCTAACCTACTTGACGTTTTAATGTTCATGTGAAACATGAAGGTGTGAACAAACACAAACATGGAAGAGCTGGGATGCGAGATCTTTATGGTGGTCTCCTAATGCATCGACAGGTACATCCTCATGGCTATCAAGAGCAAGACCCTCCTGGCAGATGGCATGCAGAGGGTTAGTGTACATTAAACTCTATCATTTCTGCTATACCGTGTGTGTGTGTGTGTTTGTCTGTGTGTGTGTGTGTGTTTGTGGGGGGGTGTCTCCCACCTTCTCATCAGCTGCCACACCAGAGCCAGGGTTAGTGTAGCGTTGCCATCATTCAGGTCCTGTCCGCCGATGCCCACCAAAGAGAACTTGGCCTCCTTCTTACCCAGATCCACGGCATAGTTGCAGTTCTCCAGCTGCACAGAGAGGGAAGCAGAGCGCACACATGGCAGGTTAGCTGAAAAACAGGACACACGTGCCTCTTTTGGAGAATGTAGCCTCACGGTGCAGCAGAGGTACGCCTGCAGTACACAGGGTATTCCTGCTATCACCGTTGAGGAATCGCCCACGGTTGACTCCACTTTGTTGCCATAAGAGCAGAGCTCTCTGCGATAGGTACCTTTTTCATATTGGCTCCGATTTTGGGGTAAGGTGGTTTGTTCACTTTGTTGTTCCAGTCGACCGGAACCTTAATCTTCTCATACAACTGTAAGATCACCAGGGCATCCTGCAGGTCACTGGGGGGGGGGGGGCAGATTACATCATCGCAGATGTTTGAGGTCAGATGTGATGTTAGGAGAAATGAGGATGACATGTACTGTGTTTTATCTGAATAAACACTGCGAAACTTGTTCTGGCAAAATGGTGACACCACTGCATGTGATGCAGGGCTAGAGATAAAATGGTGACACCACTGCATGTGATGCAGGGCTAGAGATCACAAATGGCATTTACCCATAGAGGTGGTTCACGTGTGGGTTTACACCCAAGGAGTTCATCCAGTTACGGAAGGTTCTCTCCTCTCTGGTCTCACCTGGGGGTCGAGGAAGGGGAACAGATCTCTCAGTCAAAAGTCGCTGCCCATTCACATCCCATTCTTGGGATTTTAACAAGCTCAAAACATTAAGCACAGTCCCTCCATTTTGCGACTGAGGATCCACCACTAGGGGGAGCTCCACCACAAGAAGTAGCACATTACAACGCTCTCAACTGACTGTTCTATTAATACTTTCCACAGTCGTTCATATTAAAAATAGAAACTTTAGCCACAAAAATCAGCTTGGGATTTTACGTTATAAACAGCAAGATTGTCTCACCTCCATCCCATTCCTACATTCTAGCTCATCCATTCACCACATTGTCCCATTACTCACATCCTAGTGAAATATTCTTCCACCTCAAGGGTCCAACCCAAATATAATGGCTACAGATTATTAATTATATCCAACGGCTGACAGCACTCCTTTGAGTGAATGAAATGTATTTAGGGAAAGAAAAATTCAATTCCCAAGACCTGAAACATCACCAGCAATAGACCAGGCACACTAGAAATTTCTAGTTTAATGCTACCTATTCCACAGTTCAAATTCACACAGATCAGTCCATATGTAACGGATGCTTGTTGTAATTGCTAAACTTCATGCAAACATACACATTAATCAAGGTCATAATCATATATATTGGGGAGGACACATCCCCCCCCGCCCCCCCAGTATTCAGATGTGCTCATAATGTCCCTCCCGATAT
>JAODKF010000002.1:13533575-13543907 GCA_026779585.1 Mormyrus proboscirostris | reverse complement strand
GGGGGGGGGGGGGGGGGGGGGGGGGGGGGGGGGATTACGCTTAATTGAGCAGCCTGTTCAAAATAAGCAAGACTGACGGAAGAACACAAGGTGACATTCTTAATTAGAAACGACAGGCAAAAGTGACACGTCTGTGAGGAGAGCTGGGTGTAGGCGGCTTGATTACCATATGAAGCATGGGGACACTAGGACAGGGCGGGGCAAGGCAGGGGGCCGGTGCGACAGGCTGGGGGAGCCCAGCTGGCCAGTTAACGTGAAGCACCAGGGCCATGGGTGAGTCTCGTCAGCTGTTCAGTAGGCATGGCGGGGGGGGGGTGGTAGCGGTGTTGGTTTAGATGCAAATGAGGAACCACAATAAACGTCTCGTTTCCCCAATTCAAAATAATTGTTTTAAATAGTACCCAGGGCTGCCAACTCTCACGCATCTGGCCTGACACTCATGCTTTCCAAGTCTCACGCTCACGCAAGAACTCTTACGGAAAATATGTATTATTCCATTTATAAACCTAATATTAGCTATGTCAAAACTGTAGGAGTGGTTTGCAAACCCCGCAGACTAATTTACAGAGTAATACATCTCTTCCATACATGGCACCATTCTGACCCATGAAGCTTCAAAAAAGCAGGGACATTCCTACCTGACTACAGCAATGAAAAGAAAGGCGTCTTTGTAAGGCTTTGACACGGCCTCGGTACCGTATAACCTGAGGCTCAGCCCCCGTCTCACTGCGCCATGCAGCCGCGCGGCCGTCGACGCTCATATCAAGTTCCACAATAACGCCGGCGAACTTCCTGTCAGCTCAGCTGTCTTATGGTGTAACAAGCTGCCTGGCTGCAAGGATCCACAGCTGGCAGCTGGTTAACAAAGCGGGAGGAAGTAGGTACCGATTCAGGAAAAGCCCAAGAAAAAGCTACAATGATACCTACTATACAGGAAGGGGAGGGTGGAGCGACGGAGAAACTACAAGGCAAAAAAAGAAAAGCAACAATAGGATTGCCACATGGAAGAGGCGTTCTCCTGAACAGACCGGTTCGGCAGGCGTGCAAATCAGCGGCTGTCCATCTTCATCATCCATGTTCCTGCCTCGGACACGAAGACCACGGGCAACTCGACGCCGGGCACAAGGACGGAATGGGGGTTAAAAAGTGATGCGCGTTAAATTATTAACACACAGGCAAAACTTAAGTGACTCGCAAAACACACAAACATAAAACGGCACTTTAAATAAAAAAAGCATAAACAACAGCCCGAATTTTGTCCCAGAAGTGGAATAATAGCACATATATATCCATATGCACTTACATTCACTATACCTTCTTCCGACCCTGGAAGGACAGGCCACCTCCTCTATGGCCGATGCTACTTTTGTTATTGTGTGGTGACAGCTGATCCCGAGATAGTATTTTTATAAATACCAATAACACACAACGCCGGTTTCTTATCACATTGGTCGCCCTTTACATCCGCTGTTACATTTTGCAGTTTGCAAAGCGATCTCCAGATCGGATGATAAAAGAGCCCCGCCGAACAAAATCCATGATGTAACCGTCCCATAATAATCTATAGGAAATGACTCGGGCTTGAAATATTTTAACAAGGATGCCGCTCTGCCTAAGCACGGTGTCTTTATCTAAAATGCAATTGAAGGAAACGGATGGTGCCACTTTTTTGTTCTTTAATAATCACGATACTGGCTTTAGTGACCAGACTGGCAGCAGAGACTGCACGCCTACGTGGACAGGTAAAATGCATTTAAAAAAAACGTCAGAAATTATACGCGGCAAATGGAAAGCGATTACTTTGCAACCGGAGATATCAGCTGCAAGATCGCCGCGTTTAAGCGGCCGCACCGAGATCATTCGCATCGCCGCTGCCAGGAGGAGACTCATGGTAACTGCGGCAAACTCATGTTCCACCGCTTTCTCCGGACAAGGGGTGCAGCACCGGGCAAACAAAACTAATCGAGGAAAGACGCACTCCGATCTCAATGACCGCAGTCAACACGTGTATATTAAAGCCGTGCCCTCGCCACCGCGTTAGCTAGTCTTGACAGACAAAAGCCGTCAAACTACTCCCTTTGCTATGTGACTTAAACTGATAACTGTCTGGTTTTTCGTTGCACAAAAAGTTCCAGAAGTAGACAGAGATGCGCCCCTTAGATCTTCCAGAGCGCAGCAGCCAGTCGATTAATTAATTGCTTAACACATCCCGTACGGCTGATCCAAAACGTTTACTCCCAAACGGGATTTGGTATCAGTAGATGGTTTTATAACTGCGATAGCTGCAAATTATGGAAACGAATAGTTGTGAAGGGAATAAATCTCAATCAGTTAGTAATAACTATCATCGCCATTGGCTCCACGTGCAAATCGGACAAAAAAAACAACATTTTCTACGGAAAGTCAACGCGCCCCTCACCTTTAGATCTGCTCTGAAGAAAATTCCTGTGTCGTCCAGCTCCCAGTTCATCCAGCGACTTCCTCCCTGTTCCAGGACACAAACCAGAAGGCTGAAAAAATGGGGGACCAGAGCCGCCGCCCTCCGCTGCTCTGATTGGTTAGAAACCCGCGGAGGTATTCCTAACCTCCGCCCGTGATTGGACATCGCCCTGTCAACTCATCAGGAATTCCTCATCTCTTGAAGTGAGCGATTAGGGCTACGCAACAGCCGTTATAAAGTTCGTGAAGGATGCATTTGTGGTAATTTTGAAAAGTAATGTTTTCCATCCATGCAGCGTTCAACCGTTTATCCTGGATGAGGGAGTGGGGTATATCTTATCCCAAACAGCTAAAACTCGAGGCAGACTACCCCCTGGATTGGATGCCATTGATACTTGCACATACTCTTAGACTTAATAGGATAATGATGTCGGAAAATTACATAGGATGGGGTGGATGGCGTGTATTTTAGTCCGACATATGCATACATCTTTATTTCTTACAGTCAGAGCATTTTACTTGCCTAAACTTAAACGTAATGTTTGTCAAACTTTGGATCCACGCACGTTTAACATCAGCTGCAATATTTCAGGTGATGTCATTACTTCTTTCGTACCATTACCAAAAATTCTGTGTTTTTAGTTCTCTTTTTATTCTGTAAGGGATTAACTAAAGAAAGAACCATCAACGCTTTCTGGTTAGGCCCACAAAGATAAATCCAGCTGTGCTGGCATCCAGCATGCAAGGAGATAAATCACTGTCGTTTGTGAAACTGATGAGCATCCGAAGACACGGCACACAGGGGAACTGAAACGGCCATCTACTAACTGAAGGCACGGCCAGAAAATCAATGCATTGAATCAGCATGGTGGGAAACAGCTGAAAGAAACTGGAACGGTGGTAGCTCTGCTGAGGTGGCTGTTCAATACTTTGGAAAGGAACACATACAGCTGTGATGTTACTTGAAGGCAGTAAAGAGACTCACTCGCGTGGATTACCTCAGAATTCCTCAACTCTCCTGGGGCGACCCATGCTTCTCTGCACGCCTTTTCTTCTCCTCCCCCCGCCCCCACTAACCCCCCTACTTATTTAACACGGCTCGTGAAAATGAGACAACTACGGAGTTGACAGTATATTGGATAATTTTTTTAAACATAATTATCTTTTGTCTGGGGAGAGTGTGGCACCTCGGCGGCAGTCGCAAACTGGACCTGCAGGCTACCATAATCGGGCTGCATTTCCTTCGACAAAATTGGAGGAAATACCAAGTTGTGGGGTGGTGGGTCAAGCAGCAGGGGGAGGGGAGGGGAGGGGAGGGGATGATAATTTCAGAATAAAGGTCTCTCTGAACCCCTTGTCTACTCACCTAAGCACTTCCTCACAACTGTCCCACCCCAGTAACTGCACATTCCCTCAGAAATGAAAACTGGCTTATCTTTCAAGCCATCAACCCTCGTCACAGGAATCATGTCAGAGCCCCTGAAGCCTGCTCTCCTTTGAACCGTAACTTGGAGTAACCATTTTGCGCAGATTATGTGGCTGCTTGCGTTGGTCACCGTTCACTCTGTTCACTTGTCGGCAGAGACATTTTATGTGTATGCATTGTTTTTAATAGTGTGAAATTAAAGGGGGCAGCAAACTTAATAAAACAAGGCTGAGAAATGGGAAGGAATGTGTAATCCTTGTTTTATAAGTTAGGTCCAGACACCCCTAGTAAAATCCTTCGTACTGAACCATCCCTCTATGACGTGCTTTTGATCTTGCGTTTTGCATTTTGATGGTGAATTTTGTTCCCACATTGGCTGGTTGTTATAGCGGCGACTGTAGGAAAAGGCATCAAAAAGCAATGCCAAAGCACCAGGAATCTTTATAAGAACTGACCTAAATGGACCTCGTCGTATTTCGCGACCTCCCAATTAAAACATGGGTGGGTCGATGTGGTTTAACAGTGCATCTAAAGTGAAGCAGCTCCTGCTCATGAATGACAGCCGTAAACGCCTACAGAGGTCAGCTGTCACACGATCGACAATGAGGAGAGAATGAGAGTTATAGTACACCGTAAAGCAGGGGTAGGTGACCCTGATCCCGGAGTGCCAGTATCCAGCAGGTCTTCTATCCTACCTGGTCTCTGATGAACCACAGCTGATCTCAGGCAGATAGTACTGTAACTCATCAGGTAGGATAGAAAACCTGCTGGATACCAGCATTCCAGGATCAGGATTGCCTACCCCTGCAGTAAAGGGTTTTAGGTGAAATTCACAGAGTAATTTAATAGTTAATATGAACATGTATGATTTTTCGTGTCATTATGCATCAGCAATAATCTTTTGCATATGAGGTATAAACGGGCACTGAAATTGATCTAATCCTGCCTTGTTTCCATGGACGGTAACACCTTTCATCTTTGAGTTTGCTGCCTCGTGATTTGGCTTAGTGGAAAACATTAAAATATACTTCAGTGTTTAATACCCCTGTTATACTCAGTGTTACTGCTTCCAGTCATCATCCCAAATACTTTCATCTAAATGGATTTGGAACACCTGAAAATTAACGAAAAATAATGAAAATTACAAATCACATTCTACACCCATAGCACAACAGGTAATATGTATTAAATTCAGTTTCTGCATATATAACTGTACTTTTTATTGATAAAACCTTGTTGGTAGTTATACCTTCATTCATGTGCACTTATCTTAAATGCAATGTTATTTTACTTAATACTGAGTATATTTATTTGTATTGTACAGTATATATAAACTCTTGGGGGGAGAGTGTTATGTTAGTTAAAGACTCAGCCGTTTAACCTGGAGAACGGCAGTCCAAGCATATGAAGGGGCTCTGCATGTTTACCCTGGACTGAATTACTTCTGCTAAAACATTCAGCCTTGCCTGTCCGGGGAGGATTGTGCGCCTGATTGGAAAAAAACAACGTTAATGGAACTGGGCAAATTATAGATCTGCAGTAAACATTCATAATTCAGTTGTTAATTCAGTTGTCCGCAGTATAATAAGTGGTCGCGATATCAGTATTTTTGTTTCTCAGACTGTCACCTATCAGCAATTGCTACACAGTATCAAAAATATATAGTTTTAGTTTAATTGCATAATTCATATTTTAATTTACTGTATTTTGTGTAAATCTATGCATAACTGCTTCTGTAGGCCACAGTAAAATTCAACAGCAACAATTAGTGTCTGATCAAATGACCAGTATGGTTATGTTACTTGTTACTGAATCTGAACTAAATACACGTCGCATATTAGGCAGTGGTTCAGGTTTAGTGACTCATCGGTCTCATGAGATTGACTGGATGAAATCAGCATTTTTGCCTCCTCCGTATCTATAGCCTGTCTGATAATGGCAGAACAGCTTACTTTTGTAGGAAACAGGCTGTCTTTATGTGGCAACAAGGACAATGTGCATGTAGGACTTTTTCTAAGTGCAAAAGAAATTCAGGATTAAGCAATGGCACAGCTGTCAGCAGTTAGGATCTTGTGCCACCATCATAGCTGTAGTGACATGGCAGCAAGAGCTTGCGGGCTTGACTGAGGCTCTCTGAGGACCCTGACTCTGAGCTTATGTGTACGTTAAAAGAAAGTGGACTATAGAACCCCAATCTGAAAAAGCACGACGCCTAAAATGACAGCATTTGTGACCAGTACAGGAAATATAAACGAAAGTGAACACTTTAGGAAGTGACTTAAGCTTCAATAAATATCCTGCAAAGGTCTAAAAAAAGACTCTTCAAATCTGGACCTGGATTCCAAATCCAGGTCGTGTTTTCAGTTCTCCCAGGTAGATATTTTAATAATAACTGATTCTGATTGGCCAAAGAGGCTTCACTCTCGGCTCAAGGGTAAACAAAGAAAAGCTGGAAAGTCAGCAATACTTGATCCTTGAGGACTATGATTTGAATAGCCCTGGTCTAAACTGTGATCTAAGTAATGTCCTTTGCACAGAAAAGTCAGAAAAAGTCAGTGGTCAATATATAATTTAGTAAGGCTTTCATGTAGCTGACTTCAGTGTTAATCACCAATAGCTGTTTAGATTCATAATTAAATACCATTTCCTCCATCACCCATTTCAAGTTATTACTGATACACTTAAGCAATGGTATAGTTAAAAAAAAAAAGACAACGCTAAATGGAAATTTAGATGAGATATTTCAGCGAAAGTGCAGAAAACAGTGTTGTCTGACGTGAAGATGAGAGCAGGACTGCCCCGTGTGAGTTGCGGCGGTCAGGGGGAACGGTGAGCTTCCATTACGGCATGCTGTTTTCCAGCTCTGATGATTTCACCATGCTCCCGGCCCTGTCTGGAAACAGTGCGGGAACCACGGGAGAAGGCAGGGGGGAGGAAGGGAGGCTGCTCTGCAGTGCCGGAAAGCCCAGACGTGGGATGGCTGTGATCAAGTGCACGAGTTGTAAACAAAAAACCTCCCTCCTAAAATAATTATCCCACACCAGGGCCGTCTGCCTTATACAGCCTAGGCAACAGCAGTGTAAGGTTCACTATTAATTGTACGGTATGCATTTACATCCTATATAATTTGCATAAAGTATTGTGTAAATTTTAAACTGAGGCAGATGCCGGTCTATTTCACACTTACACAAAGACTAAGTCCTTATGTGAACAGGTACATGGCCCAATTAAGCTCATTCATTCATTCATTCATTCACTCATTCAGTCACTCACTTATTCAGTCACTCACTCAAGGTGTTCAACAGGAAAAAAGGAATCAGATTTTTACATCGTCTTGCGCATATATTTATGCGTTTGCTTTTGTACATCTGAAAATGCCACTTCCGTAAGGACAGGAAACATGCACAGGGCACAAAAATTAAAGGATCTGTTAGGGATTTTATTGAAAGCTTTTATCTAAGGGAAACACACCTGTAAAACTCTCTCTTTCGAGGTACAGTGAGATCCTATTCACGCACACTGAATGCTCACAGTTCAATGGAAGTTAAACCAAAGTACTGTCAGTTAGCAAGAACTACTTAAGGCTTTTGTATACTGCTGTGCTGAGCCTAGCAGAGCTTACGCTGTTGGCTACGCAAGTTCGCCTACACTGATGCAAGCATTTTTAATTGTGGGTGGCCTGCGTCGTTGCGATGTGTTGTTGCATTTTCGGGGAAGTGTCTGTCGAGCCTTGGTGCAGGGTACTCATACAAATATAAATCAGTCTTTAGAGGTGAGTAGCATTCTTTTGCCTAAATTTCTCATTTCCCTGTGCCATTCCTACCCTACTCTTTGCAATTTACATATCTTTTCATTTAAAAGGCTAAACCCATATTGTATGGGACTGCACCTCACAGTTTTAAAAGGGCGGTCCTGACCAGCATTCATTGCAAAGTATTGTTACCATTGTTTTAATGTGCCTTGCTGAGTGGTTATTTTGTCTCCTGTCTCTCTCTCCTGCCCTACTTGCCCTGCCTGCCCTGTCTTCCTCACCCGCCCATCCCAGACCCCTCGTCATCCTGCATGCTGCCTGTTCCTGCCCCCTGTCTCGCCCGTCCCCCTGTCCGGCTTGTCCGTGTAGGATTAACCACCCTGGCATTTGACCTTCTCGCTACGTCCCAGACTACACCTCTCGCCTTGCCCTTCGGACTTGTCAGTTTTCAGTTTCTCAATAAACCCATGATGTCCCGCAGTCTTGGTTCCATCTCTGGTGTTCTGCCCAAGTCTGTCACGACCCATGTCACAGCACAGGAGAAGGTTCCCACTGTGGTTTATTGTTAGTCTGGCCAAAAGTGGCACATTTCACTTCTCTTACTGTAGGTTTGACTTTCTGACACTCCTGGAACCCATTTCTTTAGAGCTTTATTTTCACTTTGGTGAAAAACAGAATACACAAAAAAGCAGATTTGTCATTGCAATGTACAATGTAATCGACCCAGCCCTGGCCTTTGCCTGTCCTGCTTGTCTTGTAACTCTCGGACCATATCCCTGTATTCCATAAGCGACTGTGGATGTAGATGACTCATATCATCAGTCAGTGTTGGCCATTGCTAATTTTACACTTAGACAGTGACTGTTGAAGAAAAAAAAACAGAAAATCTATGGCTAAGGTTATACAAGATGTCTTTCTGTAGACATGTCATGAATAATTACCTCATTCTTTAAATAAAAATATTCTATGGAATAAAAATTAAACGTTAATAGGGTTGGCATGATTATGGGATTGCTGTTCTGTCTTAGGCAAGATGGTTAACCTTTACTTGAGGGGACATGAATAATGTAGTAGCGCATGCTTACTTAATGCATTAACTAACCAGTAACTAAGTCTTAGTTATGTACTGATCTAATGTTTGTTCATCATTAATCAATTATGAAGTTCATGTATTCCATTCAGGCACTATTAGTTGTTACCCAAGTAGTTAATAATGGTGATTACTTAACTCATTTACTACTGAAGAACAAATCATGAACAGGTTTCCCCATGAAAAATGTGACCTGTCATGATTGATTAATGATGAATGAACATGGGATCAGTATTTAACAAACACTTAGCTACTTGTTAAATCATGCATTAAGTAAGCAAGTATTACTACATTATTCATGTCCCCTAAAGTGTGACCAGCAAGAATATGTTGGATTATTTATTTTATTTACCTGTAGTTAACCAGGCAAGACAGATTAAGAACAAGTTTCTTATTTACAACTGTGGCCTGTCTCTGTTTTCGGTCTTAGATAGAGAACTGCAGTTGACTTTTGCTATAAAGTTAGTAGTTAAACAGTAGTTCATGTATTGACAAAGTTATGTGTCAATTTTTAATCACAAACATGGTAATATTTTTAAGAGCAGTGCACAGTTTAATAATAATAATTACAACTTATTTCATTTTTATGCCTCCCTCAACTTGCTCTTTGTAGAGCAAGCTGTCTGCAAAGGGCAGCTACCTGTTGTAGGGAGCACAGGGAGCTGGGGGTTAAGGGCCTTGCTCAAGGAACCACAGACATGGTGAGGCTGGGTTTGAACCTGCAACCTTGTGATTACAGTCACACGCTGCCCCACAATGTTACTGTATCTTATCTGATTAATGTCATGTAAAATATAGGTGGGTTTATTACATCATTTTGGTTAAGTATCCTTAGTGATAAACCAGATTCAGAACTGTAAGTATGTCAGCCACATAAAATGATCAGCCCAGTTACAATGCTGATAACCACTGAATAATTCTGAGAACCACAGTCATCAGCTGGGTTTGCATAGTATAGTAGGTACTAAGCAAGGTTCTGAACCCAACCTGCTACAACAAACTGTTATTTACATTTTAAAGTCTTTTTTTCTTTTTAAATAAAGGCGTTAAAGAGCTTAAAGACAAAATATCCCCCCTGACCAAGGTTGCGGGTTTGATTTCAGTCTTGGTAGGGACCAAATCATCCCAAACACACACAGTGCTCCCTCAATATTCTATTCCGCAATCTGCACTGCCCTCGGTGTAAGCAGACCTTGCTGAATGATCAGCAAGTTGTTGCATCTCTACAGTCCACGTGACAGGACAGTCAAAAAACATGGAGAATGAGAATAACAGCCCCCCCCCCCATACATGTTGTTGTAAGAGACCAAATACTTCTAACATCTCCTCATTGCTCACAGAAAGACTCTCTTGTGATATTTCCTGACATTTCTCCTCTCCAGTCTGCCTCTTCCTCATAGCCTCCTAGCATTACCGTGCAGCAAAGCCTGTTTACCCCACAGTTACAGCTCCATGTGGGAAGAGTGATACATGTTAGCACATCGCTGGAATGCCTTAGGGTTAAACCTGCATAGTGATGAGGGCACAACATATGGAGCAACATCAGTGCTGACACCAGAGGGGCATTTCTTTTCACGTCTGGCACGTTTTTTGACTGACAGCCCCTCTTCACACCTGCTATGCTCG
>JAODKF010000002.1:13510279-13520396 GCA_026779585.1 Mormyrus proboscirostris | reverse complement strand
TGTGTGTATTTTTTTTTTTCAGCAGTATCCCCCCCCCGCCACCCCAAACCTGTCGATCCACAGGAAACACTGTAGTCCACTGTTGCATCTCCCACATACAAAAGGCCCTCAGATGCAACACAGTAGCACAAAATAAAACTTCAAAATCGAATACGACTCGCGCAAGATGACGGCGACCATTAAAAAAAAGCAGCTTACTTTTTCTTTTGCCAATGTCCATATCAGATGTCGCAGCCTCGAGGAGGAGCACCATACCCAGGGTGATGGCGGCATCTAAGAAGCTGTGTTAAGGGACGTGGACGGGGAGGAGAATGGGCGCGGCTGGGGGGCACAGGCATTGGGGGGCATCCCTCTCTGCCACTGCAAGTGCCAGCTAACGGCGGAGAGAACGCAAAGCATAGCAAGCAAACTGCTCTGAAGGGGACCTTTTATTATATTCTCTTTTTAGTTATATAAAAGAACAAAAAGG
This sequence comes from Mormyrus proboscirostris, assembly GCA_026779585.1. NCBI lineage: Eukaryota > Metazoa > Chordata > Actinopteri > Osteoglossiformes > Mormyridae > Mormyrus > Mormyrus proboscirostris. Next base: position 13,519,927 of record JAODKF010000002.1, on the reverse strand, counting down.
GGCAGCACTGTGGTTAGCACTGTGGTTAGCACTGTTACCTCGCACCTCTGGGACCCGGGTTCGAGTCGAGTTACATGTGTGTGGAGTTTGCATGTCCCCATGTTGTCGTGGGGTTTCCCCACACAGTCCAGAGACATACTGAGGCTAATTGGAGTTACTAAAATTTCCCAAAGGTGAGTGTGTGTGTGTGTGTGTGCATGGTGTACGAGTGTCCCCTGCGATGGGCTGGCCCCCCCATCCTGGGTTGTTCTCTGTCTCTTGGCTGTAGTTTTTGGGATAGACTCTGGACCCCCTGCGACCCAGAAGGATGAGCGGTTCAGAAAATGGAAGGATGGGAAAGTGTTTAATTTAACCAAATTTAACAAACCCCCCCCCCCCCCCCCCCCAAGGGCAAACATGCAGAGGTGTTTGCTGTGACAGTTCCCCCAGACTCCCAGCAGTCTCTGCTCTGCTGCTTAAAGGATACTGAAGAGGAGGACGATGTGGGTCTCTGCCACAAACTGTGCCTGACTGCTGCTGTGTATGTAGTTCTGGGTGCGGAGAAGGAAGCACAAGAGAGATCTGATCAAAGCGGAACTCCATGGCCCAGGAGGAGGACAAGGAGCTCCTGTTCTACACAACCTACGAGGTTAGAGGACCATAGCGACAAACCCCGGCTCATGGGCGTCAACATAGCACCTCCCTGGGGGTGTCAGGCACTCTGATCCCACTGACCCATGTTGTCCAGGTACCCCCAACACTGGGCTACTAAAGCTTTCAAATCGGAGTCTCACCACTTGCCCGGTGCTGGGGTTCTTATGGGCGTAGGGGGGCCCTCGGATGTGGTTCCACATCTGCCCAGAGGTCATGATCAGGACCACGCTCTGCAGGAGGAAGGGCGAGCAAACCTGATGAGATTCTACAGACTCCAAAGGTTCCCTGTGGAATGACATTACCTGATGGCAGCTGTTTTGTGCTATTTTTGCTGCAGTTTCCTAATAAAAATCCCTTTGATTAGTTCCATTGAGGACCGTAAGTAAATGTGGACCTAAGATCTCCTCAAGAAGCAAGACAGAATCATGTTCCTTTGTTAATGAACACAGCAGGCTCATACTTTCATACTTTACATAGAAAACAACTACAGGGTGAGCCCTCACGTGGTGCCCTTGGAGCTGGGGGTTAAGGGCCTTGCGATCCCATGCAAACGCAGCAGCACTGGGAAGGACGGCGTGAGGAATAGGGATGGTCCTCCCCACCTACCAGTGCTGCGAAACCCCAGGTGTTCTTGCTAAACAGGAAGTCCAGGTTGTTGCGGCGCAGGTACACCAGGCTCCCGATGGCTGCCAGCAGGAAGCCCAACATGAGCGGCCCCGCGTAGTTCGGTGGCCGGATGATGCGGATCTGGGCAGGAGCAGACATGCTGGGCTTCAGCCTTTCGCTCCCTGAACCCCGGACCCCAGACCCGAGCCCACCCGCTAATCGCCACACCACCACCACCTCTTTATTACTCAAAACTTCATTATCACAACCTAGATGTCCTGCTTCCTGAATTTAAAATATAGCACAAAGCTGGGCACATTTGTATGATTGTCAGATGAGCACCAATCCCATACAGCAGCCTGGAATGGACAGGGTTAATCCCTCTGCTCCCATCCCAAAGGCCAACACTTCAGTAGGCAGGAACTGCAGGACGGTTATTTATTCTGGGGGCAGCAGGTAGCAATCTGTTGAACAGCCTCCAGGGGGCATTACTGTGGTGTCCTTGAACTGTGAGTATTTAATCTCAATTACACCAGCAAAATATCCCCACTTTAAAAAAAAAAAAAATGAACCTGATGATTCAGAAAAAAAACATCAGGTAACAAGCCTGAACTGAATGACATCTTTCCCCTTTTCTAGTGAAATCGGGGCATCGTGAATTGTGGGGATGCGATTTCACGGTCTTACATGAACGTCGGTCCGGTCAGCTATCCAGCGGGCGATCTGCTCTGCCCCAAAACCGCGGACCTGCAGCTCGTAGGTGTCGGCCCGCTTGGGCTTCCCCTTTGGCGGGAAGTGGATGAAAGTGGGGGCGGAGTTCATGTTCAGCTGGGAGGAAAGGCAGCAGAAGGCTTGAGAACCGGGGAGACATCACTAAACTACCAACGTCAGCGTCAATCACAAGCTGCAGCCGTTCCACTGGTGTCACATGACCAGTCACATCAACACCACACAGTGATTCTTAAGCTGGTCCAGGCCATCAAGCTAGTACAATTTACATTGTGTTCCACTGACGCACCTAAATTGATTTCTCATCTGATTAAATTGGCCTTGATTAACTGGCTCAGGCATGCAGGTTTAGATCTAGAACCAAAATAGGGAACCTGAGGCCAAGACTGAGATCCGGCCCCAAAGCACATCCAACGACGCTAGGTGTGATGCAGATGTGGTAAATCAAGAAACGCTACCATTTGAAAGACATCCGAGCCTTCATCGAAATCCACGGTGACGAAGAAGATGCGGTTGGTGAATGCACTGGAATAACGCCAGGAGTTGGCCAGGATTTGGTATTCGTCGTCGGCCTGCCTGTGTACGGAAACACAACTCAGCTCCCTGAACAGGGCAAATTCGACCCCACTGTGAAAGCCCTGGTCGGAGTGTGTTGTGGTACGGGGGCAGAGAAGGGGAATATTGGGGTGTCAGGGTCTCTGAAAAGTAGCAGATACGGTCAGACTGCCCTTAAGAATTTGACCTTTAGCATATTGTAAGATTAGAAAAGGCTGAGAAAATCCAAAGACGAAATCTATTCAGCTAAAACTGAAGGATGATTAATCAACTTAAAATATTTATTCAGTGGTCCGTTTTTGTCATGTGCAGGGAAATAAGAATCATTAACTTTTCCACACGCAGATGGAAATATGAAATAGTTCAGAATTTTTCCAGATCAAACCAGAGACTTAAAAACCAAAATCGCCCTTACCTGCACACCCCACACTGCCTCTGGGGCTGGAGGGCAGTGAACATCACCACCACTGAATAGTTGCGTGGGAGAGCCTTGACGAAGCGCCGAAACTTGTCACCATTCATGCGGATCACTGGTCTCCTGCTGGCCCAATCCATCAGCTGACTGACTTTGTCAGACAGCAGTGTCTTTGTAACAAAGTCAAACAATTATTTTGGTGAGTGTGTGTGTGTGTCTATATACAATGTTATGTTTTAATTCTTTCGCACACTTACATTCTGCAGAAAAAAAACTTCAAAATAGGTTTGCATATCGTAACCTACAAATCATCACACCCAACTGCTCATACTGTAGTGATAAAACAGATTCACGTCACTGTCATACTTCTGTTATGTGCTAATTCTGCCACCTGCAATTTGAAATCTTTATGAATTAAGACTCATTAATCGTCGATGGTGCAAAGTTTAGGACGCAGTAAAACGTAGGCCCTCCGTGTATGGGATGCATTGAGTTTCGCTTTATAAGGGTTACAGTAGCTTATTAATAAACTATATAAATTATTAGCAAGGCAGAGAGTAGACTGCAGTTTAAAGACCCACGGGTGCACGCTGTCGGCTCAGTTTACGACGATTTTAACTGCAAGGATTGATCACGGGCTGACAGTATCGCAAATGAACCGCGCACAATATTAGTATGTGGACACAGTCACAAAGAAAAACTATATAATCCGCGGCTTTCAATAGTAATAAACAAACGTATGCATGTAAATGGTGCAGGTTAAGAGTAATGTTTAATAGCTAACCGCCACAAACAGAATCGGAGTCATTCAGCATCGATAAGGAGAAGCAGAAAGTGATTCATCCAGCTACCTATCTACCCACCATCTGTACGCCGCTGCCCTGCTAAATTAGCTAGGCATGTTCCCGAGTGGACAACGCCACACATTTTCTCGGAATACAGCATTTGTCACGCTCCGGCGAACGATTACCTCTTTCTTGACCTGTCCATCTGTATGCGTACCGTAAAGTTGCAAAACAAGCAGCAATCCAAACAAAACTTTTAGTGACACGTCCATATTTCCGTCTCTCATCGACGGTAAAAGTTCCGCCTGTGAGCGATCACGCTACTTTTCTAACTCGCACCGATTACAACTTTCTCATTGGCCATACCCACCGAAGGGGGAGCCAATAGAAGCCTGTTGCCGGAAGAGGTCGCGTGGCCAAGCGCAGCTTTTTTGTGATTGGTCAGAATTGTGACGGGAGATCTTATTATAAAAGGCAACTTCAGTTGGCAAACAATCCGCCTGCAAACGGATTATTCAGTAACGGGTCGCAGAATTAATTTATATCATGGGTTTTCAGCCTGAGCTGCGTGGAGCGATTAATTTGCGTCCGCAAAGACCTTTTGTGATGCCGGGTCCCCCCCGTCCCAATAGAAAGAGAGGCATCGCCCCCTCCGGAGAAAATGTTAAAAACCGGTGCCCACTATTTTTTTTTTTTTTTTTGGAACATTAGTGAAAACCAGTGCGTACGGGTAGTCTGTTTTTCTTGTGGCAGCTCGTGGTTTAGCAAAGGTTGTAATATATTGTACTGGCAGACCGAGCAATCATAGCAACTGCGAGAAATGAGGAGGATTTAAGAGGGAAAAAAAGAATGTCCTTTTAGTAAACCCTTAAAAGGAATAACGCAGACATTAACAACCACTGAACTACACGTAAGATGGAATCACAGGGAGGTCTGACACCGGAGGGTAAAGCGCACTTGTGGTGGGTAGTTTACAATACCTAGAGATCCGCGAGAAGCGGGTAAGGTTCACGCAAGGGCACGCACGACAACCGGGAACTCGAGTATTAACAACAACACACACAGGGGCTATTTGCAATTTCCCAGCATTATCCGGCGCTACACTATATACGCTTTAGATTCGCTGAAGGTTTAGGTGATGACGAAGAATGTTCAAGTCTTCAGTGCTAGCAAATCAAAATCTATCTATCCATCCATCTTGAAGCCGGAGCTAATCCCGGAGGACATTGTGGATGCCGGTGCTAGTACAAAGTAGTACTTAAATAGGCCTGATTAGTGCCCGGTTAGGCTGGTCCGCAGCTGGTTTTGGATGGTGGACTTTGGCACATTTCACGCAGTGCCGGTCGCCCCCGCCCCACCACCAGCCAACCATCGTCGGCACCTTCTCAGAAGATGACCCGCGCTGCTTCCAAGTATGTTTAAATGGCTATCAGGAGTTGGAAGTCTGTTGACCGGGGTCTCCATCTCTAATCCCGGAGAGCTACTGTCCAGTAGGTTTTCTACTTTCCGGGTAGAATAGAAAACCTATTGGACTGTATCTCCCCAGGAACGAATTTGGAGACCCCTGCTGTAGACAGTTGTATAGAACTCGATTAAAAATGTCTTTGTATGTGCCGTGTGGTTAAACGGGCGCAGAAATCATATATTTATCCTAGAAAACTTAAAAAGAATCAAATGATTGCGTGAGCTGCCACGCAAAAAAGCTAAATGGCGCCGTACAACTAAAGTAATAACTTGACCATAACAGATGTTCTAGATTGATAAACGAACATGTCATTAAAAATCTCGCTCCGCGTTGCGCCTCATTTTGGCTCTCCATTCCAGGAGAACGTTTTGAACAGTATCCTATCCTGATGTAAATGAAAAGACTTCATAAAGTGACCAGATAAAATTCTCTCCAATAACACAAGTAACATTTTATATAAAGTCATTTACACGATTAAATACTAATTTAAATACTAGCAGATATATATTTTAAAAATAAATATGAATTAGAAAAAACAAGAGGGTAATCTTAATTGAATATTTATTGCAGGGGTGCCCAACCCATCGATCGCAGTGTTTCCAGGTCGATCCGTAGATGATTAATGGATGCTTAATATGATTGGTGGCTAACCGGCTGATCGCGAATGGCAAAATATACTAAGATGAACCACCTCCCCCAGTCGGCAAAATATACGGATGGGACTCCACCCAGTCGACGCAAAATATTCAGTACTCGCAGTACTTTCTTTGTAAAAGTAGCTCGCACTGTAACAAATTAAAAGGTTGTGCACTCCTGATTCTTTTGTATTAGTTTACAAATCTCAGTAATTGCTAGTTTGTGTTTTTAATGAGATCACTATACACAAAACCTATTAATGATATACAAATAAGCTATTTTCATTTTTACTTTTGTGAAATGGCGCAGCGCAATCGAAACGTCGAAAGTCTTTGTCTAAGAAGAGATACGGGAGGACTGTGCTGAAAATGAATGCACATGCGCGGTTCCAATCGGACACTTGGAAGGAGATTGTAGTGGATCTCCATTATGCTTTAAGTATGAAATGGTGTAAATTGCAGAATTCCGGAGTTGCGAAAATACTCAGCATGAAATCAATGGCAAAAAAATGAATCTAAACACAAAGCACAAATATGTTTATTTCTTACCATCAAAAGTTATTTTTGAAACACGTGCAAAAAATAAATAGCGTTTAATGCAAGATGAGTATGATTTTAAGGTTAGAATCTACCAAATTCTCTATAATTGAATATCTTGATTTTAAAATGTCCGTCTAATATTTCTATGCACATATGCATGCAAGACGCTTCTCACCAGCTCATACAGGTACAGTTAAAAAACCTGTACGTCAACCACCCCTTCGCACACAAAGCCAGTGTTGCCAGGTCCAGCAAAAATCTCCAGCCCAAGGTCTGCTTGAAATCCACCCAACGGAAGCTGAAACTAGCCAATATTTGAAATCCCAGTATACTGTATCTCAAAGAAATAAGCCAGTATTTTGCATGCTGATCACATTCAAATGTTCAACATTTTAAAACCAAAGTCAAGCACAATGACATCACGTAGACAGACGCACTTTTTCCCGGGATGCCAACTGGTCAGCTGGCTGGAGTGAGATTTTCAATGCGAGAATAGTTTGCACACATATTTACATGCATGTAACAATTGTATTACATTATAAATAGCCTGTAGAACTTGCGAACTACCCCAGTGCTTCTGGTGCAGCTAATTCTAGACTAATAATGGAATCCTCTAAGTTTGTTTTAAGATTTTTGCTTGAGACTGAACGCGTGTCACCCCAGATGCATGATAGTAATCAACCCTGCTCTCCGTGTGCCTCTAGCTTTCGGTGGGTGACGATTCTGTATTACTCAGGATTAGGAGCGACTTGCATTCATAATAGTTATTTTTCCCCTTAACGTCCGCTGCCGTAGAACATTATGAAAGCAGCCCAAAACCCGCAAACCGCGACCTCCTAATATTTACCCGCAACTGTATTTTCCAAAAATCCCTAATTGAGCGGGAAAACCGCCGACCTGGAGACTGCACAAAGCTCAGACACGTGCAAGTATCACAGCCCTTTTGATTTTCCTCGCCAAAACTTGCAAATGGAAAAAAGTCCGCACCGTATGTTGGTAAAAAATCTAAATGAATGAAACAAAAACAAGAACCATCCAACCAGGTCGAACTTTCTTCGTACAGTAAATTCGTGCACCAGTCCGTTTCGATACCGGGCACCGCATTCGGCGTTAGTCGACCAATACCGAGGCGAGCCGCTGCTTCGGCCATTTAGAAAGCAAGAATTTTTCAGCCAGTCAGCCAATGATCTTGTTCCTAGGATTTGAGCAGGATGCGCCATTTTAGTGCGTCTTCAGCCATCCGGCAAGATGGCGGACTTGCTTTGTCTTCTCTGATCAGGGTGATTCAATATTCAGCATTTTTAACCGAAATATTGACCGGTCAAAATTTCAGGAACTTTGTTTCGGGAGAGAGGTGTCACCCACTCCACGTGTCTTTGATCAACTAGACATGACGACAGAGATCTGCAGGTAAGTGTGAAACTGGAGAAGGTTTTTTTCGCGCCCCCCCCCCCACTTATGCATTCATAGCAGTTAGCTGCCGTGTGTTACAGACCCGGCATCTTCCTAGCCGTAGCGTGGATTGTAGTACAGTTTACTGCAAATTGTAAGGGACGTTGTTTAGTTCACCGGGTAGCTATAATGAGCAGCCAGCTCATCAGACCAGTTGTTTTGAAAGGGTGAAAAGGCAAATTTCTTTGACCCATTAAGTCGGTTTTATATGCCAGGCTTTTTATTTTGGGGGAGGAGACAAACATGCATCCATGCACCATGCATCGGGATGCAGGGTTGCAAGATTATATGCGGTTGTGTTTATTTTGTAATGACTGTCGTTCAGTAGGCGTGTTCCTTTTCGGATATATTCTATACAGTGTAAATAACAGGGACAATTATTTGTATGTGTAGTTCACTGCATCTGTCCCGTTGTCGACACAGTGGCAGCTTGGTGGGAAGCTGACCCGTTTAGAGAAATACAAGGTTTATAATGCGGATCTTTACATGATCGCAGCAAAGGGTGGCCGGCTAGCCGGCGCCCATCAGGTAGCGGCGGACTGAGTCTAATGGAGGCGCGCGGCGTGATTTATCTCGCGGTGACGCAAAGCATAAACACAACACGTCAAGGACGGCGGGCAACTGGCCTTGCGATCGGGGGATCGGAAATGATCGGCGGACCTGCTGAGAACAATGACGGTGGCTGGCCAGGCCGCTGACGTCACGGGTCGGGGAGGTGGCCAGATGTGCATAGACAACTTGACCAACCACTGCCGTGCAGGAGTGCCTTCCTTGCCTTTGTCGATGCCTGTGCCTGATGCACGCGGGTACATTCGCCTACATAAAAGTAAGACTCGTATGATGGTGTAGTCACCACTAGAAACTTGTATTTATCTGCTTAATGATGCTGACAGATGCATTTTCGGCCTCACCGAATAGTACAGTGATTCCCCCCGCCCTCCGAAGTATGCTTAGGCAACGTGATCCTATTAAATTAGATTTATGAAAAATGCTGTTTCTTGGGCTTCGCGATTAGGTGTGGTTGAAGAGTAAAATGAAACGTGTTCAGCAGTTCCCCCTGCTTATTCTCTTGTAATTAGCCTATAACTTTGTGATGTATTTCATTCAGCATGGCTGGAGATGAATGCAAAAAATGCCCTCTGAGACGATCATAAAACCTGATTATTGGCATATAGTTGTGTGTGTGCAGAAACACTGCTGATTTGCATGGATTGGCTGGCAAAGTGAGCATTGTTCACTTTTCTTACTAAAATGCATTGTTAAATACCTTTATTAATCGCTTGGTGTGTAACTTTATATGATGCACTGTATGAACGGAACATTCTTTTCAGCACCAAGAAATGTATAAACACCAGCATCAATTACTCTCTGGCTCTGAATGAAATATATTTCCTTGTTGTGAATTAACACTTTAGTCTATCTAGGAAGTCATTGATTTCTTTTCCTTAGGAAATGCTTGCCATTGAACTTGTGTAATTTGGCTTTGCCTCAACCACAAGCCCATATTGTTCAGTGGTATTTGTCTTGAGTTGTCTGTCTGCATTACTTCCTGTTGATGTTGTCTGAGATTATTACTAATTGTTGTTTCTCAGTGTAATATTAACTGACCTGTTCGTGGGAGGCATATGGTACCTCATTGTGCTAAGTACCTGAAACCTTTTAGACCATCACTCTTTAAGAAAATGACGCGCATTATCTCCATGACCCGCATTGCCATCTCATTTTAAGCTCTGAATTATAAGCTATTTCTTTGAAACATGTATCATATCAGCCATGAATAAAAGTTATTTTGTTGTATTTATTTCACATGCTGCTGCCCCCCCCCACTCCCCC
>JAODKF010000002.1:13450198-13480723 GCA_026779585.1 Mormyrus proboscirostris | reverse complement strand
CCCCCGCCCCACCTCCAGGAGCTCACGTTCTAACAAGCATCCGTGGCGTATCTTCTCTGTACACCCATCTCCACACCTCTCCCCCTGTCACCCCTCCCCCACCCTCTGTCCAACTCTGGAAATCTTGTAGCGGCGTGGCCCCACGCCTCGGATAGAGGCGAGCTCCCTCCGCGTCTGCACTGGGCCAGGCGCACGTCTACTCTTGCGATTTCTCGGACTCCCTCTCGGGGTGGGCCGCCGCCATCGTGATTGAGCTCGTTGCTGCCAGATGTTTTTGTTTTCCGGCCATCAGAGCCACTTAGCGGAGAGGCCTGGTGAGCACGGGGTCCGTCGTCCTGCAGCGCATTACACCTCCCCGGCGTCATCTGGAAAGCATGCCCCTGTTATTGTTACCTGTCTCGGCCACGTTATCTTTCGTTTTGTTTCGTTCCACCCAAAAATAGAGCCCGATCCTGTCTGTTCATAACTCTCCTCCCAGCCATGGATCTGGTTTCGCCCAGTTGGGTCGTCTGTTTATTTTCTGTTTATTCAAGCCCGATGCAAAGCTCTCTTGCAATCAATCCTTAATTTTCTAACAAGTCTTATTATTTTTTTTTTTTTTGCTCTTTCATTTTCTTCTTTTTACTCTGACTGACTTTTATGATTAATTTTGTTTGCAGAAGTGAAATCATTGTCACTCTTTAGTGGAAGTAGGCGGGGTCGGGGGAGAGTGGGAGGAGCTTGAGATCAAACAGGCGCAGGGTGCAGAGGAACAACGTGCAACGGTTTCCAGAGCGTGGAGTCCATTTAATGTAAAGGCGAGACAAAGAAAAGCAAACACACAGGGCGTAGCGTAATTTAAACCACGTTTGTATGAACCAGCTTGGCTGAGAATCTTTTTTTTTTTTTTTTGAACTCAGGTATTGTTTTCAATAACAGTGTTGCCATGGAAACCCAGAATCACGTGAAAACCCCCTGAATCCTTTCAAAACGTGTCCGCTACGGGGCGCTCGCTCCAGCAGCTGCGTGGCGTGGGTGCTAACCAGCTGCCCACATATTCGATCAGATTAATGGCATTAATCTTAATATTTGATTTAATTCAAGCAAACGAACATGAGGCCAGTTGTTTCAGTTTTCTGGGACCTTTGACCTGCGCTAATGGCGTCATGAATCACTGCAAGCTGGCATCCCATCTTCTCTGCAGTGGTTGAGGTCTAAGGGTTTTAGCTTTTAATCTTTAGCTTTTTAGCTTTTGTTGAACCTGTCCCCCCCCCCCCTTCTCTCACAGGACCCCCTCCTGGCAGAGCTGTTGCACAGCTTCAAGGAGCAGATTGTGGGCTACCACGAGCACGACTCGCTGCTGGACCACAAGGAGGAGGAGGCCCTGAGCGAGGAGGACCGCAAGGCCGCCTGGGCCGAGTACGAGGCTGAGAAGAAGGTCTGTGCCCTGTCTATCCTGCAGACGTAGTGCTAGGCTAGCAGGAGCTATATCTTAAGGCCCATACTAAATAGGAAGCCTCATTTCATGGTTTAATTTAGAGTGGCTCAAAATAGGTGGTGTTGTTGAGCCGGTCTATGGCAAATAGTACTTTTCAAACAAAAATGCTGTCAAAGAGGGAACTAGACATAAGTACAGTTAAACTTACTTTAACTGGTTTGTTTCCTTGATTGAAAGACTCATCCAGCGGTTTCGCATTAACATTAGTGACACATGCATGATTATAGTACACTGACCAATCAGCACACGGCAAGAACTCTGTGCTTCCAGGTCTTTTTAATTGAAATAGTAGTTTACAAATCCTGTCCTAGATCAAAGTGTCCTCTCTGACACTAGGGTAACCAGATAGTCCATGTCAGAGTGGGTGATCTTTCCTACAAATCATATTACAGATTTTATAACACAATCTGAATTATGATCTTTCTTCCCAATTTGAAATGTAGAAAGAATATCCAGACTCAAATAAGCTTACGGACTTACCTATTAGCACCATTCAAAATACAGTATTGCACTAAAGACACTGTTTTCAAAATGGTCATTAAATCCTGAATTAAACTTTATTTTAAATATTAAACAATGTTGCGTCCTGGCCCATATGTCAGGATGTGCACATTTGCAAAAATGTCATCATCTATGGAATCAAGGGCCTTTAATTAGAGCCTGATTTAAGTCATTTTGCATTTTGAGATGTTCATATCGATATTGCACCATTGTACAAAAACATCAATAGCCCGTTAATATTACTTTTGATATTGTTAGGCTATACGAATAAATTTAGAATGATACCATGATTCAAATTGTATAGGAGAACAGGATGTTGTCAACATAATTATGAAATACAGTAATCCTTTCTCATTCTCAAGGGTGGGGGGCAGAAGGTACCCACCAATGTGAAAATTTGCGAATACTTCCCCTCTATCCTCAACCTCTTAAGTCTGCTAGCCTGAACGATAACATAAAATATGTATAATCAATTTCTGCAAAAACAGTACTGTACTGTACACTTTGTATGTTAAATTACTTTGTCATTTCCTATCAAGATCTCTTCATATAATGTACAAACCATCTAAATTATACCCCTCTACAAAGTTACTACTATACACCCTGGGAGTGCCGCATTTTGGACTCAATATTGCAAAGTCAGCGGCACTGAAAAGTTGAAATGTCACTGTAAGAAATGCAAGATTCACAAAGACTGTGTACATGTGACTGAGGCTGGTTACCGAGGCCAAGATCTATGGTCGCAAAGACCGCACACACGTGACTGAGGCTGGTTACCGAGGCCAAGATCTATGGTCACAAAGACCGCACACACGTGACTGAGGCTGGTTACCGAGGCCAAGATCTATGGTCACAAAGACCGCACACACGTGACTGAGGCTGGTTACCGAGGCCAAGATCTATGGTCACAAAGACTGCACACACGTGACTGAGGCTGGTTACCGAGGCCAAGATCTATGCTGCACCCAAGCCATGAGCTCTAATATTAAAGATGCACTTATGCTAATATTATGCATCACTAATATTTCTATATTTGATTTTATGTGATCCATATCATTTCCTGTATTGGTTTTGGCTTACTTGTCTGCAAATTCTCAGCGAGCTCCAAAAATATTCCTTTTTAATTGTTCATGGGCAATCACATGCGAATAACCAAAACTGTGAATGTCTCACACATGAATGTGAAAGTTACTGTATATATGAATTTCCAAAGTCAAAATAGCTTCAGACTATTACTATCCATTAGTGAGAAATTGTGGAAACACCCAACGTATTTGGCATCACGCTTTAAAAATTACTACACGATATTGGCAGTAATGTTTATAAACATTCAAAAAATGTGTACAAATATCATACATTGGACGATTAAAGAAATATCTGGAGCAACAGCTGAATAAATTACTACGATTTTCTAAATTGGAAGTGTTTCCACAATTTTGGCCACTAGTGTAGGTTTGAATCACCACAGACTAATTGCACGTGACTTTTATGAGTCAAGACCTGTCGGACATTTTGATCGCGCCTAAGAGAACATTCAGAATATGAGAGTACTGGTGGATGCAGCAAGTTCTGCTATATCACTTGTACTAGCAGCAAACAATCAAATCTTTTCGTACAAGTATTTCTTGCATGTGAGTATTACCATGGCGCGCGAGGTGTAGTGCGGGTCAGGCAGCGACACGCGTTTTTGCTGGCCATCATAGTTTTACGTGTTTTACATAGTTTTAAGTTTAGAAATGTTGTACATAAAGCAGCATGATTTCTACCATTTACATGAAAAGTGGATCGTGGATGTCTTCCGGAGATCATCAGATCGCGCATCCCTATTGGTAGATTTTCTATGGAACATTTTTCAGTGCTGTCCTTCAGTACTTTTGATAATTCTATCGCTGCTGGGTGATCCACATACATAGCTGAGGGCGTGTGGGTCGTCATGAATGTCGGATAGTACTGCTGGCATCTGGTGCTGGGCAGTAACAATAATGTAGATCGGATTATGCGGTGCTTAATGCGATTCCTTCTTTAGCCTGATTGAACCAGGCAACCTTCACACGGTTATCTGGCAGATAATCTGCCTTTTTCCAATCAGCGGTCATCTGTTTCTTCAGAACCACACCTGAAACGAGGGCCTTCCCTATGGTCGACAGATCGGTACGAGGTGGCTCTCGGTCTCGTCTAAAGCGCTTCTTGGAAATCTTTGGTCCTCGCGTGGTGGAAAAAGCCTGCTTTTTAGCTTATGAAATCATCTCCCCCAGGTATATCAGTGCTTAAAAGTGAGATTTTTATTTATTAATTCTCTATTTTCTCTAAAGCCCCTTTCGGAGGGAATCAACGGGCCGTGAGCTCAGTGACTCGGTGAACCTTGCCTGGCTTCCATCCCATTGTCTCCAGATTATGTGGGGGCAGGTTGGGTTGGCTGTTCTCCCCCAACATATGTCATCGGTTAATTAATAGAGTTTTTGGAAACGAATTACGGGGTGTGGTGTAAGTCTCGCATCCTTCAGTGGCAGTGTAATCCTATAGTCTGCACCATCGTAACTCACTTTAATGATTATTATTTGTCCAGCCACAAGCCCTCGTCCTGCCCTTGTGTGATCTTAGCCCCCCCCCCCCTTTCCTATAACATGAAATCTCCATGAGAACGATCCTCCATTTTAGACTAGAGATCCTTTCTACTGCTGTGACCTTTGTAATCCTGGGTCACATTTTCTGAATGGCCCCCAAAACCAAGAAACCTTGCTTCATGACCATTATGTTTTTTTTATTTTATTTATTTTTTAATTTATTTTTTTTATTTTAATAATAAAAACAGTATTACTTTCGAACCCAGTTTTGGAGTGAAAGCAATCCAGACCTGGAGACAGACATGACCATGTGCACTAATGCCATCTGTACACAACCTACTAGCATCATCCCTGATATTATGATGACACCTGAGGGTAAAAGACCCATTAGATTATAATGGCAGAGGATGAATTCTTTATGTAAAATCATAAGGGTGAGCGGCAGAGCCCAGCCGGAGGGGGGGGGGGTGCTGTGATTGCATTATCCTCAAGGGGGGGCTAAGCACCCCTGTCCCACCCCTCCGTGACTTGCTCGGCGAATGGCTTCATGAGCATGTGTCGTATTTTGAATCCAGGAAATGGAAAATCGGGGTAAAGTCGTCTTCACTGGGCTCAGAGTGAAATCCGACCCTCATGGCTTTTGTTTCGTCCCCAAGGGCTTCAGAATGTACAGAGGATGAATTTTTCTTTTTAAATTGTGAATTGTGATTATCATTATTATTTATTTATTTTAATGCAGTTTTGCCAATGGGTCAGGTGTGTGTGTGTGTGTGTGTGGGGGGATTATGTCTATATTACATTTTGGAGACCAAATGTTCCCCACAATGCAATAAAAACCTGTTATTTTAATGTTGTGGGGACCATTCTTCATGTCCCCACAAAGATCTGTGACTACAATCAAAAAACTAAAAACGTAGTAAGTCTCATATTTTGTTACTTTGAGTAAAGTTAGAGCTGGGTAGGGGTTAAGGTCATCATGTTGGGGTTAGACTTTTTCCCCATAGAAATGATTGGAGAGTCCCCACATAGATATAATTACAAACGTGTGTGTGTGTGTGTGTGTGTGTGTGTGTGAGAGAGAGAGAGAGAGAGAGAGAGAGTAAGCAAGCGCGTGCTTGTGGCAAGAGACGTGGTTGACACTCCATCTCCTGGCTCACGGACAGCGCCATCCAGACCACGGATACATCGTTCTCGCTGTCTAATGGCATCCAGACCGCAGGCCCAGCTGCGTTCCGCACCTGCTGAAGCCTGGCCTGGCTCACTGGAACACGGGGTGTCCCACTGGGGGGGGGAGCACTGCGCATCTGCTCCCCACGGCCGTTGTGGTGACCTTTGGTGGGAAGGGGGGCTGTGTTTATAGGAGATAAACAAATGAGTAAGTTGGGATCGGTCCTGGAGCGCAGGTTTACCCTGGGTAACAGAGCGTGTGTTCAGGAGGGGAAAAACTGCGGCGTGGCGCTTAGACTGACATGTGAAATTCCTGGATTATTATTTTCCACCTTTTTTTCAGTGAGTTTAGGGTGATTTGAAAAAAACAGCAGTCTTGGGCCCACTAGTTAAAACACTCCGCTTGATGTATTTTTTTTTTCTGTTCTGAAACTTACCAGGCTGCATTTTCTTTCTCTCTCTCTCTCTCTCTCTCTCTCTCTCTCTCTCTCACACACATACAGGGTCTCTCTCTGCGGGTGAACCAGCCATCCTACACCCAGATGGGCATGACCGCCCCTAACTCCTACTTCCCCTTCAACGTGGCTGCCCTGGCCACCATGACCAACCAGCAGCTGGAGGTCTGGAGCTTCCCGCGAGTCGTCACATGCCGCCCATGGGGCCGAGGGCGAGCAGCGCCTGTCGATATTTATAACAGCACCGCTGCCTGTGCGCGTGATATAAATACCGCGCTTGTTTTCTTGGTGACAGGATCTTGTTAACCAGGGGAGGCAGAAGGTGATCGAGGCCACTAACGCACTCAAGTCCCTGCCCAGGGACTCCCTGGATGAAACCATACAGCGGCTGGTGAGTGTCCCGGGGGAGTGGGGAACGTGCGGCGGCCGGGCTGTGTTTAGGATTTCCTGGCGCTGACGGGAGGGTGCGATCGCAGGTGTGACGGGTGCACGCTTGCCTTCACAGCACGTGGAGAACCGCAGCCTGACGGAGGCACAGGTGCAGTCCATGGCCCTCGGGCATCAGGCGAGCCTGGAGCTGGAGCTGAAGCGGCGGGAGGCCGTGTACCGCGACGTGCTCAACAAGCAGCAGACGGTGAGCCAGCCAGCCGGAAGGCCGATTCCAGACACCTGGCCTCAAGCTGGTCCCCGGGCCCCATCCACGTGTCCCCTGACTCCCATCTCTCCCTGCAGCTGATGATGTACGTGCAGAAGGTGATCACCAACAGGAAGATGCAGGAGCAGCAGATCGCCATGGCGAACCGGGCCAACCTCCTGAGCCAGCTGGCCTTGCAGAACGGCATGATGGGTCCGGCGGGACTGAGCCAGATGGAACTCCTAGGGCTTTACCAGCAGTTGGGCAGCCAGTTGTCTCACGCCCTGCAGAGTGTGCCCTCTACCACCAACCAGCTGAACAAAAACCCCGGCCCCTCCAAGGGCAACTAGCTGACTCAAAAGCACCCCCCCCAGTCAGCATACTCTCTCCACTCTGCCAAGGGTTCCACCCTGAACATTACTGGACAGTGTGATTTAAAACAAAATTTAACCCTGAGAGAAGTGTGCAAAATGTCTACGGACAATTTGAAGGGGTATGAAAACGTGCGTGTGCGTGCGTGTGTGTGTGTGTGTGTGTGTGTGTGTGTGTGTGTGTGTGTGTGTGTGTGTGTATATATATCCTTAATGTTGTTCAGTTTTTTCCCCCATTTTACCAGGTATTTAAAAAAAAAAAAAAAAATCCCCACAAATGCTCTTAAGCATTGCATCATTCTTTTCCTCACAATTCCTTTCCCCCTTAAAGGAGGGCTGTTAATTATTTAAAGTGTTTTTATATGTTACATGAAAGCCTAATATAAAGCCTAACACGTAAGTGGGACCATAGTATTGCTTGTGACACACTTCTGTGATATAGAAGCGCCTGCTCTCTCGAGGCAGAGACACTGTCCCCAAGTAGGTTCTTTCACCCATCCCTGCGACGGACAGCTATGAAGACACCTGGTTCTCTAGGAGAATCGGGAGGCAACACCGGAGTGGAATACTCAAACGGACGTTATGGCCTTACGTCAAATTCCTGCTCATCTTGTTAAAGGAATTTTAAGATGCATCAGCTATCTTTTTTTTTAAATTACCTTTTCATTTTGTATTACGCTTCGAGGCAGTTACGCTAGATGTCGCTGATCATGGTATGGAATGCCTGTGTTGTTCAAATCTGCTTGCTGGATTCTCTGGACTTTTGTGACCTCAAGTTCTTGTTGTAAAGTGTTGCCTAGCATAGTACTGTGGGTACCGTTCACTTTTTTCCCCCCTTCGTTCTTTTCGTTCCACTTGTGTTGTGTTCTACTTCGGCACATTTCTCGCTTCTGATGCTAACGCGTTATAGATGTCATGACAAGGAACTAAATTCTCTTATCGGAGACTGTCATATTCAAATTGCACAAGGTGTATTTCAGTAATATAGAGGAACTTTTTAATCCCCCGTGGATGTTCTCATGTTAGTGAATACACCTCCTTGTTTTGCCATTAATCTGATCTGCTATTTACTAGATAAGTATTTAATATTACATTTAATAAAGTGACCAAAAGGGTGTTTTTCCTCGTATTCCTGACACGTCTTTCTGTGTGTTGAACCGTGTGCGCGAGACACACGCTGACAGATCTTTACCTTCACTGGTTTTGTCCGTTGTGCCTGTAGAAGAGCTCAGCAGTTGTAAACACCTGGAAATGAATGTGAAGTTTCTTACAGTCATGCGTCGCTTAAAGATGGGGATGCATCATTAGGTGATGTGACTTTGTAGAAACATCAGAGTACTGAGACTGTATAGCCAACTACACACCTGTGTTTTAGCACCTATGGTGTTGCTCAAATAACGATAAAACGTATAGGAAATATATTAACCAGTTATATCAACCAATATAGTTTTCAAGACTTGCGTACGTGCCATACTTTTATACCACTAGCAGTACAGTAAGTTTGTTTACACAAGCATCACCACAAATATGTGAGAAATGCGATGTGTTACGACGGCTCTGTCGCTAGGCGATGGGAGTCTGGCAGCTCCGTCATTGTGTCATTGAGCTGCTGTGCTGTACGCAGAAACATCGTTACGCGGCGCGTGACTGTAATAGCGACAACACTCATTATTAGGGTGGCATGTGCATCTAAAAAGCTTTTTATTTATCGACGTTTGAGTCGGGTCTGTCTGAAATGTCTGTATGAGAGAGACTTCAGCAAGCAACGTGCACCTTGAGGGGGACCCAGTGCTGTTTTGGGCTCCTGTTCTCTCCAGCAGACCCAGCCGTCCTGCCTCCTGCAGCCGTGGTGCTTTATGTTGGCCCTGTGAGCACCGTGCCCAGATGAATGGACTCTGGACACCATTCAGTTCTCACACCACTCACATCTGTCCGCCCCTCCCCTCCTCCACCATCACCTTTTTTGTGTTCTCTGTATTATTTTCATTTCTGGAGCTGCCAGGTCTTTATATATGAAATATAATTTTTTTTCTTCTCTACCCTGTCTTTTGCTTTTCCATTTTCCTCTCGGGAGTTTGTCTTCACAGCTTGCAAGAATCTGCCAGTACAGAAACATTACAACTATTGCAGATGTTGAAATGTTGATCCATCTCCTTTCTCGGGCCCAGATTACTGCTGGTAGTCCAAATTTGAACCCCCCCCCTCCGCCAATTCCCTGTGCTGGGGAGAGGTGCCGCAGTCCACTGTCTCTGCTGTTGCTCATGCACTTCATCGCCACATACGGGGGGGGTGGACGGGGGGGACTTGACATTCCCAGCTCTGAACCCTTTTCCCAGTTTCCCCTGATGTCCCCACCAGGAAAGTCACATTCGAGGCGAATTTTAAATGGCTGCTTGGGTCGAGCCTGAAAGAACGAGGTCGAGGAAAAGCGAAGTGAGTTGGAGTCGGCGGCCCCCACGCGTGTTTTTCTCGTTCACTCTCTGCGTTTTGACGGAGGTGGAGACACAATGGTTCGGGGGACTTCAGGCCGCCTATACCACCGGCCTGCTCGCCCCGTTCCCCTCATCCCCTGCGCCAGAGACGTGATTTATTCCTCCTGCGATGAGGGGGGGGGGGCAGGAGGGGAGGCCTCACAGGCCGCCGCGTGCCAAGAGCAGTCTCTTTACATCATGAGCAAACGTCCAGATCTCGGGAGAGATGGATCTCTTTGAGTTTGCAGCACTGGTGCTCTGGAATTCCGATTCAAGGCAGAGGAAACTGACTTCTCTCAGTTAGACTTTGATCCCCGGTATGGGAATGTTGGGTTCAGTTAAATTATTTTCTGCTGCGGAGTGACTTTACACCTGTTACTGGTTAGAGTGATGACCAGTATTTGAAAACCGTGTACCACTGAGGCTAATACTGAGAGCCCTTAATGTGTACAATATGCCTCAGTGTGATGTCGATTTAAGTTATTTATCACAAACTGAAGTTTGTTTTTCACGTCTTTTTCTTGGCCAAACAGTCAAGGCTTCACATTAGGGAGGTGGAGAGGTGTGTCCCCTGTCACATGCGTCACAGCAACTAACCGTGTAGCTGCCCAGACCCAAACAAGCCACTCACGTTTTCTCAAAAAGCAGGTTTTAATTAGTAATGGAGGATGTATTATTATCTTTCCAAGCAAAACGGTCACTCAAAATGAAGATTAAATAGTGGGACAATTTTATTGTCAGGTGAATCCTGCTCTTTTGTGTTATTTTTTTTTGTTTTTCAGTAGAACCTACAATTGTTAACTTCTCAAGTTCATTACAAAATAAAATCTTTGCAATAAATAAATATATATATATATATATATATTTGTACGTAGAAAATAAATATATTGTTCATCTTATAAATAGGCTCATCCATATTTACACTGCCATTGTTAAGATTTTAATAGTGTTTCTGACAGCATGAACACTGTAAATCTCTTGCAGGTCACACACCAACATAACAAGCATTCTGAGACCAGAGCTCTGGCTGTGATTGGAGTAACAAAGTCCGAAGCCTATTTCAAGCAGCATTCTGCCACCCCCCTCCCCTCAGTTTTAAGCCATGGTGATAATATGTTTGCTATTAGTTTTCGCTGTGATGAACAGACCCCCCAGGAACTTCAGAGAGATGATCCTTAATTTTGAGGGCTTGCTGTTGAGTGCTCATCAATCTTCCACTGTCTCGGAGTGCAGATTGCTCATTCCCCACTTTGGGCCAAGGCCCTGGGAAGAAGCCCACTAAACTCATGCTTTGTTTTCCTCTTTAAGCACTCCTGTTTTTTTTTTCCCCCGTCTTTTCATGTGCACTATCCAATTTTTTGCTTGCTCCCCCCCCCCCCCCTTTTACTGCTCATGAGTAACTGTTGATTGTCGTTCGCCAGTACAGAAAACAGGGAGGGCTGCCTTTCATCTTTCAGGTCAAGCTAATTTCGTTGCATTTGTAAATGAAGCTGTAGGGGCCATGCGGTAACCAGGAGGCTGATCTGATTCCTTGTCGGCCAAACCGGAGCCGTGCATCTTTTGTGCGGCGTACACTTGGGAAGCGAAGTGCGAGATCCCTCATGCTTTGCGATGCCAGCTAATGGTGAGGCCCGAAGTCCACCTTCACAGGGATTTCAATGCTTGCGGATTAGTGAGAAGCGGAAGGATGTGGTCGCGAATGCCAAAGGCACTTCTGAGTGGGTTCTGGCAGACTGCATCCTGGCCGACACCTGGGTCTCCATCGGCATCCGAGTCATTGACCGCCACGTGACGTGGGAGTCGAGAGTCGAACACCTGTGGCCTGCGGCTGGGCACCGGGACACGACACTGTGTGGAGCTGTCCTTGAGTTCTCAGGCTCGTTCTCCAGTGTAACGCCTCATCCTCAGAGAATGGCTTAGCCCCCAGAATAGATTCCACAACAGCTGATCCAGTCAGTTCAGCTGTTAGCTCAGTTTGCACTGAAAACAGGTCCACAGCCAAAAGATCTATGCTAAGGCTCCTGGGACTTAAAAGGATGTCCTTCTCCCTCTGTAGCTTGAAGCAGTTAAGGAAAAAATAAAAAATGAAGCGGTTACGTCCGGGATCACCCACACGCAATGTTTATATCAGGAACCGCTAGTGAGTGCGTGTCATCAGGACCAGAATACAAACATAAACACCGCCAGGTGAGGAGCAATGGGAGAATATCCTGAGTCCCCCATGTCCGTGCCCCCCCTCCCCCAAGCCCTCTTCCCAGAGCGGGGGCCCTCATCACCTGTACTGGAACAGGTCTCTATAAGCCTGGGGGATTTTCTTGAGCTCTACAGGCCGCGGCAGGAAATGGGTAAGCTTCTGGTGCTTTTTAGTCCTGCCCCCCTCCCTGGGTGAGCCGTCCTTGTTCAGAGCCACGTAATAGTAGCGGCCGGTGTCCGCGTGCTTGTACAACGTGGAGGCGTAGGTGTTGTACCAGTTCTCTTCAAACTGCTCCCGGAACACACACTCTGCAGTCAGCTTCTTCTGCGATAGAGGGGACAGAAGAGCCAGTTAGACAGTGACTGGGGACAGGAGAAGCTGGACTGAGGAAGGCTGTAGTATGAGCATCTCACTGGCCTTCCTAAGTGCTCATAGACGAGTCCAATCCAATTCAACAAACATCAGCCTCATCTCTGACTCTAAATTGTCTAAAATCATGACCAAATATTACACAGTTATGTTGTATTCCTAGCAGGCTAATTAATTAATTCCTGTTTTGTGCTGAGTGAAACGTGACCCTGTAGGAGGCAACAGTGCTAAAGCTTGCATGACACATCGCTGCGCTGCTCTTTCCCCCATTTGGTATAATGTAATCAATATGACCGAGGAAACGGCCCTGACTTCCCCTAACCACTAACATGCCGCAGCTCATAAATTGGCGACGTGTTTACAGAACATCAGGCAGCATGAAAACACGGGCCACTTTGATTACCCCGCTAGAAATGCACTCCGAAGGTCTTCGCCATCGCGACATCTGTGGACCGTTACCCAAAGCCGAGACACGACACTGCATGTGACACTTGGGAGTGGGGGGCGGGTGGTTTAACCTCCACCTCTTTCAATGTCCTCCAATCTGTTCGGAATACTTTACAGTTACGTAAATAATACAATTTTCAGCCCAGAACCAGGCAACACTTCGGCTGACTCCGACGTGCTTTGTAGAGGTAGGAGGGTTAGTCTGAGAACAGCAATGAAAGGAAGTGAACCGGTGCTGACCCTAGAGAGGGGCTATCTGGGGCAACGGGAAAAAACTCCCATCCTTTTTGTTGGAGGGGGACTGAAAGGATCAACAGGAACAAACGATATGCCTCAATCAGGCCCATAGATGGCCGTAGGGGACAAGTGTGTGTTCCGGGGGATTCCGGTCCCACGGCCTAAAGTGTGCACCGGCGTGGTGAAAAAGCAGCAGCGGAAAGGATCTCGTGCCGCCTGCCAGACATCTGCGGGAACGCCGAGGCAAAGGGGAAAGCAATTACCGCCGGCTTTCAACCGATATGCGGTATCACTCTGTGACTCTTAACCTTTCTATCCTCATTGGAAAGGGGAGGTGCAGGGACCCTACTTACCCCCACCGACCCATTTACAGAGCCGGGTCCTAACCCGCCTCCCTGTGGCCTGGCAAAGTCACAGCTCTGCGGGAGTAAGCTGTGGCTCCACTGGACCGATAGTGTACATTCTATCCCAGCAGGCTGCGCCCTGGCCGCAGCTTTCTGAGTTGTACTCCTTTCAAACTTCTAGATAATTGCACCTTAAAGGTGTCTGAAAACGTGGAATGCATACCGCTTTGTTATAAGAGGACAGAGGCCGCTGAATTTCGCTAATACTGCTGCATTACCACCAAATGGCAAGATCTCTTCTCTGGTACCGTTTTTAGAACATTGAGTTTATTTTCAGTGTGGGATCCATTCACGATGACCCCTTGAACATGAATGCAAATGGGCTGATGGGCTCTGCAGGCTGCAGGTGGGGAGAGCAGTGTTTTGTGGTGAACCAAGTACATTACGCATCATGTGACAAATGACCCAGATATAAATCTGGGAGTCAAATCTTAGCTGTCTTCTTAGTTGTGAGGATAGGTGACATGAGCTACCCAGTGACTCAGTTATCAATTACTGAGTTGCCTTTCGTGCACTTGTGTCCAGTCGTTAGCTTTATCTGTTCACTGCAGTCGGATGTAACAGATTCTTGGTCTATCATTGACCTGCTGGACATGTAGATGACATGCGGATGAGCAGGAAGGAAACAGTCGTGTTCCGTTTCATTGTCTCTTCCATGATTAGGTCGTTTTACTGGTCCTTTTAATCTGGCCTGAGCACATTGGGTTCCTACTTCCCCCTATCTTGCATCTGACGATGTTCTAGGCACATCTCAAGCACCCCCCCCCCCCCCCAGCCTGTTTCCTGTGTGTACCGGGAAAATATGTAAATATTTTTGAACAAAAACAAACTGAAGAGCTTGCTACCTAACACAGGGACCTCTGGGACTCGGGGCATTTTGAGATTTAAGATTCATTCTGAGCAGTATGCCTTGTGTTGAAACAGTTTGGAAAGCAGACACTGGTTAACCTAAACATTTCATATTTATTGAAGGGCAACATTTTGATGGATACCTCATTTGTTTTGTGACTGACACTGAGCAGGAGGGAAGGAATGGATTACGAGCCCGGAACCTCGATCAAGACAACAGTTGTTTAATTCCCAAGTTGAACACAACTATTTTTGACCTTACAAGGAGCCTTCAGATAATACTAATGACATTTGAGGTTACATAGGCCAAGTCCTTAAGAATATCACTGCGATCCCAGTACTGCTATAATTTCTCAGCCCACGGTATCACGCCAACGGTGAGTACAAAGGCCTCACATGCTGTTGGTGCAATGAGTGAATGGAGTTTGACTTACCGACCCATAGAGTTCACCCCTCTCGTTCATGCCCAGGTAGAGTCCAGCGTCCACCCCTCGGATGCTGACCAGCCCCACTGCTAGGCTTATGAACTCAAGGATACCTGAAGGTAAATCATCGATAGTCAGTTACCCAATACACTCAAAAGACTCTAAGTCTGTAATCATTTCCAGGGCAGCCCATCTTCCAGACCTTCCTACTTCTTTCTGTTGGTCAGACAGATCTTGCACGACGTGTGGAGTACAGCAGAAACACAAGATCTAGGCTGTAGGTCTGATGCAATCAAGCATGATACAAGAGGCTAACACAACACTTCAGAAAAAGCTTTACGATATTTTACAATGGAAGCATTTAATATCGCAATAGATGTTCCCCAATCAAAACGAGCAGCCATTTGTACTAAAAGCTCTGTGTCAAGATCTGAATGAAGAAAATACTGAATTTACTTTTACGACTGCAGCGTCACATTAAGTTGTCGGGCGTCTGTTGTAAACAGCACATCACAAATATGACGGGACAGGATACAGAAAAGGGAATTGGTGAGTGTGGTAGGACTTCAAAGTTTGATCTCCTGGGACATTTATTTTTTCCATGTGTTTTGTGTGTCATAACTATGAGAGTGCCCACTAGCATGTTTACAATTCGGAATCTGAACCCTACATGCTTTTAAAAGCGAGGCTGTTTTATGTTTCCACGGGCATACCCTGTGCCATGTAGCTTTGCGCCCAATCAATCTGGTAGCAGAACCTTTCTGCTCACTGCTTAAGCTCCAGCAGATATTTTCCACAAACAGTGAACAGGTTTATTTGTATAAGCTATGAACAATGTCCAAATAACAGAGGAACTGGTGGTTGAGTGGCCTGAACGTGCGACGGCACTGTCTGCCGGCAGATACTGAGAGGTGACTCACTCACTGCAAATGGAGGAAGTGATCCTGCGATACCACTGGTCCAGAATGAGATAATCTGGTGACCGCAGTTTTCCCACAGTCACCCCTCTCGTGCTTACAAGGAGCCGCCTAAGAGTGCAAAGTGCGGGCGATGGTGTCCTCGTGTCCACAGCATCTACACTCGGCAGGGATGCATGCATTAGCCTAAGGTGGGAGGTACGTAGTGTGTGACATGGAAAACCTCAAGCTTTAGAGTGAGTTCTGGATTATTATGATTGATGTGTGAAGCTAAAGAGGGTGGCCTAGATGGGATGGGATAGCACCATGGACAGATCTTTCTCCACAGTCCTGGAATGGATTTATCCTGGCAATGCTGAGACGGTGTTGTAAAATTCCACCATTTCCGCGATGCCCCAGCACCGAGATGTCTGCTGGAGCCTCGCATCACCTAACTTCTCTGGATATAGTGGCGTGTTTATGGACAGGCGTGAAACAGATATGTCATCTGTAGACAATTCCTCCACTATGCAGGCTGAGGACAGATAACTCAAGCAGATCCTGCACATAATCCCAAACAAGACAGCTGTAGTACTTAAAATTAACGGCTGATCTGCACCCTATAAAGTGGTGCCAGATGGAAACACGTATTCATTGGAACCTCTTTGATCATGCAGTGGACAAGCTACTTATGGGGCACCAAGGTGCCTAAGAACTTTGGTTAATAATTTCAACAACTAAAACGGCAGAATGAAGCTATATTAATAAGTTGCTGCTGACTTTGACCTATTTGTACTAGGAATGTGCCGCTGTAGTTTTCGGGAAACGTCACTTAAAATGTTATCAGTCATCACAGAAACACTGAATGAAAAAGGCAGCGAGACAATGCTTGGAGTTTTGTTCTTTAAATTAAATTTTGCTTTTTCTCGGATTTTCGAGCCACGTTATCTACATCTCATCCTATTTCGTGAATCAATATAAGCTACATATGTCTAGTGCGTGGTCATAGTGAAAAGTCGAGTCTAGGAAAAGTACGACTATTGATGAGAGCCTGGCTCTTCTATGATAAATGAAGACATAGCCTACCATCACTTCAAAAATCCGGGTGTTCACTTAAAAATAAGACAAAAGGAGGAACGGTGTTTTCCGACGCTGCTTCTTCCATCAGTCGCGGTTTGCAGCTGTGATCTTGACGGCAAAACGCCATGAACCGATCAAACGTCTCGCCGCCGGAGGAGCGTGTTTTACATCGCGCCTTAATTAAAGACACGTTGCCCACGCCTCGGGGTACTGTAACTGACAAAGCCGTCGCAAATAGATTTTTGTGATAACAAAAAAAGCAGGGACCACCTAATCCAGCTGACTTGTTTGTTTTGGAAGGAAAGGCAGGCAGTAACCTTCCCGAAATTCCGCAATGATTATGCTTTAATTAAGGAGGTATTTCGCTCTTCTAAGCAAACCTGCACCTGCAGGATGACTGCAGTTCCAAAAAACGAAAATGGACATATCTGGGTCCGGACCTCATCTGTTTATCATTCGCAGTCTATAGTCTAACTGTATCAACAGAATAATTTCTATTTTATTTATGACCCAGTTCTGTTTAGCCCTTTAGATACATGTATTACAAACGTGGCACGGCGCTCTTATAATAAATGATATATTATGGGAAAGACCTGCATTTCTTGCCAGTTTATCTGACCTGTGATTTAATCTGGGGAAAATAGTACGTGGGATGAACAGACGCAAACTACCGGCATGTTCAGTGCATACCGAACAATCCCAAATGCTTTTTTTAAATCCGTGACCTTGAAGTTGATAGCAAAACTGTAATTCTCGATGGAAAGCATGGAGGCTATCAAAATCTTTCAAAATTATATTTATTATAATCTACCAGGTCATCATACGGTAAAGATCAGGTGAATCCTGCCTCCTCACCGAATCGACTGTGATCTTGTCTGGTCCCGTGAACTGTCCCATTGGGAAATATCTCCAGGTGAAAACCCGTCCGACAGTACAGCTGCCGTCGTCGCAAAATGCCTTGCAGGTGGCCAAAATCCGTCAAGGAGCCGCGCTGTAGCCTCCCTTCAATCTGTCCCAATCTCTCATTTAAGCCCACGGGCGATTCCGGTAAAGGCATATTCCCGAGCGCTGGAAACCCTTGTAAATCCAGATCGAGCACCCCAAGAAAGCCGCCGACTTCTGCCATGGCGTAAAGCTGGAGCGATCTGTCTGCCCAATTAGAAGTAAAGTCGACAAGTAGATTAAAGTTCGCTGTAAAAGAAACCCATGCAGTCGCCGCGGATCGAAACGTATCCGGCAAGTTGCGCTTCGCCCTTCTTAGAATGAACGCTTGACAAGCCTTTCATAAACCATCCTTTGCTATTCATCAGCGTGCAAATGTCTGTTTATCAGCTGGAAAGCGGCGTTTATATACATACTCCCCGAGCATTCACATATTGGATATTCAAATACAAGCCACGCCTGGCTGGCATCTCCACTTTACGCACATAAGTTTGCTTGCCGAAGAAAAATGTGGGGCTTTCTCGCCTCCGTTTTTCTTATTGATGCTGCCGCCGATTCCGTTACTTTTATGATCCCTGTTATTTCTGTCACCGCTGCTAAGTTATGAACAATGAAGTGAGCCTTCAGACTAAATCTACACATTGCACTCCGCAAATGAAGCATAGCTACTCTTGGATTTTTTCTGGCTGCTACCTAAACCATACAACCAACGGCATAATTCCACTCTACAGAATTCCTGTAAACATGTTAAAAAGCACACTACATAAAACTTTAGCGGAGCCTGATGCAAAGCTGCGGCTGACTATATGTCTGAGTAAAATCCTTTGTCTCTCTCCGTGTGACACCCACTTATTTCACTGCCTATTTTTGATCTTATCTGTCGTCCTGCTACTAACCATCGCACCACGGCTCTATCACCCATCCGTTTTTCTTTGATAGTAAGGAGGAAAGTAGCCCCTCCAGAAGCCCTAAACTGCAACGGAGACACCGGTCTAGCTGTTCATCCGGACAGTGGGTAACTCCTTACGAGTAACGGGAGAAGTTGCCTTTGGAGGTTTAAATGAAAGTTGTTTCTCCACCTCCTCACTGGAAGCAGGTGCTTCCCTGCCTTCTCCCTCGGCGGTAGTGGTATAGCTTCGAAACCAGCTGTTTCGGCAGCCTTACATGAAATTGGGAGGGGGGGGAGAGGGAAAGAAGAAGTTGATGACGTACCGTATTAAAGCTGACCGATATTGAAAATACCCAGATGCCATGGGACAACGAACAGCAACTGCAGAAATTCATTACAAATTTCTAGAGTACAGTGTCACCGCTTATTTATGCCTCTGTGCGTGTATTATTGGACTGCTGACATATGTTATTTGTTGATCGCCGCAATAAATTCATACGCTATCGCAAACAAATAAAAACGTTAAGCCCAGTGTCAGAAAAAAAGTTTCCAAATTGCTGATGCTGATGATATGATGATATTTCCTTTAGGATGTACTATGGTTACCTCGTAAATAGCCAGAGACGGTTTGCTCCCAGATTCCAGAAAGAAAAACTTTCGATCTTCTCAGCATAAGCGTGTTGTCTCTTTTATGAAAACAAAAAAGCTTTCTAGATAGCAGATTTGTGGCTTCCTTCAGAAGACAGGCGATTAATAGATTCAGTATAGCTTATAGCTTGCTCTTTTCTGAGCCCCCTTGTCGTCTTCAGAGGATAATGTTCTCCGTGGACAGAGAATGTCAAACATTTGATATCTTGAGAAAATTCATTGAGCTGTGACATCCCCCTCAGAGAAAGACATCAAAGGTATTATAAACAGCAACATCTCGAACAATAAATAATAGCTGTGTTTTATGATTTGACTTCTTTTCTGAGTGCTGTGAAACGGGACTGGACTTGAACAAAAGTGGCATAAAACTGACTGGTTGTTTTTTTCCGCCTTTGGTGTCTAATTTTAATAAAGGCAAAAGAAACGCACGCTCCAAAGTAATTACTAATAGGCGATATATGTTCAAGCAGCACATCCAGGATTAATGAATATTCTCTGGATCAAAAGGAGTATTGTACGCCTTGCGTGGTAGAAGAATTAGACATGCTATTGTATTCCTCCTGAACGTTTTTATTTTTTTGTTAAAAAAATGTCAACCCCCCCCCCACCCCGAATACATTTCCACCACTTTAAAATTATGTATACGCAATGCAAAATTATACGTATCCCATACATGGTGAGCAGTAATTAACATGCCCCAAACGGGTTCTTGGTGGAATATGAAAAAAATTAAGCTCTCACTTGGCGGCCGCAACAACTGAAGCAGATACATTACTGAAAAACCAAAAAGGAACGTATACTGTATGTAAACCCCCCCTGAGATATTAAGGTCATCCACAGCGGCCTTTGTAAAAAAAAATTCCCACTCACTGCAACTGAGGTCAGAGAACAGAAACCACGATGAAATTCAGTATAAAAAATGTACAAAAATTCGAAGTACTAATTATGTAATGGTAAATTTTTTGCGTGTGCCGGGGAGGTGTGCCGGACATAAAGTTTGCAGGATTAAACAGCTGTTTGGTGTTTTCCTTTTTTAATTACGGGTGCGACGCATACAGTTATATGGACCACTATTGATTTTAAAAGTGCATTTTCATTCATTCATTCATTATTTGTTTATTTTAATTCATTTATTTTAAAGGTCACTAAATCGATTTCTTTTTAACACCCCAAGCAACCAATTACAGTGTAGGTTCACTAGCAAAAATTAAAAGTAATATTTCAGATATAGTAACTCAGACTCCACATTACACAGTCTTTTATGACATTCAGTCTCTTGTCTGTCCTATGGATGCTTGAAGCAGGAAGCTGCTTCTGCTAAAACCCTGGGCCTGGATGGTCCTGGGTGACCTGGACGAATTTGCTGACAACAGGTGGCCATCTTGTGACCAAGAGGCCCGTGAGCACGAAGTCTGAGTACAGCAAAATGCGATATATTTTCCGCAGTGTCCTATGGTGCGTGGAACGAACCAGAACATCTCAAAAAAGTGTCTAAAAGCACCTTCAGGCACGGTGACCTTTGCCCATCTGTTAATGACAGCTTGATACAGAACAACAGTTGTGGGATCCATGAGCTGTATGTTCCGTGTCAGCTGTGAAAATTTAGTGGTGATAAAATTTCAATTTTGATTTTTTTTCCCCTCATAGCTACATCTGTTGCTGGTCAGCAAAATTTTATAGTTGACAAGGTGGATTTATGGCTGCAGAGAGAAAATCTCAGAGTAGAAAATATTCCCATATGGTGAGAACCTCTGGTTGTAGGTCATATGATGAAGATAATGACATGGAGAACAGAGCTTCAGGTCAGTTTAATCTTAACATGCTCTTAACATATCTGAGACTGAGTCTGTTCAGATTTGTGTAGATTTAGATTCCAGCACATTTTTTGAGATGGTGTCATGAGGATTGCCTGGGTCAACTTCATTACTAATGAGCTACAAAAATGAACCTCTTCTATTTCACAAGTGTTTTTATGAATGATGCTGTAGATGCTCTTTTTTTACACTTCCTTAAAAAAAAGCCCAAGTATTTTAAAAGGACACATGAAAGCTTGAGCAGCCTGAATTGTTTTCCAGAATGTTTCAGTCCATCTCTGCTCCTCATCTCCATCCTACACAGTTTTTTTTTTTTTTGAGGGTGTTGAGAGATGGAGTGGGGGCAAGAAGGAGTAGATGCAGTCTGATGAATAATGGGAGAGGTTTCCATTGAGAAAGTGGGTGATCCAGGGGGATGATGACACCCCCTGTCACCAAGTCCGCGTGTGAGCGACCTGGGCAGCGGCCGGGGTAGAGAGGGGCCTCGGTTTGGTCGCTAAAGAGACTCGCCGCCCAAGAGCAAACACACTGTGCCTTTGGAGAAAATTCCATCTCCCCCAGAATGATATCATCTGCTCTTATTTTACCTTTTGTCAAGCCGCGCGGCGGAAAATGATCTCCTCTCTGAGCTATTTGCAGAGCTGGATTTCGTGTTATTTTATTCCGCTGCGGAGACATAACACCCCATTTCTCCCTTTTCACGCAGGTGGTCTCCCAGCCCAGTTCAAGGGCATGCTGCACGCGGAGCAGTGTGAGCGAGAATGCCGACAGATGCATGCGAATTTAGGTAACGGTGTAACATTTCAACCACCCGTTCCTCTTGGCAGTTCACTGTAAAGGTACAGTGCAAATTTATTTGTTTGTTTTGCGTTAAACACGTACTAACAGAGATTGTGTTCTGGTTTGAGGTCATCAACCCTATAAAGACATCATAAGAGGTGACATTTGAAATCCAAAGAACTTGTACATTTTTGTGTGATAAATATCACCTGTGTTTTAAAAACGTAATGAATAGTCACACACATCAAAAACCACATATCTTTCGACAAAAGTCTGCCGGCTAATACCTCCTTACTTGGCTAATACCTCCTTACTGTGGTTTCTAAATTAATTACTTCAGTTATTGCTTGTGGTTCATGTTTCCTGAAATGGCTGATCAAATTTTACCCAAAATATTTAAAGCCTGTATTTTTTAAAATCCCAAACCGTACATAAAAAGATTAATGTTTTATTTTATCAACGTTTTTGTGCACCTGTAGAAAGGAAAGCAAAACATGTATAAAGCATTTATATTGAAATCATTCACAGTTTTAGGAGAAAAGACCTTTAACCTGAAAGCCAGTTACATCACATTTTACTGATTATAATAATTTACAGATTATAAATTGAGGTGTTTCATTACGATAAAACACGTTCTTCATCTTGAAACTGTAACAATTTTCCATACATCCAAGAAATGCTGAAGATTCATCAGGGTCATGGTTAGGCTGGAAAATTTATTGCACAATGGCAAAAACTGCCAGCGGTGAGTGTTCTCAGGAAAAAACACGACAGGCATTTCTCAATTATGTAACATCTGTTATTCTGCGTTAGGCTCTCGATGTATTTCACAGTAGACATTGCACATGAACAAGTGTTTACTCTTCATATTAAATGGTTTGCTGTGGTACAGCTCTACTGCCCTTGTTTCTCCAAGGACTTGCAAGTTCATCTCTGATGATGGTGTATGCGTGATTATGAACCCAGCGAGTAGGAAAACAGCTCACCGGGAGAGAGTGAGTTATTCTTTGTACAACACAGACCAGGAATCTACCCTCCAACAGATGTTGGGAGGCCTTTGTAAAACCCTTGGCAGAATGCCCTCCCTACCTATCTTCACAACTATTTACATGGCAATCCAGCTGGTTGCTCCGTCTCTCTTTCTCTCTCTCTTTCCTTCATCTCTTGTTTCTCATTTGTTTGTTTTTCACAAACAAGCGCCATTCATTAGTCGAGGGCCACGCTAGTCTTCTCAGGCTAGTCCCAATCCAATCTTCGCAAAGCGGTCCTGCTCATTAGCTCTGCCCACCAATACACCAGCAGACATGTCCAGTTACAGAGTAGCCCATAAGAGGTTTTGGACAAACACAGCTCGCTGCTAAGAAATGGTTGAGTGTAGGTTATGCATGCCTCACTCTCTACAAGGTCGATGACCAGATTTGGTGTGATTTTTAAAACACAACGGAGAAAGATATTTCAAATCCCTACCGTGGATAATGACAGTTGGTGATGAATTCTGGCTATCTGTCCAATCTTTTTCTGCATGTATATGTAGCGGTAATCTTAAAATAAACTTCCAGGCACCATTTAGTCTTTTCCATGTTAACACATCCTCAAAGAGCATTGCTGTTTCAGTCTGCTGTCCAACCTACTAGCCATTAGCTGGAGACATACATCTAACAGTCACTGGTTACCGCATCTCGCCAGCAAGGGTGGGAGTTTGTGGGGGCCACACATGTGAGGGAGGCATATCTGGGGGCACTGGAGACCCAGAATCTACCAAACCTAAAACTTCAGTGAAACTATATATCTAGCTCAAATTTGTTGCACTATTATAAATTTGGCTTCCTACTGAACAAAGCAGCACATCTGTGTTGTGTAATTGTTGGACATTTGGAATAACACTAGGATGTTTGATTAGCCATGTTCCAACATTGACATTGTTTATTACTAAGTGGAGTAACAGATTTATTGTAAACGCGATTGAAGGTAATTATGATTTGATTGGATTGTGAATGGCTTGTTTGAACTGATTTATATCGGACATGGTGGCATATTCTAATTAAAAGTACAACTACCGTCCCTGGATTAGTGAGTGGTGGGTCTGAGTACTTGGATAAGACTTTGTTTTTGATATTGTTTGGTTAAATTGACTGCTGATTCATTTATATAGCTATGCTTCAAAAAGTTTTAAAGCAGTCACTAAAATGTAAATTGGCCAAATTTAGTGCTCTGACTTTATAAAATAATTTCGTTGAGGTCACGTGGAGGTCATTCATTCGCAATTCACCCGGCGTACTTTGAAAATTTGCAACTGGCCATTCGATCGTCTATTCTGGTTGAGAATACAAGGTGGGGGAAGGGGACGGTTGTCTGTATATTATCAAGAATTACCAGCAGGTGGTGCTAAAATGTTCTCTATTTTCTAAAAAACAAAAAAAAAAAATCTCATCTCGGGTTGCTTTAAAAATTATGCACTGTCAAAGCAAGACAAATGGAGACACATTAGTTAATTACTCTGGAAAGTTCAGTCAAGGGTGATGTAAGTAATCTTTTAAAGTTTCCTTTATTTTTAGACATTCCAGCGTACCACAAAGCAGAGCCTGAACCAGCTCCAATTTGTTGCCTTCTGGTTTGGTTGGATGAGATCGTTTTCTGCATCTTTAATCATCCCCGGTTCAATCTTAGACTCAGATTGTGTTTTCCTGTTGTTGTTATAAGTGAATACCTCAGCCACTAAAAGCACATTATTTAAAATCACAGTATGCCAGAATGATTTAGGGCCTCAACATTTGTGTTCACCTACACATAATTATAGGGATTTTTTGTTTTGTTAATATTTTAACTAAAGATAACACTGATACAGTTCTGTGTATAAAAGAAAACACAGGTGTGGCATGAAATTTTCAGCCTTTGAGCTCAGCCACATGTGAGAGCAGACGGAATTAAATACTCCCTTATCTCGTTATTTTTACCGTAACTGTGTGTCAAACACCAAGAATCAAAGGACACGTTAAACAAGGACCGTAAGTGTAAGAAGAAGGAAAAAAAAACAGTTTTTGACAGCTGAAATACGTGGAGGAGTGAGCGCAAACAAAGTCCTTCGTTTTTTTTTTCCTCCAGTCTGGATCAAGTGAGAACAAGGAGATCCGGAGCACGATGCCATGTCCGTACTGATGGGCAAGCGCCCATGCCCGCGTGCTGCCCGGGGCAGGTGTGCCCTGCCCGTCCCATGTGCTTCTGTTTGACCACAAAGCCAAATGCCTTGTTCTAGTTGCCAATTGTTTTCAACACGGGCAAAGGCACCAGACTGCTGTATGCGGAGAGAGAAGGGGATTATGAAGAGCCAGATTAACTTTACCTTGGAGCACCGAAAGAAGCCGTCTTCATTCTAATAAAGATAGGAAATCTTAGTCATTCATAAAAAGCTCCCCCGTGATACCCATTCATATCTACAAAGTGCTTGTATAATAAGGCTGGCGGTTTAACTGCAGCTGATTGTCGGAGCTGTACAAGGCTACCACAGGGCACGTTATCTCCAACCACCTGAAGATGGTCTGGGCACCAAGACCACGCAATACAAAACATTATATGCTGTCACATGGTACAGGATACAAGATATCTATATTGTCACTGTAAACAAGATGACGTTTGGATTACCCCGTAGTAGCCTTAATTAAAACTATGCGAGAACATTTTAAGGAAATATATATATATATATATATATATAGTTCATTTTACTAATATGTAGGTCTATAATTTATATATATTGTTTCAAATTCCACATGCAACTCAGTGAACAAAATTCATAAATGGCAGGTTATATTTTATAGCAGAAACTTTGTGCAAAACACTTATTTGGTAGGAAATGAAGTGAATTGCATTTGGCCGAAGTCTACCAACTGTCACCTGTGAAATCGAAAATGTTGAGGTAGCATGTTTTTAATGTTTCACTTAAGTGGTAATTTAATCTTTAATAATTTCTTAAATAAACCGTAGGAACTACATGTAACAATTATAATATAGGCCTATTATTACACTTCTGTTTTCAAAACCGTAGATGAGAAGTAACTTTGATGTTTTCAGCCCATAAAACAGAGTTTTGCATCCAGAATGATTTATGCTAGTGTAAAATTATCGGCAGCGGTAGTGAAACCGCTCACCTCTTCGGCTATTAAATGCGTGCTAACTGTACTCTTTGCTCACGGCTATTTTCGGGTTAGGAGAATCCCCAGTCAGTGGAGTTCTGTCAGAAAGCAGCTTAGAAAGCTACCTGAGACAATTTCCCAAAACGGCCAGGGTTAGGTTAATGGGAGATTACAGCTAAATGTTGGCTGTAGGGGGTTTGCTAAGTGGACGCAAACACCTGAGACTCCGTTAATGGCTCGTTTGCACCGTTGCGTATCACAGATTTTACTCCGTTCATACAGCTTTGTGTTGTGCCTTCCTTTGGAGGGTTGCAACCCCTTGTAGGAACAGTTGAGGAGACAATGAAAACAGAGTTTGTTTTTCCTAAGATTAGATTCCTGGGAATCTACCAATCAGTGCCCCCAAAAGGGAGCTGACAGCCCAATGCTAGATCATGTGTCTTTTTGACCGGCACAAGTTTATCCCTGATTTGTTGTATAACAAGGGCTCGGTGTCCTGATGTAATTGTAGTCAGTGTTGGCAGATCTGGGCCCTTCCTCTTTCTGTTTAGTGGAATAAAATTACTCAACTTGTAAAAGACAGAAAAACCTGTGAGCCAGATGTTTCTGAGCAGTGATGAAAGTATAGAGTGATGTAAGCGTTTGACAAAAATGCTCAGAGAGAAATTAATCCTGGACTTGACTTTCCATGACCGAAGCTATTGTTTTGTTTGTCTTTGACTTATTTTTCAGATGCTTTCCTTTACTTTATTTCATTTATAAACCCCTGCAATGAAAGTGAGACTTCTATCCAAAAACAAACCCCAATGTGTACAATTTATGTTCATTTATGTGGTTTCAACTTAGCACTTTGGTCTATGTTGCTGTTTGCTGTGTGGGGCAGGAGTGGCCAATGTAATCCGCAAAGGGCCGGTGTGTATGCGGGTTTTTGTTGCAACTCCCTAATTAAATTACTAATTAGAGGACTGATTGAATGAAGAGTCCTCACATCTGGGTTTCAACAGCTGACTTACAGGGTATCCCAAAAACTTATACACAGCGGCCCTTTGCAGATAAGATTGGCCAACCTTGGTGTAAGGCATCACAAACATATGGAACCTGATTGCCAGGGCCAAAGAACGGGAGAAGGAGTAAAACATTAAAGGTCTTTAGGTCTGAAAGGGATTGGATGGCAAAAAAAAATGTTATTTGTTAGCAAGTTGGGGGGGGGGGTAAATCAGATGAATTGCTGATTGGTCTGATAAGCAATGTGATTCTTCAAGTTTAATTAGATGGTTTTTTCTATTTTAATTACAGAGCAAGCCATATCCTCGAAGCCCAAGAAAGTGATCGACAGTACAACAGATCCCACGGGGCATGTAACATGTGGTTAAGATTTTGGAATTGTGGTCACCAGCCAGAACCAAGTCATATCACAGAGCATTTCAGTATCTCTGTTTTGCCTGAAATGGGATAAGATCATTGCAGATGGAGATTCTTTTGGGCAAACTTCAAAGGGGCAAAATCTAAAGATATTCAAATTCCTATATATCCAGTCAGCCAGACCCCCTGCCATTTTCTCAGCTAGCATAGTGTAGCATAGCATTCAGACATGTCTTTCAAGCAACACAAAAAACATGAATCCCCACGACTGATCTATAAAAGATTGTTGTTTGGGTGATACTGAATATCATATAAAACTCTGGATTCTCCAAAAGAAGCATTTCAGATGGTCCTTCAATTCTGTCATCCATTATGAGAGAGACGGCCTGTTTTGACGTTCTGATGTCTCAGTGAAGGGTTCCGTTTTATGGTTATGGTCACTTTCGTGAAGTGTCGCGAAGGCATGTAGGATGGATAAGGATGCAGAGAGAGGTTGCCCCTCCAGGAAAGAGGTGCTATCAGGTATAAGAAGGGCCTTGCGCCTGGAATGAACAGACTGGTGTAAAGACATTGTCTTAGCCTGACACCACTCTTGGCCAAGAAACACTCTCTATTGACTTGCCCTAAAAAGCAAACATCAGCCTGTGACAAATTAGTATGGCATTTTAAACTCTGGCAAAGAGGTTCCTGTTGAACGTTCCTTGACAACATTAATGATACAAAAGACAGGGAAGGAATCTGTTTTTAAAAGGCAACTAAGGTTCTACAGGAGTACACTTAGTCATCTACTTCCTGATTTAAAGGCTTTGCAACATTACATGAACCAAAGACCAGACTTGGGGAATGCAGACAGCTGAAGTTTGGTACTGTTGATCATCACACGCCCTTAAATAACATTTTATTCTCTTGGTAATTAGCCTTTCTTTGAGAGGTTCAGACGCATCTGTAGATGGAATGCTACGGCCTGTCGGTGTTTGGATGGCCGCTCTGTGAATGCGAGTCTGCTTCACGCTTAAACTGTGAGCTGGGTGGTCATTCAGTCAACAGCTGACTTTGGGGTAAGCCATGAGAAAAGCAGCTCGCCCATATCACTTTCAAAGTCCTAAACTCAAAGCTCTGGGGTCCTCCCTGTCTCCAGAAAGACACCTGTTGTTCCATTTTAAAGGAATACTAAACGGATCAGGCTGTTTCGGAGGGAAAATGGTACGGCAAAATGGATTGGGGAGTTTACATTGGGACGGTAATAAATAACATTAGCGTTAGCGACAGAGAGCTGCAGTCAAGTGGCACAGCTTTGTGTCGAGAATCATTTCGCACACCTGGAAAAAAAACACAAGAACACAGCGCTCTCATTTTATGCCGTGCCTCTGTCCATCTCCGTCACACCCCGCAAGTCACGTCACATCCAAAGGTCAAAGGTGAGGTGATCCAAATCCAGGGACCCAATCAGAGCCTGTCCTAAGATCACAGAGCCCCAAGACCCACACACACACACAGCACAGACACACACACACAGAACACACACACACAGCACAGACACACGCACACAGCACAGACACACACACAGAACGCACACACAGAACACACACACAAAGCACAGACACACACACAGCACAGACACACACACACAGGTATGACGAAGCAGGGACACCGCCGGGACGGCACAAACAAGGGCGCTGTGTGTTTATCCAAAATGCCCAGTTCCGTTCCCATAACAACAAGGACCCTAGCATTCAGTATGGCACCCCCCCTCCTCCCCGCTAATGGAGCATCAATAGGTGTGAGTGAGGGCCCTTTAAGAAACCACCACCCCCCTAAATGGCCGGGTGCTGCTGGGACAGCGAGCCGCCACTTCACACCCGAAGCACGCAGTATGAAAAGAACAGGATGGGCCGTCTGATTGCGACTTCATGGAAAGTGAAACAAAAGCCCGGTTCCTCACTGCACCCCCCTGAAGGAACGCCATCCGGAGCCTCAAACAAAAACCCAGTTCCTCACTGCCTCCCCCTGAAGGAACGCCATCCGGAGCCTCAAACAAAAGCCCGGTTCCTCACTGCCTCCCCCTGAAGGAACGCCCGAAAATCTCTGGGGCCCACACAAATACTAAGTTTCAGTGCTGGATGTTAGAAGTAACTTATGGACAATGATGAACCCTTCATGAGTGGCTTTGATGGTTTTGGACTGTGTTTCCCTCATCGAATGGTTGTGGGTTTTGTGGCTGCCAGAGTGATTATACCACTAGTGGGCCCATAAGCAAGGCCCCTAGCTTTAAAAACTGCTCTGGGGGCCCAGATAAATGGCCCTGTACTCAGACTCCAAGCTTTTCCTCTCACCTCTGTGTGTCTGTCTCATAAGAGCAAGCGAGTGCAAAACCAACGCACTCCTATGTACTTGTACAATTGGCCAGATTAAGTGCCATTATAAATATGTGAATAAGCCACCCCCAAGGAGCATGGACACCCCAGTTATAAATTCAGGGCAACAGCAGCAGTTAACAGGGTCTCACTGTAATGGCCCCCGATACTACCTAACTGTGCAGCCCTGCTGATCACAGACAGACACAGACACACAGACACTGCTGGCCTCAGTAGAACACTGAGGATAAACACACAATGCCCTCCACTGCCCCGTTTTTCCCAGAATGCTCAGCATCCATGTTGAAAGGAGAGAGCCAATGAGGAGGGCTCACCGTTCAGTCTGCCCTATTATCATGCTAATTACATGACAACAGCGGGTAACCATGTACCAGTGTAAACCCCTGTTCAGTCCAGTTCATTCACATCTCTTGAGCACAGAGGGAAATCACAGTCATTATTGGGTATTAGGACTATTTATCAGTATAAATGTAAAACAGGGCTGCTGCTGGACCCAGAAGGCTTCTTGGTTCATCTCCCTGCAGCCTTTCCAGAGTGGGACAGAGTCACCCTGAAAACCAACACCTCACCACTCGCTAAATATAGACTGTTTATGCTGTGATGCCTAAACGAGCCACACAGAGCACTAACGCAGCAGCACCAGCAGCCGGGCTGCATGGGATGCAAACGCCGTGATGTCACCCACATTACATCACTCAGCTGGCCAGCTCTTAAAGGGCCGGCGTCCCCAATATCAGGGATGCTGGGAATATGGATCGGGACTTTATTACAGAGGCTTCCGATTTTTAGGGGTGGGGTGCCAGAAGTCAGCTCACAAGAGGTCCGATCAGGATGGCTGTCTTCTCCCGGCTAACTGGGTCACAGAGAGGAGATGCCCACACAAATGTCAGGGAAGAGAGGACCAGCCGGGCGGAGAGCGTGATCCTCATAGTCACCTGACTTTCCCTGCTGGTGCAGTCGGGCAGGTAAGCAGATACCAGCCCCCCCATCATTCACGCACTGGCACTTCTCATGCCTGAATGGGGGTGCTAAAAGGTGCTTCCCGTC